>JAKGUB010000284.1:8320000-8986666 GCA_026261675.1 Hippocampus mohnikei | reverse complement strand
CTGGTCAAGTCCCCAAAGCTCTTCTGACTGACTGCCGACAAGTCCAGGGTTTAGTGTGCATTTCCACTTAAGTGATGTAGGACTAGATCTGGCTTCCTCCATGACTCTAACCAGGATAAATAGCCCAGGCAATGGATCACTGTACAGACAAGTCCATTATTTTGGTACAATACCTAAATTCTCATGACGACAGACGTGTTCGTCAAAAGAGCTTTATGCATAGAACATAACTGGAACAATATAAAAGGTAAAGTGAGCATCAGGAACTGAGACCAGTTATGTAGTATGTGTTCCTAACTGGCAATTCCATCCATCCATCCATCCATCCATTTTCTCAACCGTTTTATCCTCACTAGGGTCGCAGGGCATGCTGGAGCCTATACCTGCTGTCTTCGGGCAGTAGGCGGGGGACACCCTTAGCCGGTCGCCAGCCAATCACACGGCACACAGAGACGAACAACCAGCCGCGCTCACACCTAGGGACAAATATAGTGTTCAATCAGCCTGCCATGCATGCTTTTGGAATGTGGGAGGAAACTGGAGTACCCGGAGAAAACCCACGCAGGCACGGGGAGAAAATGCAAGCTCCACAAAGGAAGGCCGGAGCTGGGATTGATACCATGACCTCTGCACTGTGAGGTCAACGCGCTAACCACTCGATCAACAGGCTGCCCAACTGGTTTTCCTCTAAAAATGTAGTGGGTGCGGCTTATAATCAGGTGCGCTCTATAGTGCGGAAATTACGGTATTTAATCACAAGAGTGTGTTGCATTGTTTTGCATCAGTTATTACTTTTTCCTATACTATCATCATCAAAATAGCAGCTTGACTCATAAATGCAATTTATGGTGACTGGTTGTGTAGTGGTTCACTCATCTGACATCCATTCAGGCAGCATGATTCTGTTTCCACCCAGTGATGGTGTGATTGTCAGTGTTAATAGTTGTCTGTCTCTCTGCGCTCCTTGTGATTGACGGGCAACCTGTCTACTATGTAGTCCACGTTTTGCCCCACAGTCAGCTAGGTAAGGCTTCAGATCCAATGAGACCTCCGAACACTCTATAAGTTAAGAAAACAGATGAATGGATCCTTAGTATATTCCTAAACATTGGACATATGTTCAAATTATGTTGCTTGGTTTTGCTGGCAGTTTGTGTGACTGTGGATCTATTCAACAAATTCCCCATCCATTCCCTCTCTCATCCAGAGAGCCAGAAGTGGAGGCTGTGAGTCGAATCCATCCGGCCGTATTAGCAGCTAGTCAAAATGTCTTTTCCAAAAATGGATTCCAAATAAAAATCACCTCACGTTCAAGTGTCTGCACTCTTCCTGTGCCTGTTCCTGTTTCCTCTTTGTTATCCTCATCTGACCTGTGCTGTGACTTTAACTTTGATACCATCTGTTGCGAGGTACGTGATGTTAAGATAGATCAGACTCATACTGAGGGCATATGACAGTTTTTTCTTTTTTTTTTTATATCACATTAAAGTGAGAAGCTGTGCAAGTACCCCGTGATGCATAAAATGAACAAAGATGGGTTGCAAAACAAAAATATCAAATAAGCATTTATTGTGTCTTTGGTGTCAACTTTGGTCATGCCGCTGATCATGTGTTGCCAGTTTAAGTGTACCTTCACGTGTTTGACATTCCGAGTGACCCAAAACAGAGCAGTCCCTTCGAGGCAAATCCAGTTCAAGCCGTGTAGGAATTCCACATCTAAGCCGCGACAAAATGAACAAATACCAACCCATAGTCATTCTTGCGGCTAATGGAACCACATACTTCAGTTCCAACTCCTGTTCCCATTTTTTTACATCGCACTTGTCAAGAGAAAGTGGAAAGGTTTGGAATGTTAACGTTTATGCATTGTATTAGAAATGATGTTAAAGTTGCTTTGTTTTGATCGTCTCTCCATCGACTGATTTTTCTATATGTGTATCGAGTCGAATCCCACTGAATCAAGCTGAATCGTTATTTTCAAGTAACTACACCCTTGAATTATATCGTACTCCATGTGTCGACAATCGTATTGAATCGTCTTATGTGGAGAGACGCGCCACTCTCGTAAACAAGATCGGATGGAGGCAGGATGTGCTCCATCATGTTCACCGTCGTAGGCAAGGGATGTGAGCGTCATGCTCAAGAAGCGCTTTGTATAAATTAGTCTAAGTGTTTTGGCTAAGGTCAGAGACTCGCTGGCAGCTATTAATCAGCAATGAACATACTTCAAGCGGCTTTATTGAACGTGTCAGGTGAGCTGCGGCATGTCCTCACGCGCGCAGGAAGAATATTCACAGGTTCAGACACAGCAGCCAAAATATACTTGAGCATGATTTTAACAAACTCGTTCTATGATCAATTAAGATCCAAGGAAAGCTAAGCAAAATATTTTTTTTCCCTTCCTCCATTTTGGAACCCCTGATGTTCAACATGATGTTCATTTTCTCCTTTGATATTTCATTCAGCTTTGCAAACTAGATTTTTGTTCAAATTGTAAGATGAACACCAGCATGGCTAATCCAACAAGAGGGGATTGAAGAGATATTCTCATTTATGAAGTAGGTGAGCAGGGGCCGCCATGGCTAACACAGCTAATCTGTTCTAATATTACAAGCCAGTGTAAAGGTGAAATGATTTTAAAGCTATGGGAAAGATGCTGGACTGTTTTAAAGTGGATTGAAGTAAAGACCCATGACAATTTTTGCAATTGGTATATAAAACATGGGATTGAATCACATGCACGCACACGCACACACTCTATTAAGAAATATGCTTCATTATCATTTCGATAAATGAATACAGTACATGCAATTGTTGTCCCCTATCTGGAGCTTGTTCCATTTCCTCGGCAACGGTCTTCATATAAGTACATCTGTAAACTTTTCCATTTGGTCCGACACAGTCATTACAGAACAACTTTTAAATTAAAAACTTGTTTGGTTCCACTTCATAGACATTCCATTTTTCTCTTCATCTTCCTGTCCCAGTTTTGTCAAACGATTCCTCATATCTTCTTCTTTTTCTTCTCCTGCACGTGTGCTGCGTTTTCACTTATTTATAGAAATTGTCAAGTACAAGATGTTGAAAATAGCTGTCCTTTCGAATCGTTTTTTAAAATTAGCTATTCCCTTGTGCTCACTTTTTGTGAATGTGCAGAAGCATGTGGGCAATTGTCACACACCAGTGAGTGTGTGTTAGTAAGTGCATGTGCGTGCATGCGTGGTTGCACATGTGTGTCTGTGTCTGTGTGGGCCGTGTCGTAATGTCCCATGTGCATATGATTGAGTTGGTTCATGCCAGAGGACCGTGAAGTCAGTGGGATCAGTGTGTGATTGTGAAAAGATGCTCCCCGACCGCATACTGTAAGTATGTGTAGTCTGCTCACATTTTGTCTGGGTGTGTGTCACGGGGCTCTAAACAGGGTCTGTATTGTCCCGATAGGGTTGGCAACAGCGTGGTGATCTGGACCGCTGTAATCATGACTGAGCCCGGGATGAAAGACGCTATTGACAAGAGTGAAGTGTCTGAAGGGAAGAGAGAGAGCGAGAGAGAGAGAGAGAGGAATGTGTTAAATTAGAGAATGGGTGGCAGCAAGCGAGAAGAGACCTCCGATTTTTTGTCTTGTGCACTTCATGAAATTAACGCCGGGTAGCAGTTTAGCCAGGATTTTCCAGACAAGTTTCCATCAAGCGGTGCGGGTCTCTTCAGCTCAGCGTGGTACAGTGCGGAATGGTAAAACCTGATTTAATGAATGTATTTAACAACAGTCAACTTGATTAGTCATCTCCCTGACATAATCAAAATAAACATCTAAACATTTGTTCTTCCCATTCCAGACTCGGGAATGGGAAGGTTCAGATTTTTTTTTTTACATAACTGTTCATTTTATACAGTATACTGTATATACAGTATATATATGTATGTATATACACACACACACACACACACAGTACAACATTTAACAACAGTGTCGACACCCTGTAAATATGCAGACTCCGAGATAATTAAACTAAAGGAGGTGAAGAGTTTATTGACCTATTGCAGTGGGGGGCTGCTCTTAAGCAGGTTGTGAGGGTGGAGGGAGCTCTTTACAGGCAGGAGTCTGAAATCATTTCTTTCGTCTTGTCTGTTTTCTTTTTTTGGTGTTGACTTAGTTCATTGATCGTTTTTGAGGATCGGATGATGATTCAGTGAAGTCTTTTTTTTTGTGTGTATGTTCGCTTGGTAGTCAGAACTGTTATAACAGATTGTTATGGAAAATGTGATTGTTCCTTCTATAATCTACAAAGGAGGAGATGCAGTTTTATATACCAAGTAGAATCGTTTGAGTTGACTACCGATAACCTCACTTGACCGCTTCATGCTTTGGTTGGTCCTCAAATGGAAGAAAAAAAAAATGAAGAGAATGCTATGGTGTTTTTTATGGCATGGTATAGATTGTTTTGGTGCAAAAGTGTGGTGCTTGGATTGGAACCTGGGCTTTAGAAAGCTGTATTATTTATGCTGTTCTATTCTTTGATGGAAAAAAATAAATACATCTATTTACAGTTGTGGGAAAAGGGCATCCCATGATCTTCTTTGACAATAATTATGCTTGTTTCTTTTTCTCAGGGCTGGAGGCGGTCGAAGTGGAAGAACAAGCCATGAAGTTGTAAAAACAAGAGCCACAAAAGGAGAAGAACGGGCCACCTCCAGGCCAATCGCCGAAACACCTGAAAGCGGCACGACGAGACTCCAAAGCCTCCTTTCCCATGACAGTCATGCGCTCACCTCTCATCTTCCTCCTGCTCCTCCCCCTGTCCATGACCTCCTCCTCCTCTTCGCCCTTATCCCATCTCCAGTCTTTCTCCCCACCCGAAGGGGGGCTTACGCATTTGGTGGTCCATAACAAATCAGGCGAGATTTACCTGGGCGCTGTCAACTGGATCTACAAGCTGTCGAGCAACCTCACCAAGCTACGAAGCCACGTGACCGGCCCTGTGACGGACAATCCTCGCTGTTACCCTCCGCCGGGTGTCCAGTCGTGCCCTCACGAGCTGGTGCAGACTCCCAATATCAATAAACTTCTGCTGCTTGATGATGCCCACAACCGCTTAATTGCCTGTGGGAGTACTTCCCAGGGAATTTGCCAGTTTCTCCGTCTGGATGATTTGTTCAAACTTGGCGAGCCCCACCACCGTAAGGAGCATTATCTATCCAGTGTTGCTGAGGCAAGCACCATGTCGGGGGTAGTCATCTCCCCAGATGCTTTTGGCGGGGGTGGGAAACTTTTTGTTGGCACCCCCATTGATGGGAAGTCGGAGTACTTTCCAACACTGTCCAGCCGCAAGTTAATGTCCAACGAGGAGAATGCGGACATGTTCAGTTTTGTCTACCAGGATGAGTTTGTGTCGTCCCAGCTGAAGATTCCATCAGACACGCTCTCCAAATTCCCGGCATTTGACATCTACTACATCTACGGCTTCAACAGCGAGCAGTTTGTCTATTATCTCACTTTACAGCTCGACACGAAACTCACTTCGCCCGACGCCGGCAGCGAGCAGTTTTTTACCTCAAAGATTGTACGGCTCTGCGTGGACGATCCCAAGTTCTACTCCTACATTGAGTTCCCTATCGGCTGCACCAAGGATGGAGTGGAGTATCGCTTGATCCAGGATGCTTATTTGGCTCGACCGGGGTCCCGTTTGGCTCAATCGCTTGGTATTCAAGAGCAAGAAGAGGTTCTTTTTGCTGTATTTGCCCAGGGCCAAAAGAACAGAGCCAAGCCACCCAAGGAGACGGCTTTGTGTCTGTTCACAATGAGACAGATCAAGGAGAAGATTAAAATAAGGATTCAGTCGTGCTACAGTGGAGTGGGGATACTTTCCCTGCCCTGGCTGCTCAACAAGGAGCTGTCCTGCATCAACTCGGTAAGTATGTGATCCCGTCCGTTTCAGCGGCTCGTTTGCATGTGTCTGTTTGATGAAGCTGTTTCACAGTGCCTGTGACTGCTCACTTGAGGTCATACAACACCACCGAAGTGGTCACGGTTCTGAGCACAGTGCATGAATTACTGCTTTAATGCAATCATGCACTGAAATCATAGAAAACTACTCTGAAGTGGATCTAACAGGATGAATACCTCTGTTCAAATGCCACCTTTTTGAAAAAAAATTTCTAAACTTTTTTTCCACCATTCATGGGAGCTATAACCTGTGCATTAAATGAAAATACAAGAAGTTATGTCTGTCACAAACATAACACTGCTCTTCATGGAAAAAAAAATGGCATCCCTACAGTGGACCATGGTGCTGGCAGCATTCTGCTTTGGTCTCTTTTTCTGTAACTAGAGCTAGAGCCTTAATTTCCCAAAACTGCCTGTATTAGCACAAAATCTTCAGGCTTATGAAATAAAAATGTCAGGAAAAATTAACTTCATTTGGGATTAATTAATTAATCAGAGGCACTTTAAAGGTGGCAAGGTTTTGCGCTGACCCTTATGACTTTGCACGTGTCTGGTTAATTTTGAATGAAGCATCCATCCATCCATTTTCTAATCTGCTTATCCTCACAAGGGTCATTAACCTCCTACGCGTGTTTTTGGAATGTGGGAGGAAACCGGAGTACCCGGAGAAAACCCACATAAGCACGGGCAGAACATGCAAACCCCAAACTGGAAAGCTCGAGCCGGAATCAAACCCTGCACCTCTGCACTATGAGGCCGTCGTGCTAACCAGTCAACCGGCGTGCCGCCGCAAAGTCTCGTTAAGAAAAAAATTAATAATACATATTGCAAATGATGGTTTATTACCTTCAGTTGGGCACTTACTGTACACTGTATTGGTTTGGTTTTATTTGAACATAACATAAAACATATACAGTAATAATAAGGTAAGAGAAATCAGTCATCATTCAGCACAGTCATCATTAAAACAGTTATGTTCAAGGGAATAGGAAGAAGTAAAGAACTTATCTAGTCCTACCCCGTGTTATGTGTTTATATCTAATAAATAGTTTTTATATCAATCAGAAGAGAAAGTGAATAAGAAGATAGAAGTCTCTATTAAGGCTCATGCTTTACCCTTAACCATGATATTTTTACTACTTTTGGTGTGTATCGGATTTATATATACACACCCTGGCACTCTTGTGTCAATTTTTTCTTGTATTCATAATGGATATTTCCATACCTTTCCTATTTATCAACTTAGTTCTAATTTATCATTATATTTAACGTTTAGAACTTATCATTTTAACTCTGATTGATGTAGGTTGTTTGTACTATTTTTTTGAATTTGTTTTTGAACTCAGCAAGCGATTTACTCATTTTCAGGTCCGTTTCGAGATTATTCCACAGATTAACACCTTTGATAGATACACTTCTTTGCTTGATGTTTGTTCTTGTTTTTAGTTTTTGAATAAGTTGGTACCTCTTAAATCATAGCTGCTTTCGAATTTCAAAGAACTTTAGAATGTTTTGGCAGAGCAGGTTATTGTGTGCTTTGTACATTAATTGTGCAATTTTGTAGTCAACCAGGTCATAAAATTTCATCGTATTTAATTTGATAAATAATGGATTTGTGGGTTCCGTATATTTTGATCTATTAATAATTCGAATTGCTTTTTTTTGTAGTTTTAGAATCGGAGTGTGTTTGTTTTGCAAGCATTTCCCATATTTCCACACAGTAGTTCATATATGGTAATAATAATGAAGAGTATAATGTGTACAAGGATCTCTTATTTAGCACTTCCTTGGTTTTGTAGAGGATCCCTATAGTTTTGGCTATTTTTCTTTTACGTTATCGATATGCGGCTTCCAACATAGTTTTGAGTCTATTATTAATCCGAGAAACTTGGTTTCATTCGCTATTTCTATCTCAATTGAGTTTACCATAATTTTAGCTTGGTGTTTGATTGGTCTTGTGCCAAAACAATTAGCTTCGATTTTTTCAGGTTAAGTGACAATTTATTTCTGTCAAACCAGTTTTTTAATTTGTTTAATTCGCTTTCACGGTTGTCAGGAGCTGTTTCAGATTTATTCCAGAGCAGTAGAAAGTTGTATCATCAGCAAATAGGACACATTTAAATTGTTTTGTGACCTTGCAGATATCATTTATATATAGGATGAATAGTTTTGGACCAAGCACTGACCCTTGAGGAACTCCATGAGTGATTTTCAGTTGATTCGTTTTTTTATTATTGAGCTGCACATACTGATTTCTGTTTTCTAAATAACTTTTTATCCATTTATACGCTATACCTCTAATGCCATATCTTTCTAGTTTTTTCAATAATATACTGTGATCTATTGTGTCGAAAGCTTTTTTTAGGTCTAGGAAAACCCCAACAGTAAATTCTTTGTTGTCTATATTAGTGGCTATTGCTTCCACCAACTCCATAACTGCCATTGAGGTGGTACGGTTTTCCTGAAGCCATATTGATTCTCACTTAACAGCGCATGTTTTTGTATAAAGCTATCAAGTCTGCGAGAAAATAGTTTTTCTAATATTTTTGAAAATTGTGGTAGTAGTGATATTGGTCTATAGTTTGTAAACAGATGTCTTTCTCCACTTTTATAAATTGGAATAACTTTAGCAATTTTCATTTTTGATGGAAAGATACCAGCTTTGAATGACAGGTTGCATATGTGCGTGAAAGGTCGCACTACATATTCTATAATCTGTTTTATTATTGTCATATCAATATTAAAGCAATCAGTTGACTTTTTATTTTTAAAGGTTTTTACAATATTTAATACTTCTTCTTGTTTTACAGCAGTAAGGAACATCGTGGAGGAGTTCTTTTCACGTATCTATCTATTTCAAACAAGTTTGTTGGGTCAGGAATTTGTTTTGCTAGGTTACTGCCGATGTTGACAAAGTACTCATTAAATTCAGTTGCTATTTCTGCAGTTTTTCCAGAATTGTGTTTTTGCCTTTGATAAAATACTCTGGATAATCCACTTTTTAGGACTATTTCTGATTACTTGATTAAGTATTTTCCATATTTCTTGTGTATTACTTTTATTCTGCTCTAATAGTGCATGATAATGATCTCTTTACTGGTTCTTATTATATTTACTAGTTTATTTTTATAGGTCTTATATTTCTTTTCTGCTTCTTCAGTTCTCAATTTTAAAAACAGTTTATATAAATTGTTTTTCTTTACATGCTTTTCTATGCCTTTCGTTATCCACGGCTTGCTTGGGTCTTTATACTTTTGGAGACTTTAGTTAATGGAAAATGTTTATCATTTAAGGAGATTATGGTCGACTGAAATACTTCAAACGCTGTATTTGGGTCTTCGTTTGAGTAGACCTCGGTCCAGTTTTGTTTTTCTAGGTCTTGTTTAAAAGCATCGATGGAGCGTTGGGTTCTTAGTCTTATTTCTGATATGTGAGTTGTTGACTTTGTTTTTCTATCAAAATAGTTATGTAAAACTGCAAAGACAGGTAGATGGTCACTTATATCATTAATGAGTAGTCCACTTTCCATTTTTTGATCAATCTTATTTATAAAAATGTTATCTATTAATGTGGCCGTTTCGACTGTTATTCTGCTAGGTTTCAGGATTACTGGGAAAAGGCTGTTGCTGTACATAGTATTTATAAAGTCAGATGTTTTTTTATGTCCATTTGGGTTTAATAAGTCAATGTTAAAGTCACCACACATTATTCGTGTTTTCTTATCGTTGTTGTAGCTGAGCATATCTGTTAGTATTTTATTGAATGTATCAATACATGATCCTGGTGTCCTATAGATGCAGCTTATGATGATATTTGATGCCTTTTATTATCTATTTCAATAGTTAGACATTCCATTAGGTTTTCTATTGTCTTTGTCAATCTCTCGATTTTACTGCATTTAAGTGCTTTGTCTACATATATTGCAACCCCCCCTCCTTTTTTGTTTTCCCTATTAATTGCAAACATTTCATAACCTTCTATTTCCATTTCACTTATTTTATCATCGTCAAGCCAAGTTTCTGATATGGCAATTATTTTAAATTTATTGAATTTAGCCAGGTATTCTTTGATTTTTGTGAAGTTTTTATAGAGACTTCTACTGTTTAAGTGTATTACTGAAAGTGCATTTTCCAATTTAATATTAGTATTGAATTGTTCATCCAGGTAATAATCGGAGTTTGTTACCCTTTGTTTGTTCTTGAAGAAGTTATTGTCCGGTCCAAATTGTTCTCGGTCGAATGGCTTATAGTCAGTATCTTCAAAGGGTTGGAAGTCCATGTTTTTGGGATGTGAATTTCCTGCTCCCACGCTGTCGCCGCTGGCTCCCTCGCGTCGTCGCTGGCTGCCTCGCTGTCGTCACTGGCTGCCTCGCGGTCGCCGCTTGCTCCCTCGCGTCGCCGCTTGCTCCTCGCGTCGCCGCTTGCTCCTCGCGTCGCCGCTGGCTCCTCGCGTCCTCGCTGGCCCTCGCTGTCGCCGCCGGCTCCCTCGCGTCGCCGCCGGCTCCTCGCGTCCTCGCTGGCCCCTCGCTGTCGCCGCCTGCTCCTCGCGGTCGTCGCCGCCGCTCCTCGCTGTCGCCGCCGGCTCCTCGCGTCGCCGCTGGCTCCCACGCTGTCATCGCTGGCTCCTCGCGTCGCCGATGGTTCCTCGCTGTCTTCGCTGGCTCTCTGGCTGTCATCGTTGGCTCCTCGCTGTTGTCTCCCAGCTCCCTAGCGGTCGCTGGCTCCCTTGCAGTCGCCGCTGGCTTGTTCTCGGTCATCTCTGGCTCCCTTGCTGTCGCCGCTGGCTGGTTGTCTCCGGCTTCCTCGCTGTCGCTGGCTCCCCTGCGGTCGTTTCAGGCTTCTTCGCGGTCGTCACTGGTTCCCTCATGATCGGTCGTCGCTGGCTTCCTCGCGTCGGTCGGTCTTGAAAAAGTTGTTGTCCGGTCCAAGTTGTTCTCAGGGTCAAATGTCTTGTAGTCAGTAGGGTTGGAAGTCATCAAAGGGTTGGAAGGGTCTTCAAAGGGATTGGAAGTCCATTTTTTTTGGTATGTGAATTTCCTGCTTCAATCGGGTCAGAGTTTTTGTCATCGAGTGGTGAACAGTTCTCAGTATGCCGCATGATGGTGTTGAACTCGAGCCTGTTGTGTTGGAGTACTGGTGCGGGGGTGGATGATAAGTTTGTCATGTCTTAAGTAGGCAGTTTCCTCTGTCACGTGCAGCCTTTAATTTTGGGAGGAGTTCTTTTCTTTTGTCGTACGGCATCTGTAAAGTCTTCGTTGATGTAGATGTTGGAGCCTTTTAAGTATTTTGCTTTTTGTAGGATCCTTGTTCTGTCCTTGTATCTTTGAAATTTCACCACAACTGGCCTCGGTCGAGGTCTTCCAGGTTCATGTCTACCTGTGCGGTGAGCTCTCTCCACCTCGATTTGCCCCTGTAACAGCAGCTTCTCCTTGAGGATTTTTTGAACTTTTTCCTCTGTTTCAGTCCACGTTTCTCCCGGTGTTTCCTCAATTCCATCAATTACCAAGTTGTTTCTTCTTGACTGTCCTTCCAAGTAGTCCATCTTGTCTGTTAATACTAGCATGCTGTCACATATTTTGTAGATTTCTGTTTGCATGTCTTTGGAACTGCCAGTTTGACAGAAAATGTTTTTTTAATGTCGCTCTACCTCGTTTTGGGTAAAGTTGATGCTGGTTTTTATTTCTTGGACTTCTCTGGTAAAAGTGTCAAGTCGTGAGTTTGTCGAGTCTATTATCATCTTAACAAATCCTTTGAAATTTTCCTGTTGTTGTTGCAAGAGCGCCGTGTAAAAAGCTCTTTTGTTGCTGGAGTAATTCGTTTACTTGAGTGAGGGTCAGGAAGTCCTCATCGTGCTTTGTGTCTTGCTTCTGTTTGGGTGGCATTTTGTCGGGTCTCGTTGCTAGCCGGTTGTATGCTAGTTGGTGACGTGTCCAGTGGGCTTGCTGCTTGGTGTTGCTGACGTGGCAAGTGGCTTTGCTGGCTGCCTCTCGGCTTTCTCACGCTCGCTGGCGTTCTGCTGGTAGGTCTCTGGTGGTGGTTTCCAGCTGCTTAGCGTCTGTTCGCGGTTAGCTTCCGTGCTAACGTCTCGGCGTTCTCACGCTTTTTTTATTGAGCAACTAGCCATGACCAACTGGTCACCTGTTTAATTCCATCGCTAGCGATCCAGACCTTTCTTTATATGATCTTGAGAAGTTTACCATCTTGCTTTTTCATGGTTCAAGCCCATAAGTATCCCCAGTTTTCCTCACCTGCCCGTCAGACCTCCAGGAAAATCTTTCACCACGCTGCTGTTTGTAGTCAATCCGGCTCTCAGCTTTTGGCTGATAGCTGTTGTCGACGGAAACTTTTGCGACCAGTTTAGTTCGCAAGTGGTGAAACTGACTCCAAACAACATTAATTTTTGCATACATATGCATATAGCCATAATGGAGAAACAGACTACTTTTGTTTTTCGAAATCCCGACAGATGTCCAACAGCCACCTTGAACAGATTGTTTGAATTCCCAGTGTGCAGTGTAGGTCTACTATAGGACATTGCGGGAAACAAACAAACAAACAAACAAAACGCTACTCTGTAGTCACTGCTCAGGATATTTCACACAATCCACAATTTGGCCGTGGCTTGTCTTCCCTTTTCCTCATAGATGAGCGTTTTGAGTGCCCAGTATCCTCATGAATTATTCAAGTGGTCGCACCTCGTGTTATGCAGTCGATTCTCTGTAACAGCCCGCTATAAATCTCCGAACGACTCTCCACCTCTCTATGTCCCAGTCCTATCTGTCCTCCACCGCTCTTCCTGCCCTCCCTTTCTCTTTAGTGTCTTCCAATCCAGCCTCATTATTTTGCATGAAGATTTCTTTCATTTCAACACTCCCATTCAATTCTTGCCCGTTTTTGACCTCTTTGACCTCCACCAACTTGAATATTGTCAACTTAAACATCATTCATCTCACCTTTGGCTCCTTTTTTTTTTTTAGTACTCTTCTTCCTCGTGCCCCTACCACTGCATCCCCCCCTAGATTTTTTTCACCAACCGGCTCTGACCTCGTCTTGACTTTCCACTGAGTGATGAGGTAAAGAGTGACTTAGTGTGTAAGCCGGCGCGTGAATGTGATCTGAAAACACAATGCGGAGAGAACAGCTGATGTAATGAAAGAGCGGAGCGGATTGATAGGGACTGATGGAGACCGAAAAGAAGTTAATAGAGAGGGATATCGAATGAGAAGACGTTACCGCTGCTGAATTATTGTTGAGGTAGTGCGTAGAGAACAGCGTGAGGGATTGAATGTAAAATAGGTGCGTGAGCATGTAAAGACTTCACAAGAGATGTGAAAAGAAAGGACTCATATTATTCAATCTTTCCACGAATTAGAAGAGGTCCCAGGTGTCTTTCGAGGGTCTCATCTGTCTCACATAAATGAGCCATTGCTCACCATTGCCTACTCTCCTGTAGGTGCGCCAGTGTTGGTATAGCTTTGCGTTATTATAATTACTAGGCAGGAATCCTGGGAAAAAACGTTTTGGAAAGTGACTGGAAAAAAATGGTTTGTTGAATTTACTCAATTTTATTTATTCAGTAGACGTCTAGTCGAAGAGCGGCACAGTGTCGACTAGTTAGCATGTCAGCCTCACAGTGCAGAGGTACCTGGTTCGATTCCAGCTCCAGCCTTCCTGCATGTTCCCCCAGTGCCTGTGTGGGTTTTCTCCGGGTACTCCGGTTTCTTCCCACCTACCAAAAAAATGCATACTAAGTTAAAGAAAACTCTCAATTGTCCCTCGGTGTGACTGTGCGTTAATGGTTGATTTTCTACTGTATGTGTGCCCTACGATTGGCCGGCAACCAGTTCAGGGTGTATCCCGCCTACTGCCCAAAGACAGCTGGAATAGGCTCCAGCATTCCTGCAACCCTCGTGGGGATAAGCTTTTCAGATAATGGATGGATGGATGACAAGACTACTTAAAAAAAAAAAATCTGGATCCAGATTATTTTTATTTCGTGCAACAATTCAACAAAAACGTTTTCAGTGAATACAAAAGAACATGACTAAATGTTTATCAGGGATTTTGCAATCCCTTTGTGGTGTTGTTGATATGTCGGAAAAGTGGTCATGCTTTTGTGGAAAAAGAAATCACGGGGGTCATATTTTTATATTGTTAAACTGCAAGCTGCAGTATATTTAAATCATATATCGGTGGTGTCAGGCAGAGTCCTCGTACCTCAAATCAATTTTTCAGGAGATCCCAAAAATGGCATAGCTGTTCAACCATTCACACTGCATCGTCAAAAGGGCCATTTTCAATTCTTTAGACTCTTCAGGAGTGACCTCGGGCGCCCCTTTCCAGCGTGTATTAAATGTCCCACTGTTCCAACACACCTGATTCAAATGAGCAGGATCGTTATCACACCTGTCAGAGCTTGCTGATGAGCGGATCATTTGAATCAGGTGTGTTGGAAGAGGTAGACATGGGACACAGGCTGGATAGGAGCTCTTGAGGACCAGACTTGGGCACCCCTGCTTTAGCCTCTTCAATAATTTGTTACATTAGCACATGTGGACAGACCAATTGAGACGCATGCAGCGCCAGCAATATGCACTGTCAAACAAGTTGTCTTGTTTTTGATGGTATGTTATTCGTTTCTGTTGTTCAGTGTCTTCCTGCTTAAATTTAGAAGCAATATTTATTTTAAAGTGCTTTTTTTACATGCTGATAAATCCCCCGCAATACTGAAAATGGCATATTTGCTTATTTTGTTCAGAATATTCCCACTGCTTTCTTTTAGATTTGGGTGCCACGGCTGACATCAGGCAATAAACACTCAACATCTCTGTCACAAGCCCATTGGTGACGTGCGAGCACCATGTGGCCTTGTAGTCTGAAGCCGACTTGTGTACTTGCAATTATGCAAATGAGCTTACAGTTACATGATTGTCCTTTATGGCCATCTGTCGTTTTGCCTGCAATCGATCAAGGTCGTGTCAAGCACGCTCTCTCCGGGACAAGGCTCTGACGAATTTATCATCTTAAAGGCATGTTCAATGTTTCTTGAAGAAAGCGTGAGCCTGGCAGCGCGTTGCCTCTGTCGTTGTGTCGGGTGGAAACTTTCAAGCAGGCCTGTTTCGAGAGACAAGGTCGTGCTCAGTCAGACAAAACTCCTCCCTCTCCTCAACCTGGCAGCCATCAAATGCAATCAAGATATGCTGTACTTGAAGACATTTACTACAAAGTGTCTTTTATTAGTACCGTTTATCAGTTGGCAAAAGTGTTGCTTCTACGAAGGCTTCCAATTCAGGTACGAGATCGTTAGCGATGGGCAATATGTCCGCAGTTTCATATGGTATGCTGTAAATTAAATCCCATTACTTCAACTCAAATTATGGAGCACTTGGAAACAACCACCGCTAGTGCTGTACATTGAGCAAAAATAATTCATACAAATACAAACAATCAATTAATAACGAAGACAGTAGACGGAACAAAACAGTTGCACCATGTTTCCGTGGAGCGACTCAACGACACGTCCACATTGGTTGCCAAACGATTTACTTCATGGAGGTCTTTTTCCACTCTTTATTGGAGCTGGCCAGACAAATTGGGCATTTCGGTCTCATTAAAATACTCGCGGCATGTCACTACTTATGGATCAAGGGTTTTAATCGAATCTTAAAACCTGCTCCATTCCTCTGTTCGGAAAGAGAGCGTCGTGTCTTTGCAGAGGTGTATCAGAATAGCTATGTTTGGATTTTAGAATGTAGAACAACTCTTGGTATTAGTTATTTCCAAGTATTTCTACTCAACTCTGTCAAGTGATACTCGATAGTTGGTTCGTTTGCGCATTTACAGTACCGAGCCACTCAGCAAATCAAAACATGCATATAAGCCTGTGACGCTCAGTCACATTCTCGACCAACAAACTCAGCTCTCCTCCTAATACAGAAATCTTCGAGCAACGAGAATGTCATACTTCCTTGATGGACAGATCTTGGAAATGACATTTTCCCGCTCACTATCCAACTTTTTAAAACAAAACCACGGCCCAATCCTTGACACAGTAGCTGCTGGCAGCATAGTCGGATGGACTTGAAGCACCGAGGCAAAGATGACAACATCATCAAAAAGCATGATCACAATTGCTCGGGAGAGAGCCTATCTCCTTTTAGTGATCTAAAAAATATTGGTAGACGACTTACAACTTACTTTACCTTTCAGAACACACAAATGATGAAACATGAGGTAAGTGATTGCGTTGGTCTTGAATGACAATTGTCTCTATCGCTTATTAAATGCAGGCTCAACGCTCTACAAATGTAAATCTCAAAAAGGGATTTACATATGTCAGCCTGCTGGCCCAGTGGTTAGCGCGTCGACCTCAAAGTGCAGAGGTACCGGGTTCAATTCCAGCTCCGGCCTCCCTGTGTGGAGTTTGCATCTTCTCCCAGGGCCTGGGTGGGTTTTCTCTGGGTATTCTGGTTTCCTCCCACATTCCTAAAAACATGCATGGCAGGCTGATTGAACACTCTAAATTGTCCCTAGGTGGGAGTGTGAGCGCGGATGGTTGTTCGTCTCTGTGTGCCCTGCGATTGGCTGGCAATCGGTTCAGTGTGTCCCCCGCCTACTGCCCGAAGACAGCTTGGATAGGCTCCAGCAACCTCCGCGACCCTTGTGAGGATAAGCGGATCGGAAAATGGATGGAGGGATTTACATATCACAACTATAGGGGGAGCCAAGCTGCAAAAAGAACTCACTGTTGTTGCTCTGAGCCTAGATCTCAGATTTTTTTTTAAACGCTACTTCAAAAAGCTCGAAGGCTGTGTCTTTCCATTTTCAAGGACAAATAAAGCCATCCGCATCACAAGGCCCGTGAGTAGTAATGATGCTTGTGATGCATTCCTATTACGCTTCCGAGATTGAAGAGTCTCAGTGTTGCCTTGTCTCCATTTTGAAGGGCGGCCTGCTCTTGGAACGCTTTGCTGATTGTTCACTGAACATATTTTTGAAAAGTCAGTCATTAAAAGAAAAGGAAAAAAAAAGCACCTTTCACTTTGTTTTACCATAAGATGGCAATTATTATATCCCCACATATGTCCTCTAGTGAGTTGTAACACTTTGATGACACACAGGGGATCTCCATTTAATTAATTGTGTCCATTCCATCTTTGTGACCTCTCACATTTAATTAATCTTACCGGTTATGAATTATGTTCTCTTAAAGTAGGCTGACTACGACATTTTTTTTTTTTGCCTTTTTATATGATGTCACTTACTTTTCACAGAATTATGTCACTGAAAGATGAGGCACTTATACTTTATGAATTATTTGCTTCTTATGTTCTATACTAGTAACATATATGTTACAATGCCTCTGCAAGCTCAATAAATTAATTATAACAAAAGTTGAACTGTGGATTGTCTGACATTGAGGGCATTTGACGACAGAGTTTCCGTGAAGTCTGTGCCCTTATCGGTGTGGCTCATATGGCAGGTCTGTCCCTTTTTTCCCCTCCTCGTGTTGCTTCGTTATGGCAAAGAGGCCAGTGTTGCCCTGCTGGAAGTTAAAGTGCCGGGTGACCTTCGCTGTGGGCTGCCATCCAGCTCTCCAGCTCTTTAAGCGGGCAGACGCGGCTGCAGCGTTACCCCCTCAGACTGTCAAATGAGACTTATTCAGAAACGGCCACACTATCCTTCGTGTATATCCGTATTTGCTAAGGGCTCTCTTTATCTCTCCTCTGTGTGTCTTCAATAACGGCCTCGTGGATGTCAGAGAGAGAAGCAAGAAAGCTATTATTTGTCACGTTCTTGTTTGCTCTGGATTATTTTCTCTTCTTTTCTACTTGCTATTCATATTTATCACTGTTGATCACTGTTGGCCAGGATCACAGTCTAATTTCTTTTTCGTACTTCCTAGCACCTGACAAGTGTTCATGTCGACCAGAGTGCACATCTGTGTTTGTTTCCATCTGTTGATTGCTTTGTTCTGTCCCAGAAGTTTTTATTTTTATCTTTAGTCTCATTAGACTTCTCTTGTACCGCAAAGGAGGGCTCACCACCATTTCATCATGCTTTGGGCCTCCTGGGTGGGGAATATCATGTCTCCAAAGATTGCGTTTACATCATGCAAGCTAATTTAACATTTGATACTACCCGCAGCGAAATCGTATTTATGAGGGGATGCTGACATCATAATGACAATCCAGCTCGTAAAAATATATAACAGTTGAAGACTAACGACCTCACACCACGTTTGATTTTTAAACTTTTTTTCCATGGGAAATAATGCTGACATTGGCAAATCTTTAACTTTACAGATATTCTATTATTATTCTATTATTATTATTATTCACATTTTGATTTTCTTCATTGGAAAATTTACTGTCAATAGAACACACTGACGAATGAAAAGATTGTAATGCACACACGGGTCTTGTCATAGCATGCATGCTAGTTGGAAAACCTCACAACCAGTAAAAAGCAATACATTTCAATAGATGGCCATCAGTATTTTTGCTCACAGCCTTTGTTGGGTTAGAGATTATGATATGTGCATTGTTTAAATGAAAATTTCCTCTTTGTGACACTAAAAAGAAGTGTCACTTCAAGCATTTGGATAAAGATGCCAGACAAGAATTCCACTGAATTTACATTGGTCTGATATACCGTATTTTCCGTACGATAAGGCGCACCTAAAAGCATTAAATTCTCCCAACTGCAGCCACCATTGTAGTTTCTATTCTATGCGCCTTATAATGCAGTGCGCCCGATATATGAAAGCAGTTGTAAAATAGGCCATTCATTGAAGGTGTGCCTTTTAATCCGAAGCGCCTTATAGTGCGGAAAATACGGTAATCCTGTTATAGCTCTTTGTTTTATCTTGGTCAGAGCAGGGTTAAATTGATTCTGTTGTCAAAACATTTCTTTGACGAAATACTTTTTAATGAGGTGTTGTTTTCTCATCATTGTCCTAAGGGATATGGTGACACAGCAAAATGCTACCGCATCTTTAGACATTCTAATGATTTCCATTAAGACATACATCAGAATCAGAATCATCTTTATTGGCCAAGTATGTAGAACACACAAGGAATTTGTCTCTGTTAGAACATGCCGCACTAGTATCACATGTGTTTGTCTCTTGATATGTCTGGCCCGAAACTGGACGTGTGCGTTTCCTGTGAAATATTCCCAATTTGTAGGTAATTCTCAGGATTCATGAAAAGCGCCTGCTAAGCAATTTTGTTGCATAGTGCTGTTCATTGTTAAATTGAGCACATGATAAGATGGATTAATAGCCATTATTGGTTTAGAAAAGCATCAGTTTATTTGTGGATTTTGAGTCATTCGGAGTTTACAGCCACAGAGACATTCCCCCCCCTTTGTATACTTACCACCAATTCAAAATGTCTCTCTCGATAGTTCACTTGGTAACTACAAGAAGATTACCTTTTCTTCACATCTTAACTGTATTATTTGCTAATGTGAGGTGACTAATAAAGTATGTAAGCATTTATTCAAGGCAAGGTAAGGCTTCTTTGTTTTTCTTCTTTCTTCTTTCTACCTACAATCTTGCTGCTGTAGACTGTAAATTTCCCCAATGTGTGACAAATAAAGGATATCTTATCTTATTTACACAGCGCAAAGTTCAATGAAACACAAAAAAGAAAGGACTTTCCACTTATCACTTAGAAATGTAATAATTAGTTTCAGGCTCAATAAAGTATGTTCCAAATATGGGAATAAATGGACGACCACAAAGACAAAACGCCTTGTGTAGTGGCGCAAATGTCCAAAGCGGCAATGCTGCACCTGTGGCTAAAAATTTGCTGCGGGAACTCCTCCGTAATGGCACATCTGAGGCTCACATTTTTGGGTGAGCTCCCATAGTGGTCCGTTGTAATTGGATTACAGTTGTCAGGAATGGCTTTAGTCGCGATGACACAGATTACGCTTTGCTGTGGTCGGCCGGGCAGTGCAATTTGAAGCGCATCATCTGCTTTGTGTTACATTGCGTGGAGGGCGCAATTTGGCTTAAGTGCAACTGTAATGCAAGATGTTATGAACTGTCATTTCTGTTTCTACTCTTTGCACCAGAGAGGGTCTGGCTCCATTTTTGTTGTTGTTGTAGTTTAAGCCAAAGGTGTTTGATGTGCTGGAGGGAAAGTTCCTTCACACCAAACTCATTCAAGCATGTCTTTAAGGACCTTCATTTGTGAACGGGGGCCAGAGTCATGCTGGAACAGGAAAATACCTTCCATAAGGTAATTTTTCAAGTTGGAAGGTTATAATTGTAGAATATCTTGATTAAACCATATTTTTGATAGAATAAGTATTGAGAATGATATACTTTTGGGTTTCCCATTACTTTTTTTTTTATGTGATTCATTTTAAATGGTCACAACTCCACCGATGATGGCTGTGCATGTTTTCCCTGACGAGGATGGGGGAATTCAAATAAACGCGAGGGACTGAAAAGAATAAAATGGTGTGAAACAATAAAACAAGTTAAATATGTAAACACTTACGGCATCATAGCAAGAAAACCGTGGAATACATCAAGCCACAAAGTAAATGCTGAAATGCTTCCTCACACTTTTGCCTCTGGCTTTTTTTATTTTCCACAATTTCCACAAATCTCTTTGGGGTAAGCCCCCCTTTTCCATCTAAATTCGCCCGATTTCATTCATAACAAACGAACCAAAACAACGTGCTGAAATGTCACATGCCTTTCTTGTTGTCTTGCGCTGATATGAATAAATGAATGTGTCAACACACCCTGAACTGGTTGCCAGCCAATCACAGGGTGCACATTCACACCCAGGGACAATTTAGAGTGTTCAATTAACTTACGGTGCATGTTTTCGGAATGTGGGGGGAAACCGGAGTACCCGGAGAAAACCCACGCAGGGATGAGGAAGGTGTCACCCATTGTTTTGGATTTACATGAGAGAAATGTAACCTTTTAGATGGACTTGAAGAGAGTCAAAAACAAAACGGGCCATTAAAATCATCAAGAATATGATGGTGTTATATTCCAAATAGACCCCTCTTCTTGTTATAGCTCATGTGTACAGTTTGGAGTACCAGTATGTTTCTTGTATGTTCAGTTTACAGATCATGAATTTATTTTTTTATTGTTTTTTTCCTCACGTTGGATGGCGCCACTGAAGAACCAACTGTACATTTTTACATTTTGATGAAGATCTTGAAAAGGGGGGAAAATACAGGAATTTATAATTACTTTGTGAGGCAGTATGAAATTAATGGACAATTCATCCCCACATCATAATTTGCTCAGCCCATCTGTTCGTCATCCACCATGAACCAGGAAGTAGCCTCCATTTGACAAAACTGGTAGACCAAAAAACACAAATGTGTCAATTGTTTTCCCACCTTTTTTAACTGTTTGACCTGCACTCTACTGGGTGACATTCAGAATATTACATTGTTGTTGTTGTTGGGGTTTTTTTAATACAGCAAATCAAGTGGTGGCCTAAGGCTTTTGTACAGTACTGTATATTGCTAACTTAGCAAATTTATTGCTGATAACCATGTGCCTGGCATGCCCTGATCACATTAAAAAGTCAAGCAATTCACAAAATTTGCACAGAACAAGGTTATGTTAATATAGGCTCTTCAGAAAGTCACTGTGTATGGATGTATATACATTTTATGCTTTAATTTAGACCATACAGTACTACCTCCGGTAATCTATATGGACACATACCTTAAGTGTAAAGGGACTTTACAAATTTGCTTTGCCCTCTACACTGTATTTCTGGAACCTAATAATTGGCTTCAGTGTGGTTTGATCTCATATTTATTCTCCCATTTGTTTGTTTTAGAATGGTCAAGTTTATAAAATCAACCACTGTACACAATCTCAGCCCTACTAATGGGAGGTTGTCTGCTGCTTGCCAGCATGTGCGTCATGTGCAATTTTGTGTAACGCGATGTAGTTGGTGCAGGCAATTTCTCTCTTGCTAGGAAGGCAGACGAGGCTGCCAGATGCACATCCATTTTGGCGCTATGTAGAGGTGGATGTCTGGTTGAAAATATACACGTTTGTCTATTTGACTCGACACACTTCTCTTGGACACACATGATGTTTTAAAAAAAGTGTGTGTGTGTGTGTGTGTGTGTGTGTGTGTGTGTGTGTGTGTGTGTGTGTGTGTGTGTGTGTTTAAGCAGTTCAAAGCCTCAAGTGCCCCCCATCTGTTAGACAGATGTTTAACATCCCTGCTGCACCCCCTGCCCTGTCACACATGTGCAAACATAGACTGCCTTTACACACACACATGCACACACGCGCTGCCCTCATTAGCAACCAATTAAAGAGCAGATATTGGCTCATCTGGGAGAACCAAATACCAACCAATTCTGTTCTCCGCCTGCAGTGCCAGGTCACAGCAAATAGCTGGACAGGAGCCAGAGTATTTTGTGTGTGTGTGTGTGTGTCTGTGTGTGTGTGTCTGTGTGTGTGTGTGTGTGTGTTGTTGACTTATCTCTCCCAAATTTGGCATTCCGCTCTCTTTTCCAGTCTATATTAGAAAGGACATACAAACACATAATTAAATGCGTGATCCGCCGGACAAAGGACCGGTGGGCCTCAGTGCTGTTCTCTGATGAAAGTTAATTCACGTTGAGCAGAAATGATGGCCGCCAAAGATGTTGGAGACGTCAAGGAGAGCGCTATGCATCCGCCACTGTTGTCACCAGATGAGATCTTGCCAAACAGGTGGATTGGACGGAGAGGTGTTGTTGAATAACCTTCACGTTCACCAGACCTCACACCACCGGATGTCTTTTTACGGGGATACCTCAACGGCAAAGTCCACGCCGTCATGCTTGAGTCACAACTTAGTTCAGCTCTAGCGTTTCCTTCCAGAATAGAAGCACGTTGTGTGGTGCCTGTTGGCGAAATTTAAACGTAAAATTTTGCATTGTTTCTATATTAATTAGTTGAGAAAAAATTAATCACTTTACAGAGTCGCAAAGTTTTCCTTTGGAAATATTTGTCAAATCCTGAATTGTATGAACTCAGGTGCATTTGACTTTTTAGGGTCTTCTTTACTTAACACAGTGCACTTCCCACAATAATATTTAATTGTTTATTGACACCTTGCTTAACAAGGTGCACCAGTTCCAATTTTTTTGTGGTGGGTCGTGTGAATGTGATCAAGCAAATTAATGGCCGTAATATGTTTAATGTGTTTTTACCCAGAAAACTACAGCAAGGTCAGTGCTGCAGGCAACTCTTGGGAGTAAATTGAAACTCTCTTTCTACATTGAATCTAATTAGCGACGACAAGCGCACCGTTGACCCTTCGTCTTAGTCCGTTTTTCTCCTCCTTGTTTGCCGTCCTCAACCACTCTCAGTCTATATCTCAACGCACCTTCATCATTCAAGACTTTGGCAAAGGGTTTCACTGTGTGCGTATGTGTATGTGTGTGTGTGTGTGTGTGTGTGTGTGTGTGTGTGTGTGTGTGTGTGTGTGTGTGTGCGTGACAGATGCCAGAGGCTAAACTGTGACTATGTACAGCAAAGGTCTTGAGCAAGGACAACACAAGGGACTCTGTCCTTGATCACCCCCGCCACCCCTGCAAAGATGTTTGTGGGTGTAATGGCTGTGTATGGCTTGAGCTCGAAATAATAATCGCACCGTCAGCCCATGGGGACAAGTGACATAACATTGGGGGACGCGACAGTTTTAATGGGAAATGTCCTTCCACTCTGGGCGAAGTTGGTGGTCAATTCAGTTTGCATATAACGTGAGTCAATATAAATGGAATTATTTGTGCAGATAAATATCATCTAACGTCTGCCAGTGTGCTCTTTCTTACTTATCAACAAGCTCGAACATGACTATTTGTACAGTCGATCCAATAACATTGTTTACTTGTTTTCATGCATCCATTTTCCGATCCGCGTATCCTCACAAGGGTCACCGGGGGTGCTGGAGCCTACCCCAGCCTTCTTCGGGCAGTAGGCGGGGAACACCCTGAATCAGTTGCCAGCCAATTGCAGGGCATACAGAGACGAACAACCATCCGCGCTCACACTCACACCTAGGCACAATTTAGAGTGTTCACAGTCATCCTGCCATGCATGTTTTCGGAAGTTGGGAGGAAACTGGAGTACCCGGAGAAAACCCACACAGGCCCGGGAAGACATACAAACTCCACACAGCGAGGCCGGAGCTGGAATTGAACCCGGTACCTGCACTGTGAGGTTGACGTGCGAACCACTAGACCACCGGGCCGCCAGTTTACCTGTTTGAAACAGCATCATTGACTCCGTTTTCAGCAATAGTTCTCAACCTCTACTCTGGTCCCGGGCAATAGTTATTCATGTATGATTATGCCCATATATGGTAGAGGTATGTCAGTTCTACTACTGTATATCTGACATCCCCCGCTGACAACGTCTGAACACAGACCAGGTGGATACTGGATCCCAAAAAATGCAGACTCAATGGTGATACAAACATTTTTATAAAAATAAAATAAAATAAAATAAAATAAAAATAAATAAATAAATAAATAGATAGATAAATAGATAGATAGATAGATAGATAGATAGGGGCGGCCCGGTAGTCCAGTGATCGGCTTCACAGTGCTGAGGTACCGGGTTCGATTCCAGCTCCGGCCTCCCTGTGTGGAGTTTGCATGTTCTCCCCGCGCCTGCGTGGGTTTTCTCCGGGTGCTCCAGTTTCCTCCCACATTGCAAAAACATGCATGGCAGGCTGATTGAACACTCTAAATTGTCCCTAGGTGTGAGTGTGTGCATGGATGGTTGTTCGTCTCTGTGTGCCCTGCGATTGGCTGGCAACCGATTCAGGGTGTCACCCGCCTACTTCCCGGAGACAGCTGGCATAGGCTCCAGCACCCCCCGCGACCCTAGTGAGGATCAAGCGGTTCGGAAGATGAATGAATGAATGAATGAATGAATGAATGAATGAATGAATGAATAAAAATAAATAAAATAAAAACGAAACAAGAACAGCCAAAGACCGACAAAGCATCAACAGAAATCACTGGCAACAAAAAAAGCCAGGAAAACTAATAGAGAACAAAAAGCGCTTGCAAACGACAAACTTTGACAATAGTTCAAAGACATGAACGTAAAACTAGTCAAAAACGACTTGACAAAAAAAGATAGATTTTGGTTTTGTCACTCTCGAAACAAAGGCGACTATGAGCAAGAACATGAGGTCTAGGAAAATGGCACTGGGGCGTGAACAGCGAACAAGGTCAATAATCCAACGAGGCTTAGCAGAAGTTAAGGTCCTTAAATACACAGCAGCTTGATTGTGAGACGAAACACAGGTGCACCGCTGAAGGGTAAAGCCCAACACTCCAGCCGGGGCTGAACATAAAACAAAAACAAAGCAGAGCGGAACATGACACCCGCACGTGCAAAACTTTTGTAATGATGAATAAATATTTCATACCATTCAAATTAAAGTGAATCCTTTCTGTTAAACTGGTCATAAATATTTAGGTTGAAAGGTATAATTACATGAATAATTCCAATCCATTTCATTCTTCAGTTGGAAGTGCAAATCTCGACCACCGCAAATCCCACCTGGATGCAAAACTCGGTTGTAGAACGGACATAGCCTTTTCCACACGTGGATAGATTGGCAACTTATTCCCATGAGAAATATTCCGTTTCATTTGGATTCAATGGTTAGCATCTATTTAATCTCCCTTGTCATCTCCGGATATTTTTGTTTTTCTGGTTCCACTCCAGTCTCTTGACCGAGCCCGCTTGATTGCCATGAAATTCAAACAATGGCCTGCTGTATTCACACGTGGGCTCACTAGGGCATTACATCGATGTTGAACTATGAAGCTGGCAGGGTGAAGTCTGTTTTATGCCTGGTCCTCACAGTCCCCTTCACTGCTTCCAAGTACAGGCTGATTCTTATCTCTCATCTCATCTCAGCACGTCAGGGAGGCATTTCGCCGTGCCAAATTCATTCTGGAGCATGACAATCACCCCAACAAAGCTGCCAGAGTCCTACAGTACGTTAATCGGCGAGAAAAAGGACAAGGGGTCCTGCGGCAGATGGTACGAAACCCCCTCCCCACCCCGAGCCTTGATCTCAACATTGTCCAGCCCGCTGGATTACAGGACTTTTGGCAAATGGATGTTTTTGTGTGTTTTTGCACCCTGGAAGGGGAGGGGGGGGGGTGATAAACTAGTTGAAGGATTCTCACACTGCACCCATACTTCATTCTACTGAGTCAAAAGGTTTATGCAGATGTCGTCATAATCTTTTGGTCAAGTGGTTATAAGACGTTCAAGCAATCTTTCCTTTTTTTTCTTGAAATTGTTATTCGTATTCTGAAAGTGTGCTCCAGGGGAAACCGTCAGCAACGGTGCTCAAATCTATAGATAGCTTCCAACTGTTTCTTTGCTGGCACCGATATATCTTGTGACATTAAACATAAAAAAAAAGAATCAAATATTTTATGCTGCTTTTTGCAACATGCCGGAACAAGCACTTTGCCGTTCAAGGTTTATCTTTATTCGTCTCCCGCAGGAGAAATTTTTTTTTATCATTTAATCAAGTTTATCCTATGGGAGACCTAATAAAAAGTCAATTAAAAAAAATAAAATAAAATTTCAGGGACAGCATGGTGGAAAACTGGTTAGCAGGGCCGCCTCTCAGTGCAGAGGTGCAGGGTTTGATCCCGGCTCCATCTTTCAGTTTGCATATCCTCACAGTGGGCACTCTGGTTTCCTCCCACATTCCCAAAACATGCATGACAGTCAACAAAAACTGTAAAGGAAGATGCAAGGGAGCAAATGAACAGATGTTTTTTTTAATTAATTTAAAAAAAAAAATTAAGGTTTGCCTGAAAACTCCCGACCACTTTCACGCGATCCTTCAAATCTGGCTTTTTTTTTTTCACAGCTTCTTTCTTGTTCATTGGCCCGTGTGTAAGACATTGCTTCGGGTCGGGAGGCTTAAAGTCGATGCACAAATTTTCCCAGTCGTGGCGTAGTATCTTCAGAGTAACAGGTGCAGACAGCGGGAAACCTGTGAAGTTTCACACCTGAGACTCACATTTGTGATGAAAACGATTGTTACCTTCACACAGGCTGACGTCAACACATCTGATTATTTGCATCCGTGAAGCGAAACAGCTGTTCAAATGTGCACTATGGACTCGGCACTGGCCCACTTCGGGGAGTTCAGTCTGAAAGTCAACAGGAGCATAAATGCTTTCTTGAAGCCGTTGCAATATGCTTAGGAAGTACATTATTTGCAGTCCCGTGATACCGTGCAAAAAAAACGCCGTCAAGTGCCTGAGAGCAGATGTCGCGGAGGCAGCGCTTTGAGATGAAGACATGATGTCACAGCTGCATTGCTTTTCGGTCCACGATCTCATCAGTCAGAATCAATCATTTATTTTTTAGGTCATTAACTCATTCACTCCCAAAGACGTTTTTAAACGTCTTTTCAGACTTGGTCCCGAATTGGCTGGTACTGAATGAGTTAAGTTAAAAGGCGCACATTTAGAACCTGAGTCTGAGTCTTGCTCGACGGAGCTTCTTTTAAGATTACTAAACATGTAGAATGATAACAAAAATATCATGTCATAATAACCCGCAATCACGACCGGCAAAGTGACAATGGTCGAATGGAATTTTTGACACATGACATGCATCACATGTAGAATCAGTTTTAAAATAATGAAATTGCCCCCGGTGGCTGAAAGTAATGCAGCACGTCCTCTGTAGAGTCACTGAAGGGCTAATGATGGAGCGGGCTGGCTGCAGGAATTCCATGTCTACACGGCCCACAACTGTGAGCAGATGTCAGGTCCGTGTGAGGCCACATTTGTCTGCAGACACGATGCCTGAATGCTCCGCCGTGCCTCAGTCTGAGCTGTTGACTCTATGGTAATGATGCAAGTCCGTCTAAACATAACAAACCATTAGCATCCTCAGCATGCCGGCCAAAAGTGCTGGGATGATGGCGATCGCACTCGTGTGTGTGTGTGTGTGTGTGTGTGTGTGTGTGTGTGTGTGTGAGCGAGCACCACAGACAACGGGAATGCAGATTAGTTTACATGTCTGGCTCCCTGCATAAGTAAGCGCTGGGTAAAGCGATTTTATATACTGTACGTCCATGGCTAATAGTTTATCTTCTTCAGTTGCGAGGTTGGCAAAAGAAGGCCTGCGTTTAGAGTTGCAGGCTCTTTACTTCAACACATATTGTTGTGAACGTAGAAACACGTTCACAAATATTCAGCGATACATCAAACAATGTTTATGATTCTCGCTGGCAGATTTTAACATATGCCAATGATGCTAAGGAGGCTGCTGCACTGCAAGTTACGGTGGCGGGCCATTCGGCAGTTCCATCACTGGTTTCTCTCCACACTGCTCAGCTCCATCTGAGCCAAGCGCACTAGCGCCGCATTGAACAAAGAGAATCAAGCAATAGCATTCAGTTGTCCTGTCACTGTTTTATTTTATAAGCTATGATTTCTCAAAAAGCACTCTATTCAAATTTTTTACTCACTTTATTTTGTAGTTTATCCATAAATGGAATTGGGGACGGGTGGGGGGAGGCAGTAGCTTTTGCACGATAGCATTAATATCACATTATACTCTTCATTATTATTACCATATATGAACTACTGTGTGGAAATATGGGGAAATGCTTGCAAAACAAACACACTCCGATTCTAAAACTACAAAAAAGCAATTCAATTATTAATAGATCAAAATATACGGAACCCACAAATCCATTATTTATCAAATTAAATACGATGAAATTTTATGACCTGGTTGACTACAAAATTGCACAATTAATGTACAAAGCACACAATAACCTGCTCTGCCAAAACATTCTAAAGTTCTTTGAAATTCGAGAAAGCAGCTATGATTTAAGAGGTACCAACTTATTCAAAAACTAAAAACAAGAACAAACATCAAGCAAAGAAGTGTATCTATCAAAGGTGTTAATCTGTGGAATAATCTCGAAACGGACCTGAAAATGAGTAAATCGCTTGCTGAGTTCAAAAACAAATTCAAAAAAATAGTACAAACAACCTACATCAATCAGAGTTAAAATGATAAGTTCTAAACGTTAAATATAGAACGCAGGGTGTGTATATATAAATCCGATACGATACCTATTAAGTCAATTCAAATGTATTGAGATAGCAAGATTATAGGAGGACTTTCCTAAACACAGAAAAGTCTCAAAGCGGCTTCACATGCCCACAGCCGATTAACATTAACGACATTCCCTCATCTTAAACACGCAGGAGGACAAGGTAAAAACCAAAAAATCAACACTCAAATTCACACGGATAGGCAATTTGGACTCGTATATAAACCTAACGTGCATATTTTTGGAATATGGGAAGAAGCCTCAGTACTCAGACAAAACCAACACAACCATGGGGGCGGACATTCAAATGCCACACAAGAAGGCCGGAAGTGAGATTCATACGTTACTCCTCTCAACTGTGAAACGGCTGTTCGAACCATTACGTCAATCTACTGCCCACTCCAAATAGCAGTATCATATATATTATTTTTGTTAATTATTCACGTTTTTCTACTTGGACTATTGCAGTGATTTATGTTTGTGCGCTAGTGTGTGCACGTGTGTGTTTCCACTATAAGCACCAGAGTAAATCTCATTTCCATTGTTACGTTTAATGTCTTCGTGAAATTGTCAGTTATTCATGTCGAAGTCAAGCAAACATCAAGCGAACAACACACGCACTCACACACACGGACACACGCACACGCACGCAATCAAATAAATCAACCGTGACATACTATCACACCTCCCCGTCAATGCACATATACTTGTCACACTGTGATTATAATATGCTAATTTGACCTACAATTTACTTCCTTTCACTTGCTCATGTCTTGATTGTGTGTTCACAGTTGCCCTTTTGTTCCACGTGCCACCGGATTGGCTTGTTTCTTATTCGAAACTGCATTGCCAAGCCATTATACAAAGAAATCAATACAACATAAGAAAGCAATTTCTTGCTAATGGGTCCCTTTGTTGTTTTGACATTTTTACATCACTGACCGCTAAAATACTCAAAAGAAAGCTGGTTATGCTTCCCCCACTACAATACTCAAAAATATCATTTCCTCAACATCGCTGGCAAGACTTGAGAGAAAGTTAATTTTGCAGATGACGGCGATTAATTTCAGACCGCTCCTCACTCAATCTGCTGTGTGTTGCTCCAGTTCCATAAAATGCCAACTAAGTGCCGACGAGACTGAGAGGCTCCTGCATCTTTAACAATTAATGTCATTTTAACGAGACAGGGGAGTTAAAAGCGTTAATGGAGTCGCTCATGGTTCTCTATCTTTTTGTCCCACCTAGCCATTGCAGATTGATGATAATTTCTGCGGCCATGACTTCAACCAGCCTCTAGGGGGCACCACCGCCATCGAGGGCGTCCCGCTCTACGTGGATAAGGACGATGGCATGACCTCAGTGGCGGCCTACGACTATCGTGGAAACACCGTGGCATTTATGGGCACTCGTGGCGGCCGTATGAAAAAGGTAAGTCCAGGATAAATTCAATCATCGTTTCCAAAAAAAAAAAAAAAAAAAAACTTGGGTTCGATGCTGAAAATGTTTCTGAAGTGAGTTGTTATTGGATCCACCATTGGTGTATGCTAGAAGCTGTTTGAATTTTCCCCAAGCAAACACACACATTTTATTTAATGTTTACTGCATTGAATCAGCATTGGTTTGTGTGCATGGCAATGGGATGGCAATGCAGTACAGTGCATATTTTAAGAATATGTTTTCATGCTGGAGATGCACCAAAATTGTTATTACTGTACCGTTTTGACATTGCTTTAAATTATGTGACAAGTAGCAGTGGGTGGAACAAGTGATAATAAGGTACATTTGCGTACAGTTACGTTGTGAAATTGTGGAACATGCGTGAGAGTGGAAGTTCTGTTTGGGAATGTTGCAAGGTTGTTATCATGAAGAGTTTTTTTTTAGCACCGCAGGTAAGCAGACCTATTTAATGTGTCTTTGCGTGTGTGTGATTTGTGCTGCTAAAGCTCTCTTTAATCCCAGGCAAGCAACGACTTTCCATTATATTTGGCATGCCACACAGCGAGGTGCCTCGAAGTGTGTGTGTGTATGTGTGTGAGTGTGTTGCTCAAATAGCTCGGTTGAGTAGACGTCACGTTGTGAGTGCCAATCAGCTGGGTTTTTTTGTTTTTTTTTAATCTTACATCCAGCTGAGCTGCTGCTGTAATATCACAGGACTCATCTATTTTTGCTGTCACAATATCTTGAAAAACACATAGAATGTAATAGTTGCCTGAGACTGAAAATAATTGGAGAGATTAGACAAGTTTTATTTTGCCAGCATGTCATTGCTGCTATCTGTTAAAATATGTTCTCAAGAGAACTAAGAAGGTATGATATGAAAAGTTGAGTGCTTTGTGTATAGCTGGGATGTTTTTTGGGGAGTCATGCACACCTTCCTTTTTGCTGCAATGCACTCGAAAAATAATTACTAGTCATGTCACCACAATGTGTGCTATGTCCGTAAAAGCCTTCGGGGCGGGCATGTAGTAGGCCTATCTACCTATTGTTCCTATTTATGGTAATGACGGTAAAGCCACTCAGTTCCCAGAATGCATTGCTTATTGCAATATAGTTAATTGATTACGTTAGAAGGATGTCAATTTTCTAATCCAGCAGCATGGTGGGCGACTGGTTAGCACATCCACCTCACAGTACAGGGGTGCAGGGTTCGATTCCGGCCTTCCAATGTGGCGTGTTCTCCCTGTGTCTGTGTGGGTTTTTTTCCTGGTACTCTGGTTTCCTCCCACATTCCAAAAACATACATGACAGGTTAATTGAACATCTCTAAATTGGGTTAATGAGACTCTAAATTGTCCCTCGATGTGATTGTGAGTGCAAATGGTTGTTCGTCTCTGTGTACCCTGCGATTGGCTGGCAACCAGTTCAGGGCGTACGCCGCCTGCTGCCCGAAGACACGAGCACGCCTTGTGAACCTCGCGAAGTCAAGCGGATTACAAAATGGATGGATGGATAGATAGACAAGAGGAATGTGAGAATATTGGCAAAGATATGGTTTACAGTTCAAAAGTTTTGTCATGCATGGTGATGGAAATGGTCACAAGAGGGTGTCATTGTATCGTCCGCCGTTGCGAGTACCCGATACCTTGAAATAACGCCATATCGGCTTGATACCGATACCTGATATTGGTGCTTGGCCATATAACACACACACACACGCATGCACGCACATCACTGACCGCTAAAATACTCAAAAGAAAGCTGGTTATGCTTCCCCACTACAATACTCAAAAATATCATTTCCTCAACATCGCTGGCAAGACTTGAGAGAAAGTTAATTTTACAGATGACGGCGATTAATTTCAGACCGCTCCTAACTCAATCTGCTGTGTGTTGCTCCAGTTCCATAAAATGCCAACTAAGTGCCGACGAGACTGAGAGGCTCCTGCATCTTTAACAATTAATGTCATTTTAACGAGACAGGGAGTTAAAAGCGTTAATGGAGTCGCTCATGGTTCTCTATCTTTTGTCCCACCTAGCCATTGCAGATTGATGATAATTTCTGCGGCCATGACTTCAACCAGCCTCTAGGGGGCACCACCGCCATCGAGGGCGTCCCGCTTCACGTGGATAAGGACGATGGCATGACCTCAGTGGCGCCTCACGACTATCGTGGAAACACCGTGGCATTTATGGGCACTCGTGGCGGCCGTATGAAAAAGGTAAGTCCAGGATAAATTCAATCATCGTTTCCAAAAAAAAAAAAAAAAAAAAACTTGGGTTCGATGCTGAAAATGTTTCTGAAGTGAGTTGTTATTGGATCCACCATTGGTGTATGCTAGAAGCTGTTTGAATTTTCCCCAAGCAAACACACACATTTTATTTAATGTTTACTGCATTCAATCAGCATTGGTTTGTGTGCATGGCAATGGGATGGCAATGCAGTACAGTGCATATTTTAAGAATATGTTTTCATGCTGGAGATGCACCAAAATTGTTATTACTGTACCGTTTTGACATTGCTTTAAATTATGATGTGACAAGTAGCAGAGGGTGGAACAAGTGATAATAAGGTACATTTGTGTACGGTTACGTTGTGAAATTGTGGCACTTGGACGCGTGAGAGTGGAAGTTCTGTTTGGGAATGTTGCAAGGTTGTTATCATGAAGAGTTTTTTTTTAGCACCGCAGGTAAGCAGACCTATTTAATGTGTCTTTGCGTGTGTGTGATTTGTGCTGCTAAAGCTCTCTTTAATCCCAGGCAAGCAACGACTTTCCATTATATTTGGCATGCCACACAGCGAGGTGCCTCGAAGTGTGTGTGTGTATGTGTGTGAGTGTGTTGCTCAAATAGCTCGGTTGAGTAGACGTCACGTTGTGAGTGCCAATCAGCTGGGTTTTTTTGTTTTTTTTTAATCTTACATCCAGCTGAGCTGCTGCTGTAATATCACAGGACTCATCTATTTTTGCTGTCACAATATCTTGAAAAACACATAGAATGTAATAGTTGCCTGAGACTGAAAATAATTGGAGAGATTAGACAAGTTTTATTTTGCCAGCATGTCATTGCTGCTATCTGTTAAAATATGTTCTCAAGAGAACTAAGAAGGTATGATATGAAAAGTTGAGTGCTTTGTGTATAGCTGGGATGTTTTTTGGGGAGTCATGCACACCTTCCTTTTTGCTGCAATGCACTCGAAAAATAATTACTAGTCATGTCACCACAATGTGTGCTATGTCCGTAAAAGCCTTTGGGGCGGGCATGTGGTAGGCCTATCTACCTATTGTTCCTATTTATGGTAATGACGGTAAAGCCACTCAGTTCCCAGAATGCATTGCTTATTGCAATATAGTTAATTGATTACGTTAGAAGGATGTCAATTTTCTAATCCAGCAGCATGGTGGGCGACTGGTTAGCACATCCACCTCACAGTGCAGGGGTGCAGGGTTCGATTCCGGCCTTCCAATGTGGCGTGTTCTCCCTGTGTCTGTGTGGGTTTTTTTCCTGGTACTCTGGTTTCCTCCCACATTCCAAAAACATACATGACAGATTAATTGAACATCTCTAAATTGGGTTAATGAGACTCTAAATTGTCCCTCGATGTGATTGTGAGTGCAAATGGTTGTTCGTCTCTGTGTACCCTGCGATTGGCTGGCAACCAGTTCAGGGCGTACGCCGCCTGCTGCCCGAAGACACGAGCACGCCTTGTGAACCTCGCGAAGTCAAGCGGATTACAAAATGGATGGATGGATAGATAGACAAGAGGAATGTGAGAATATTGGCAAAGATATGGTTTACAGTTCAAAAGTTTTGTCATGCATGGTGATGGAAATGGTCACAAGAGGGTGTCATTGTATCGTCCGCCGTTGCGAGTACCCGATACCTTGAAATAACGCCATATCGGCTTGATACCGATACCTGATATTGGTGCTTGGCCATATAACACACACACACACGCATGCACGCACGCACACACACACGCATGCACGCACACACGCACACATCTAGCCTTAAAACAAAATGAGATGCAAAGAATCAAGCCATATAGAAAAGTAGACCAAAAATTTACCACTTGTTACATCATATTGTTTTTATTCATTATTCCGAGACGCATGGCAATTTGTGAACTACGGCCCATTGTAAACCACGGATGAACACTTTACACAGGCTATTTATCAGCTTTGTACATCACACACTAACTGGCTCACCCGCACCCTAGCACAAACACGACTCCTTCCTTACAGTGTTTCCTTTCTGTCTGGGTTTTGCTGAATCAACTGAAACCTTGCCCATTAGTCCTTGTGCTTGACCCCCTAGGTATGCGTATATATATATATATATATACACACACACATATATACATATGTGTGTGTGTGTGTGTGTGTGTGTGTGTGTGTGTGTGTGTTTGTGTGTGCAGTAACATGATTTGTGTGTTTAAAGAAGAGTGAGAAGGGCCAATAGATCTCCGATGATATCCCGTTGATTGGAATCCTATTTCCTGTCATATGTTGCCTTTCTCTGCTTGGTGAGAGAGGGATACATGATGTGGTTGCTGCCAATGACTTCATGCACATCAATGCAGCTCGATGCACTGTCATCTATGAGAGCACAGAGCTGGTGAGACGGGAGGCCGATTACAATAATTCAAGTCATACAAAATCAGGAATCTTAACGATAAATCAAGAAAATAGCCCTTAGGCTGAAGAATCGGACAGCCTTGGTTTAAATAAATTGGAGTATCACCGTCAGTAATTGAACAAGGAAATAAAAGTAAGAGGCAATATGTGGGAGACTGGATGGGATCACAAAGAAAGCGAGGTGGAGGCAGATGGAGAGTGCAATGACTGGATAGCGCGTGCTTTAATTGCCATTCATTAGGGGGTTAACCTGTGCTGCTTGGCTCATGTAATGCAGAACTGCAGTGTATCGACGTCTGCGCATACGCTCAAATTTCTCCTGTGAATCACGGCGTGTTTGACTCCATTTATTGATCAATCTGTGAATATATAATCACCTGAGTTAATTTCAAACCAGGCAGTCCCTTGGAGGCAGTATTTGTGTCTTTCTGCGTGAGGGGGTTGGTGCGTGAGGAAAAAAAAGTGGACTGATGCCATCGGAGAATCTTGCTAAATTACATCCGACAACTGGTCAAATCCCAATAACAAGACCGCGTATCCTGTATGCATAATAATTATTTGTATAAGCAAACGGTTGTCTATACCTTATTGGCCTTTTTGTTTCATGTGCTGTTCCACTCGATACAATTTTCCGACAACGCATAGCATCACTTAGCATGGAGACGAGATTTTGGGAGTGTTCCAAGAGTATAAAATTACACTACTTGTGGACTTCGGACCTGTTTGCCAGAAACATCTTTGGAGGAAAAAACAGCCCTCAGCTCTTCGCAAAACCCTGAAAATCCCATCATCCGCTTCATTTCATCTACTCTTTGGTCTACCTTGGAGAGGAGGACACTCCGGCACATCAGTCAAGATGAAACGGAACACTCAACAACGTGAGGTATTTCACAGATTTGAGAGAAAAAAAAAAAAACACAAAAGAGGCAAGTAAGAAAGAGTCAAATAGATGAGCGAGCACCGTTAAGGTATGTAATGGGCGAGGTGTGAAGAGTTTCACCCCATTTCATCATTTGCCTGTGAGCAGGGACCGAAGTTAGGTGTTTTTCTTTCTCTCTTGGAAGATAGTCTGAATGACAGGACAGGCTGGATTACATTGATGGCTAGCTAACCATGGCAATCAGATGATTGACTCCATGCTGGCACTTCGCCACTCAGCGGCGGGGGCTCTATTTACAACATCGGAGGCATCAGAGGTGGGCCATGACCTGTTCACTGTTGTTTGACTGAGTCTGGATCAGGATCAAACTGTATGAAAGTTGCTCTCTTCCTTTTATCATCTTGTTCCTTTTTGAAAACGCAATGCCTTAGTCACGATGTCAACTCTGTTGCAATATACCTCTCAACCTCACAAAGTGTCAGTTCCCCCATTTCAATTCTCTCTCTCGCTAATCTCTTCTGCTACACTTTGAGCTAGTGGGCAATCTTAGCCATAAAACTGGCTGTCAGAATGATTAAACCTAATCAGGGAACACGGGATGGGAGGTAATTTAGCATGGGAATGCTAATTAGCAATAGCATTTAGACTGGCAGATGATGATTGAAGCAGTGTAACGGCAGCTCAGTCTGCTTAAATGGCAAAAACGCCAGCCGGGGCAAAGATGATTGATCATTCCGAGTTGAAAGTCTGCTGTTTTCAATGTTGGTGTCTAGAGTGGAAGCGACCCATGGTGTCTCTTTGCCAGTGCAAACTTGTAATGAGCAGATGCGCGCAACACCTGAGCACACTAATTCTACCTTGATTCCAAGAACTGGTTAGTGGGATAATGTCCTATTACTTTCATGCTTTCAGTATCCTTGTCCCAGCCATTTTGATCAGTTAGTACCGTATTGGCCCGAATATAAGACGGTGTTTTTTGCATTGAAATAAGACTGAAAAAGTGTGGGTCGTCTTATATTCGGAGCCTAGACATTATACCCATTCACGACGCTAGATGGCGCCAGATATCATTGAAGCGAATGCTGAACTTGACTCCCCCAGGCCAACGCGAATAAAAATAAAAATAGAAAGAGAAGAAAATAATAGAAGAGATAACAGAAAATTGAGATACGTAGTGACAATCTGGAGAGAAGTGGGTCGATGATCTGCCAAGTTAACCGGCAGCTGAGGAGAAGTTATGATGTAATTTACATTTCAAAAACCAGGAGCCATTCATTTAAGAATGTGATTGCACTTTAGTTTACATATTTAAATGTTCAGATATTAAGATTTCAATGAGGCAAAATAACATGCTTTTTCTCTCAAATATATTGTTATAATAATTTGTTTCAGATGTACTGTAATTATTTTCTGTATAAAAATGAATTTGGTGTTCAAAAAGTGTTTTTTCAAACTTGAGTCTTGAAAAAGAGGGGGTCGTCTTATAATCAGGGCCGTCTTATATTCGGGCCAATGCGGTATTCTCCCAAGGAAGTTCCTAGTAAATGTTGTGTTCATCATGCTATTCAAATACAACAGATAAGTCAAAGGAAAATAAAGTAATATTGTTCAGGCATCAATATTCTTTAGCCATGATACACTGATTCCAATTTCAAAAGCAGGAATCCTTCGCAACCTCGTGGACAGAGGCTAATTGGACGCAGCCACTGTGCCATTGCGGCTGTGGGTTTAACTCCCAAGTGGGCTATCACTTCTTATGTATTAGCCCCCGTGTCCTTGAACGAAGCATTATCTCAGATGTCCCAGTGGAAGAATATAGAGCAGTGTTAATGGGGGGGAGGGGGGGCTACTGATGTGAATGGAGAGCTGGATGGATGTGTTTGGGAACTAATGAATCTTTTATAAGTTGGAAGACATCCTGGTGTTTTGGGAGACGGAGGGAGTCGTCGCAGTTTAACCTATCCACTGTGAGATGGTGGTAATTCACGCGACAAACATGACATATTCCACAGCCTTCTTCTTCACCTTCACTATTCGTTTACCATTTAATCAATGAGTTTCAAATCAATGCACCAAGCCTCGCTTTCTAATTTAAAAGGTAGTTGAGGGCTTGTAGCAAATATGTTACATTCTGTTACTCTTGAGTGCTGCTATGTCCGAGTTCATGAACGCAACACTCTGTGTGTGGTCGCGAGTTACTGTGAGTGAGCGCCTGTTCAATGTCAACCACGGGCACCTCAAAAATGTGTTTTGTTGTTAATAAACTTAAATTCACTGACTTATGCTTCCGTAACCCAAAGTAGACGGTACAATGTGTTTGCGTAACATCAAGTTTAACATCAAGCACACACAGTAGCCTATGTGTGCCAATGCTAGCTTCCAGACACGACTGTTTTCTGAAATCAGGCATCAACCACAGTGTGCCTCCTTTTGCGATGTTCGTTTATCACCACCGTGCTGATAAATAAGGTAGGTTTGCATCGTATTTAGCATTTTTGGTGAAATGTGCTCTAATTCTTGGCTTCTGTTGCTAACACGGGTCAGCCATCATGCTGCATTGCCCACAATGCTTCTGTTTACATTATGGACTGAAAAGGATTAGCACTGATGTGAATCTGCGTCACGGCCAAAGGTGTACAGAAAAACAAAGTGCCAAATAAATAAATATGTAAATAAATGTTTCCTTCACTTTTAAATTCATTGTTGACGATTTTGATTCTCAACGTCAATGTGACTTGTTCACTAATCTTGGCAGCCCTAGTGCTAGCTAGCACTAAACTAACCTGATTATTTTCGTATTTCGTCTCCCTTGCTACGCTGGTATGAGAGGCCAACTCCAAGTAAACAAAGGCATTGATATACTGCTGAGCTGGCCTTTATTGACTGACTGCTAATGAGTTGAATTTAATTCTCATTTGAATGCAGCGTGCTTTCAGACACATGCACTGCCAACACACTGTAGGAACCCTCTCAAGTTCCGCTGTTTCCTATGGTCTGTGCGGGTGTTCTCGGACATAAGCCCTGCGATAGAAGGGAGTTTACTCTACTTTATTATTAGTTCATTTGTTTCACTATGCAATCTGAATTATTCAGTTGTTTTTTCCACTCCAGGGAAAAGGTAAATCGAAAATGTGCAGCTAATTGCATTATTATTATTAGAAGACGTTAAATGCCTGTGTGCATATTAAAAATCCATTCACTTCCAGATTTCTATTTCTGCTGATGTTTTCACAACTATAACTCACGGAACGAACGGTGCACATTGAGAGAAAAAGTGCAAAAATATCTTTCTTAAAGTACATTAAGGCAGTGGAATAGTTTCTGAGGCACAGTCCATCCAGGCAATCCATCCATCCAAAATGTACTGCTTATCCTCACTCGAGTTACGAGTGAGCTGGAGTCTGTTGTCCCATCCAAGCTGAAGTCGAGTGAGAGGCGGGTTACACCGTGGATTGGTCGCCTTCAGGGCACCTCTTTGACAAACAACAATTCACGCGTATAGCTCACATCCACACCAAACTCATTTGTCAGCGGGACTGAAACAGACCTAATTAAACCCGGAAAAGGAGGCTTGAACATGATTAAATGTGCCAAATAATGCCTTAGACAAGATAAAGTTTGACAGGAAATACAGAACAAGATCACAGTAACGTAACGACCTCAAGAAAGTCCAAAAGCGAAAATCCAAGAGAGAGCCTTGTTGCTGGGTCATATGCGGACACGCAGCAGACACGCGGATCTGCAGAGGTTGGACAACATCCAGCGGATTAGTCAGACAACTGTTGCGCTGATGTCAGGTGTGATGGGCTTGATCCATACTGGACCGCCCCGCATTTGTGCATTTACACGAATTGATGGGTGGATATGAGTCAGACACACGGCAGTTTGTGTTGTGTTGCTTGAATAGCACTTTGACTCGCCTGACACTGCATTGGAGATGCCATTATTGTTGAAACAAACAATGACTCTCTTTTGCTTTATATTGAACTAACCCGTTTATTTGTTCTTTGGCAGTGGTGTTGTGGAATCATATTTTTGATTAGGTTTTGTAAACCAACATTTTTTTTTTTAATGCCATGTCGATGTTGGTAACATCTTACTAAATCAGTTCAAATGTGACCAAAAAGGTAATGTGGATGTAAATGTACATGTACCATTGACTCTAATCCATAGGTGTCAAACTCAGGTCCTGGAGGGCCAATGCCCTGCATGTTTTCCAAGTCTCCCAGATCATCAGCAAGCTCTGCGGAAGCCTGACATTGAACCTGTTCATTTGAATCAGGTGTGTTGCAACGGGGAGACTTGGAAAACATGCAGGACAGCGGCCCTGCAGGACCTGAGTTTGTCACCTATGCTCTAATCCTTCTCCAGGTTAAATTTTTTGCATTTGAATTATGCAAATTGGGCCCTATGATGGATTAATCACTTGCCATGATGCCTGTTGCAGATCAAGTTACCTTGGGTATAATATTAAAGTTGAAAAAGGCTGATGTAATATAATTTAGTTGGACATTGTACGAAGGTGGTGACCATGATTAAAAAAATCTCTCTCTCTCTCTCTCTCTCTCTCTCATATATATATATATATATATATATATATATATATATATATATATATATATATATATATACTAAACGTGTAGACTTGTTTACAGCTGTTGGTTGGACCGCCCGCTCACTGTTGTTCGTGCTCTCTCTCTCTCTCTCTCTCTCTCTCTCTCTCTCTCTCTCTCTCTCTCTCTCATATATGTATATATATATATATATATATATATATATATATATATATATATATATATATATATATATATATGTATTCTGAGAAAGGCTTGCGAGAATTTTAAATCCTTTGTAATTCAGAGGGTGAGAGAAGGGGACGGTTGGAATGAATAAAATCAAGCATCCAGGAACACTGCTCATTACAGTGCATTATCTTTGTATGAAATCTCATTGAACCATTGAGAACAGATGTGTGCGACAATGCTGTGTGTCTTTTTAAAATCCAGACAGCTGCACTCTCCTCATGTAGAGTGGGAGCTGTCCACCTGATGCTAAGGCTCCACACGCACACACACACACACACACACACATTTACAGACCCACATTTCCAAATAAACTTGGTGCCAATGTAGGTTTTGGTGTGCCTTAGTGTGATTGCTGCAGAGGGAAAAAGAAAAGGGCAGCTGCAGTGTAAAGCCTTCCTCAACTGTTCCTCTAGACTGCCCCATCTGTCTACTCATTTATTCCTGCACATACACGGGGTCCGTCTGTTAACTTTCAGACGCACATGGAGTGCTTCACAGTCTTTTATGACAAGTGCATGGTGTCACCGATTTCTCATCTGAAGAAAACTTTTTGATATTATCCATCCATCCATCCACCCATTATAAACTACCGTATTTTCTGCACTAGTAGGCGCACCTGAAAAGCATTTAATTTTCTCTAAAACTGACAATGCATCTTTTAATTCAATGTGCCTGATATATCGATCAATATTCTGATTTCTTGACGTAGTATTTTAAATGTTCTGGAAAGAGCTTTGTTACAGCTGAAGGGTTTGTATAAGCGCTATATAAATAAAGCTGTATTGTATTGAATTCCCTTTAGCGTAGCTCCATCTACTGGATGCATAACCAAACCCTACTCATTATTGTATTTTCTATTCTATGCGCCTTATAATGTTTCATTGATTTATAATCCGAAGCGCCTTATAGTGTGGAAAATACGGTAAGTCAGACAGAGTCAGTGCAATGCCCTTGATTATGTGTATATTATTGATTGGTGCTTCTCCAGAAGAGTCTCATTTTCAACACTTGTGAGAACATCTCAGGTCTTGAGTGGCCACTGCAATTGAAGACAACAATGCTTTGCGCCAAGAACAGTGCAAAGTTACACTTTCACACACATTTAATTGTGGGCATAAAAATATGGTCTGCAGGATCACTTATTTTGTTTGGCATTTAAAAGACCACCCCATGACCATGACCCGTCTTAACAGGATCGAATTTGTTTGAGGAGAAATGAGAAGAGAAATGCGGGGTGAGACAGTGGGGTCCAGGAGGGCACCAGCCATTGTGACATTCAGCAACTTCTCAAAGGTTGAGTATATCTTCCGAGACATTAGTTAACCTCCCATTTGTTGGGATTTGTATATATTTTCCCAATGGATGAAAAAAAAAGAAATCTTTTCAAGGGTTAAACATTTTCTATCACAAAATATTTCGTAACTTTAAAAGGATTTTTCAAGTTTCAACTTCAAAGCATTTTAATGTTATCTATCATGTGAGTGTAAAATGAGGTTAGCCAGGGTAAAAGTCTATTGACACAACAAGATGGTCGCTCTTTAACGGCACTGGTGTGAAGGGGAGTCTAGTCGCAGATACGTCAATTTATGTTCATCTTGCATTTTAAAACAGATACATTATCAGGAGCCAACATTGCATTTCAGTTAATGTCTGTAAGTGCTTATATCTTCAAATGAGCACTTCTACAACATTCCTGGGTAACCACAATGCTCCATTACCTATTTTTAGAGCAGGTCGCAGTGTACAAACGTGGTACATGGCTACTACCTGATGTCTTTACAGACTTTGTTGGTGAGTCCTGCTCAAGATTCTACTGCTGGTGTATACAGTATTCTTGTTGTTTTCCTCTTCTCTTTTCCTGTCATTTACTTATCATCAAGTCTCAATTCTCATCCCCACTGCTCCCTTCACTTCTTTTGCCTCCCCTGAATTACAGTACACAAGTCTTAGCCTCTTTGTTACATAACAGTCACATCATCCCTGATATTAGGTGATCCATGTCTCTTGCGTTGTTTTCATGTACTCCTTTGACATCACATCTCGTTTAAACTATTCAACTCTTTCTTTCCCCCCCACCTTTAACTGATTGGGGAGGGAAGAAAAATCATGATTATAGTTTGGGAATTGCTTGGCTGCATGCCCGACAGGCAGCTATCACAGCAAGTCTGCCTTTTTGAAAGTGACTTTTTGAGTACTACCCAGGTTAAAACAAAACGGTATACACGTAGATCAAAATACATTAAGACAGACGGGCAAGTTGGAATCAAGAGACTGACCAACTGCAGAGAAAATCTATGCATTTTTATAGTTTTACACTGAATGGGGCCAAGCATTCTACTGGATCTTCTGTTGTGAAAGATTTAACTCACTGAGCCTTATATCAAAAATAGTAAGCACCGTATCTTCCCGTGCTATAAGGCACTTGGGAGTATAAAGCACACCTTCAATGAATGACCAAAACACTTTTATTAAAAACAGAAAAAATGCCAACAAAATTAGTATAATTATAAAGTATAAGTGTTTTAATTGTGCACAAAATGAACGAGCCAGTGATGGCCAAGCGGGTGTGTCATAACTAATTGACATGTTGAGTCGGACATGTCTGTCTAACCCCTGAGACTGTTTCATCGAACCCCGAGGATTCGATCGAACCCAGGTTAAGAACCACTGCACTAGATGGAGTTACCCTAAAGAAAATCCAATCCAATCCATCTTTATTTGTGGAGCACTTTCCACAACCGCTGCAGCTGTAACAAAGCGCTTTACAGAACATTTCAACTACTACATCCAAGAAATCAGAATATTGATCCCAATATAAGGCCCATCGGATTATAAAGCGCACTGTTGGCGTTTGAGAAAATTGAATGCTTTTAGTTGCGCCTTATATTACCGAAAATACGGTAAGTAGTAAATAGCAACATTCATTTTATGCTTCACCATAATTGTGTAATTTCTCAAGTTTTTGTTGAGCCGTTTAGGATGTGCCCCATGCGCTAGATCACTACATTGAACTTTACTCTTGGACACACACTGATTTATAAGGACCATTCAATGGACCATACCCTCCATTTAAAGAATAGATCGTTTTTTTAAAGTGATAGTTTACTTGTTAAATTCATCACAAACTTAATTATGATAAGTACAAATTCAATTTTCAACGTTTAGAATGTACCATAATAGGTGACCTTCATTCTTTGATTATTTGCGAATTTAAGTGGGTGTTACATTCCCAATATACTTCCCCTAATTATCAATCTGGTTCATATATATTTCCAAGTGCTAATCAACTTGAACAGCTTAGTATAATGGATGTGACAGATCTTGCTAGTGAATGAGTTTGAGGGGTAGGAACAGATTGATTGATGTGACTGCGGGGGTGGGAGGGATTACAGACGTAAAGGCTCTCCACAGCCCACAATATCGTCCCAAACAGCCTCTGCATGGCCGCCAAGAGTCTTGCGCTCGCTCCTTTTCCATCGCCTCCCGTCTCTTTCTTTGTCCGACTCTGCCAGACAGATGACAGAATGTGGAGAGAGGGATTATGGAGGAGAGTGAGAGACAGACGGACAACAGATTCTTGGACAGCATGCATCCATGCTTGTGCCTACGAGCTGGTGCACTTTAGAACCAGAACTCTGTGGACACCCAAACATAACCGCCCACATTCAGTGTATCAAATTTAATTTTAGCCCTGTGGACATTATTATACACAAGTGAAAGCTGATGAAGTTTGGACTACAGTCCACATTCCACTTTCTCCCAAAGGTTTTGCTTCGGGCTGAGGTCAGCGCTCTTTGCTGGCTAAGTACTTCAAGAACCTGATGACTCATTTGTTTTGGGGCTTTGTGTAGAAATCTTGGAGTACTTTTTTTCAGGATGCTGTTTGTGACTTCTGATTGCAACACGTCTTGGTTGTGTTCCAATCAACAGGAATAGTTGTTAAGAAATACCATGGCATACCCAGAAATGTGAATTAAGGGGCCTATTCTTTCGTGTGGGCAGCGCGGTAGGCGACTGGTTAGCACGTCGGCCTCCCTGTGCGGAGGTGCAGGGTTCGATTCCGACTGCGGCCTTCCTGTGTGGAGTTTGTATATTCTCCCCGTGCCTGTGTGGCTTTTCTCCGGGTACTCCGGCTTCCTTCCACAGTCCAAAATGTCCCTGATCTAAATTGTCCCTAGGTGTGAGTGTGAGCGCAGATTGTTGTTTGTCTTTGTGAGCCCTGCGATTGGCTGACAACGGGTTCAGAGTGTCCCCGCCTACTGCCTGAAGACAGCGGGGACCGGCTCCAGCACCCCCAGTGACCCTTGCGAAGACAAGCGGATCAGAAAATGGATGGATAATATATAGTAATGTAAAATTTGCCATTATTGTAACTCAATTTTAAGAAGACTCATTCCAACTTGTGTTTACCATATGCTTTGCATTGCAGTGTTTGTTTTCACAGTATGTTAGTAGCACTGTGTCTTTTATGAACAATTTACAAGAAAAAACTCAACTGAATATGTTAAGCACCATTCCTTATTCCTTGGAGTTACTAAGTTCATTCTTGGTGTTTGTATGTCAGCCTACTATATGCTGTTGCACTGCAGGGCCATTCTAATTCCAGATTGCTAAAGGGGAACACATTTTACAGCAAAGCGCAAATTGGTCGGCAAATCACGGAGTGGAGGAAATGTGACTTCGACTACTTGGCATCAAGCTCTATTAGAGCCCATGGGGGACAGCAGTGTGTTTGTATGTATAGCCCCCCCCACCCCCTCTCCTACTCCCAATAGTTTATTTGGATTGAACCTGCAATTTGCTGTGTCGCTCCCAGCTCGGTCATCATGAGTTGTTTGCGTCTAAAAAGAGAGAAATAAAAGTGTTATATTTTTTTATATTGTCAGTCAGCCTCGGGGGGAAAAAGCTTTTATTCAGGGTTGAAAAGGGAAAACAAAATCAGCTTTCTGTCTTCTGAAGCTCCTGGAGAGCTGGGAACTGTGGGGTCAAAGGGCAACAAAGAGGAAGTTTAATAAAGCAAGAAAAGGAGGGAACAGGGGTCGAGTTTGATTGATTGTTTCCTGTCTTTGCCTCCCTCCTCAACTCACTCCATTCCCTCATAACTGGCTGCACCGTGCACTTGTCTTTTTTGTCTTATTTATTGCAAGCCATATTGTCACACCACAATAAATAAATAAATAAAATAAGGCGTTATTTGACCTTCATCAGATACACACGCTCAAAATGTGAAATTGGCATTGATAGCCATAGAAAGGAGTCGGGATGAAGCTATTTCTGTTGTCCTACAATAATATATATTTTTTGTCTATTCTAAATTGCCTCAGAGTGAAGTGATGACAGTTTATCGGATTAGGGATCACTGGATAGTAAATTGCCTCGTTTGATTTCTACACTCATAGTCCTTAAGATGATTACCGCTCACTGGTGCCGCCAAAAAGTCACATTCCGGCACATTGCGTCGCTCTGCCGTCATTTGCATAACGATGGCTGGCAAGAGGACAGATACCGAGATGCGTTGGCGTGTCACTGTCTCATTCAACTCAACACCACCTTTAATTCTCTTCATGAAAACTTTTTTTATCGTGAGTTGCAAGAAGGGTCCTGCCACCATTCCAACCAAAGGGGAAGTGAAGCGGCAAAACGTCATCCACACGCGGACATAACGACACATTCTGTGTTTGCATGGCTATGATATGTGCTATCATTGTTTCTGCGACAACAGTGACACTGACCAGATCCTCCGACTATCTCAGAATGCATGCGTGCATTTAGACGTGTGTGGAATGGATAGCATATGTCAGCAAGTGTACCGTATACTATCAGTGTGGGATTGTATGGCAAATATCTGTCTCGAACATATGTGTGGCAGACACTTTCTGAACTCTTGACCTTGTGGTGAACTTGGCCCCATTGTCATTCAGCAAGCATCACTGCGAGCCTGCTAGCAGAGCGTCGGCTAATTACAAACGTGATGTTTGTTGGAACACACACGCCTACACACACACACACACACACACACAATCTCCTCAGAGCCCGTGTGCACATGCATGAGTGTGTGCCTGATGCCTTTAGCGCGACTCCAAGGAAACAAGGTCTAGACGGACACAGTCACGGACTCTCTCTCAAACGAGCTCTTTCTCACTGGAAAATCTAAAACCGTTTCTTGGAAGCGCACGTTTGATAGTTTTTTATTTTCTTTTTTTTTTTTTTTACTCCAAAGTTATGTATATACTCTTTTGAAGCATGCTAGTTCATGATCTAGGGAGTATTCATATAACGTGGGTAATTAGTTTCAAAGGATTGTCATGTCCCAACAGGAAACACATTTTGTGTGTGACCAACATACGTTGTATGGACAAAATGATTTTCACCTATAATGGAAGAAAAATTGAATTTGATTTGCAGCTTTTTATGATATCTCTTTATTTCTTTTTGGCCCTTTGTAGTACAGATGGACTGGAAAATATTTTTGGCGCCATTGCACTGGTAGTTGACTTCAGTTGATGAATTTGAATTCCCGATGCTGAAAGCACGCTGACAGCCATCGAGAGTGTGGTAAAAAGCTATGTCGGATCGGAGTGGAATGCATACGACGTAAATGAAAGCTTCGTGCTGTAGTTGAAAAGCCCTCCATTAAAATCAGGACTAAGTTCATTTATTTACAGTATTCGTTTATCAAGGGTGACCCGGTGATCCAGTGGTTAGCGCTTCGACCTCACAGTGCAGAGGTACCTGTGTGGAGTTTGCATGTTCCCCTCGTGCCTGCGTGGGCTTTCTCCAGGTACTCCGGTTTCCTCCCACATTCCAAAAACATGCATGGCAGGTGAATTGAACACTCGAAATTGTCCCTAGATGTGAGTGTGAGCATGGATGGCTTTTCATCTCTGTGTGCCCTGCAATTGGCTGGCAACCAGTTCAGGGTGTCACCACCCTACTGCTCAAAGACAGCTGGGATAGGCTCCAGCATCCCCGCAACCCTTGTGAGGCTAAGCGGTTCGGAAAATGGATGGATGGATTTGTTTATCATATTCCCTGATGCTAATATTTTGTATGAGGTCATGTTATTTTTTAAAGCATCCCTCCAGCTGTGTCCTATTCTTGAACCTGCTATGAAAACCGTTTTTTTTTTTCTCCATTTTTAATCATGAGGTGTGCCTTCCTTTACTTGGAAGCGACATATACCCGTATGCAAAAAAATTCCAAACTACGTATGGCAATCCTCAGAATTGTTTGCGTGTCAGTGCTTTGGTGTGCTTGTTGAATGTGAACCTATCAACCCGTCTGCAAACATGATTACCTCCGAGCCATGTGGCTTAGGAGTTAACACACACGCACACACACACACACACACACACACACACACACACACACACACACACACACACACACACACACACACACACACACACACACACACACACACACACACACACACACTCACTGACATGCCTGGCTCCACTGTCTGGCTGTCCCGCTTGGAAGACCCAACAGGAACAGACAACACCAGAACATCACTGCAGGGTTCCCATGTCAACACAAGCAGATGCAACATTAATTCAATCAGCCATGCAAAGTCACTAAGCGGAATGGCTGCGAGATGGCCAGCATCACAGAGCTACAGTGACACTTTTTAGGACATGTGAGGGTCTGCTTACTTTTTGTTTGGGAGGGCTATGCGGCGGGGGGCATATCTTAATAAGTTCAGTCATTTTGGTTAAAGCAACAGGTTACTATGACCTCCATTTTGTGCCATGTTTTAATGATATTGCCAAAATTATATTTTCTGTTATCTCAGTGTCACACTGATATCTTATTGAACTGGAATAACGTTGTACTATTCATGATAGCAAGGGAAGAGCGCTGGGCAAAAAGCGCAAAATGGGTCATTGCACAAATTAATATTGCTGCACAGTTTTCTGCATTAATTGTCGTATTCCATCAAGAATTTTTTTTTTTAGCAGTCCTATTCATACCGCCCACTTTAAATGTAAGCATTTGAAAAAATAACACTGCCGATGTAATGTTATTGTAAAGCTGGCAGGCAGTTGGGGCCCCCGAGCTGAATTTCACAGGCTCACGCACCAACTGCAACAAAATTGATAAGAATTACTTGAGCCTTGTAATAGTTCAGTGGGTGGAAACACTTTCTCTGAATGTACTTTGTGGTTTCAAACTTATTGATCTGATGCTCAGACATCTTGGGAAAAGTGACTTGATTTTCTTGCTTCTGGTCTGTTCAAGGAATTGCGACAAAATGTATTGTTGTTTCGTTCAAAATGACCAGTTGGCCATACGTACACACTTCTGTGAGATTTATTTCTATGATGACCCTTTGAGTGATGGGACTTCATTTAACTTACGATGCGCTGCTCCATCGCAAAATCCGTCTATGTTAGCCTTTGTCCTGTGTGCGACTTCAGTCATCATGTCCATGAAACCAGATGTGAAAAAAAGTAGTCTGCATTATTGGTGACTGAGCTGACACTGGGAACACCAAAACATGTCTCCTGTTTCTCCGCCTATTGTTACCCGTTATCTTGCCCTCTCTCTGCGAGTCAAGGGATTCGAAAGCGGGTTTAATATTTGCACAGGGAGTATTTGATGACCTGTGACATGGAAACGGCTTGTCCTGTGTTTGTCCAGCTAATCTGTGAAATGGATACCAACCCAGAAGCAGACTAAACACGGTGCGCAGCATCTACGAGTTGTTCTTTTTTATCTATGAAATGAACATTGATGTTTTGGATGGCAAAAACAAGGTCAACTATTATAAGTTGTTTCTTTTATTTCTGTGTAACGTCTCCCGGAGATGGCTCTACAAGTGCTTTACTTAGTGAAATTATAAAACAAACATAACATAACATAACATAACATAACATAAAACAAATCCAAACAATGAACTCTGTGGATGCCCGGCCTAAGCAGATGTGTTTTGAGAGCTTTTAAAAAATGCCAGTAGAAGAGATCGCTTAGTTAAAATGGAAGTGCATGTCAAGGCTCGATCACCTTGAGTTTTGGATTTTGTTTGAGATTAATTAATTGAGTTAATTTCAGCTCCATAAAACACCTGGCAAATAACATTTTTCTTTTTTTTTTTAAACTGACACTCAACCAGATATTGGTTGAGTAAACGCATTTATTTTTGAGAAATTCCTCTGACTGCTTGTATGAAGCTCTTTACAAGCATACAGGGTACTGTGTTTTGAAATCTCCTTTCATCCGTGCGGTGTCAATTACAACCAGCGGTGCTGTATGCTGCAATTTGGCTGACGTAAGCAGATGCGGCTCTCGATTTCTCCTCTTTACCCGATAGCTCACAACACTGACATGGAGTGAGGAAGTGATATTAAAGTCAGATTGAAAAAAACGTGTTACTTAAACAGAGTGATGTCTTTCCCATCAAGTTAGCAGCCTGACATTAAAAACGTGTGATATTTTAGCTCCGGTGTTTCTCTTTTTTTATTTATCAGATCGGATTAGTTCGATTAGGAGTACCGTCTGTTTTTTTTTTTTAACGTGATCAGCAAAAGTAGATATGTAACACACCAATATTAAATGCATTATCCTGTGTATTGAAAATTAAGGGTAAGTATTACGGGGTCTGAATACATATTGAAGAGCCACAGAAACAGAGACTTGCCGCTGAGAAGCCTCCTCTCCTCACTTCAGTTAATGAGGGATTAGGCGAGGTGAAGTGAAGCCGCCTGTTGCCAGACGTCATGTCTCATCCTGTATTTGAATTGGATATCTGCACATTCAGCAAGATCATCATCAAAGTCATCTCAAATAAAAATGCTTACTGGTATAGAGGTGACGGGGCACATCTACTGATATGAGTTTTGACGTCATTTACCTCAGCTGTCTTGCGTTAAATATCACACAACACTAATAGGGTCCATGCTTGAAAACTTCTCACTGACGACACAGGCAATAAAAAAAGTTTTATTTAACCTCTGCTTTAACTATCATAAATTGAATGTCCCCTTCCAAATCCAGAGAGCTCTTGCTCTGACATTGATAAATTATCCTTGCAACTTTATCGAATCGTCAATGTCATAAAATCCACTACACCGTATCCCATACGCCAGGGGTGTCAAACTCATTTTTGTTGCGGGCCACATTGGAGTCACCATTTCCCTTGTAGGGCCATTATGACCAAGAAGTCAAGAATAATGGTTTATTCAATGATTGTTGAAGTGACTGTGATGAGGACTCTGATCACAAGAAAATGTTTAAAATATGTTATTTATTCCATATCAGAATTTGAAATTTCGCAAGATTTTAGCAAGCATCAGTCATGGAAGTTGACATGTTTGATTTGCTTTCGCGGGCCACATAAAATGATGTGGCGGGCCAGATCTGGCCCCCATGCCTTGACTTTGACACCTGTGCCGTACACCATATCCCTACACCTGATTAGCCGATTTTGATCAGGAGTGGGTTTCCTGGAATGCGTGACACACTCTGCTCGCACAGTGAACAATGAAACGTCGTGCTCAGTATCACAAAGCTTCACTCCACCCGAGGAGTGGCTTGTAATTCCAAGCCGCTGAGCTCAATGCTTACAACGTACAAGGTTGTGATAAGGATAAGTCTAAGAGGATGAGGTCAGAGGGATGAATGGTAAAGTGGAGTGAGAACGAGGAATTGAGTGGCAGTAAAAAAAGCTCGAGGGAAGATCGGGGGATAAAGGCACAGATTGAGAGATGAAGGGGTGAAAGAAGCTGAGGGGAAAGGCGGACGAGGAGGCAGTTGGACCACTAAGCTGCAGTGGGATAAGGAGGTGGGGGACCAAGAGGGATTCCTGAGAGAGAGAAAAAAACTGATTATACAAATCCCCTGTGGACCCCCCTCGAAGTAGATTCGCACCGGGACAAATGGACACGCACACACCTTCTGTTGCCCCGACCCATGTTGATTTGCCCTGCACTTTGGCACCCCGTGGCCATAACCAAATCCCTCACAGATTGGACACATTCGCAGCCAGGAATTGAGGAGGCTGTGAAGTCACAATTCTGTTCCATCACATCTTCATGTCAGCTATGCGACCTGTCAAAGTCAGCTTTTCTTTTTAAATTACCGTATTTTCACGACTATAAGGCGCCATTAAAAGTCTTAAATTTTCTCCAAAATGGACAGGACGCCTTATAATGCGGAGCGTCTAGTGTATGAGCCGAGTTCCAAAGCCTGACTGAGAGCGCTTCTGGCCAACATGCTGTTTATATAGAGAAAAGGCGGGCGTGAGTGACGACAGGCATGCGGAACGCTAAAGGCACGCCCTTGCAGGTACCAGTCACCAATGAGTGAAGGGTGGGCGTGTAAGAGGACGCTCAAGGCACGTCCCTAGCTTGTACCAGTCGGTGAGCGTGTAAGAGGTGAAGAGAAAAACGTGAGTACATTGTAAAATGGCTAAATAAAGTACAACCGAACTCAGTTTTGCTTCCGTTGCCTTTTTAAAAACGTGTTTTTAGCGTTCGTGCATGCATGCCGTATGTTTAAGCTGGCGTATGTTTTACCATGCCTGGCTGCGCCCAATAATACAGTGCGTTTTGTGTATGTGTCAAACACAGAAATAGGACCCGTTACTGAGACTGCGCCCAACAATACAGTGCGCCGAATGGACGTGAAAATACGGTATTTCGGCCGTCACTGCTTTTGTGACCAAGGTACGCATTGGAGCCGTAAAACAGTGAATGAATATGGTCGCTTGTCATTTCTATTCATTTCAACATTCTCCACTCATCACATTCAAAACTATCGTAACACAAAAATGTATGTCCGTGAGCATATTGGGAAGCAGAAAGTCTCCTAGTTAGTTCAAAATAGATTTTGAGTTAAAGGTCAAAGTCACTCTCAAAAAAATTATAATAAATAAATAAAACAAAACGAACCAAATATTTTTTCACAGGTAAGGATGAGACAGAGGAATTGATGTCGAGGTGTTTTCATTTAAGGAGGCAATTGTTTAGTTTGGTCCTGTCCCACGTTATGCAGTATATCTTCTAAAATGATCCAATATCTCCCACACCCGCATCCATTCATCTAACTCCCTCTGTCATCTGCCTCTTTACTTCAGACCTAGAGGCCTGACATCGTAACTCAACTCAAATCTTGTCAAACGTAATCACACCACAGACCGTCTGTTTTGCCCCATTAAAAATGAGGCCATCCGAAAGAAGGCCTCCTGCCTAATGAAAAGGAAGCACTCACCGTACACTCATACAAATGCAGTCTTTGCAATTTGCACATATGATGCTTACAACCCGAATTGAAGTCTGGGCAGGATAACTAATTTGTCAATTAATTGATTTGAGGCAATTGAGCAAAACGGATGGCATTGTTGAGTTAGTCAAAAATAGTTGTGGCAAAGAGGAACCGACATGACATGTCAGCTAAGGCCAGATGTCCGCTAGCTCCCCCGAGCAACAGTTTTCAGTTCGATTCAACACTTGCATGGAAACAGTATCCCCGAACATTGAGGGTGAGTTCACACATGATTGCCAAGTTTGCGCAAAGTCAGATTTTTGCAATACAATCACAACGCAATGAACATTTTACACATTTTCCTCAGTGTATTTTTTTGGTATAAATATGAAGTTGAGGTCACAGACCTACCAGGGCAATTTGTACTTTGCAACTTAAAAAAACGACGATAACCAAATGCCGTATTTTCAGGTTTCTAAATCGCTACGGAGTTTAAAGTCGCACCAGCCATGAAAGGCATAGTCAAGAAGAAAAAAACATGTATAAATCGCACTGGAGTATAAGTCACATTTTTGGGGGGAAATGTATTTGATAAAATCCAACACCAAGAACAGACAAGAACATCTTGAAAGGCAATTAATATTAAAATAAAAATACAGAACAACAGGCCGAATAAGTGCACGATATGCTAAAGTTACATGACGCATAAACAATGAACTGAGAACGTGCTTGGTATGTTCACGTAATATATTACGAGTTATTCAGATAAACTATAGCATAAAGAACATGATAATAAGTTAGCAAACCACAAGTGTGACCCCCAAATTACTAAATCCAATGAAATCTTCAACCTCGGTGTCACTGAAACAACTCGACCAACTCTAGTAGTAGAGTTCTTCTTCTATGATGCTGACGTCAGACTCATCGTCGACATATCGACAAAGGCCCGGCGTGCCCACTTGCGGTTTAATGTGGAAAATAACGTGTAAAATGATCTAATAATATGTTAATAATCTCACACATAAATCGCTACAGGGTATAAATGGCACCCGCGGCCAAACTATGACAAAAACTTCAATTTATAATCCGGGAAATACGGTAATTGATGGCTAGTTTTTCCAAGAAATGCGGTCTGTTGCCCCTCCCTATACACAACACAAACAGCCAAATTTGTTCTTTCTCCCTCTTGCACTAAATGTCACAGTGTTGGCATTGTTTTCAACCCAGTAAACTCCTCCCGCTTGCACACATGAAGGGAGAAAAACAATCAGTCATACATTCCTTGAAAATGTAGGCAAAGGGAGTTTATGAAAAGGACGAGGAGGAGGCTTTGGTAAAAGGATCGACAGCTCCTCCGGAAATAGAAACAGAATATTTGAAGAGGACGAAAGAGATGTTTTGCTTTCTTTTTTCGTCGTGGCAATTCTGTTCGGACGTATTTGGGGAGAAAAGAGTTGAGGTGCATTGAGAGCGTCACATAAGAGAGACATTTAGTCGTGACAAATAAAGCTAAGTTTGAATTCACAGAAGCGCAAATGGCAGAGAACATCGTTCAACTGTTCCTTTCATTCATTCATTCATCTTCCGAACCGCTTGATCCTCACTAGTGTCGCGGGGGGTGCTGTAGCCTATCCCAGCCGCTTTCCGGCAGTAGGCGGGGGACACCCTGAATCGGTTGCCAGCCAATCGCAGGGCACACAGAGACGAACCGCCATCCACGCCCACACTCATACCTAGGGACAATTTAGAGTGATCAATCAGCCTGTCATGCATGTCTTTGGAATGTGGGAGGAAACCGGAGCACCCGGAGAAAACCCACGCAAGCCCGGGGAGAACATGCAAACTCCACACAGGGAGGCCGGAGCTGGAATCGAACCCGGTACCTCTGCACTGTGAAGCCGACGTGCTAACCACTGGCCTACCGGGCCTCCCTCAACTGTTCCTTTGGGGTGAAAAAAGCCGGTTATATTGTCTTGCAGTTGAGTGTTGCATAGTTGCCTTTTATTTGCAGTGCTTGTGACACTGGTGTAAATGGAAGCCTCCCCAGATAAAACACATCATTAAAATCGTAAAAAACACTCATTGTTCGATACGATGGAACTTAATTTCCCACAGTACGGCTTTGAAATGGGTGCCCGAAAATTGACATTTTGTACGGAGGATGGCGGCATGGTGATGAACTGGTTAGTACGCCAGCCTCACAGTGCAGAGGTGCAGGGTTCGATTCCGGGCGCCGGCCTTCCTGTGCGGAGTTCGCATGTTCTCCCTGTGCCTCCGTGGGTTTTCTACGGGTACTCGTCTTTCCTCTCGCATTCCAATAAAATGCAAGGTAGGTTAATGGCCCACTCTAAATTCTCCCTGGTTGTGATTGTGAGGGCGAACGGATGTTTGACTATGTGTGCCCTGCGATTGGCTGGCAACCAGTTTGGGGTGCCCCGTGCCTACTGCCCGAAGACGGCCTGCACAGGCTGCGGCACACCTGCGACCCTCTTGGAGCACACAAGTGAAATACACCATCCCATTCTCTCTGGTAGCAATTATGATTCATCTGATTTGCATTGAAGTCAATTCCACTTCCTGAAATTCAGAATTTTGCACAGCCCTGCTAAGATTGCGGTGCGTGTGTGTGTGTGTGTGTGTGTGTGTGCGTATTTCGTTGTGAGGGTCAAAGGATTGAATCGTGTGTGTGTGTGTGTGTGTGTGAGTGAGGCCTTCATGGTTTTCACATGCAGATCAGCCACGTAAGCCTGTTCACACAAGCATTCATGAGGACCTTCTATAGTCTTCAGTCGCTCAACACAAGCCATTGGCCCAGTACAGCTGGCTGACTGGCCACCAGTTCCTTTCAGTGGATGCAATGCTGGCGGGCGCGCTTGTTGACTCACCCGATAACATTGTGTGTGTGTGTGTGTGTGTGTGTGTTTGTGTGGAGCTTCAAAGATGTATTCAAACATTTCAAAAAGCCTGTTTTTGAAGCCAAGTGTTTTGTTGTTGTTGTTTTGTTTTTGTTTTTTCTTAGTGCCAGTATGCCCTAGCTCTTTATTACATCAAAATAATTCCGAAATGCCTTTCTTCTCTGTGAATGGGTGATCGTGTTCCCCACCTAAATGACCGCTGTGCTTAAATTACAACATTTATATCTTTTTGAGCAGTTTTTCACCACTCATTTCCTCAGTTTGATCACGGTCTGTTAAAGCAAGGGTCAAGCATTATCTGTCATGCATTTGTGAAATGTCTTCAGGTTACTGTGCGATAACGAATGAAACTGAACAAAATGAAGTGACTTCAAGTTTAAGTTTCTTTTCAATTTGCACCTTAACCCTTTCATGCACAAATAACCTAGATCAGGATTTTTTTTCTCAGGTGTTTTTATTCGTCTTCAGGAATGAAAAAAAATAATCACCTTGGATGGAAACACACATAAGGGTCCAGTTTAGTGGTTGATGCACAACTGTGACATAAAGATGAATTAATATAAGAGAAAACAACATTTGAATAGCTGCCCACTCTAGTAACCGCTGTCCCTGAAAGGGTTAAAAATTGTCACACATACAGGTTTGTGACTCCTTCGCTATCGCATTAATTCTTTCCAACTGCAGACTGACGTTCCCACTCAATGTGAATGGTCGTTTGCATTTGACTGACTGGCCAGGTTGCGATGCCTTTTGCGTGCGCTCCCGTGACACTGAACCGTCGAAGCAGTGTAAACAATAAGATGGATGGATCATTTTGAATTGATATGCTCATTCTTTCCACTTAATCTCATTGCTGCCCATCATTCATGTTGGATCGATCAGACTTCATGTCCCCTTTAGCCACATGCCTGCAGCCGACCCACGTGAGGCTTGTGACATTCCACCGGTGAGCATGGTCGTCGATTCTGCTCGGAACACGTGACCGGGCTTTCGCTAAAGTCAACTTTTGTGGCGACTTGGGGTTTCTAAACTCCAGGGAAATGTTGAAGAACTTTGAAGCAACTTTTGGTTTTTGATCAAATATCTGGGGTTTGTATTTTTTTTCTCATAATGTAAACGCGTAAAAAAGCCGATGTTTGACTGCCCATAGTTGTCATGGTGACCAAGCAACAAAAGGTTCTTCATCATTACCTCAATGCATCGACGTGCTTGTTTTTATGCCCTCGACTTATCTGAAGCTTATTAAATTCCTTTATCGGGACATGCTAGATATGATGGCATAGAAGAAACACGACATAAAACGATGCCTCAAATCTTGTCCAGCTCGAAAAACTACAAAAGATAGCCTCCTGTGGTCTTCTCAGATTGAGGTTTCCCTCCTCTTCCTCTTCCTCTCATCTCATTAAGTCGCCATGCCCGAGCTGTCCTTCCAGAACTATAATTGAAAGCAGGGAGAAAGGCAAATGTTGCTTTAATCTCATTTGCAGGGGAACAATGGGCCGGGGACTATGCGAAATTCATAAAAGTGGCTTTAATGCAGTGGAATTTAATGAGGTAATTTGCGACAGAGCGGGGTGGTGTCCTGCTGCTTTCGAAGGCGCGCGCACACACACACACACACACACACACACACACACACACACAGGCAGACTCACACACAACCACGCGTAAATGTCTGGTGTGCAGGAACATTGTCCCACCAAAACAAATCATATTTAGCGAGTGAATGGCGTAAGCTTCAACAACAGACTTGTTTTTGTTATTCTTGTCAGAACGGTTTTCATGTCACGCCTGTATTATTAGCTTCATACGTTTAATACACTTAATTACAGGAACCTAAAACAAACTAAATGCGGATTCAACGTTGAAAGCTGTATTTTGCTTTCAACCATCCAATCCGATTTTCTGTACTCCTTAACTTTATTCAAGGGGTCTGGGGCGAGCGGGAGCCAAGCCCAAAAGCCAGACGACCACTTGAACGGATTGGCAGGCAAACCCAGGGCACGTAAATAGTGACCGACAACCATTCATACTTACGTACCGTCACTGAGTGGGAACTGAACCCACACTGCCTGCACTAAATTCAAATTAGTGAACCACTATGTATCAGTCAGTCATCTTCCTTAATTCCTAATCTTCATTGCATCATAACCATCAAACTCGATCCTTTTATGACGCACTCAAAACCCTCCAATTGAATTAGGATTGTCACAGCTATCAATTGAGCAAAATGTGGATTGTGATTTTAGTTCGCAGTCTCATAGAACTGCACAACATCACATTGCGAGCTGATTCGAAATGACGACGGCGTCGTTCATCTTTTTTCTGTCAAGTGTTTCCACCCCCGATTCCCATCTCAAATCCCAGTATTCCCCTCACAGTTTTGTAACAACGGCTGTAATGCTCACTAATGAGCATACCGTGGCGGGCACAGTTGGTCGAAGCATGTGACTTAATTGTGATCGACTTTGTCCAAGAGCAAGACAACAAACGGGTCACTTGAGTGGAACATGTGCCCCGCTCCATTAGGAGCAAGTCTAGTGACGAGGAATGCCGTTACCACATTTGTGTATGCGGTCTTGACGGCCAGGTGTCACGGTCACACATTCTTCAACCCTTTGAGAAAAGGTTCAAATTGAGGTTACGGGTTCCCCTCTGCAAACTTCTGCGGCACAATCACCAACAGAAACTACTTGACGGTGGCGGTGCCTGCTTTGCTTCCCGTGCAGAAGCCAATATGAATTTAACTGTGCTGCCACTCAGCCTTGGCCAGCTGGAGGGAGGGATAAAAGTGAACACTGACTGGGAGAGAACACAAGGAAAAGAGGGAGAGATTAAAAGCAGACGGATGGATGAGACGGTGGCAGCGAGAAGCGGCATGGGAATGAAGCAGATGAGAACACTGGAAGAGAGACAGGTGTGTGTGTGTGTGTGTGTGTGTGTGTGTGGTGGTGGTTGAGAGAGAGACCTCAAGCTACGTAGGAGCGCAGCTTTACATTAACAGCTTTGGTTAGCCCTTGAAATGTGGCAGTTATCCATTGGATTGCAAGTCACCGCTGGCTAAAAGCGCCTCGCATGAGGATACTCCACAATCCGATTGGACGGTTGGATCTAATTTATGTAAAGTCATACGTGCGTCTTTGCAAGCATAACCGATCATTACGAGTATGTATGGGGGTATTCACTTAGGTCTATTGATAAAGAGGGATCTTTAGCCTTCAGATTAAATCAATCCTGCATCAACCGCTGCCTCAAGGTTCCATTAGCCCCAAGATGAGGTGACATTAACTTGACGAAGGTGACTCAGCCTTCCCGGGCGGATCCGCGGGGTTAAGGATACCCCCGTTTTTTTGTCCGACGGCATCATGTAGATCATCTCAGTGCACAGATAAGATATTTTTGTGTTCGCGCATGGCGTGCCGTCAGTTGGAGTCACTCTGGGGAATAGCCGAGCAGTAATTGAAACCCCGTGCGGTAAATTGATATCACACAGTGGGGCGTCGTCAGTTTAATGAATGAGGATTTTATATTCCGTGATACATGCAATTCTTTCTGTTCGTGTTATTATAACAGTTTCGAATCGATCACTTTTGTCAAGATATAATTGACAAAATTACAAGAGCATGATTGGGTTGTTAAAATTATTTTAAAATAAACAAGCGAATCCAGTAAACACATGCCTCTGTTCATAATTAAAAACCTATGATATTACGGTTCCCATGGGTGCTTCACGGATAGTGTCAGAAACGAAAATGAAGAAAAACGCGACTTGGATATGTGGAAATTTGGCCCGGGGGCTTCCTCATATTTATCATAGTTAATTGGCATTTGCTTTATGTGCAAGCTGTGTTTTACATGTACGCAAATTTACCCAATAGTTGAATTTAAAATTAAAGCCAATCTCATTACTAATGACTACTGACTTTTTTGGGGCAGTTCTTTTTTTAGTCCTTTCGTAGCTCTTGTCCGTTATTGGTTAGACATACTTTCCATAACCCCCCACCCCCCCCTCCCAAAAAAACCCCAAAACAAATAATAATTTTGTTTTTTTCTTCTTTAGGTTTTACTTTGACTTTTGGACCTCATGCTCATTTTAAATTCAAGGTCAGAGGTGTTTGCCCATCTAACCATGTGAAATGTGAGGGTGCATTGTGCATTTGTACCATCAACAAACTCTACCAAAATATGTTTTCCCTTTCAGTCAGGGATGGGCAATTTACTGTAAATGCTTTAGGCGGGCACAATTTGTCTTCAGTGCTACTCGGGCGCCACAGAGTACCGCACACTTCCTAACCATATGGATGACAAAAATTTTAGATGTGGACAAAATACAATACAATATACAATACAATACATCCTGATTTATGTAGCGCTTTCACAACAGCTGCAGCTATAACAAAGCGCTTTACAAAACTGCCCGAAGATGGCCGGGATAGGGTTCAGCACCCCCCGCGACCCTTGTGGGGATAAAGCGGATTGGAAAATGGATAGTTGGATGGAAAAAATAAAATAATAACACAACACATAACATAAAAACACAGACAGTCGTGCAATCTTAACCACTTTTCCCTCATACACTTTGTTGTTTGTGGCAGTTCTCTCCTCTCCCATGTAAATCCGCTTCGATTCCAAGCGACGACTCTCAGTTCTAAAATACGTATCCACACTCTGCGCCGACGCTCCTCTCTCCGCATGAATAAATGCATTTGTGCAAAATATATACACTTTTCCATAAAACTATAGCTGCATTTGGCATTGTTTGGGGGTTGGGGGGGAAGCATCTACTGTTGTATAGTATAGATAATACCTCTTAATAAGGTGGAAAACCCGCGCCATTAGTCCGAAGCAGGAAATGTAAATCTTTGTTTTCATGGCTAAATTGAACTATTCTGGCTTTTAATCAGGTGTGTTTAGTAGTCCGCAAATTATGGTATTTTCCACATTTGCCTTGTTTGCTAAGGGGCCTCTCAGCGAGTGGTTTGGGGCCACATATGGCCCGTGGGTGTCCAGTTGCCCATGTCTGCTTTAAGTCATAAAAATATATATTCTTTTTTTTCTTTCTTTCTTTCTTTCTTTCTTTCTTTGACCGTTAACTTGACTACCAAGTGAAATGATGCCTCTGAACCAGTGGTTCTTAACCCGGGTTCGATCGAACCCCAGGGGTTCGGTGAATCAGTCTCAGGGGTTCGACGGAGACTCTGCCATGGAGTTTCAACATGTCAATTAGTTATGATACGCATTACATTGCTTGTCCAATCGGTGCTGTGGGAAATTTAGTTCGCTTAGTAGTCAACGTGTGACTGTCGTGATATTACGTCGTACAATTAAAAAAAACAAAGTATACTTATCTCTTGAAATTGTATTTACTTTTTTCTGTTTTGAATAAATGCTTTTTAAAAAATATCTTGAATTTGTAAAAAAATATTTGTATTTATTTTTCACTAATGAGGGCTTCGGTGAATGTGCATATTAACTGGTTGGGTTCAATACCTCGAAGAAGGTTAAGAACCGCTGCTCTGAACTGTAGTTTCCTCTGCAACGTCTCCAGTCAAAGTCCTTGCGGTCTTGTTCTGCGATCAGCTATGAGTCCCGGTTTATTCCAGACACCTTTTTCCCCCCATTTAACCGACTCCGCTGCTGATCTCGCCCACCGATATAAAGTGAAGCTAATGGAGCGTTCCATAATCTTCTCCGTCCATCTATCTATCGGTAATAAGCTGTGCTATCAATCCAGAGCAGTTAAGGGCAAGTGATGGGAGAGAAGAGGGTGGGGTGGATGGGAGCACCTCAAGTCATTTTCCCTGCTCACAATTCCTCATAAGGATTGATAATAACCACTGGCTGTAATCTTTGCCGTGATGAGACAGCTCACAGGCAGCCTTGACCCCTGTGACCCTGCCTCTGCTGATGATGTCATTTCCTCAAATAGGCCCTTTGTCTTTAAGTGCATGTGTGGGTTTTCGTGAGTTGGAGGTCAAAGCAATGATCTCATCTGTCTTTCAGTACAACTGATTGAATCCAATGAACGAAGTGTGATACGAGCAGGCTTCAAAGTTGGGCGGAGCCTTGAGCGCGTGTGTGTTTGCAGGAGGTTTCAGCTACCTCCAGGTTTTTTGGTATTAATGAGCGCGCTACTGCTGCGGGTAGTGCCAGCAGTGTTGGCCATGCTAGTTTTCGACTGCGGCGTTTTACCAAGGCCAACATACAGACGGCCTCCCTTCATCTCTCAGTACACAAGATGTTGTCTGCTTGCTTCATTGGCAAATATGTGCCTCTAGTAAATCTGAGGAGAAAACAAATGAAAGGTGGCATCTCCAAATGTTATTATCTTTATTCTCTGCATATAAAGCGCTCCAAACTGCATTCCATAAACACATTAGTAGTTAGAGATGTATACTCTCTCATTGCCCTGAGTTGTTTCTAATATATTTACCGACATGAGTGGAGCAAATATTAGACGCAACACTCGGTATGATATACTAGTGCAGTTGTACAGCCATGTTTAAGGATGATGCTGCAGATTTGCATGGATGCAAACATTGCTCAAATGCTGTTAAGGTAAGAAAGTAAGGAAAGATAATACAAGAAATAAAATGTATATATATATATATATATATATATATATATATATATATATATATATATATATATATATAGGCTGCACGGTAGTCCAGTGGTTAGCACGTTGCCTTCACAGTGCGAAGGTGCCGGGTTCAATTCCAGCTCCGGCCTCCCTGTGTGGAGTTTGCATGTTCTCCCGGGCCTGCGTGGGTTTTCTCCGGCACTCCGGTTTCCTCCCACATTCCAAAAACATGCATGGCAGGCTGATTGAACACTCTAAATTGTCCCTAGGTGTGAATGTGAGCGTGGTTGGTTGTTCGTCTCTGTGTGCCCTGTGATTGGCTGGCAACCGATTCAGGGTGTCCCCGCCTACTGCCCGGAGACAGCTGGGATAGGCTCCAGCACCCCGAGGTGAGGATCAAGCGTACGGAAAACGGATGGATGATATATATATATATATATATATATCATCCATATATATATATATATATATATATATATATATATCTAAAGCGTTGTGAGTCGAGTACCACTGTGGATATATATATATATATATATTTTAGTACCAGCAGTACCACTGTGGATATATATATATATATATATATATATATATATATATATATACACAGTGGTACTGCTGGTAATGAAATATATATATATATATATATATATCCACAGTGGTACCTCACTAACGCTCTCACGAACTTTTCGCCTCGCGAAAGTTAATTTAGCGAGAATTTAGTCTCAGCTGACGAACTAGTTTTCGGCGGACGAACCAAACCAAGTGGTCGAACAACGCCCCTGTGGCGGCGCGAGAAGCTGACGACGCCACGGCGTTCACCGTCACCCCTTTCTTTGAATGCGGACGTGGTTTGTGTTTGCTAGACATTTTGGACCATATTGAGTGTACTTTTGCTATTATAGGACCGAAAAAGACCCCGCCACAGGCTAGTGTTAAGCCTAAGAAGACATTAAAGAAAATTACGATCGAGCAGAAGAAGGAGATCATTGAAAAACACGAACGAGGTGTGCGTTTGTGTGACTTTGCGTCCCAGTACCAGTACGCTAACACGCAACAGGTGTCAATTAAGAGGTTTTTAATCAGCAAAAAGGATAAAGAGTCTCCTCCTTCTAAGAAGCAAAGAAGAGAAGCCAGACCAGAGGTTGAGTTACCTACAGTCCTTATGGAAGGTGACTCTCCTTCCAAACCGTAACTCCCTCCCTCCCTCCCCCTCCCACTCCGTTCCATCAAGCCATCAACTATGATCACAAAGGTAAATAAAACGACTTTATTATACAGTACAGTTTATTTCTTTAATTTCAATACAATAGCACATTTATTATACATAAAATAAGGTATATCTTTGTGTAGTTTTAAGGCTTATTTAGTCGAAAATTATGTTTATGGGGACCTGGGAACGGATTATTCTCATTTTAATGGTTTCCTATGGGAAATAAATGTTCGGAAGACGAACTTTTCGGCTCACAAACCTTTTCTGGGAACCAATTAAGTTTGTGAGCCGAGGTACCACTGTGTATATATATATATATATATATATATATATATATATATATATATATATATATATAAAATAATAAACGTAAAAAATTATATGTATTTTTTTTTTTTAATTGCAACGAATATATAAAACTATATATATATATATGGATATATATGTTTTTTTTTTTACCGATTATTTTTATTTTTTTTATTGTAACGAAAGCAAAACTACTCACCCTTGGAAAATGTTTGACCGAGATAAGCCTGAACTGGTTGATGAATTGAATTTATTGCACACATTGCAATAAATTTTTGGTTGCATGGGTGTAGTCAAAATTTTCTTCGCTGTCGTAACCCTTTTGGTGGTGGGGGATATGTCCACCCTCGAAAATAAAAATAAAAATAATACACTCACACAGAATGCATCAACAAAAAGCGAAACATACTTGCAATGTCAGATGAGATTTGTCGAATGATGATGATGTGTTTTTGTGCAAAAGTCACTGTTTCTCAACTTTTGATCTTTTTCCAAATTCCATTTAAATTTTCAGGTTTACAGGACACACACTCATAGTGGAGGTAACAAGTGACAACAAACACATTGTTTCCTGCAGCAGCTGTGATTCTTTAATGCGGAGAAAGATCTTTTGTTGTTTTATTTTTGTTTTAAATGTGTGTGTGTGCTTACCACTGGCGTCTGCACGGTGCCAGTGAAAGTGCCGCATGGTCACACCTCACTAATCATGACATCATGGTTTCCACTGGGTTCTTTCCATCTCATCCTTGTTCTGGCTTCTGCCCACTTCCCCCTGTCTCCACATTGGTCTGCTTGACTTCTGGTGTCATGAGGGTAAGATGAGGGGGAAAAAAACATAGACGCACACTCGCCTTCTTGTTTATACTTTTTGTCACGGTAAAATGTGGAGAGAAAGGTTCAGTAAAAGTGAGGGGTGGGGAGGGAGGGATGGGGGTGATGGAGAGATTACAGTAAAGTCCTGAGAGCAGGATTGGTGTCTGCTGGTGCCTGGCACAGCACATTCTATGGGGCCCGCATCCACATTCCTTCGAAGCTTACTGCACAAATTAAAGCTGACATGTTTTTGTAGTGTTTGCCGTGATGTGTGCACATATGCAGAGTTTAACAAGCCTATTTGTTTTCCGAGAAACTTGCGTAATGGTCTTATGACACAAAACTCGGGAAAGAACCAATGGGGTCAAAATCAGCTTTGGATAGTTTTACATATTTGCCAGGACTGCTCATGTCTAAGTCTTGAAGTGGTTTAAAGTCGCGTATAGTCAATTTAAAAACGTCTGAATCCATCCATCCATCCATCTTCTGATAAAATTATCATTAAAAAAAGATAAAAGGATCGCACTGGAGCCTATCCCAGCTGTCGTTGGGCAGTAGGCGGGCTACACTCAAACTGGTTGCTAGCCAATCACAGGGCACACATTCAGGAACAGCCATTCATGCTCATACTCACACCTAGGGACAATTTAGAGTGTTCCATTAACCTACCACGCATGTTTTTGGAACCTGGGACTAAACCTGAGTACCGGAGAAAACCCACGCAGGCACGGAGGAGAACATGCAAACTCCACACAGCAAGGCCGGAGCTGGAATCGAATCCTGCACCTCTGCACTGTGAGGTGGCTGCGCTAACCAGTCGCCACCGGTATATATCTGGGTCTAGATTATTTTTATTTAATGCAAGCACCCAACGAAACAAATTGAGTGCTAAATTCAACACACCATTTTGTGTGTGAGTATATTGAAGGTAGAATAGTGCTACACAAATACAATTCATTTCATTTTTGTATTCATACATTGCAGCTTGACAATTTAGGAACCCAGTTGAATGTGAGCACATGTTGAAAGAAGATTGGGCATTTTTCACAAACATACTAAAGCTTGGATGCGCACGTATATAGCAGGCTCATTTTCTGGGAAACGGTCCAGTTATAATGTAATTTATATAGTTTCAAGATAAATTGTAGTTTTTGGGTCGAACTGCACACTTGTACTGCATTAACAAATGGGTTATCCCAGATTTTGTTTCCTGTTTACTTCATCCTTTCAACGACTTGGCATTCCACCCACCCAAAAATCCTTTTCTACTTGTTTACTATCTGGCACATTCAACGCTGCAGCTTTCCGTCTCTAAGTACAGCGTGTCTTTTAAAATGCATATGTTTCGGAGCCTTCCCCAAATATTTAACATTGGATAACAAATGTAAAGGCGTGAATTGGAGGGTGAGTTGTTTTGGAAGACACACCAGTGTGACATTCACTGGATTTCACAGGAGTTGGAATATTTGACAAAAAATGTTGCAGGGAATATTTGTTCTTTTCATAGTTTTCTCTATTCCTTCACCCAGTCATTCCCATTGTTGGCATCTCTGCCGGTAACATACAGTAATAGTGGTACAGTAATCCGGGACGCTGTTTCGATGTTCCAGTGAAGCATTTTAGGAGCCGTAATGTTTAGCTCTTTCAAAACATCGTGTTGAAGCTAAAAGTGTTTTGCCATTATGGAGTTTATGGTGCTTTTATTGTTTTCGAAGCCTATTAACAGTGCGCTCAGAACACATTTAACTGCACTGAAAGCGAGTGACCGTGAACATTCTGCAGAGCTGCACATGGAAGAGGCAGCGACCAATAAAAAGCTGTCAAAAATGAGCAATGGCGTGTGTTCATTTCAGACAACCGCGCTGCATCTGGCATTTGTGCACAACTCACGACAGAGTGCGGGAACAGTCTACTGTATCTCCTGTACAGAGCAAATATTCACTCCCTCATTCGAAATGGCTCTTGAATTCCGGCTGTTTGCCTCCATTACGCATTTATTCTCATGTTTCATGGGCGCATGATGGGAAATTCAATTTGTGTCACCGTCACTTTGATCAATTTTATTCAGAGACAAAAAGGGTGCAAACTTATTTGCCCACACAAACAGATGTGGAAGATCATCCAATAACAGACCCCGCCCAGGAATGTGTCTGCCTAAAAAAAAAAAAAAATATGGCCTTGTTTGTTTTATCGTGTCTGGGAAGAGTAAATGATGCTGTAAAATAAGACATGAAATGAGATTTACCAAACCGGCGGTGAATTGTGATGGCTTATTTTACATCTTAAAATGGCATGTCTGAATTTCCCATTCAAACCAGCTGAATGCCGGCAGAATGTGAGAGAGGCCTTAGGTAGACTTGATCTGTTCTGCTCGTGCAAACATTTTTTTTAAACGCCACAGACATAAATTATGGTCATATATTATATATTCAGCAGTACAATTGGAGCTTTGAAAAGCGTGAAGGGTTGACTCGGAGCCAGTCACAAGAAGGAGTCGTGTCATATTGCCAACGACAAAACTCTTTTCAACTCTGCATTTCTTTGGGTCTGGGCTATGTCAGCACGCTGTGACAACTGGGGCCGGCCTCTTCCAGAGCAGTTTTCCACATGTGCAGGCCCAAATTTTAAATGCAGGATGAGCAATTAAATTCAAATGCTCCGTACTTGAAGAGTGAAACATAAAAATGAAAATCGAACAAATCTTGGCTTTCAGGCAAGCTATTATAAATGTCCCACTGAGCAACAAAGTTTCGCGTAGGCGCCTCAAATATTTAGTTCTGGGAAAAATCATCATCCGCTACTTTCCTGAACACCCGCAAACCTTCGCCCACTACTTGGGATAGTTGCAAAGGATCGCAATCTTCGTAGATCATGCGGGCACACCCACAAACAAGGCACGCAATCTGTTAGAGTGGACGTGCGATTTAGCGTGCGATTTAGCGCCCGTTTTCTGCGATCTTTATAAATCGGGACGATAGTCTGCACAACTCTTCTCTGCTCACGATTTCTTTAACAATACAATGTTGTTTCTGCTGGGTTACAACATATTGGAATGGATTATTAGCAGACAAAAATACCTAAGCTTTCTTTGGGAGCGAAAAGTAACACCGACTAGAAATAGCAAAAGTAGCTATCCAAGTTAGCATGAATCGCAATAGTGAAGCAGAATCAACCTGGTGGTAAACGCTAAACACTTGCATGACTGTCATTTTGAGCTAAAATATAGCCTTGAAACAAATAAAGACTCACCGTTATTCCAAATTTGCCCAGTGTGAACAGTAATCGAAAATAATAATAAAAAATCTATGCAGTCTAACCTGGACTCACCCCACTCACCCATTTTTAATATGCTTATATTTATATTTCATATTTTATATACTGTTTGTCTTCTATTTTCTCCCTTTCATCACTTTGCTGCTGCAAATTGGGAATTTCTCCATTGTGGGACTAATAAAGGTTTTCTTATCTTCTTATCTTCTCAAGAACATTGCAGTACTGCAATAACGGTCCACCTTGAACTCCATCCCTTCATGTCCATTCCTGCGGTTTAGAGTTAGCCATTATCTACAACGACGTTGCAGTGAATTAAAAAAAAAAAAAGTAAATAAACTGTTGCAGATGGCCGCAGTATAAACAGGAATCAATTTCCACAGAAACTGATTTTATGTTGCCCCCTAAACAAATGTGTCCTCTAATAGCTTGCCTCAGCTTCTCCATGAATTTGTTTCATAAAGATTTTTAGGTTGTTAAAGGTTGCTCACCCTCCTGTGCATGAATAAAATCAAATAAATAAAAGAAGAAGTGGGCGCTTCGTCTGTAGGGTTAACGCTTTGGAAAACATTGTTGTGGCTCGAATCTCTGGGACCATAAAACTTTACAGCAGAGTTGGAAAGTATTCTGGTTGTTAGTGTATTCACTATAGCTCAAGTGGAAACATTTGAACATGTAGGTGGGAAGTCAGTGGGTGATATTTTTTTGTGGAAGCTAAGAGACCAGCCTTCATTGCACTGTGGTGTGGCAGAATAATACTTTTCTTCCAATTATGACTTCTTGGGGACAGTTTTTTTCTTTTTTGGGGAGATTATTACAATATGTTGTAACATTTCACAAACCTTTTTGCCTACAAACAGAAATGTTTCATCCACCTCATAAATGCATATGCATAATTTTGGGCATAACCGGATGTAAGTACGTATAGTACGGATATAAGTACATTCATCTCATCAAACATGAATCAAGAAGTTATCGTTGTTCTTGGTCTAACTTGCTGTTCTTAACAGATAGAAATGGTGTCCTGTTCACTCTCTTGTTCCATCCATCCATCCATCCATCCATCTTCTACCGCTTATCCGGGGCCGGGTCGCGGGGGCAGCAGCTTAAGCAGGGAAGCCCAGACTTCCCTCTCCCTAGCTACTTCTTCCAGCTCTCCCCGGGGGATCCCGAGGCGTTCCCAGGCCAGCTGCGTGACATAGTCTTTCCAGCATGTCCTGGGTCGTCCTCGGGTCTCCTCCGTGGGACATGCCCGAACACCTCACTAGGAGGCGCTCAGGGGCATCCGAATCAGATGCCCCAGCCACCTCATCTGGCTCCTCTCGATGTGGAGGAGAAGCGGCTCTACTTTGAGTCCCTCCCGGATGACCGAGCTTCACCTTATCTCTAAGGGATAGCCCGGACACCCTGCGGAGAAAACTCATTTCGCCGCTTGTATCCGGGATCCCGTTCTTTCGGTCACGACCCATAGCTCGTGACCATAGATGAGGGTTGGAACGTAGATCGACCGGTAAATTGAGAGCTTCGCCTTTGGCTCAGCTCCTTCTTTACCACGACAGACCGATACAACGTCCGCATCACAGCAGACGCTGCACCAATCCGCCTGTCGATCTCTCGCTCCCTTCTGCCCTCACTCGTGAACAAGACCCCAAGATACTTAAACTCCTCCACTTGGGGCAAGATCTCCTCCCGACCCGGAGAGGGCACTCCACCCTTTTCCGACTGAGGACCATGGTTTCAGATTTGGAGGTGCTGATCCTCATCCCAACCGCTTCACACTCGGCTGCGAACGCTCCAGTGAGAGCTGGAGAGACCGCTTGAAGGAGCCAGCAGTACCACATCATCTGCAAAAGCAGAGATGCAATACTGAGGCCACCAAACGGACCCCCTCAACGCTTCGGCTGCGCCTAGAAATTCTGTCCATAAAAGTTATGAACAGAATCGGCGACAAAGGGCAGCCTTGGCGTAGTCCCACTCTCACTGGAAACGATTCCGACTTACTGCCGGCAATGCGAACCAAACTCTGACATCGGTGGTATAGCGACCGAACAGCCCGTAACAAGGGTTCGGTACCCCATACCCACAAGCACCCCACAGAACTCCCGAGGACACGGTCAAACGCCTTCTCCAAATCCACAAAACACATGTAGACTGGTTGGCGAATTCCCACATACCCTCGAGGACCCTGCTAAGGGTGTAGAGCTGGTCCACTGTTCCACGGCCGGGACGAAACCACACTGCTCCTCCTCAATCCGAGGCTCGACTTCCTGACGGACCCTCCTCTCCAGCACCCTGAATAGACCTTACCAGGGAGGCTGAGGAGTGTGATCCTCTGTAGTTGGAACACACCCTCCGGTCCCCTTTTTAAAAGAGGGACCACCACCCCGGTCTGCCAATCCAGAGGCACTCTCCGCTGACCACGCGATGTTGCAGAGGCGTGTCAACCAGGACAGCCCCACAACATCCAGAGCCTTGAGGAACTCCGGCGGATCTCATCCACCCCTGGGGCCTTGCCACCGAGGAGCTTTTTAACCACATCGGTGACTTCGACCACAGAGATAGGAGAGCCCACCTCAGAGTCCCCAGACTCTGCTTCCTCCAAGGAAGGCGTGCTGGTGGAGTTGAGGAGGTCTTCGAAGTACTCCGCCCACCGGCTCACAACGTCCGAGTCGAGGTCAACAGCGCCCCATCCCCACTGTACACAGTGTTAGTGATGCACTGTTTCCTCCTGAGACGCCGGATGGTGGACCAGAATTTCCTCGGCCGTCCGGAAGTCGGCTTCCATGGCCTCACCGAACTCCTCCCATGTCCGAGTTTTTGCCTCGGCGACCACCGGCCGCATTCTGCTTGGCCAGTCGATACCCGTCAGCTGCCTCTGGGGTCCCACAGGCCATAAAGGCCCGATAGGACTCCTTCTTCAGCTTGACGGCATCCCTTACTGCTGGTGTCCACCAGCGAGTACGGGATTGCCGCCACGACAGGCACCAACTACCTTACGGCCACAACTCAGATTGGCCGCCTCAACAATAGAGGCACGAACGTGGTCCATTCGACTCAATGTCCCCCGCCTCCCCGAACATGGGAAAAGCTCTGTCGGAGGTGGGAGTTGAAACTCCTTCTGACAGGGGATTCCGCCAGACGCTCCCAACAAACCCTCACAATACGTTTGGGTCTGCCAGGACGGACCGGCATCTTCCCCACCATCGAGCCCACTCACCACCAGGTGGTGATCAGTTGACAGCTCCGCCCCTCTCTTCACCCGAGTGTTCAAAACATGCGGCCGCAAATCCGATGATACAACCACAAAGTCAATCATCGAACTGCGGCTAGGTGTCCTGGTGCCAAGTGCACATATGGACACCCTTATGCTTGAACAAGGTGTTCGTTATGGACAATCCGTGACGAGCACAGAAGTCCAATAACAAAACACCACTCGAGTTCTGATCGGGGGCCGTTCCTCCCAATCACGCCCCTCCAGGTCTCACTGTCGTTGCCCACGTGAGCATTGAAGTCCCCAGCAGAACGAGGGAGTCCCCAGCAGGAGTACTCTCTAGCACACCCTCCAAGGACTCCAAAAGGGTGGGTATGCTGAACTGCTGTTGGGTGCGTATGCACAAACAACAGTCAGGACCCGTCCCCCCACCCGAAGGCGGAGGGAGGCTATCCTCTCGTCTACCGGTGTGAACCCCAATGTACAGGCACTGAGCCGGGGCAATGAGTATGCCCACACCTGCTCTGCGCCTCACCGTGGGCAACTCCAGAGTGGAATAGAGTCCAACCCCTCTCGAGAGAGCTGGTACCAGAACCCAGGCTGTGTGTGGAGGTAAGTCCGACTATATCCAGTCGAAACTTTTCAACCTCACACACCAGCTCGGGCTCCTTCCTGTAAGAGAGGTGACATTCCATGTCCCCAGAGCTAGCTTCTGCAGCCGAGGATCGGACCGCCAGGGTCCCCGCCTTTGGCTGCCGCCCAGCTCACATCGCACCCGACCCCTTTGGCCCCTCCCATGGGTGGTGAGCCCATGAGAAGGGGGACCCACGTTGCCTCTTCGGGCTGAGCCGGCCGGGCCCCATGGGTGCAGGCCCGGCCACCAGGCGCACGCCAACGAGCCCCACCCCCAGGCCTGGCTCCAGAGGGAGGCCCCGGTGACCCACGTCCGGGCAAGGGAAACTGGGTTCCATTTATTTTGTCCATCATAAGGGGTTTTTGAGCCGTGCTTTGTCTGGTCCCTCACCTAAGACCTGTTTGCCATGGGTGACCCTGCCAGGGGCATAAAGCCCCAGGCAACTTAGCTCCTAGGATCATTGGGACGCACAAACCCCTCCACCACGGTAAGGTGACGGCTCACGGAGGGGACTCTCTTGTTCCACATTTTTAAAATGTTATTTCATTTAACCTTTATTTAACCAGAAAATGTCGCATTGAGTGACAGTAGCTCTTCTTACAGGGAGCCCTGGCCAAGACAGGCAGCAGATAATAGCACAACAGACATGGGGACAAAATAAAGCTACACACAAACAACTACACTACAGTTGACACACTCCACACAGTAGCACTATAGGCATGTATACAGTTAAGTAAAATACATAACAGAAAAAATGAAATAAAAAGCCATCGAGTTAAAAGCAGTTGCATCATCCCGTCACAACTTATTTTAAAGTATTTGTTAAGTACGAAGATGTCTGGAGTGATTCCAGATTTTATGTGTATTGTTTTACCAAGTTCTATGATTGTCAATGGTATGATTAATATATATATTTTTTTCTGATGAATCAAACTTGTGAACCTGTGAACATTGTTATGGCAAAGAAAGCAGATCCGAAATGGAAAGAGGACACTTACCCATCAGTGCTTTAACAATAAAAATCACTACGTGGGTTTTCCTTCTAAAGAAGAGGGAGACCATTTTATAGTTTTGTGTTTTTGTCCCTTATTCTATACACCTATCAGTGAAGGCGGTTCCACTATCTGGCATTAATGAAGTGCTGGTTGAAAATATCTCCTATTTTTTTTGTTTACTTACTTCCTCATGGCTTCTTTTGATAAATTCAGGGCGAGAAGGATCACCTGAGGAGGATGTCATTGCCTTCCAATTTTTTTTTTATTTTTTAGGATCACTAACATTTTGATTTATTGGATTTGGATAATGTTCACTTTTTGTACTTTTCACATTTATCATGATTGTTTCTTTTCATTTTTATCCAAGCTTCATTTCATTCTCCAAAGGCTACTGCGATAGAGTCATTAAACCAAGAGCCATGTTTATCAATTAAGGCTTAATTTTTTTTTTTTTTTGGGGGGGGGGGGTTAATACATTGACGGACAAATAAGTCTATCCCACACTTTCACCCCCAGCGATGTCTTTCTATGATGATGCTTAATAAACACATTCCGGGTTATGGCTACCCAAAGGGAGGCTTTTCGGAGAACAGGCTTTTAGTCAGAGGGAGACGAAGGATAAAGAACACACACACACACACACACACACACACACACACACACACACACACACACACACACACACACACACACACACACACACACACACACACACACACACAATTTTATGTCCCCACAAACATACATAAACAAGAACAGAACACACGGAAGCAGTTTGGGTCAAGGGAGAAATGAAACAATGGTATTTTGAAAGCACTTACCATTTAATTGGCTATTTTAAGTACACGTTTCAAATTTCATGAAACCTCAAGAAATTTCAGGAGGGCTGTCTTCACACATGTAGTGGTGCTTTAATGGAGATGATTTTAACGTACAGTCCAGTGTGTACATATTTGTCACAATGTAACACTCCATTGTGTAGTCAAGTGTCTCATGGCAAGCCGTCTTTGTTTTAGGAGGGGAAAAGAGAGGACAACGGACTCCCTCGGTGTGTTTAAAGTTTAATTCCTGTGTGTGTTGGCGGCAACCGTTCTGTCAAAGCATATTCCGCCACAGGCCACAAAAATCGTTTCTTGTCCTTTCTCTAGCCTTTCCTTGGACTTTCTCTCCACACATTCCTTTTGTCCTCACAAACGTTTCTCTTATACAGCTAATCACTTTTCACTTCCCAGCATCAGTCTTCTTTAACAGTCTCTTTGCAAGATGAGTGTGTTGATCATTTTGGAAATTGAGTGTTCAGCGGTAAGTTATGTGGAGGGGGGGACAATTTTAATACAAAACAGTGACTGTGCTTTTGCTTTTGGAAGCTCTATGAGTGGTTTTGTGATAGATAATAGTAGCTTTAGAAAGTGTGTTGCAAGAATCACTGGAGGTTTAAGCATTCAGAGAAAAAAGTATTCAGAGAACATACTCCACTGCATTTTTTATCAATTACCTTCCAAATCTTACAACAACGGCGGCCAGGTGGTCCAGTGGTTAGCGCGTCAACCTCACAGTGCAGAGGTGCAGGGTTCGATTCTGGCTCTGGCCTCCCTGTGTGGAGTTTGCATGTTCTCCCCGTGCCTGCGTGGGTTTTCTCCGGGTACTCTGGTTTCCTCCCACATTCCAAAAACATGCATGGCAGGCTGATTGAACACTCAAAAGTGTCACCCTGTGTGTGAGTGTGAGCGTGGGTGGTTATTCGTCTGTGTGTGCCCTGCGATTGGCTGGTAACCGGTTCAGGGTGTCCCCCGCCTACTGACAGAAGACGGCTGCCATAGGCTCCAGCATGAGCAGATTGAGTGACACGTCTTGCTGTTTTATCGTACTTTGTAATCTATTCCAAAACAGCTCATTTGTACAGGTGCTTACTTTATCGAATCCCTACAAAAGCAAACATTCAGAGACAAACTCCTTGCACTCATATCAGACCACCGTCACACCAAAGGACAATTTAGAGAGATCCGTTAAGCTACCTGTAATTTTTGGGAATGTGGTAGGAAACCTGCATACCCGGAGAAAACCCACGCAGGCGCGGGGAAAACATCCAAACTGCACACAGGGAGGCCAGGGCCCGGAATCGATCCCATGACCTCTGCACTGTGAGGCGGACGTGCTAACCAGTGTCTCACCACGCCGCCGGATTGACACAATGAACTGTAAATATGTTTTAGATGCACACACACACGTGCAAATGTTAGTTCTTATGCCTCTTTCTAGTACTGTGAGACGTCTTTGCGGTCACACTTACTGCACAGCAATGACACCACCAAGGGAGTTTGTTATTGTCTTCCACCGTATGGCTGTTTAAATGGCAATTTGAAGCTCGGCTGACTCTATAATTAGCTGTGAGCTCCCACAGCATAGGAGTATTAAAAAAAAAAGTCTTATCATATCCCCCTTGTAATTACATATCCGCAGTAGGATGGCAGACTGCACAGACAAACTGTACGACGGGTGTAAATGCCTGAGCATCTACATGTACAGCTGTAGTTATTCACCACCTGTGACTCCTGAGACAAATGTCGAAGATAAATGACAGCACAGCAGAAAAGAAAATCCTAAAGATGACTTCTCAAAATTTGGTCTCCCTCTCTGAACCATCGCGCACCGCTGACATGAAGCGCCAATAAAGCAGCAGACTGATGTTAAGAGGGACACGGTGCGCGTTCGAGGGTGAGAGAGATCGTAAATCGAACTGCCAGATCTTTGCTCTTTTTAAACCAAACACAGCAGAATGCCGAGAGAGAGAGCTGCGGTCCCAGCTGAGGCACGATTGGTCCTATCAATGGGAGGCTTTCTTAAAATGGTTTCTCGAAGCACGTTGTTTAGGTCCTGTGCAGCATGATAGCAAAGTAGAGCCTGACTGACGATTATGGCCACAAAATCTTGTTTCTTGACCATTGAGCCAAACTCGTATTATTAAAATGATCTTGAGGAAAAAAAAATCATCCCTCTCTGGCCTCAGCTAATGTCTTTGATTACATTTTCAATTAGTATTTCTAAACATGTCACAGTGTGACACAAGAAGGGACTATAGCGACAACAGACAAGACCCGATAACGTGTCAATCATTTCATTCCGTGCGCGCAGACCCAGTCATGAAATCAGACACGCAGTCTGTTGGCTACAGCCTCGCAGCCCTGTTGCGGTTTCTTGGCTGATTTAATGAACGCCGGTTAGCAGTTAGCAGCAAAAGTTAAAAAGAAGGAATCGGACAGGCTTCGAGACAAATCAAGGGTAAAATCTGTGGTTTTGATTTTTTACGTGGACAGCATCACAATCCCTGGAAAAAACATCACCTAAGTTTTTGTTCTTACTTTGTTTACTTTTGTTTACCTCTCTTCTATTTTTAGCTTTGATTGATCATTCCGAATAACACAACATCAAACCGGTAACAGTTCATGTTTGGCATGAATGCGCTATGCTACCAATCCAGCCACTTTGGCTAATGCTGGCTTGTGCGCAGCGCATGTTGTACGTACGCACGCATATTTGGGAGAGACATTGCCTTGGTCAGGGGTGCGACGTGCGTGAATGAAGTGAGTCTAGATTTGAAACCTTGTTGGCTGCTTGAACAATAGATAATGCACCTTTGAAATGATTAGGTATTGCAAAGTATTGAGTGAAAAATCCATCCATCCATCCATTTTCTAATCCGCTTATCCTCACAAGGATCGTGGGCATGCTTGAGACTATTCCAGCTGTCATTGCGCTGTAGGCGGGGGACACCCTGAACTGGTTGCCAGCCAATCACATACAAATATCGCTGTGGGTGTGTGTGTGCGTTTGTGCGTGCATTGCTGCCTCCATCTTCTGGCCTTTGATGCGAGGCTGTCCAAAATGTGTCTCCCTCATCTGTCTCTTGCCCTGTCCTCTGCAGCCAAGAATAAATAACAGTGGCAATTCGCCCGAAAGCGAAAGGCAGAGACATTCATCATTCACTCAGTGAATGTTCAAACCGTCGGCCGCAGCACGACATTGTTTTCTTGATCTTTGGGTCGTTTGGGTCAGGTAGTGATCATTTTGAAGCAGAGCATCTTTATTAATGGCTCGTCGTCCTCTGGAGCGGGGCCCTTGTTTACTGACACGGACGTTAATTGCTGAGTCAACACTGCGGTCACGACTGCATTTTATCAACACTCACACACACTGAAGAAGCATCATTCCTTTCTCATCGTTGCTCTAATCAACTGCATCTAATGGGACAGTATTGGCGGAGTGTGTGTGTGTGTGTGTTTTTTTTTTCGTTTCCTTTTATACCTTCTCTTGTCGCCTTGTCGACAGCTGTCCGCTAGCCCTGGAGGGCCGCACCTTTCTGCTCTTGACAAATTGAACTCGTTTAGTTGTACTTTCACTACTCACTGCAGGGCAAAGACGGGAAAACACACACGCGCACACACACACACACACACACACACATTCAGGGGGAGTGCACAAGCTGCTACACTGCGCTATACACGTCCAGTGTGTTCTGCTTGACTGCTCATGTGTGTCAGCAAAGGTGGTGCATCAAAGGATGCAAAAGAGCAAGTGACAAGTCGAGGCGGAGAGAAGCGTGCAGGAAGAGAGAACGGAAGTAGATTACACAAAAAGCGTCAGAGAGAAGACCATTTTCTCCTCATCCCACCTCTGTCAGGATAAAGCCATTATGGCGACACTTTGAAAACAATGGCTCCGGGCTTTCGGGTGTATTTTGGTGCAGGTGTGCATCATGTCATTCACTTTGCGTTACCCTTGAACTTTTCTGCCTGACACGCGACAATGTAGGACTTTTTTATTGTTGAGTGTATCCCTTTTAGTGCTCTTGATATAGTAGCCTATACCGTCTAACGCACCGGTCCCCAACTCTCTGGCTCTGGACTGGTACCGGTCCGTGTGTCATTTGATACCGGGCCGCACAGAAAGAATGAATAACTGACATTACTTCCGTTTTATTCATTTCGGAATCGGAAAGATGTTTTATTTTGAAAAATTACCAGATTCTCTGTTCCATCCGTCTACACAGTATGTCATTCTTGACGCAGGTCAAGACACACTTCTCGGTCACGTGATAGGTTACCGCTAAAATGAAAGCTAGGAGTTAGTAAAATGAGTACAAAACAAACAGAAACTTTGGAAAGTTTCTTTGGGAAGGGGGAAAGGCCCAGCCAGGAGACAGAAGAGGAGCCTACGACTTCCAAGAAAAAGAAGGTGACATATAATAAGACAGTATGAGGAGTCCTACTTAAAAGCCCTGTCACACCTTGACGATTCAGCCAGCGTATGCCGACGTATCAGAATTTCCCTAAAACGCTGGCATACGCTGAATTATCGATTTTTTTTTCAATTTTGGGCGTATACATAGCGCATTCATAACGGGTTGGACGTATACATAACGTATCAGTAAATTATATAGAACGTTTCGATAACTTATAGATAACTTATTCCAACGAATGCCTAGCGTGTTGCCCGCATACACAACTTATGCCCAACGATAGTCTAATTTATGCATAGCGTGCAGCAGCGTATTGCCGACGATCACGTGACGTAGTCTATAAAAAGGCTGGCGCTCGACGTTTCAAATCATAACTGCACTAGACATTGCAGTACTGTACCAACATCTGTTTGGGGACTATCATAACTTACCTATTACTTATGGCCTGCGTATACGGGACGTATAGCCATACGCTGACATACGTCGAGAAATTTTAAGCATGCTTAAAATTTCTCGACGCACCTCGACGCATTTCTCGGCGATACCAACGTGCTTCAGCGTGCTGTTACGTATACAAAACTTACCCATAACTTATTCGACGACGCCAGCGTATTTGCCAAATTTTTCCTACGTCGGCATACGCTGGCTAAATCGTCAAGGTGTGACAGGGGCTTAAGATGCGCATTTATCTCAATGAGAGATTCTCACGCACCAAGCCCACTCTGCATATAAAATGGCGATGGTGAGTCATATTTTACATGCGCTTTGTATCTGTATCTTATTGTGAAGGCACGTTTAAATGTTACCATAGCGACCAGAGAGTGTTGCGGCCAGATAGGACGTTCCTCATGTCATGATTCGTGTTTATTATAATGTTTCGAAAATACCACACTTTTCATGCAAGTCATATCATATTATTTTGTTGTATTCATCCGTCACACCGGATTCAGACCGGTCCCTAAAAATATTGCCTGACATTCAACCGGTCCATGGGGCAAAAAAGGTTGGGGACCGCTGCACGCCTTTGTGTGCATCTGTGTGTCAAAATTCGACTTTGCGAACACAAGGGCAATTTTTTCCGGCTGTAATGATGATTGCTCTTGTAGATGGATAATCTACTTAAAAATATATACCTGAAAGCAGAAGATTTTATTTTGCGCGACCACGTGACAAAGTAAAATTGATTCAATTCAACAAAAAAACAAAACACTTTTCCAGTCTACTGCTTTGCAATGATGTTTTTTTTTTTCTTTAGGCCTTTTGATACCTCCGCTCATGACAAATGCAAACAGGACCCTGTAATATATACCCGAATAGATTTTCTCCAGAAGGTCTCCGGCCAAACTTCCAGACAATTAAATGACATTTTGCAGCAGCGTGTGGCTGTCATTAGACACACAATGGCCCCCACACCGCAGGATCTGTACGAGGGAAGAATATGCAGCCACTGTTTCAGCGCACAGTCTGCCCTACTTGTATCCCAGTGTGGCACTGTGAGGTGAAAGTAAAAGGAGGCTCAAAAAATGGCATGAATTCAGTCTTCAATTTCTAACGTGTGACAGTTCCACTTGATTTCGATGCAAATCTGCCAATGTCAAGATGTGAGTGAGCATCCTGCTTAGGCACTTGATTAAGCGGCATGTTGTGCAACTGTGGTCTCTTTTTCGGAGCCCCCAAGGCCCCCCTCTACTCGGTTGTAAACGGATAAATCTTGTGAAATGATAATAAACGAATTAACATCTAGCACAATGAGGAAGTTTTGTCGTGCAAAACTGGGAACGAATGAGTGGAGGAAATTAATGAGGGGATGTCATTTAGCAGCATCTCAATAGCACGGACATCAAAGCAACTTTTCCAAATTTTTTTAACCATTACAAACATAATAACCCAGATTTCTGCAGCCTATTCCAATACAAGGAGAAGACAAATCAAAACATTCTATTTGGCCCAGTTTCTAAATTTCCATCAAAGTGTTTGCTGTTTTTTTTTTTTTTGTTCCTCTCAGCATTGAGTGACAGGACAAGAGTTGCCTGTCACTACAACATCCTAAATGCAACTTCAGTCAGGGGACTTTTGGATGATTATCACTGTGCACCTGAGTTGAATAACAGGGTATTCACTCTGTTCGTCTCCTCTGGTTGTAAACTGCCATCCAGTGCATCGTAGTTCAGGGAATACAGAAGGAGCTGATGACTTGAGCTCCTTTAAGTTTATCTGACACACTTTAGCAGCTGATGAGTAAGGCACGCGACTGAACGAGTGGCAGTATAATTGTAGCTGCCGTCAAATTCTAGTTTTTCTGAGATCCTAAACAACTTTTCACTAATATATATATATTATATATATAAAAACTTTGTCACTTTCAAACTGAAGCAAAACGTGTGCACTCATTTCCAAATAAATCAGTCAGGAGGCCTAATTACAGAACCTTTTGCAGCTACAGTTGATCTTTTTTCATTTTTCCCGCCCCAAACGTTATTGCCCACATGCTTAAAGATGTGTTATTTTCAGCAAAGCCACATATTAACTTTTGGTAAGAACGTATTAATGGCATGTTGTCATGGACCAGCTGTTTTCCTGTCATTCTTTTGAGTGGGATAATACGTGTGCGTTTGGATGCGCACGCGCATGTGTGTGTGTGTGTGTGTGTGTGTGTGTGTATGTCACCGTAGGCTATCTTCCTGTTGTAAGAGCAATGGTGCGGCAGAGGAACAATGATTAATTTCACTACAAGTCACTTGTATAGCTAGTGTGTGTGTATCTGTGTCTAACCCTGACTGGAGGGCGTCCAAAGTATCACTGCACACCTGCGACATGTCTGTACACACACATGCACACACACACACACACACACACTGTTATTTGGTCACAAATCTCTTTCAGTCTCTTGATTCCAGCTTTCTTCTACCATCCCTTTTCAATAGCACTTGCCACGGTTGGACTGGAGCCCATCCCCAGCTAACTTTGGACGAGTGGCAGGTTACACCTGTGACTGGTCGGCATTCGGTTCCAGTTCACATACAGGCAAACAAGCATCCACACTCACGTGCACACAATTTAGAGCTGAGGCCTCCAACTCATTTTTCTCGCAGGCCGCATTGTTGTTACATTGTCCCTCAGAGGGTCATTATGACTGTGAAACCATATAAATGTTTAATTGCCATGATACACGACATGTGCGTGTGCATGCATGTTCCGAGTTTATGCTAACAAATGCCTATAGACATGAGTAATAAAAAGATTGGATGCGACCAAAATCAATTTCAATAGAGATCACACGACCACACGCACACTCACACACACACACACATGCACATTTGCACACAAATATTGAGCAGATTTCATTAAGCAAATGCCTCCCTCTGTTCGCTCCATCATCAAGGAGCTACTTGAACATTTTGGACCCTGCATCATTATTCTTCCTCACCGGACAGTTTTAACATTGCAACTGCTAACAAGGTTAACAAGTACTGTGGCTCCTACATTACCTCTCCCACTTTTCCCTCCTCGCCTTCACTTTCCCTCCATTGCCCCGTTCTACCCTTTTCTCATCCAGCCACATAATTAAGTGCATTGTTAACTGTTAAGGTCACTAAGACATAAGTCGGACGGAAGTGTATGACTAAGGGAAAACAAAAACAAAGATTTTGGAAATGAATGGGAGGTCAGTGACACCACACGATAGGCAATGGACTAGCGATTGATGATGTTGGATATGAAATAGGTACATTAAGAATTATTTTAATTAACATGAAAGGCAGAAAGGAGAGATAATAAAGTGAGCACGGACGGGCAGAATGGAGTTAAGCACCATTAATCAAAAACATTTGTTACTGTTATCTGTTTTGCTTGCATCACTAAATCCTTACTTCCCTTCTTCCACCTTATCACCATGGACACAGCGATGCCACTTCAACGCGTGTCCCGTATGCTTCCTTGTCTTCGTCGTCACCAAGGTTTTAGTTGTGCGAGATTTGGCTTGGTGTGTATAATGCTTTTCATTTTGTGTGTATGCCACTACTATATCTGTAATTCCTCAAGATTGTCTGAACTTAACAGTGTTTTGGTAGGTTACAGTGTCCTTTGTTTTGTCAGGGGAATTCATGGCACAGAGCAGTTTGAGCATAGTTCAGATGAGGAAACATTTTAGTTCCAAAGTCAAGACTGTTTTTAAAGAGTCATCATTGCCTTTAGTTGGAAAAGCAAAATAAATGGATCTCCCCATGCCGTTTTCTCACACAGCTATGGTCGGTTTTAATATACATAGTAATGTACACTATGAAGTAGAAAGCCCATATAGTTTGGGCGTTAGGCTTCTTTCTTCTGCTTTCAGATTATGATACCTTTTATTGATCCCCAGAGGGGAATTCAGGTGTTTGAAAGTCACTCCACAGCAGATTGCAAAAAAGAAAAATAAAGGGGGTGGGGGGGACAGTACTTCCAGAGTAAGCAACTGGTTAATGTAGTGACTCAAAGTTGAAATCCATGCTCTTACTTTCCTGCGTGGCGTTTGCATGTTCTCCTTGTATTTCCCGTGCATTCCAAACACCTCCATGTGCCATTAATTGGAGACTCTAAAATAAGATTGTGAATGCCAATGGTAACTAATCTTGTTGTTTGTCTCTCTGTGCCCTTCAGAGGTATCAAACCAGGTCGAGAAAGTAAAAATCCTGCCACTGTTTGGCTCTAGCCACAGGTGCAGCTGCACCCAGGGAGCTCATTTACCTTCAGGGTGAGTGGAAGCACCTGTGGCTAAAGCCAACCTGCGGGAGGGTTTTTACTTTCTGGATTTGGATTTGACACCGCCGGTGCCCCGTATGTTGTACCTCGCCTTTTGCCCAAAGTCAGCTGGGCTAGGCTCCAAAGCATCTTAAAATGGATGGACAAAATCCTTTTCTCACAAAATTGCAACCATAGTCAAAGTCACATTGCTGACAGCAGTTCAAGTTCAATCAGAATGTAGTGTTTACTTTTCGTCATATTTCGTCCTAAATTCTCACCGTCGCATGAATCAAACTCCTGCAGGTATTCCTGCCAGATTAAGAAGTCTGCTGCACAGCTCATGCCAACCCTGTCAGGCTGGATTTGGTTGCCTTTGATAATGGCCCCCCCAAAATAGAATGCTCGAAAGATCCACATATCATTTGTACTCTCGCTTTGGCTGCGAGCAGAAAAAAAATAAGCTGCTGTCTTGGTGACACGCTGCATGACTCGTATGTGAGTGAGGTGACACTTCTCACGCAGCCGCTTGAATGTGTTACCACTAACATGAAGACGAAAATTCCACTGCGCACCGGCGCCACACATCGAAGCGGTGCGTCTCATGCATTTGAACAGATGGACAGCTGCCATATTCTCTCGTAATGATTAAGGATAGAGATAGAAATGTGTTTACTGGATGGGAAGAATAGTTTCAGTAGCGGTGGCCAGGGAGTTTTTCACCATGTTGTCCAATAGAATTATTGAAGGCGAGAAGATGCCAGAGGAATGGAGGAAATGTGTGCTGGTCCCCATTTTCAAGAAAAAAAATGATGTGCTGGATTGCGGGTACTATTGTGGTGAAATTATGGGAAGGAGGAATGGAAGAGGACAGGACAGAGGAGAGTAGTTGTGAACAACAGTATACTTTCATGCCTACGAAGAGTACTGGAGATGTATTATTTGCCTCAAGGATGTTGATGGACAAGTTCAGAGAAGGTTCAGAAGAAGTTGTGTCTTTGTCAATCCAGCCTATGAGAACTCAGAGAAGAGCCGTGGCACTGAATAAGGAAGTCAGGAGTGGCAGAGAAGTAGCTTAAACAGTTCAGGCCATGTACAGAATGGGCGTGCAAGAACAGTTGTGAAGTGTTCTGTCGGTGTGACGGAGGTTTAACTTGGGGGAGGTGGGACTCCATCAGGGATCTGTTCTAAGGCCCTTCTTCTTTTCACTTGTATTGGATAGGTTGACAGATGAGGTTGTGATCTGTCGTGAAAGGCAGCAGGCTGGAGGAACATTTACCAGGGTGGAGGTGTGCACTGCAAAGGAGAGGAATGAAAATAAACAGATTTCAGTGTTTTTGTGATTATACTCCCAAGTATTCTGGCTTCATCTCATATCCCATCAACATGCATGTTAGGTTCGATGAAGATTGAATATTTTCTATAGGTGGGAATGTCATCGTGAAAGTGAGTACCGGTAGTTATTTTTTTCCTCTATGTGCCATTTGATTGAATGGTAACCAATCCCTGGTGCAAGCTACCACTTGGCCAGTGTCAGCCGAGCAACACCTCACCCACAACCCTTAAAAAACGCCAGCATTCTAGAGTGAATATTAACGACAATATACCGTTTGATGGAAATGGAGCCTCCTGACTTGACTTTGCAGGTCGCAGGAGGGGAGCAGAAACCTGCAGGCTATTTGAAGACATGAGAGAGTATACGCTCACCTGTGCCACTCTGCATCCCTTTCGTGCCAAGTGACCTGAATCCCGCTCCAACTGCCCTCTGCCGCGAGCTGTCGGGCAACTCGTCTGTTGCCGTTCACATTCACACATAATTGTGGACTCTAATTTTCACAAATGCTAATGGCGTTCATTCCCGCTTTGCTGATTAACAATTTCCACCTCAGTATGTGTGTGTGTGTGAGGGGGGGCATCATTTTTACACTGTGAGGAATATAACATCAAATGCAAAAGTGTCGTATTACTTTTTTTTTTCCATTATACGTGGTCTCACTTTAATGTTTGTGGATGTTCCTTCCCAAAAAAAAACATTCCAAATCACCATCACCGGAATGGGCAATTTAGAGTCTTCGGTTAACCTAGATGTTTCCATAGTGGCCCTCTTAAAATTGTCTGAAAGTCAGGTTAACTTGTGTGAGCATTGTTCCTCGCGTTCTTTGATTCCATTTTTTGTAAACTCAGAGGCAAATACCTGACATTTTGCTTTGTAGAGTAAAATCTTGAGATTATTTTGATAAAATATCCCGCTGAGAACCTGAACAAAGCTGATTTTTCAATGCACTTGCCTTTTATGCAAAGTGGATTTCTGCTCCTTTGAAACACGCTCACCCACTGTGTTGACAGGCCTAACCTTCTATTCCAAAAAAAAAAAAAAAAATATTACGGCAACTCTGTTGGTGACTTGACAGATTTAAAAAAGTACACACATTGTTGAGACCTGGAGAGGCAAAAACTGGAAGATATGAGTGTAGAGGCAAATTATAAAGTTTTGTCAGACTTTTGGGAAAGTTTAGACACGGGAGTTAAGCTAATGTATTTTGGTGTCGCAATGTTTGGCGTATTTGTGAATATGAATTTGGATCGGATTTTTGGGCAAACATTAGCCGCTAATAGATGAACACTTTATTTACACCGACACTCACTGAAATGTTTTTCTTTCAAACTTCATCACTGTTTTGATTGAATTTGAACGTGTTTGTTGTTTATTTTAGAATTATAAAAGGATGTATATACGCATTTCGTGAGTATGTGATGCAGTATACAATATTATTCCTTGTGTGGAAATATAGGCAATTATTCCACTTGGCGCGTTGGGATTATTTTTTTTTTTTTCAAACAAACGCACCAGATCCAAATCTTTGCTCAATTATTATTGAACAAGTGGGCTGGCATCTTAAAAGGAAAAATGACATCTTATCATTTTTTTCTGCTTGACTTCTCTTAGATCCTCGTCAACTCCGTTTCCCAGCCGGCTTTGCTGTACGAAAACGTCGTTGTGAGTGACGGCAGCCCCATCCTGAAAGATTTGCTCTTCAGCCCAGATCACCAATACTTGTACACCCTCACCGATCAACAGGTAAAGTGTGAACCTACACACACTCTGAAAGAATCAGCACCCACCCGAGCTTATCGTTATTCAGAATACAGTTGACAACACGGAAGAAGTCCAGCGATGCATATGATACAAGGATGCACCTGTTCACAATGTCAAACACGCAGCAAGGATGAGTGACATCCACAACAAATAGAAGGAGGATATAGACCATGGGTGTCAAACTCATTTTTGTCGCAGGCCAGATTTTAGTAAGTTTCCCTTGGAGGGCCGTTATGACTGAAACCATATAAAAAAGTGAAGAATAACGGTTTATTCAACTATTCTTTAAGATACTGTAATGAGGGGTTTGATAAAAAGAAAATTCTTACCGTATCACTCTTATTTATTACAAATGAGAATTTGAAATTTTGGTAGTGATTTTAGGAAGCAACATGAACGTTGAAACATCTTTGATTTGCTTTCGCGGGCCACATAAAATGATGCGGCGGGCCAGATCTGGCCCCCGGGCCTTAAGTTTGACACTGTGATATAGACATATCATAGGAAGCAACTAGTCAAGCTAATTATGCAAAGACAGAAAAAAATGTCAGAAACAGAGCAGAAATGAGCATGTAATATGATCCTTTTGGGCATGCCGTACCCGCATATCGTCACTGGAGTATCATTTTATCATTAACCTTATCCAAAAAGCTTCAGCTGCCTTCAAAGACCGCCCCTCTTAAAAGACAACAATGCATGCCAGTGCGCAATGTTTAACAGTTTACAATCTGTACTCTGATATAATTCTTGTCAAGGGTGTTTGGAAATTGTGCAGTGTCAAAGTAATAATCTAATTGATCAGCACACTTGAGATAGCCCAAAATACATTTTCTGCTTCTGCTTTGTCTTTTCAGGACTGATTTTCCCCACTGCTATTTAGAGCTGTTATGACCTTAAAAATCTCAAGAACAGACACAGACACGCACACAAATCCAATACCTCATTTTAATTTCGTTTTAATCTCACTCACTAGAAAGGGAAAATGACACCGGTGTCATTCAAAACAAGTGTTATTTCTGGGATTTGCTTTATTTCTCCTGCTTCCCATCAAGCTTTAAAATATACTCACCTTTTCAATGTGCTGTACGTGAACATGATGCTTAATAATTTAGGACTTAAAATGTTCGACAATTAAACAATGAAATGAGCTGTTAGGCGGTGAAGCTCAGCTGGTCCAGATATGGAGGCATTGTGCCAAAAGTTTCCGAAATATTGAGAAATGTGTGTTACGCATATATACGTTCAGTGTTATTGACTCCACGATTGCCTTTCTTCTCTTTTCTTGTACTTTGGAAAACAATGTGAGGATTATTTATAAACTGGCTCTTCTCTGGCTGCCGCTATAGTGTTCGTTAAAACAAATAATAATAATAATAAAAAAACAGAAAGCAAATGGATTCACAAACTGTCCTGACAATCGCAGCATTCAATTTAGTTAATGAAATCAGTCACTACTGGTATTCAGTGATCAAGTCATCAGGGCCGACGCCCTGACAAACCGTCTCATCCCACTGCCCATCTGTGTCTCCAACCCAATTATATAAACACTTCATTTCTTGTCAATGCCACATGGAGCCGATTCTGCAGAGGCGGCGGTCATGAGGCTTTGCATCATTGCCGTCGACAGACAACTTGTAGATGGTCATTTTAATTAAGTTCTTATTGATGAGCCAGCGTTTTTGTGCTACGCTGTTCAAAAAACAAGGGGCCTCTTCTTTAACCATCAGTTGGAAACAGTGGAAAATTTCTCTCATAAGAAATGGTTGTATTTTCTGGTCAATTTTATATCCTGACATTCATGTCCGAGACTGGAACAAAAAGCTTTTTCACACAAGAATGCGTGTCACTGAGCTCAAACAGATTATTATGTGGTAAGAGTGAACACCCATTCAGAAACTTGTATCCAGTGGTCAGAACAAAATACGGGGCTTGCTAAGGGACATCAAATGCATGTAAATACTTTTTTTTATTCCTTCATATTTCACCATTAATGTGAAAATAAATAGAGCGATCATTGACGGAAACCCTTCATTTTCCTTTGTGAGGTGTGAACGAAGGGCTGATGTTGAAACGTGCAGCAGCTCAAGCGTATCACAGCATTATTATCACGACGTCGCACATAAAATTATTACGTATGACCCTACGCCTTGCTCTACTTTTCATCACCTTCTCCTTCCTTACCTGCAACGACTCTTATCTCATAACAGCTAATGACCGCACCGTGATAACCTTGAGTGAGACATTCCCGGCCCGTAGACAGAACTGCCTCGTGAGTGCCGTGTAATTTACAAAAGATTAGACATAATTGACTTCCATGTGTCTGCATGAGCACAGCGAATAAGTCGAGTGTAATTGATACAAATGGACAGTCTTGGTCTGACTGGGGAATTAAGCCTGTCCATCAAGGGCGGCAGGGCCCAGAGGGAGGCTTAGACTGTACCAAAGACGAGAGGCGGGAATATATATAGCGTACAAAGAGAAGGCTACACACCTGCAACAAGAGGAGAATCACCTTTATTGGCCACATATGTAGAACACACAAGGAATTTGTCTCCGGTAGTACAGGCTACCCTAGTACTGCAATAACAAGCAACTACGAGAAACAAGGACATGGCAGACAAGTATCGAAAGACTTTCCATAATGTAAGAGTACCAATGTGCAGTAGTACAATCCACTGAGAAGCTGTGCGACATTGTGCAGAGTATCGAGCGGAGATCAAGTGATCAGTGGTGCAATGCAATACTATGACGATTGTGCACCATTTTTGTAAGTGACCAGTAGCAGCAATTTTAGTCCAAGTTTAGGTGTGCAACTATACAGAAAGTCATTGAGCGCTTTAAAGTGTTTGGTGCTGTGTAATATTGATCAACGACAATTGTTCAAATATGTGGAAAGCTGGACCTACAATGATCATTGCGGTAATACTGTTGCACAGGGGTGTGCAAAAATGCAAAGAGCTACGAAAGATTTGAGATACTGCTTAGGGAGTTAATGGCGAGAGGGAAGAAGCTGTTTGAATGTCTGCTGGTTTTGGTGCGCATGAATCGCTAGCGCTTGCTTAAAGGGAGTAGCTGGAAAAGGTGGTGGGCAGGGTGCGGGGGGTCCAGTAGGATTTTCCGTGCCCTTGTCTTGGTTCTTGAGGTGAGCTCAAACTTTTTCCACACTCTAATTTTCAGAAACAATCAAAACCAAAACATTTGAGATTATAATTGTCATTGAATTTGTTTCCAGTATGCATCCTGTATTGCAAAGCTTGCATTGCTCAGCACTTCTCTCAGCAGTGTTCAAAGCTGTGAAGTCATTCATCTTCCAAATGTTCCCATAGGTTCCCTCTTATTTGCTGTTATTTACATGGTAGCGATTGGTTCTTGGTGCCAGAAAAGTCATTTTCAATTATTCAAGCCAAGTGTTTTACTTTTTGATGAGCACCAATATGTCTACTGCATTTATGTGAGTGTTCGCACTGCGACTGTGGGGAAGATAGGATAAAAGCCTTGTAAAAAAAACAAAAAAAAAACCCACGCCTGCATGGAAAGATGGACCACGGTGATACACTCATGTAAGCGTCACTATGCATAAGTGCGACGTACAGTCTACATATATGCATGTATGATCCTCTTCGACCCTTGCAAGAAGAGACTTACTGAGAAGAGAGTTAAAGGAATCTCTTTGTGAAGCACATAATTGCAGTTCCCCTCTAAAGGTTGAACACTGACGATATTCACAATCGTTCTCAGAAACCGAGCACTGAGTGTGCGTGCCATGGAGGTGGAACAATATAAAGGTGGAACAATATAATCGGTTTGTTGGATTTCCTTTTTGTAATTCTTGTTTTGCGTGATTTCTTTATTTTGTTTTAGGTCTACACTAGAGTTCAGGAGGAAATGTTGTCCCGTTGGAGTATAAGGTCTCACTCTCCGACTTAATGCATTCAACATGAAAGGGCACCAAAAAGCCTTCCTGGCCTGCTGATTTGGAGCATTGTCTGCCCCTGAGGCTTTTGGACTACAGTGTTAAATAATATGGCCTAGTTTGACAGTGGTGACCAAGCCCATTGGTGTTGACGATATTTCAGTTTCTGAAGGCCAACAAGTATTTGCACTCAACAAAGAGGAGTCCAACTGAAATAGCTGAATGGTCTGACCGTTAGTTTACGTTAGTCTTTAACATTGATTTCGGTGGTTTTGGCTCGGGATGGGCGAGCACCGATACCAGCCTTATATTTTGGTATCGTGGACTCGTGGAGACTGCCGATACGAGTAACCCATACTGAAAGTGAAAAAATATATATATATATATCCAACATTGACAATAGTTGGTGCTATGCTCCAGCAGTTTGACACGTCGGCAAATCATATCTGCATCAGAGAGAAAGATTTTGCTCGCAAAATGTTGTCTTTGTGTCAAATGAAGTGTACAAGCGGTATCGATAGTCGGTATCTGTGCGTACTCAACGAATGAATGCTCATACCTGTTATCGGTCTGAAAATAAGAAGTGGTAGATGTGGGGAACACCCTGGACTGGTCGCCATTTTAATGCAGGGCACATGTAGACAAACAGATATTCATACTCACATTTAACCCAAAGGACAATAGAGAGTCATGCTTTTGAAGTGTGGGAGGAAGCTAAAGTATTTATAGAAAACCCACGCAATATTGAGAGGCTCCCACCGGTGCCTGGATTTGAACCCCAACCTCCAAAATATGCGGTGGATGTGCCAACTACTCTTCCACTCAATTACAAGAAAACTTAGCATTCCTGTTCCCATGTGATGCTTTACCATACAAAAACCTGATGCATTTATTATGACTTTCAAAAAAGATAATCTAAAGGCGCCTGCACCTGCACGTCTGAATGCACATTCGGTAATATTATCTTGCCGCCTTGACCGGAACAAAACTCTCATATTTGGAAAGGTAAACCGGTGACTTTTGCTGTCAAGGTCATTGGTATAGATGAAAAAAAAATGTGGTTGTATTAAAATGCAGATTTCAATCATTCATACTCTACTGCAAAATTCATATCAGGTCTGAGATCAAATAAAATAGAGCCGAGCCGGAATTGCAACGTCAGTGGGACAGATGGCGATTTTGGCTTTATTTAAGCAAACAAAGGACTATTTGATATGTGTCGCTCTTATCTCTGGCAACAAATCAGAGTGCATGCACACGGACCACGCAAGTCTTCTCCAAACACGTTCAGACTCTCTTTGCTCACTTTTCTACTGTTGTATTCTACCAAAATCAGCTTTACATTATACACGTTCCGCTTGAGTGAGAGTTAAATAATTTCTAATGAACACAATTTCCCTGCGTTGCTCACAAATCGATTTATTACTTTACAAGTTGTGCCATTCACCGCTGTTAAGCGTCAAACTTGTCTGTTCACCATTTGGACGTCGGTTGAGGGGAATCTTGTCACCGCAGCGAAAAGCAGCTCTATTCACGTTGTATATTCAGCCCCTCTTTTATTATTGTACATTGTGCTGAACAGCCAAAACAAACACATACACACAAGTTCCATTTCTGGTCGAAGGGGAACAATCGCTCTTTATCTTTCTTTACAAGCTTACGCAGCTAAAATCCATCCATCCATTTTCTGTTCCGCTTATCCTCACAAGGGTCACGGGGCGTGCTGGAGGATATCGCAGCCGTCTTATGGTGAACTGGTGGCCAGCCAGGGCACACATAGACAAACAAACCATCCGTGCTCACAGTCACACCTAGGGACAATTTAACAATGTTCAATCAGCCTGCCACTCATGTTTCTGAAATGTGGGAGGAAACCGTAGTACCCGGAGAAAACCCAGCTGAAGTACCCCCCCATAAAAATCTTGAGTTCAAAGTCTCTATTTTTGTATGATTTTAAAGGACTCCCCCCGCCACCCCTTTAAAATGGTAGTACTGTTGTATTATCACGATTCGACCTTCCTTCACTGTTGTGCGGCCAAATAGAAATGGCTCCTATCATGTCTACCACAAGAGTCAGTCTTTAGCATCTCGAAGCGTTGTGTAGACAATGATCTTTTTTTTTTCCGTCCGCCCTCCTTCTCCTGCCCCTCCTCATTCCAGCCCGTCTCTCTCCGTGTTGAATAATAGAAATGCCAAGTGATGAGAGCTCAAACATAAAAAAGCCCATTTCCCAGCTTGACAGAGCAATTTACCTTTCCCCATATTCACTCGCTCACATAATTAAAAGTGTTGGATTGGACTATCTTTGTCCCAGAGGTGACTCTCTTTTCCTACATTTGCACACTTGCGCACACCCACACACACCCCCACACAGACAGACACACACACACACAGAGGGGGAGATAACATAAGAGCGCCTGCTTTGTGACGAAGAACATTTTTGATGAGCTAATGCAAGACTTACATCTGGTTATCTTTGTCTTACACACATTTTTACAATGCTCAAACATTGTTTATTTGTCATCTCCAGTCAATTCAGTGACATCACATTTTTTTACCTCAGAAAGAAAGAATAAAGGCTTGAGTCAATTTGGCCACTGCGGTCACCCTGACATTTCATGTTCCGATTGTACTTATCGAACAAAATGCATTTTTTATCGTGTCATAATTGCCTTCAGTAGTTAATGTTGCCGATGCAGGAACGTTTCCTCGGACTCTGCATGCTCCCATGAACGACATCATCCAATTCGTCATGAACCTGACAGCTTGCAATATATTGATTTCCAGTGTACATTACCCTCTTCTCATGTAATCACCAGTCATCATTCCACTCGATGTGTCCTCCTGGAAAAAAAAAATCGGAAATTGTTTAAAAAAAAAAAAAAGATCATTTTCCCTCAATGTGAGCGCCACTCACTGCCCCTGTGTGATCATTCACATGCACGTGCGGCATCAGCTTCCAACGAGAATACATTCAAAACTCATATTACTCTATTTCATTGTAATGCTTTTAAAATATTAAAACATTTATTGACAATGAATAAACTCGCCAAATGACATCATGATTGTAAAAGACTGCAGCCGAGTGAACTAATTAACGTGAAGGGCAAGGTCGTGCCTCTTTTCTTGTAAAACCGATTCATGAGGCGACCTCTTGGCATCTCATGGTGTCAACTCTTCCTCCGTGGGGATGCGCAGACGGTGACATCACGGGATGATGATGATGATGATGATGATGCACCTCTGTCTATCGATTTGGACTCGCCTCCCGAAACGCATGGAGACGTGCAATACTGCAGGATGGAGAAATGCTAAGCCTGCACCGCATTAGAGAGGCTTCATATTCAATTCACTCAGCGTTTACTGCACTTCGAGGTCAGCGGGGCGAAATGCACCCAATTTCTTAATAAAATCATCCTCTTTAGTGTTTTGTCAACTTTGAAGTTGTTAAAAAAAAGAAAAAGGGGACAAAGCAGTGAACAGGCGGAATGATGTGAGGAGGCGGAAATGTTTTGTCAGTGCCCTTGGTCTTCCTGGCTAATTCGTGTTTTGAGTTGGAAAATGCCATTTCACACAGTTTTGTCAGTTTTGTAGACGACTGCGTAGCAACGAGGTGATCTCGTTTGAAGATAGCACTGGTAAAGCAGATCGTAATATAATTTACAAAGTGTCTTCCCACAGCAGAGCCATACAAGGCTGCTTCTTTGTGGTGACTGTATTATTCAAACCTGATTTTTACCATGCTGCATGAACCAAGATGAATGGTGTCCAGGAAGTGAAAACAAAACAGTCAGTGCAAAATGGTTCCTGGCTATTCGTAGGCTGAATTGACATTGCTGTACATGTTTCGATTGACACAATTCTGAATTATTGTTCCCAAGTGGTACATTTCTCATCAAATGCACCACATCCAATCCTCAAGTAGGAATGAGGCCTGTAAATTCTGCCGATTCAACTGCAACATAATTGGAGAGACTGCATGGATTCACCCTGTCACTGCCGTGATGACCTCATGTTACCAACTTGTTCATAAATTGAGGTCATGTTTCCCATTGAAATGAATGGAGTTGCAATTAATCCGTTCTAGTCCCAAAACGTATCCATCAATTTTCTGAACCGCTTATACTCACAAGGGTCGCGGGCATGTTGGATCCGATCCCAACAGCGGGGTACACCCCTGAACTAGTTGCCAGTCAATTGCATTACATTAAAGCAAATTACAGTATCTTTAGAGTAGAAATATGGTACGTGAGATGTGTATAGATCACCAAATCACAATCATCTGTAGTGTATTGAAGAACACACGAACAATTTGTTTCAGATAGCTTGACCCAGTCCAGGTCAACTAAATCATATGTAACTTTTCACATTATATTATTATTGATGATTATGTTCTTCCGTTTGTTTCCCTCAACACTTGTGCACATGCATGTGTTTGTGATAAGCATGATACTAACCTATTCAATTATTTTAACATTTTTAGCATATATCATGCTGCATGCTTCACGTGCAAACGCCTGTAAACTCAATGGTCACTGTATTTCTGATGAAATAGAGAGAGAGAGAGAGAGAGAGAGAGAGAGAGCTGATCAGAATTTGATTTGTGTGACAGTCAAAGACAATGCGATGTCTTCATTGAGTTGAGAGAAGTGACGTGACTCGGGTGGAAACAAGAAAATGTGCTGAAGTGTGTAATTGAAACAAGCAGAGAAAGAACACCGAGATTGAGTAATTGCATTGCTTTTATAGAATTAATACAGTAGAAATGATGTTATTCCTGCCAAGCAAACGGGGTTTTATTGGATTTGGTCACAATCTGCTCAGTCTGTAGAGGATTTGTTTTCGAAAGGGGTTCAGGTGGTGATTTTCTTCAATATTTCACGCGCTATAGTTCGAAGGACCAAACCACGTTATCATCTTATAGCCTAGTTCTCATTTTGGGTTAAAATAAGGCTCCCAAACTTTTTCCCATTGTTGGCTTGATGGGCGGACATAACTAATACCCGAGTAGATGTCGGCCCAAGATGGAATAGTGATGGAGAGATCCTCTCATCAAGGGACAGCCATTTTGTCTGCGTCCACCAAGGTTGTCTCTGCCCGTTTCTACTTTTGATATATGGCTTCATTTGCCGTGTTTTTCTGTGTAACCGGACAAAAGACAGATGGTAGCTGAACATGAACACAAAGGAAGAGGGGATGACAAGAAATTGCATGGAATGAAGGTGTTGGGTCTAAAAGGCCCGGCCGACCCGGGCAAAGAACAGGCAGCGCACACGGAAATAAAGTTTAGACTGCTGCAGCAGGGAAGAACAGGGGGGCACGAAGTTGCAGTGCCTCGGCTCACAAGATCTCCTGTTGGTTCTCCGCTGCAGAGTGCTTTTATTTTGAAAAGTCACAGAATAGAGCATGCGCAGTGCAAACAATGGAAAAGTACTGGTGTGGTGTGCTGTTGGCTCGTAAATCATATGGTGTGTGCGTGCGTGTTCTGGGTGCGATGAGATGTGTGAGTGGCAGATAGTGTGTGAGGAAAACTTTATGTGAACACAGAAAAACAAGGTATGCAAGTTAAATAGAAACCATCAAATAAAACAATAGGCTATTGAGAAATACACACAAATATAAGAGCTTACTTTACAGAAGGAAACGTTTACATTTCGGGAAAGTCATTTAAATCTGTGTATTATAGTTCAGTATACAGGATTGGACTGGCCGTTGGGCGTGGCAGCTACATGCTTGGTGGGTGGCCATCTTCAGTGGCTGATATAGTGCAATTATGCCATTTTTAATTTTATTTATTTTTGCCATTAACCCTATGTTGCATGGCTTCTGCAGGAGTTATTCAATTGTGGTTTGTTTTTAAATTTAGGGTAGATTATGGCCAAATATCATAATAAATTCACAATTTTGGGAAAAAAAATACATAATAGGGGGGTACTTGTGTGCATAATGGTCACTACAATTACCTTGCCAAAAAGCATGGCAGTACTGATAGGTAACACATAGAAACTGTTATTTATTGTGTTCTATATGTTCTATATACTCTTCTGCACAAGTACAATAGGGTATTTGGACCTTTTCATCTCACGGATAGAAATTATTCAACATTTTGTGGACCCTCTTTCACCTTTTCCTCCCGCTGTTGCGCACGCTAGTGACATCTCGCGGTGGATTTAAAAACTAAAACTGGTAACTTGAATAACCAATATGAGTTAAAGTTGTGGTTACTGTAAGTAACCCGTATGCAACATAGGGTTAATTAATTTTATACCTGCTTCACCTCATTTTTTCCCCCAAGAGGCGGGTCCACAATTCAAATTAAGTGGCCCATTTGGCCATTTTCAAAGTAGACATTAAATTGAACAAATCAATATCATTGGCAGGGCTACAATGTAGTCTGTAGGAGCACTGCCCAGGCAGCACATCTTAATGCACACTCCAGCAGAATGTCTATGGGGTAAAAATAAAAAAATTATATTTTTATAGCCGATGTTAAAAATCCATTGTCCGCACACCATAGCAAGCAGTCAACATGGCTGAGAAGTCATTGTTTATCATACAATTCACAGTCATGGTTACATGATTTAAGATGTATTCCTACAATCTGTCTAGCTTTACTTGACACATCGATATTTATTTGCGTAAACAATATTTTTAAATGCCGAACCAATAACCTCCTTAACCTGAAAAGATGCCTCGTCACATACACATTTGTATAAACGTGCTGGCCACAAAATACACACTATCGCTAAATAACAACAGTCATTTGTCTACTATCTGTTGCATTTTTGTTTGGATGGAAATCTTGATGTTTTTTTGTTTTATGGGGCAGATAGGGCAATTATATTTCAGCCCCTGGACTGCATGTGCTGCACATGTGGACTGAGCCATTCAACCCAATCACATTTCTCTTTTGCGTCTCCGCCATCCATCCACCGGTGCAATCGTTCATTGCTCTTTCCCGTCCTCCCTTCCAGCACTGAAAAGATTAATCCCTCCATCATAAACCCAAACAAGAGAGGCTCACATGAAGCTGTTTTGTATTTCAAATAATTATCACAGGTCTCAAACTGCTGCGGGATGTTCATCGCACCAATGGTGTCATTCTCTATATCCACGGCTACCTGATTTTCTAATCCTCATTTTCTTTCCACTCCCCTTCTTCCGCTGTCCACAAATGAATGTCTTTGCTGTAGCAAATAGGCCTGGGATGGAAATGCCATATTTGATTGCACAATGGTGGTTCATATTTACTCTGGTAAGACACAAGGCTCGCGCTTTCCCTTCCTGTTATGTGTTTTCTCAAACTCAATGAAAGAACCATTTCATCACCCACCAGCCAGTCGCTAAATCTCATTGTATTCCATTCTCTTTCTTTTGCTATTGTGCTTGAATGTTTTTTGTTTTGTTTTTTTGGATTCTCTCTCCTCTCTCTATCAGACTGTAATACTAACATGCTATTTGTGTAATGACAGTAATCTGGTGCCATTTGGTGTGCTGTGAAAAGGGACATGTTGGTAATGGTTGTATTATAATAGTTATCAGGCGCGGGTCACTATGAATCCGCTGTAAGCTATTGTGTTCACACTCTTCAGTATGAGGATGAGAAAGATGCATTAGTGGCATTTACTTGAGATATGTGTTGTTTGTGTAAAAGCTCTCAATGGATATTGATGAAAAAGCCCAATACATGATTTGTAAAATGTAGCTTTTATTTGTCATAAAAAGGTTTTCTTTTTGTCTTTGTTCACTTTTTTTTAGATCAATGTGTAGTGAAATGTATTTATTTTAAAACTACAATCTCTTTAATTTCACAGCTTGTCGTTGCAAAATCCGAGACATTTAAATTCAGACGTTTCAGATTTGTATTTTTGTTTGAAAGTTACTGACATCTACATTTACTGGGCAATTTATCAGATTAACTTTCACAGTCGATTAAAATTCCAAACACGAGGTTAATCAAAATATTTGCATTATTTTGGCAATAGTGTAGAAATGCCGTGCATCTTTCAGACAGCTGTTTTTGTTCACATGCCTGTGTTACAGAAAGCAAACAAACTAAAACGAGAAATAATATTGTATAAGAAACAGGCCTAAGTAAACCTACGCTTAGATTATTATTTCTTTTTTTTTTATTATTCTTTTTTTTAATATAGCCCCCGTGGTTGATGACTTTGTCGTATGTGGCTGTACCGAATAGTAACATGATGTGACCACCATTATTATTAACAGGTCAAGTGAGAGAAATCTGGAGTGAGGGTAGTTCAATGTATTTTCTTTCAATGCCATAACTTGCCTTCCTCAATATTTTCTGTCTGTTTTTTTAATCAGGAAAAAAACTGTTTATTTCCATATTAATTAGAATGTGGGACCGTTGGTAGCATAGTGATTCACAATGCTGATTTTCATGCAGCAAAGATGAAGTCAGTGTGCTGTTCTGTATCACCTCATGACTGGCTAGCGATCCACATTTTCAGTCTACCTAGATGTTAGCCGTGATGTGACTCCAAACGGGACATGTAGCATCAAAAATGGATGGCTGGGAGGATGCTTCAGATGGTGCCAAGTCAGTGTTTGTTTTATCTGACTTGGCACATAAAACAATCACCTAACCTAAAAAGGCAATGGACACAGTTGAAAGCTCGTGGAATGAAACAGAAGGAAATGCCTTGATCAACTGAAAAGAAAAAAAAACAACAACAACAATTTTTCAAACTGCTTTATGCTCCACATGATGTGCATGCAGGTCCTGAGATTCTGGCACTCCACCTACTGTCATCCAAAGTAAGAGCCACATAGCTGCAATAGAACAAAATAATTTGCCAGACTATGCTTAGTGCTTGTTGGCAGAATTATGTTGGAACAAAAGGAGCTTCCCCTAATTGTCCCCAAATTTCTAGAAAGTAGAAAAATTGACTTTTTGTCATAATATTTGTATCCAAATGGATACGGTCTGTGTCTCATGTGTTGTTTTGTATTTTGTCTTTTTTTGTTAACTTTTCTTTTGATGGCGGCGCGGACACCCGCAGCGGCTCCTCTTGTTTCATGTTGAGAGGGAAGAAATTTCATCTGTGCTGTATGTTACACATACTGTACATTTGACAATAAAGTTTATCCAATCCAATCCAATCCAATCTATGGATGACCTTTGTAACACACAAGGTGAATTTCGAGATACCATGTTATACGGCAAAGACAACCTGACGAAATGGAGTTCCCCCAAAGCATCATCTTGCCTTCTGTCTCCTGTAGGGGACATTTACTTGGCTGCTGTTTGAGAGGCAGGTCTCTTGACACAGTTTTGATATGATGTCCTTGTTAATACCCAAGATCTCAGGGCTCCTCGCAGAAGTCATTCATCCTTCATCTTATCATAGACATGCAGACACACGGATGCCAGACAGTCGAGATCTGTTTGACGAAATGAGTAATCGGTGAGGTCTATCTATGTTGTCCGGTTATAGCAACGTTGTTTTGTATGGCATCCGTGAGAATCGAGTCAACATTTTCTTCTTGCTGTGAGTTATGTTCAGAAGATGGCCTTATTAATGTGCAGGATTAATTTTAATAACTGGCTGCAGGTCAGATGTTTGACCATTTGCATTCGGACATTGTAAATTGTTGTCAAGGTTCAAGACACTGAGCAGAAGATATTTTCTGACCCTTGGTTGGATCAAAAAGCAGTAGTCGAAGCAGGAACAGGAGTAGAAGATCACTACTGTGACCTCAGCAGTCAGAGTTCATGGACAACCCATGGTGTTAACAATATGGGCTTTATATTTGTGTCCAGTACAAGTCTGGTGTGAAGCACGAACTAAATGTGCGCCGTGGCAGGCTACACCAAGTGTTGACATTTTCGCATAGAAACGGTCAGTTTGCGTCGTTGTGGGCGTGAACACACCCGACTTGATTCGCTGACTTGATAGTCTGTTGCCATATTTATGAATGGAATACAAAGACCTCAGAATAGGTTTTCCTGAACCTTGATCAAATGTCCCAAACTCGCCTTAGACTACCTACGCCAGTACTTAGACGTCGCTCCAGCACACGTGAAGTTCAGTCTACTTTCAGTCATCAAAATCTCAGGTGTGCCGAGGCTCATCAAAGAAAATGGCCTTCATGGTACGCCAGAACGCTCTGCGTGGTGCAAACCTTGGTCGAGGTCTACACTTAACCAAGTTTGTCAGAAAAAACCTTGGACTTAGACTCTTTAATAGAAACAACGTGTTCTTGGGTCTGAAAAATAAGTCCTTAGTTGCATAATATGACTGGGAGATATCTGTGTAAGCATACCATTTTAATCAGTGTGTGTTTACATAAGTTGGAGTCAGCAGGTCTCCCCCTCTAGCTTACTTTACAAATATGCAGCGGTAAGATGTTGTAAGCAGCCGCCTCCGCAACCGTTTATCTCTGATGGTCACAGTGGACTTGTTCTTTTAATCTCTGTGTACAGGCAGAGACCCCTGTTGGGCACTTCCTTTTTACACTCGATAGAAAAACCCAGAAGTTTTGTGTTAAGCACGTGTGTATCTTACTCCCAGGTTACACGAGTACCCGTGGAGAGCTGTGAGCAGTACACTTCCTGTGGAGCTTGTCTGGGATCGGGGGACCCTCACTGTGGCTGGTGTGTGCTGCACAACGTGTAAGTGTACGCATCGGCACTGAGTTGTCCTTAATGTAATGTGCCATTTGATCAATCCTGTTTTTATTCATAAAGCAACGTCGCACGTCATATTACCGTGTATCATTGCTGATTAAAGCATCACCACTGCTGGTCACGCGTGATTTATAGAGATGTACTATGGATGTGCATTTTCTCTGAAGTCTTTTCCCACCCATGCCACAACAAAAGCAAAAAAAAAAAAGAAATACAGTACCACAGGATGATTTTGAATTCATGTTGTCACAAACCCAGGGAAATTAAACACGCCTGAAATGACATACATATCAAAACAAGCATGCTAATCTTAACTAAGGCCATTGACATGTCATTTGATTTGAGAACGTTTGTGACCAACCGCTCCCTCTGCTTCCTTGTAACGTAAACCCTTTAAATGGAGCTGTAGTCCCCAATAAATCTTTTAGGTGGGAGAAGCAGGATTTGTATTTGACCAATAGAGTAAAATAAACTACACAATCCACTGTGTCCACCTCAATTGTTAATATTATCTTATATCCTGCGAATATGAAAATCCTGTTCTTAAAATATCCTAAACCCCCGGAGTGATGCATCTTGCATCCTATTCAGACCCTACCAATTTTTAAGGGACATTTATTTTGATCAGAATATCTTGTGATTAGCTTGCAGTTTAGATGAACAAGCACACGTTTCATTCTTCTCTCACAGATGTTCAAGAAAGGATCACTGCGAGCGGGCGGAGGAACCACAGCGTTTCACCACGAGAGCGGATCAGTGTGTCCGACTCTCTGTCCAACCCGACACCATCTCGGTCACCATGTCCGAAGTGCAGGTAGAATGTCTTGCTGTATCTGTGGGGTTGTGAAAACTAGGACAAGGACATGAAAGTGTTAATGAAGTTAAATTGCAACTATGCCACTGTTTCCTTGTCAGGGGCTAGCATTTGCTCACATTTGTGACAAGACCTGTTTTACTTCATTTTGACTTCCCCTCTTGAAAATATTTCAATTTTTTTTTCACTTTGATTATTCAAGTTATTTTTCTTAGTTTCATCACATCACTAAAATCTGCCATTCAAACAGAGGTGTGTAGACTTTTTTTAAGTCTCCATTTTATATGTCACTTTTACCAGACTCACCAAAATCTCAACTCTACACATACTCCTCATCGATCAATTCAACTCCATCCACACATTATCCTGCCCATGTGCAGCTCCTCGTTCCTGAGCAACATCTGCTTGCTCTCCATTCAGCGCTCGTCTTCTTTGCAGTCTTGAGTAACAGTATTGACGATGTTGTTCCTAGTATCTGTCCAAGGAGAAGCACTTTGCCTTCTATATTTGATGCATTCAAATTTCTGATCAATATTATGGACGATGGAGTCACAGTGCATCCACCTGACTTTGATATCTCTGCATGTTTACCGACACAATTATTTAGGCGGCAGTGGAAGAAGTTCAGTACGATCATGGCGGTCTCGCTACCTGACCGTTTTTTGCATCTTCAAAGGGAATGGGTCTAGACATCGCAGAGATCGACTTCCACGACAATATATCGGCACTTACATACTTACTTTGCATAATCAGAGAAATCCTAAATGGGGTGCGGTCGTTAATTTCCCATGTCTCGCAATTATGTGAGAGATCCCCCCCCCATTGCCGAAATTGTTACATAGATGGTTGGACATTACAAATCAACCCAAAAACTTAATGTACTAAAAACTAAATAGGTAGAGGTGGGGTTGAAGAATAAAGGCCATTTAGACAGACAATGCCCTATAAGTGAGTTGTCTTTTTTTTTTTAAACAACTCCATTTTCATTTTATTTTGGAAAGGAAAGTTTTTTTTTCAATATTAGTGAACTATAATAAACTTGGAAATTCTCTCACCCTGTTTGTGAAATCAAGATTTGAAATTTGTGATTTGCTTAAATAAAAAGACAAATAGTGAGTCCATTCGGGCAAATTCAAACCCAACCAAGAACAAAAAAAAAAATGTCAACAAGCTGAGTCTGTGCCTGTCCAAAGACTCTACTGTATTTATTTATCTACCAAACAGCTGTGTAGACAATGGTAAGAACAACAGAACTTGGTCGATACAGAGCTAAACGTTCCTCAAACTTGTTTGCTGTTTCTGGAAGTTTTCCATCTTCAAGATCAATACATGCTGTAATTGTATTTTTTTACCCGAACATTTCCTCCTCCCAGTTGGTACTTCAGACCCAAAATGTGCCAAGTCTGTCTGCCGGAGTAAACTGCTCTTTTGAAGATTACGTCGAAACAGAAGGACGCATCTACGGTGGTCGGATCTTCTGCTTGTCCCCCTCTGCAAAGGAGGTGGCTCCCATCACGCACAACCAAGGTAATAATATTCTATCAAAGTCGCAAGGGCCACAACTGTGGAATAGGTTTTCAGAAATATTCCTTTGATAAATATTTGGGTTTGAGAATGTTTCTTGCCTGCCCTTCTTTGTATATCACAACACCATACAAATCTCAACAGGTAAAATGACATCCTATTGAATCAGCTGGAGTCTTTGGAGCAGAAACGCACTCAATGGGAAAATGTCAACTATGCAAAAGTGGAAACATACTGTGCAATGAGGCACTTAACATTTCTAAATATATTGACTCAGATTTGACATTAATGAAAGGTTCATGAAACAGTTGGCACACACTTACTGGAGTGCAAATGTCAAATGTAAATAAAGGAATATTGCCGATTGAACACGTCATAAAACGCATGGCTATTTCTCTAACTCTGACTCGTAGGTGACCGGCGTGTAATAAAACTGTACCTGAGGTCAAAGGAGACGGGGAAGACGTTTGCCAGTGTGGACTTTATCTTCTACAACTGCAGTGTCCACCAATCGTAAGTTGTCGTTTCATTTTTTTGTATATAATGCATTTGTGAACACAGAAATCAAACACGGATGCAGACCAAAACCCCGTATCGGGGTGGTCTCTATATACATTCTCAACACGGTTGTGTTGTGGTGACAAAACACAACTAATCAATCAGGTTGGACTATAAATGACCAAGGGTACTCAACTGATTCAACAGTTAAGCAGGTTGTGATATGGACAAAGCTTTAGTCCAATATTGCAAATCCACCAGCTAATTCAGTCAACGAAATGCAGATGAGAAAAATACTCATTCTCATGACGCATTTCAGGCATACGCAGCAGGTACGGTTGGTATCCATGAAGGTGAACAATATAGTGCTGATTTAGACTAGGATTATTAGCCTTGGTGGAGGTCTGGCCTCATTCGTGCAGCGAGAAGGTGAGTTGTGCAAGACATTGATCCAAGTCCATTGCGATTCTTTCTGGAAAGCAACAGAGCCTGCAAATAACGGATCATGATAACGAGTGAATAGAACAATGTGTGACCTCTGCTTATTCATTATTGGTTTTCAGGTCATTTCTACAAATCAATGCGTTAATTACATTTCATGCAATGATAAGACTACTGATGGGTGAAGTGATAAATCAATCCCAAACCATGCAAAACTAAGACGTGCGGTCAAGCTTGGTTGCCAACAAATGCTTCCTAATCATTTCCAAGTCTATTTACTCCTCCCATACAAATATACATTTTTGGTTTTCTGCTATGACATCGCCAATTTGAGGGTGGTAGACTATTAGTGTCGCGTTAGATTAGGCCACTTTGGCACACCTAATGAAATGGGTGACTTGACTATTGCTGCGATATCACTGTGGACTTTCTACTACTTTCCTTATTTATAGTGCTAGTGCCACATCGGATTATAGGCTTTAAGGAACGCCTTATAATTCGGAAAATACGGTAAATGGAACGGTCAGAGTGATATAATGGCCCAGCTCAAATAACCGATTGATAATAAATATGCAGTGAACGAGGCCTAATCTAACGGTAGCAAGTGTATCCCAACTGAAGAAATTTGCTTGCAGAATTATTATTCATAACTTGTTTTTCTTGTGGTATGGAAGTGTGCGTATCCCTAAATTGAAGAATTCTATCAAGCGGAGACGGTTGGATAGTAAATGTTCTTATTTGAACTGACCTGCAAGATTAAGGAGAAATAAAAATGAATAAAATTTCATGGACTCATGACTCCAGACTGCTCCAGTGTGTGACTTCCGCTGTAGTGTTGTCATTGCATCCTTGACTGCGTAATGCCTCAATGCTAGAATTAGTATGTGCACCTCATTTTTGTTTCCCCTGTCGAGCAAGAATAAACAATAAACTATTCATCTAAAACCGTTGGGGGACAGAAATTTGTCTTTGACTGGGCTCATACATTAAGAAAAATGACAAAGACAAAAGTACACGGAGACGGCAAACCAAATTCAAAGAAACAAAGAAACCACCAACTGATACTGAAAGAATGACCGAAGTAATCATTGAGGATCATACAAACAATTACATTTTGAAGACTTTGGCCTCTATTCTCATTGACGGCGTAGCTGCAGTCACGCATAAAAACTGGTGCATCTTGATTTTTGTGCCGCTGCAAGCCTCATTTCGTTATACTGAATTTCGTTCATCTGTCTGAAGCCTGTGAAGGTGTGTTTGCAATTCTCTATCCACATACCTTGCGCACCTTGACCTGGCGCAGGAGTAGAGCAAATCAGTTTCTAATTTAGAGTGCACCTCATGCTAAACTTGTGCTAAACCTGAAAATAGAGATGTTATAAGCACACTGATACACTTGCACAATTACAAAAACAAAACAACAAAAATCAAGATTAACAGAAGCCCTCCCAGCAACAAAAAACAAACCAAAAAAATGCATATAAGTATATCTAGATATGACATTGTGGTAGTCTATAACTATTTCTATGTGATGAATCGCATGTATTATTAATCTTATGCCGTGCAGTATCCAGCCCAAGCATACCTCTTCCCTTGTCTTACTCCCAGACAGCCCGAAAAACTCTTTCTCCATCACTCCATTCTTCCCCAGAAAGTGATGATTTCATCCCTGCCTTTTCCACCTTTCCCTCATCTCGTCCCTCCTTTTCCTGACCACGACCCCTCTTAGCCATCCTCCCCACACTTCACTTTTCCTCTCCCTCTCTCGTTCATCAAGCCTATTTCATTGCCTGCACTCTGCACTTGCCCCTGCATATATCTGCATAGTAATTGGCCAATAATTAGCTCGAGCTGGTCTGTCTGTGCAGCATAATGGAGTGAGCTTGGTGAAAGGGCTCACCTGCGCCTCTCGTCCAGGCCGCGAGGCAGAGTCGAATCTTTGATCCGTTTAGTCAGAGCTTTTTGTTGTTTGTTGTAGCTTACTCTATATCTATTTTTTTTCCTCCTTTGACACTGCCCCCCTTAGGACTCCCGTGGCATCGTTAACCTACAGTGAAGTCACTTCCGCAGCAGCAGTAACATAAAACCACATATTATACAACCCCCCAGCCGCTCCCCTCCCTCTAGTATCAGCTTGCTACTTTTAATCTTTGACCTCGCCTGTAGGAAGCCTGGCACAGAGGCCGCAGCACTCAGTGGTAGATAATGGAGTTCCCCTCCCCATGGGCATGAGGAGGATGAGAGCGCGCAGGCTCACAAAGGCAGACGCACAACATCTGACGCGCAACGGCGGGCGCGCACGTGCATCAGGCTCAGATGCGGAGCAGCCTGCGGGCTAGTGAGCAACCCGGCGGGGCTGGTGCGTGGGCTCCACACAAGACAAACCCGAGCTCCACATTCGCCGGTGTGTGATGCATTGCACATGAACAGGTGCGCACTCAGAAGTCCCTCAAAGAGACAGAAGGCACTAAGTTGGCACAGCAAAGGATGCTGCTGGCTATTTACACAGCCTTTGACAATATTAGACATTTGTATTAACAAGAAGCTTTGTGTAGTTTAATTGAGCATGCGGGAGGAGGAATATTGCATGTTTTAAAAGGAAGAGAGGAAAAAAAAACAATAGCGAGTGCCATGGGGGGAAAGACTAAGATGAGCAGGAAATTCCTCTTTTGAGAAATGAGAAACACAGTCTGAAAAAAAAAAAGAAATGGCATGCAACACAAAAATGTTTTTGGGGTAACTACACCAGATGAGTTAAATAGGACAAATCAAAACCCTCTTTTTTTTTAAATTCAGAATTAAAAAGAAAATGTCAAAGAATGGAATCAAAGTACTATGCCAGGATATTATAATGTGTATTAGGCTAATAGGCATCAAAGGAAAAAATAATAATACTTTAGTCATAAAAGTGTTTAACCCTGGAGAACCCACTGGGTCAAATTTGGCCCATATAAATTCTGCTACTCAGATGCTACCCTTAAATTCCAAAGGGTCAAATTCAGCCTGAATCCTAAATTAGGATTAAAGCATTAAATATTTGAAAATACATATATTTCAGTGAACATATAGCAGTCATTTCATGTAAAAGTCATCATTTTCCAAAGAAGAAAAGGGTTCTGGCACTCCAGGGTTAAAAAATATTAACCACTGTTAAGTGCACCACGGTAAAATGTAATGATGAATGCAGGGAGAGGTGACGCAATACTGATTGATATATTTATTGTTGTCAAGAACGTGGTTGTGAGGGACTCCGAAAAGCAGGCAGGAGGGAGGAGCAGGGTGTTTTGTTTTCAGGACTTTGTTCTGGAATCTAGAACAAAGTCCTGAAAACAACAAGAATCCAAAGCACAAACAAAAGCCGCAAAAACAAAATGAAAGCAACACAAACAAAAATCCATGGCAGTAAAGCACAAACACAAACCGACAGAAGCAATGACAGCGACAGAAGCAACGAGCCTCCACTGAGTGGTCCTGTCGGGAGTCCTTTTAACACAGAACCTACTAATGACACAACGACCAACAGGTGTGCCGCTGTAGGAGGAGCCCTACAGTGCCACCTGTTGGTCCCAAACAGCTCAACCGTGACAATTGTAAAGAGAAGTTACCCAATGTTGATCGTAAAAGAGGAAAACAAAGCACTCTTATTTCATCAGTATCGTTCACAGGGGAGTCACATCACACTTACACACGTGATCATGCATAAAAAGTCACATCATCCTCTCAGCCTCCAATGGAATCGGGCCTTTGCAAATGTCACCAAAAGACGGTTTACACTCTCAATGTAAAATTCAAAAACAATAAAGTTTGACAAACAGTCAGGGATGTGGCCTTTGGTATCATTGAAGTACTTGGAATGTTGGGGTCCCTTAACACCTCTTGTTCAGGTTCGTACTTCATTTGAAATAAATGGTACAAAAGAACACCCCGAAAATGTTGGGGTCCACCGCATTTGAATATGAAAAGGCTGAAAAGTGAAAAGAATGTTGAAAGAGGGGGCCCACACTCAACAACCACCCAACATCGCTTCGTATGTTAAGAAAAAAAACACATTTTGTCGCCTCCTTTGAGAACGATGCAAGCTTCGGTATACTTCCGTGATGTTTTATACTGGCATCTGTTTAGGAAGTTCCCTGCAGTTACCCAAGCATAAAGTCCTTCCTTTCTTGCTAGCGCTCCATTTTCCAATATGTGTGACCTGCTTTAATTAAACTGCGGTTTGAGACCATCATACTCGCTTCTTTTGGACTTCAGTGTGACAAGATGCAATAATATCTTATAATGAGTCTCAGTCCCCCGCTGAGAATCTTCTCATTTTCTTCTATAGCTGAAGAGCTGAGAGCTAAATGCACCATTTCATGACTGCTTTGGATCCTCATTAGACAATGTCTAGTTTGACTGCGTATCACACCTATTTGCCCGTCTTTCTCATGAGACTTTTGCAGCTATTCCTTCGAAAAGTAATAATCCGAACAATGCGCAATGGCCATTTTGACCTCCACCAATAAAGTCCCGTTTTTGTGTTGGTGGATTTATTCATACACAGTAGTTTGAATCAATCCAGCCAAGCCATTTTTGTGTAACCTTATTAGCATAGCTGAAATACACATTCATTCCAAGAAACTAAAGGGCAGGAAAGCAGCCGACGTGACTCAAACAGCAGTTGAGAATTTGTCGTCGATGGGTCGTCATGCGCCGAACCATACTCGGCGACGGGGTTTGGCAGTACTGTGCCGAAAAATAATCGCGGGGGGTTGGGAGGGCAGCCCATGATGCCCTGGACCATTCCGTAAACGCACCAACCGTCTGGGAAAATAAATACAGTTATACCTCGGTTTTCGACCATAATCCGTTCCAGAAGGCTGCTTGAAAAGCGATTTGTTCGAAATCCGAAACAAGTTTTTTAGCCCGTGATTCAGAGCTAATACACTATGCAGAAATAACAAAAAAACGTCACTTCCTCGTGTAAGGAAGCCGAGAGGAGTCGAGTGGCGTGTTCGGGTTTGGTCGACAACTGGTTTTCGGTCATAATCCGAGGCGTAAAAATCTTGAATTTTCTGGTCGAAATCCGATTTGGTCGATAATAGAGACGTCCTTGAAATTCCGAATGGGATAGCTGTGCAAGCAATTCTAAATATTTGTATTATTGATTTTCACTGCAGAAAATGAGCTCGGAGAGGATGAAAAAGTGTTTGACTTGACTCCGTTGCTTCGGCCTTGCAAATAGCAGTGTTGACTGCGGGCGGGGCTTATTGACTCTCATGTAGCAGTATACTTAGCAAGAGCCAGTTGTCCAAATCATTGACAGCTCCACCCGAGGACGCTAGCATCGCGGTGACCCAGAGGAATCCTGTTCTGTCAATGCAGGTGACATGTTGTGCATCAAATGGTGTCCCATTCTATATATTTTGTCTGGTTTGACTCCAAGTGCCTCGCACGGTGCGCACATGCATCCGCACAGCGGTGCAAGCGGCGATCAATAAAGCCCATGGTTAACAGTGCGGAGGTTCTGATTCACCAGCTCCCCTCACAAACAGATTGTTAGCATAACCTCCGCGCACCTCTCACCTACCCTATGTTAATCCTCTACCATCGATTGTGTATCTCATGCTGCAGCTCAGTCAGCCCTCAAGAGCTTATTGCTGCTTGTGAATATCCTCCTGGAACTGCAATTTCTCTTTAGCTTTAGTTTTTCAATCCCCTCAAAATAATACTCTAAATTATGAATATGAAGAGGTGTTTGTCAATATTTACCCTGCAGTTGGCTGGCGACCAGTTCAGGGTGTACTCACCTCAAGCAGGCACACAATCCTCAAGAGGTTAGGTGGCATAATATTGTTTCATTCGGATTCAAATGTGATTTTATCTTGGATTGACATGGAAACATGCTCAACTATGAAATAGTTTGCTGTCATTTCGCTTTGGGTTCACCTCATAGCATGCGGTGCATCGAACGGTTTATAACTCATTATTAACTGCACAGATGTCGCTCACATTGTCAAGTAATGGTTGCCATAATCTTGTTTTCGTCAACTAATCAGCTTCTGAATATGTGTTTTTATACACTGTCCTTCCTGATTTTCGAGAAAGAAAGACAACAGGCATTCTGGGGGAAACGGCTTATCTTCGACTGCCAGCTTATTTCACTTAAAGCCTCCAAGAATGGAGCATAAGGAGAGAGGAGTGGATTCCTCTGGTTTGTATCGCTCTGTGAGGCTTTCATCCTCCACTCTGGTCTTGCTGACAGCCTGGATAAAGTCGTAATACGCAAGACCATGGTTGCACTTGTCATTTCAATGTCATCGCTACTTCTGCTGTGATGCACATCCACACATGTGGGATGCACATTCAACATCAACATCCACCATATTTTCCACACTGTAAGGCACCTCGGAGTATGAGTCACACCTTCAATGAATGGCCTATTTTAAAACTGTTTTCATATATAGGTATTCTATGCGCATTATAAGGCGCATAGCATACAAGCTACAATAGAGGCTGCGTTGCATTATGCATCCACTAGATGGAGCGACGCTAAAGGGAATACAATACAATACAGCTGTATTTATATAGAGCTCTCACAACCGCTGCAGATGTTACAGAACATTTAAAATATTACGTCCAAGAAAAAAAATATTGATCCACATAAAGCTGCATCAGATTATAAGGCGCATTGTCGGCTTTTAAGAAAATTGAATGCCTTTAGGTGCATCTTATACAGTAGTGCGGAAAATACCCTATACGTACTGTATATGTTGGAGGATGTTGGGGAGCCACACACGGACATGGATAATCAGGGTAGAGGGCGGCCTCCAAGTGCATACTTCACAGCGGTGATCTGTGATTGCCCTGGTCAACTTCACATCATCTGCAAGTGGACGTCTGCTTGCAGTTCCTTTTGACCATACTTTGCACAAATCAATCTCCCGCATGGACAAGAGCCATGTAGACCATGCGCCTCTAATGCTGAATTTAAATGGAATGAAAGGAGCAGCTTCCATATAGGAGTAAACGCCTGCTTCTACAGGCACGCAAAATATCAAAATTTAAAAAAAAAACTCCATCCATGCGCAGTTAGGAAAGGTTTTGCGCATGAAAATAGCGCCTAAAAAGTCAACTTTTACAGAGCACACATTGAAAATGTTTGTTTTGTGAAACATTTCAATGTTTATCGTAAGATATTTGTAACACATTGTATTATAGATGGATATACATTTTGTTATAAACAGATACAGATTTTCATGATTATAACCATTAAATTGCTGATCAGCCGAGAAAGATCACTTCTGCCTTATTTCTTCCACAAATATTGTCGACATGTTCCTGCATATTACAATTTTATCAGACCACATTGTGTGTATGAATAATGTACTTTGGATCCCAACATTTGCATGTATTTTCTTCTCCTCCACTTCTCCTACTTGGGAGACCAACGCCACTCATCCATCTCTGTATTGCAATACAATTGCAAAAAAATTTTAATAACATAAAACTCCAATTTACATTTGACATTTAAATAACACATTAGCAACTTTAGACAAAAGATATGTTTTTACTCTACAGATTTCCTTGATGTATATTTTTCTTCTTCTAAAATGGTCTCTTATGTAATGGGTTTAGCTGTTTATTTCATCAAGGCTGACCACTTTCTGTCACACATGCAGGTGCCTGTCCTGTGTCGATGGAAAGTTTCCCTGTCATTGGTGCAAATATCGCCACATGTGCACACAGGATGCCAGCGACTGCTCCTTCCAGGAGGGACGCGTCAACGCCTCACAGGTTGGTTATCTCCTTATCACAATCAAACTAACACCACAATAGAACTACCGGTATGTAGCTGTCTTTATTTATCTGTATCTAACTTTATTTGTGAGTATTGATGGATGTTAGTGTGATGGCCGATGCAAAACAGTTGTCGTGAACAGTTGTGTTAGTGGCCTCAATACAACAGTTGGTAGGTCATGTTCACACAAACACCGATTTATGATTAGATTTTTTTAACGTATTTTCCGGATTATAAATCGCTCTGGAGTATAAATCGCACCAGCCGTAAAATGCATGTTAAGAAATATTATATATATATATATATATATATATATATATATATATATATATATATATATATATATATATATAAATATATATATATATAAAACAACTGTGATTTATAAAATGGAAAATATATTTTAGGTTCTTTGTTTATGCACACAGTGCCAGTCAAAAGTTACTTATGCTATTGAGTTCGAATGCGTGCCCAAAATGTTAACTGCACCGGTGTGTTCGTCGCCATTGTATTATCCACAAAACCTTTTGAGGACAAAAGAAGACGCTATTGCATTTTTCTTGATGCCTTTTTTTTTAATTTAACATTCATCTAGATAAAAACTTGAAGTGCCACCATTGGGACACATGAGTAGGGTCTTCGCTAATGTTCAATGAATTTTAATTTCTCTTCCTCATGCAAAACGCATTCTCGGTCACAAGCAATCGTCAAAAGCAACAACTGCAAAATTCATGTGATATTTGCAAGTAGCGCACCGTCTGTCCATGTGAATGATTCTCCCGCTTTCATGGATTCGCCATTGTGGTGGCTCTGCCTTTGCTTGACAGCCTGATTGGCCAAATTGGCGAGGGGTTATAATGCCACCTTTTGCTTATCTCAAAGCAGATGTTGCCATGGCTACCAAGCCACTTTGAATCTCACATGGTGTACATGCGCGCAACATGTAATCGACATTGATCACCATAGTTACACATTGTTAGCGGAATTCTGACATAAAAGGGAAGAGAAAACATGCAGCTTGGTTGTGTCAAATTAGTCAGTGTGAAAAAAAATTCATTCATTTCATTTCCATTATTTTTTTTTGTCCTCCTGTCTGAGGCAAAGCACACACGAATGCCAGTGCGCCAATGGGAATAGTAGTACAATCGCAACATGGTCTTTTTTTTTGTTTTTTACAATTGAGTGGTTTAAAAAAAAAAAGATCTAAAAATAAACTGTGTGAGCCTTGCTGAATGCCACATACTGTCTCCGAATACCTGCCTTTTGCAGGTATTAGTCACATGCCAGAGTGATTGAAGTCACACTACACGGCTTGGGAGGGCAAAGGCATTTGTTGATGTTGCTCAGGCTGACTTCAAATCATAGTTGGAAGAGAGAAAAAAAAGGCATCGATGGAAGTCACAGGAAATTAGTACTTGTACTCTGCTATTTTCACAGATGCGTTTGGCCCCTTAAATTTAATTCTTCCATGTCTCTTCCTGGATCTGTAAATATATATAAATCCACAGTGTTGTGACAGCCGATAAAGAGCGAAGCACATGAGAGGCGACCAGGCAGAAAATTGCTAGTTGGAGAAACACTCGAGCAGGCCATCAACAACAAATGTGCATAAACACAAACAGCGAGAAAACAAACACCAGAAGGACAAACAAACACAGAAACAAACAAATTGTCTTTGCTCCACTGACTACAACATTTAGCTGGTGGATCCGACCGGGCCCGGGGGTTCTTTCCTATGACTGCATTCCCATTCTGGCATATTAAAGCAATAGAAAAATTATATGGGGGGAAAACATGTAGATAGCATTTCCATTCTTGGTGGGTTTGGGCCGGATGGGGTGATGCTTCCATCATAGCTCCAATGGTAAATGAAAAATAAATCCCTCTATTAGCATTTTGATCCATATGGGTTCTCCCCAAAGGTTATTGGAAATCAAATCAAGTGTACTGTTTGCTGAAACCTGCTCACGAAAAAAAGTCAACCAACGGATAACACTGGTCAAAAGCAAATTGTAATCACAGATGGCTTTTGTGTCCCTTGATGTTTTTTGTTGTTGTTGTTGTTTTTAATGCTGATTTTTAAAAAAAATGTCTCTTTTCCCTCCGGTACTTATTTTTGTTTTTTGAAACACAGATTTTTACCTTGTGTTGTAATTTATAGCTATGACGTTTCAGGAAAAAAAAAATCCACCTGTTGCTGAATTTAACTAAGTCATAGGTGTCAAACTCAGGTCCTGGAGGGCCAATGCCCTGCATGTTTTTCAACTCTCCCTGTTGCAACACACCTGATTCAAATGAACAGGTTCAATGTCAGGCTTCCTCAGAGCTTGCTGATGATCTGATCATTTGAATCAGGTGTGTTGCAACAGGGAGAGTTGGAAAACATGCAGGGCATTGGCCCTCCAGGACCTTAGTTTGACACCTATGAACTAAGTGATAGGTGTCAAACTCAGGTCCTGCAGGGCCGCTGTCCTGCATGTTTTCCAACTCTCCCTGTTGCAACACACCTGATTCAAATGAACAGGTTCAATGTCAGGCTTCCGCAGAGCTTGCTGATGATCTGATCATTTGAATCAGGTGTGTTGCAAAAGGAAAACATGCAAGACAGCGGCCCTAGAGGACATGAGTTTGACACCCCTGCTCTAAGTCATAAATATGTTTAACTGTATTATATATTCTATTATTGTTGCATGATTCTTATTCTTATTGTTAGTTTCAGTATTATCATTATTATTATTATTATTATTTGTCGGTGCTATTCCGGTGCACCTTTTGAGGCCAGTCTAACGACGAGTCTTGAACGCAAACAACAAACCAATGGCTTCTTCGTATTTTCTGTTTATTAAAAAATAAAGTATACAAAAAAGGTTCTCTTCAATTTGTCTAATTGATATGTTGATATGTTGATATGTTGATATGTTGATATGGTCAAAAAACTGTATCGCTTCTAGTCTTGAGCTGGCCTCATCTCTCTGTCTGTCTGTCTCTCTCCGACTCCTTCTCCACCTGTCTTCATTCGCCAGTCGCGTGACGTCACAACAAATAGTTCTGTAAAAGAAACACTTAAAGATGCATGAAATAACAGCTTGAAATAACAATGACGACTATTTCTTCTCAATTAGGAAATATGCCAATTGAACGTATCAATATCACAGCAAATTTAACACACAAAATTTGGCCAATGTCAAATTGGCACCTACATAATCCGGCCCCTAATTGGTTAGGCATGAGGACTCAAGGCCCTGTCACACCTTGACGATTCAGCCAGCGTATGCCGACGTTCAGATTTTCCCTAAAACGCTGGCATACGCTGAATTATCGATTTTTTTTTTCAATTTTGGGCGTATACATAGCGCATTCATAACGGGCTGGACGTATACATAACGTATCAGTAAATTATATAGAACGTTTCGATAACTTATAGATAACTTATTCCAACGAATGCCTAGCGTGTTGCCGGCGTACACAACTTATGCCCAACGATAGTCTAATTTATGCATAGCGTGCAGCAGCGTATTGCCGACGATCACGTGACGTAGTCTATAAAAGGCTGGCGCCGACGTTTCAAGCCCTGTCACACCTTGACGATTTAGCCAGCGTATGCCGACGAGGAAAAATTTGGCAAATACGCTGGCGTAAGTCGAATTAAGTTATGGGTAAGTTTTGTATACGTAACAGCACGCTGAAGCACGTTGGTATACGTCGGCATCGTCGAGAATCGTCGAGAAATTTTAAGCATGCTTAAAATTTCTCGTCGTATGTCAGCGTATGGCTATATCGTCCCGTGATCACGCAGGCCATAAGTAATAGGTAAGTTATGCGATCGTTGCACACGTTCAAACACGTTAAGTGTAGGTTACTCATAAGTCCATATACGCCGAGAATACCTACTAGCTGTTCTCCAACATCCGTGCCTTTCGAACTTGGCGCTTGGACATGCTGACCAGGCTGTCACGCACGTAGTTGGCGAAGGCTGCAGTGGCTGTGATGGGATGAGCTCTGCGAGACCTTTGATGAGCTCCCCAGACTTTTCTTTGCCATGACGCTGATGTTGTTTGGTTTATTAATGACACAAGTCATAATGGCGTTTGATTGCTGCTTTAATAGCGTGAATAGCAACTCACAGTAACGATGGCAAGCCGCACCTTGCCTCTTGGGTTATACCATTTTAACTAGACCGGGGATAGTCCCCAAACAGATGTTGGTACTGCAATGTCTAGTGCAGTTATGATTTGAAACGTCGAGCGCCAGCCTTTTATAGACTACGTCACGTGATCGTCGGCAACGTCGAGCGCCAGCCTTTTATAGACTACGCCACGTGATCGTCGGCAATACGCTGCTGCACGCTATGCAGCAGCGTATTGCAGTTCCGAAGGCACGGATGTTGGAGAACAGCTAGTAGGTATTCTCGACGATATGGACTTATGAGTAACCTACACTTAACGTGTTTGAACGTGTGCAACGATCGCATAACTTACCTATTACTTATGGCTCGCGATACGGGACGATAGCCATATCGCTGATATACGACGAGAAATTTTAAGCATGCTTAAAATTTCTCGACGACTCGACGCATTTCCGACGATACCAACGTGCTTCAGCGTGCTGTTACGTATACAAAACTTACCCATAACTTATTCGACGTACGCCAGCGTATTTGCCTAATTTTTCCTACGTCGGCATACGCTGGCTAAATCGTCAAGGTGTGACAGGGGCCTTAGCAATTACTAACTTCTCAACTAAACTTCAAATTACAAAATCACTATTTACAAAAAGAGTAACTTAAAGTCTCTTGAAAATCCCAAATTTGGGGGTCTTATGAAGTCTTTTCTTCTTGAACTGCTTCTTCCAGCAAGCAAAGTTTGTTTACTGGTCTCTCCAATGTCTTGTCTTGGTCCGTATCTTGACTCTGTACCATTCCGCTTGAGTCCTGAGGGTGTCGACCACTTTTGCCGCTCTTGGAGGAACACGAGGTGCTCACGAGTCCACCGAGTCCAGAATAGGTCCGCCAAGTATTGAACTTGTTTCCATCTTTTTCTTTTTGTTCTGTATTTCTTCATGTCGTTTTTCAATTTTGCTTTATGCTGTTCAGGATTCTTTTCATTATGGTTCACATACGCTGACAACGCTGTTCTTTCGTCTTTGAGTTGTCGCAAAGTCTTTCTTGATTTTAACATCCAGGCTACAGCTCTTTTTAGTCTCTGCCATTCCGAATACTGGTCGATAAGTTTCTGCATTGTTTCTGCTATATCTTCCACGTTGATCACGTTAATAACTGTTGCCACGTTCTTCACCTCAGGATCGTCTTCCAGTTTTTCTTCTCTTTGCATGGGTTGTGCAGGCCAGTCGCATTCGTCTTTGAGTAGGAAGGTTGGTCCGTCAATCCATGTTTGTGATTGTGTCAAGTTTCTGGCTTTCATTCCTCTGCTTGATAGATCCGCTGGGTTTTCTGTGTTTTTTACATGCTTCCACTGAGAAGGTTTGGTGGCTTCTCTGATGACGTTTATTGTGTTTGCCACGAAGGTCTTGAAACGGGAACTAACGTTATCTGTGTATCTGAGCACCGTAGTGCTATCAGTCCAGAAGGTAGATGGCTGTAATAGAACTTGGATTTCTTGGCGAAGAATCTTGTCTTTCTTTATGGCGCCCACTGCGGCAGTTAATTCTAATCTGGGGATAGTGACCTGTTTGAGTGAGGCCACTCTTGACTTGCCCATCATAAGCGAACAACATTTCTGTCCTTGCTTGTTCTGCAGCAGTAGATAGGATGCTGTACCATAGGCGTACTCTGCAGCGCCTGAAAAGTGGTGCAGCTGTGCTGAAACTGCATGTCCGAAATTTGTAGGTTTTACGCACCTGTTTACTTTGAAGTTGGAGAGTTGTGTAACATCTTCTTTCCATCTATTCCAAACCTCTGCGTGCCTGTTACTGATGGTTTCATCCCATTCATGTTGCTCTTTACACAGCTCTTTCGTCAGGAGTTTAGCAGGCAAAATGACTGGAGCCAGCAAACCAAGGGGGTCATAGATTGAATTAACGACTGCCAAGATTCCTCTTCTTGTCATTGGTTTGTCTGGAAATTTGATACTGTAGACAATGGTATCTTTTTCTGTGTCCCACTGTATGCCAAGTGCTCTCTCCACTGGTAGAGTTTCATAGCTGAGATCCATGTTTTTTGTTTGACCTCTGTGTTCTTCGGGTATTGACATAAGCATCTTTCTGCTATGACTTGTCCATTTAGTCGATGTAAATCCTCCTTTAGCACGCAAGATGCGAAGGTCTTTAATTAGTGTCACGGCTTCGTCTTCGGTAGCGACACTTCTCAGGCAGTCATCGTAGTTACACTCTGGAAAATCAGTGTTGCACTGTTGTACTAGTAGTGTTTCGATTTCCATCACTGTGATTCTATTCACTGAATTGTGATGTTTGTTGTCATCACCTTGTGGTTCTTTTCTTAGAGACCATTCACGACCAGCCAACAGCAGTCTTCACCGCATAGGGTCCTCCGTTTGACTGTTTATAACGTGCCATGGCTCCATTGCTCTTGGGCAATTTGCTCCAATAAGTAAGCCAACATCTGCTTTTATTTCTGGCACTCGCACTTCGTGAAGATAGGGCCACTTCCGAATTTCTGATTGCTTGGGATGTTTTCATTATGCACTGGTATACTACCATGGGTGTACGCCTTGGGTAGCTCAATGAATCTGTTTTCTTCCAGGCCACATATCTCCAAGTCTGATATCACATAACTATTTGTGCACTTTGGTCCTTCCGATGCATCTTGACTCAAGGTGCTCAAGAGTATTTGGGTTGGTTTCCTTTAACGTTTAATTTTTGCGCAGGGCTTCTGTGATGAATGTTGCTGTGCTTCCTGGATCCATAAAGGCATATGTTTCTATGTGCTTGTCGCTATTCCTCAATTTAATTTTTACTGGTATTATTGGCAGCACGCAATCACTTTCTCCGGCCCCGATGAGGCAAGCAGCCTCTCGTTCAACTGTAACTTGAGTGCTTGAGTCTTCTTGAGCATCATTGTTTTCGTGGGAGGCCAAATCTTCTTCTTTAACTTTGTGTAGGATGTCTGGGTGTTTTAAAGTACATTCCTTACACTCTGTTCTTTTCTTGCAGAACTTACTAATATGACCCACAGCCAAGCATCCGAAGCACAAGCCTTTCGTTTTCAAAAACTCCACACGGTCTTTGTATGGCTGATTCTTGATCTCGTTGCATGTGGCAAGAGTGTGAGCTTGCTGACAGTACATACATGGCTTGTCAAAGGCGCTTCCTCTTTTATCTGGGTTCGCTAACTTCTCATTCTTTTCTTTGGTCTTTCCTGTGGAGACATTTGTTGCGAAGCTCCGCGTTTTCCCTTTTGTCAGGGGGTCTTTCTTTGCTATTTTTACAAAGGCATTGGGGCGACTGTCTGGGATGTCACCAAAGAGGGGTCTGTCGCAATTTTGCTTGACGCTCTATGTATTTCACCAAGTCGGCAAACCTTGCTCTTCTGCCTCGCCTCTCCTTGATGTTGTAAGCTTCAGCACGCCAATGTTCTTTAAGTTTGAAGGGCAACTTGGACAATGCAGTTCGCAAGTTGGTGGGGTTGTCCATTTCTTCCAGTGACTCTATGTCTTCCATTGCGCTATGACATCCAATTAGAAACATTGCATAGGCGTTTAGTGCCTTTCCATCTTCTGACTTGATCGGTGGCCATTTTAGTGCCTTTTCAATGTACGCGCTGGCAATTCGTAGTTCGTCTCCATAGTGCTTGAGTAGCAGTTTCTTTGCTTCTTTGTAGCCATGGCTAGATGCATATGGACGCAGCTGCGGACCAACTCTTGAGGTTCGCCACTTGTAAATTGCTCCAAGAAGTACAATTTGTCTTGATCGTTGTCAGTCTTCTGCTCTATTGAATGTTCGAATGCTCGAATGAAGGACTTGTATTGTAATACGTCGCCACTGAACAATGGGATGTCCTTAGTTGGTAACTGCGATTGCTTCTGCTGCTTTACTAGCAGCTCTGTGATTACATTCTGTTTTTGCAGGACCGTCAGCAAGTTGTCATCTCCGAAGATGTTGGGCTGAGGGTTATAGTCTCGTAGAGGTACTTGTGGTGCTTGGGTGTGTGGTAGCTGCGGTTGTATGTAAGGGTTCACATTGTCTGGTTCAGGTGGTAAAGCATGAGTTACTTCCTGTTTCATGCTAAATCTTCTCCTTGACCCTCGCTGGCTACTTGATCCATCTTCTGACCTCTCGTACTTGTTGAGCACCTTTAATTTTGCGCTACTTTCGGCCAACGCAGTCTCAATGTCAAGTTCTTCTCTTTTAGCTTTGATTTCGATGCTTCGACGCAATTCAAATTGTTGCAACTCAAGTTCCTCTTGCTCTAGTTGCTGCCTTTTCTTCATTGCTGCAGCGCGTTCCAGCAATGCTGCATGCTCTGCTTCTTGTCGAATGAGTGTCGATGAGACTCGAGAACAGAGTGAGGAGCTGCTGACTTGTGACCCATGCAGGTAGGCATATTTGGCATCGGAGACGCCAGTCTGTGATGCACTATCATCTGGTTGAACGTCATCATGGATTTCATTATCAGTTGCAAACTCCTTTTGTATTTGCACGTCTTCTTTCCGCTGATAATCCACTGGACCATCCTCTGTCTTATAGGACGTGTGTGTAGCCGCTATCCATGCTTTTGTTGTTTTTATAAAGTCTCTGATGGGTGCCATTTTGGGTTCAAACCAGTTTTGTTGGTCGTATGTTTGTTCATCTTCAGGTAAGAGGTTCATTATTTCTTCATTAAGATGCTTAAATTCCTCTAATAAACAAACAAAGTCATTTTCCATTCCATCTTGCACCATCTGAACGTTTTGCGCATCCTTCATCAAAGCTTGCATCACATTCATTCTATTTGACATATCTTTCAATCTTTGTCTTCTTAATGCAATGCATCGTTGTAATTTTTCTTCTGTTCCTTTCTCAGTTAGCTTACGTGACCGTCTTTGTTCCAGATCTGTTGCACTGAAAGCGTGTCTACGCTCCTTCTCTTCATCCATCTTATCATTTGCTGAGTGGCTCATTATGGCTGCATGCAATGTTCAAAAGCACCTTCTTCTTCAGTGGTCACTTTTCTTAATGGAACGAATGCAAGCAGTTTCTTATTCAAGCCAAACTGCATGGACAAATTAAGGCTGCGATGTGCGCTCTTGCACTGGCGAAAGTTACGCTTTCACTTTCGTTTTCGATCACGCCGGCTCCGTTTAGCTTGTTCGCTTGCGCTAGCTTACGTTAGCTTTAGCTTCGTTCGTCGTAGCTTTATCTTCTGCGCGCTTCGGCGGACGTAAAGGACAAGCAAATTCTTCTACCTTTCTGTAGAATCAACGGATCGACCGGCTTCCTTTCTCAGAGTTTCTCTCGCCGATTTACGCCCAGCCGCCTTCTGTTGGGCCTTCTTCGGCGCGGTAGACCTTTTCTCTGTTCGACGCGGCGCAAGCTAACTAGCTTCTTAGCTAGTTTTTGACAAAATGTCGGTGCTATTCCGTGCACCTTTTGAGGCCAGTCTAACGACGAGTCTTGAACGCAAACAACAAACCAATGGCTTCTTCGTATTTTCTGTTTATTAAAAAATAAAGTATACAAAAAAGGTTCTCTTCAATTTGTCTAATTGATATGTTGATATGTTGATATGTTGATATGTTGATATGTTGATATGGTCAAAAAACTGTATCGCTTCTAGTCTTGAGCTGGCCTCATCTCTCTGTCTGTCTGTCTCTCTCCGACTCCTTCTCCACCTGTCTTCATTCGCCAGTCGCGTGACGTCACAACAAATAGTTCTGTAAAAGAAACACTTAAAGATGCATGAAATAACAGCTTGAAATAACAATGACGACTATTTCTTCTCAATTAGGAAATATGCCAATTGAACGTATCAATACCACAGCAAATTTAACACACAAAATTTGGCCAATGTCAAATTGGCACCTACATTATAATTATTATTATTGTTATAAAAACCTAATGTGCGAGAGAAAAACTAGGGCAGATTTAGAAGCTGCATCAAAAAAAAAAACATTTTGAAATGTTTTACTTGCATCTCTGATTAAAAAAATATTTTTTTTTAAAAAAGGGATGCTCCTCAGATAATTTTCGTCCCTGCTGACTTTGGGCACAAAAATGTAAATTGGTCTTAAAATGGAACTGATTATCCTACTTTGACATAAACATTTTACATGTTTCCAATCGTCCAACGAAATTATTTTCTCAGATGTTGGCCGGTTTCCAATCAATGTCAAAATGGTGCCATCATAATCGCATACAACATTTTGAGTCACATTCTTTGCTATGGCAGGAAAGTGAAGTTGTGGTTGGCATGTTGGAGTAGTGTTTAGCGCCTCTGCCTTATAGTCGAGAGGACCTGGGTTTAACAATAATGATAACCTGTAACTTGACATGATAAACTGCCCGCTGTAGTAACTGCCGTCCCTGAAACGGTTAAAACTCGGTTCAGGCCCTCCTGTGTGGATTTAGCATGTTCTTGCATGTACGTGTCGTACCGTCAACATGCATGTTAGGTTAGTTGAAGACTCAAATATTTCCTCAGGTTTGTTTGCGAATTGTCGTTCGTTTTTATATACCCTGCGATTCAGTGGTGACCGGTCCAAACTGTACTCCGCCTCTTGCGCAATATCTCTGGCGACCGGAATGAGGACAAACGCTATAAAAAATTAATGGCCAGATTTTTCTTATTGTCATTATCATCATCATCATCAAAATAAATAAATTAATAGCTATAAATTTTACAATGTAAACACCCACGCAATAACTTTTTGTCACATAAGTAAACGACAACAACCGGCGAAAAGTCCGCCTGCAGCTAAACCGTTATTCATCCGCGCTAATGTTTTTCGACAGAACTCCGAAGTTTGACTTTCGAGCAACATTTTTTCGTATACATTGCTGATACACACTTTTGTTTTGGAAAGTGTCTAAATGGAATTCAAGAATAAATGTTTCCCCTACTCCAGGCATTGGTAAATGAGGCACAAGTCTGACCTAATTCCATAATATAAATAGAATACAAATCAGTCGATACTGCATACTGTAGCGGCTCCGTGGGGAGTTGAACCTCTGGCCTCATTGATAATCAGAAGAAGGCCATGTTGGGTTCCAGATGAACAGCAGGTGAACACAAGATAGGTGTGCCGGTGTTGCTCTCTGTGTTAATTGCAGAATATATCAGGATGATGAGTGAGCTGGCTCGGCGTTCATATTTTTGTGTCACCTCACTGCTGCAGTCAACACAAAAGTGTGTGTGCGTGGGTTTGTGTGTGCCACCCAGACGTGCGCGTGCTTCACCATGCCGGCGCTCCCGCCATTAACCGCAACATGTCACTGAGAAAGAAACACACATCATTTCTTTCTGTCTATTACCTCCACGGCTTTTTTTTTTTTTCATTGCGTATGTCTGCTGGAACTCAGGCTGCCACACAGTACCGGGCAAGAGGCTCCGTGTCTGAGGCTGGCATCGAGTGAGCTTCCCTTCTCCCTCTGGGTCCGTCTGCCACTGATAGACTCACTCTGTATGTGTGTGTGTGTGTGTGTGTGTGTGTGTGTCTGTTAATTATTCAAAGTGTATTAAAGCTTAAAGATGCATCTCCAGATGCTTCTCTGATCGCCGTCGTGTTTAATGGAGAGAGACAGATGAGATGAGAAGCGAAAGGTGGAGCATCCGCAGTAAAACATACGGGGGAGGAGTCGTGACTGTGGCCTAGTTGCAAGCTCGCACACACCGCCAGGGGACTGCTTTATAAAAGTGTGGAGGAATTCTGTCTGCAGATTCATAAAAAAACAGGATTCCAATTTGCACGACGCAAAAGTCCCCTTTGGATAATCAATTGTCATAATTTTTTGTTGGCCCGCATAGCTTTAAATGGCTGTGGTCTGTTTCCTCACATCATGGAGTCAAAGAAATGGTTTCTGTCAAAAGATTAGTGTACATTGTTGTGGAGCTTCTTTTGTCATCAGTCAGACTATAATTTGCCAAAATAGGTTTGGATTTTTCATGATTGTATTTTTTTCTTCATTTTGGCTTTTGTTGTTTGAATTCTGTACTGTAAATCTGAAATGAAGACATTTAAAATGACCCCCGAAAGCTCATGTATCATATTAATTGACAAAGATGGAAACAATGGAGATTTTCCGCGATAATTGTTGTCAGTTGGACTTGGTTTTATAAATGTAAACTTAGTTGCAGTTAGTCAGAAAATACATCTAAACAGTTTGTATTTTTTATTCATCAACGAAAGATTTTATTTTTATTTTATTTGCATTATTTTGTTACTTTTCACTCACTAGATAACCCCGGTTGCTAGTCAAACCACATGAACGTTTTAAGCGAGAAAATTTGTCACACTCACATTTACGATGGTCATGAAATAAATAAGGTGAATTTTTCGGTATAAGGACTTTTAATACAGATAGAAGCGTACTTTTTTTTTTCCATCTTCCAACGTAGTCTACCACCATCGTCACACACTTTTCCCATCCGTGCACAAGCTTCCATATTCCCTCAGCGTAAAAATCTTGTCTCAGCCAGTCGCTCCCAACACTTTTGACTTCGTGCCTCTCGTGAACGCTTTTAAGGGATCAAACAGGTGAAAGTCCGAATGGGGCAAGGTCTGGGCTGGAAGGGGGATGAGGGGTCAATTCCCAGCGTGGCTCGTTGATGGTCTGCTGGGAGACGACAAGAACATGCCGGATTTTCCAAATAATATTGACCATATAAACTCCGGGGGTTTGATGATGTTTCAGATTGGGAGAGAAAATATGTGTACGCACTATGGAGACCATAAACAGTTGGTGGGAGACAAACTGTAACCGAGGACTAGACATGTTAAAATGAATATGAGAAAGAATAGCAAAAAATAGCGAGAGCAGCATTAATCCTGAATCCAGTCTGTGAAGCTGTAGATGAGCGGGAGGAGGATGTGAGTCGTGTTTAACCATTCCGGAGTTGAAACCTTACTTGAAGGTCATGACACAACCCGCGCCTCTGCTTCCTCAATAACTGCTTAATAATTCCCTGTCATTTACCTGACTTACTTTCTTCCTTCACGGCGAGCGTTAAATCATTTATTCCAGATGACTGTATCAGCCGAGACGGGAATGATTTATTCCTTATATTCTGACTGATCCCGTAATGAAGTTGCTTCTTTGTGTGTTGGGGAAGCTACCTTTGTTGAAATTGGCGGATTCCGTCGTGACTTGTAATTACGCACGCATTTTTAAGTGTCAGGCTCTCAGCCTCCAATGGTATGAACTTTTTATGTTTTTATCTTGGCTGCTTTACTGCCTTTTTCCAACGCGCTCTCTATCCCCCATCGTCAGGGACTTGCCATGAGTGGGTGGACTCTGCAAAAGAGTTCTTACGGTTCAAAGTGTCTTTCATGAAATGCAAGTGTCTGCTCGTCTGGTGCAATGGGGCCTGGCCTCCTTTACACCTGACACCAGTCGAGGGAATCTCTTCATTTGAGCAAAGGAGATGAAAACTTTTCTTATTGGAACGGAGCACAGGGGGTGAGTCTCAGAGCTAGAATGAACGGGAACCAATCACTTTGTTAACATTCCCCGTTCTATTTTTCCACTCCAGCTGCTGCAAAGCACCGGGATTATTAACTCATTCACTCCCAAAGACGTTTTTAAACGTCTTCTCAGACTTGGTCCAGAATTGGCTGGTACTGAGTGAGTTAAGAATGTGTTCGTGACCTGCGACAAACTCCAATAGGTTTCGGTTAAGTAATCCGGTTCATCTAATTGCATCTTTTTAGTGGCTCCGAGCAACATCCTCTTCTTTATCTAGCCTTCGATAGCATCCAGATTGACACGCAATCACGCTTTGGTCATCAGAGATAACACACAGAACTGCAGTCGTCTAAATAGAGACGTGTGTGAAGAGGTTTGGGCAGTCCGTGGAGAAGAGGTCAGATGCGTTATCTTTTCTCCAACCTTGTTGTGATCCAACCCGGGCCATAGACCACCATGCTAGAGATGGATGGTGTCGGATCAATATCTCTGAACTCAGAGCAGACAAATGTTTCAGCAGCCTTTGAGTGTTACACAATAGGAGTTAGCATGTCCGGTGTATATGCTATGAAAAGAAAAACACTTTGGATGGTGTCCAAAAACATGAATAAATGGCACGGTCATTAGCACCGTGAACGCCAAATACAAAGGTTTCCAATTCACATCCATCATGGGCCGCTCGAACCAACCCAACTTCACAAAAAAGTCGAGCCGTGATTAGTCGTCACCTGAGCCCTGAGCAACTGTGATGTCACTTTCAGTTCACAAGTGGCAAAATTGAAGAAGGAAAAAAAAAACTATTTGTCTCACAATAGAGAAATTCGCAATTTACAGCAGCAAAAATTATGAAAAGGTATAAAAACAATCTACTTTCTTTGCATGCACACAAAGAAAAAACTATTTTAGAAACAATTTTAAAAATGAGTGGATCTTGCTGCTTCACTCATATTCCACAAATGCAGTATTAATCTGAAACAAATCAGAAGGCCGTGTTTAGACTAATGAAGGTGCAAAGTGTCCTTATTTAAAACTGTATTTTTGTCATAAATCAGGTTAGGATGTGTGGTATGATTTCTTTTTAGAACCAAAGACATAAATGGTGAATGTAACGCATCAGCTGATGCGTTACATGAGCTCTTCTTATACAGTGGAGATAAGGCATTCTCACGGAAATGAGAGAGCATGATTTTAAGAGGCAGAATGTTTGAGGAGATGTGTGGAAATACAAACCCTGAACTCTTCTATGTTGATTAAATGGATACACCCACTGGGATTAGAGACATACCCCGTAGCACTTCATTGAGATACTCTGCGTGTTGAGCGTATCCGTTACTTTCTATAGCACCTCGTCCCGAATGGAATGCACCCATATTAATGTGTAGAACTGAAACATTGTTCGGATTTCTCATTCTCCCTCTCTCATCGGAGATGCGGTCATCATATTGCTCCCTTTTCCTTTCTGTGTGTGTGTGTGTGTGTGTGTGTGTGTGTGTGTGTGTGTAAAATGAACCAATCGGTCGATGGAGTCTTGTCCACCACTTTCTGAAACGGTTCATTGGACTGTAACGCTAATCCGTGGGGACCCTCTTCACTCTGGTGACCCCTTGACACACGCACACGCACACACACACACACACACGGAGATACATCCTCATCCATCATACTCACAGAGTGTCAGCGTTGCGGCGGGAAGGTGGCCTCCTGGGTGATGGCCAGTAGCCAATCCGTGTTCTTGTGCCTCATCTCTGATATCATTGTGGTTAGGACCTCTCCTTGCTGATAGGGAGTCATTGTAAGATGGAAAGACAGCAAGCAGACGATTTTATGCTTTTAGGTGTGTCGCAGTTCGACAAAAATGAACTAACTGTGCTGGGATAAAAATCGACCGTTTGATTGACATGTTCGTTAACCTGTGTGTGTGTTTTGCATTCTAAAGTATACATCAAGAAATTTATGATGATGATGATGAGTAGACAGAACACTACACAGTGGTGCCTTGACTTATGAGTGCCTCAACATCGCAGTTTTTTGCATATTGAGCCGCTGCAAGGTAGATCTTTGTTTTTATTTATTTATTTTTTACTTTGAGTGAAGTGGAAACTAAATTAGAGCAATAGTTGCCGATGGACATCAAGCCATTTTTCTTTTTAACAGGACTAGCAGTCACATGAATACAAAATGTAAGACCCCTCACAATGAGCACGACGGAGGAGACGCAACACTAAAGGAAGCATGAGAAAAACTGCCCAGCCGAATGACCCCAAGCTCCTGATGTCATTCACTAGGCCACACCCCTTAAAGACACACATTTACACACAAATAGACAAGAGTTTGTATGCGTGTGCATGTGTGTGTGTGCACGTACGCACATGCTGGTGTGTTGGTGTGCGTGTCAAGGGGTCACCACAGGGAAAAGGATCCACACGGATTAGCGTTACGGTCCAATGAACCATTTCAGAGCGGAGGGGACAAGACCCCATTGCTCACGCCCGCACCGTTCGTGAGGATAAGCTGCTCAGATAATGGACGAATGGATCGTAATAACATATTCAATGAATTGATTTCTTCTCTGATTCCGAGGTTTTGCTCTTGTTATATTTATGAATGAAATACGATGACGTCCAACACAGTTGCCTGGAGCGCACAATCTGTCTGCTGGCATCCCACTCAAATTCACCAAGATCTCACGACACCACCTGCGCCACAACTCACACCTGCTTCGAGGAGATTTAAAATTTGGTCTACTTTCATAAATGTCAGGTGTGATTGATATTCCTAAAATGTATTTACTATTGTAAGCTAATGTGGCTATTACTCTAGTCTGAAATGTAGGAAAACAGTCAAAGGCTACTTAAATAATGATTGAATTAAAATGTAGCTTTTCCTCATAAAAGTAAAATATTTTTTTTCATGCCAATGTATTCATGAAAACCAAACTGTACTCAAAATGTACATCTTCGAAAAGTAAGTAATGTAGTCCATTAAAGTAAAACTCCACAGCACCGCATTAAAATAAAGTTTTAAACTGGCTGAATGTAAAACAGAAAACTTTATTGGAATAGTTTGACAACACATTTCATGTTGCGACACAGGAGCGTGGTTTTGAAACTCAATTCTGATGAGGGCTCACCTTCCACAACTTGGATCAAAATGTCAGTGTTTTGCCCTGTGGCGAATGTAAAACATTGGCCACAACTAAGACTGTGCAAACCGACTTCATGTTGCCAGAGGGCAAGATTAACTCTGGTGTGGAATAGAAGTAGGTGTATTGAGGTGAACGTGTGTGTGTGTGTGTGTGTGTGTGTGTGTGTGTGTGTTGACCATGTGGGAATTAATTTAGCTCAAACCGATTCGGATGAGTCCCATGTAGCAGCGCTCCAGCTTGCCCTCCTCAGGTCTCATCTCCCACTTTAATAAATGAGTGAATTGCTCCCATGAAGCCAACCTTGCTTCTTTTCCTCTTCTTCCCCCGTGCTTCACCTCTCCTCACATTCTGCTCACCCACAGGTTTAATTCTGCTCTCCTGTAGTCACTTTTTTTTTTTTTTTTTTTTACCACCTCAAATTATTTTCTGGATATTTTCAGCCAGGTCAAGGGGCGTATTCGGTCACTTATGTGCATGATTTTTCAGTTCACTTCTATTCATCCATCCATCCTTTTTTTGATCCGCTTTATCCTCACAAGGGTAGCGGGGGTTACTGGAGCCTATCCAAGCTGTCTTCCAGCGGTAGGCGGGGGACACCCTGAACCGGTTACCAGCCAATCGCAGGGCACACATAGACAAACAACCATTTGTGCTCACAATCACACCTAGGGACAATTTGGAGTGTTAAATCAGCCTGTCATGCATGTTTTTGGAATGTGGGAGGAAACCGGAGTACCTGGAGAAAACCCACACAGGCACAGGAAGAACATGCAAACCCACAGGAAGGCTGGAGCCGGAATCGAACCCTGTACCTCTGCACTATGAGGTCGACGCGCTAACCACTGAAGCACTGAGCAGCCCTTCTATTCCTCTAATCATTCTTAATATTGTTTGTCAAAAATGATAATGCTTTTATGCGCATCAATATTAGCATTCCTTTTATTATGACCACCTCTGGTTTGGTTGCAACAGTTGTCAAAACTTGAGTACGAACCAGAACATTGGTCCACCCCTGCAAACAAGGGGATATGTCACCTGTTACATTTTTTTATGTCGCCTGTTACATAAGGCAAAGGGCATCATCATCCAGGCAGGGAAAAAGTAAAAATATCGGGATCACTTCAGGGCAAGAGGGAAAGGGACACGCGCAGAAGGCGAACAGTGAAAGAACAGAGAATTCTCTCCTGAGGAATGCCCCAGTCAGAGGAGATTGTTGTGTGTCTCGTTGTGTAGCAGTACCCCACCATCTGATGCAAACTCAGCTCTGACACCTGTCACCACTCCTGATGAAACACCCGCCACAATCCTCTGCTGCCAGCACTTTTTTTTTTGTGCATAAATGTGTGTTTGTGTGGACATGTGTGTATCACCCATGCAGGATTTCCGTGTCGTAATTGGAACAGATGCTTGAACATGCTCCTTCGACGTTAACAATAGCTGCTACTTCAAACTAGATACTTCACCATCAAGCCCACGAATTTGGCCACACACACTCACAATGCACGCAAACACACTCACACGCGGTGCCGCTTTTTTCATTCTATTAGAACCTTGAGGCATAGTGGCAGTCCATCACTGTTGTATCACCACCTGTGAATACTTCAGACTCGAACAGTCGTCCGTTCTCGTTGACAATCTGCTTCACTTCAGCTACCACATCGATTTGTTCTCTTCTTTCAGTTTTTTTTTATTCTTCTTCCTGTAGTCTCCATCAAAGGGAGAAAGTTCTTATGAAAGTTACAATAAGCAATAAAGCGACTAAACATGTGTTAAGTTAGTTTGAACACAGCGGCTATTTAGCAGAATGGAAAAGACCAATAAGTGCTCATTTAAGATGGTATCTCACAGAGTGGTAAATGTTTTGGTGGTTTTTACTTCCTACTATTTTGATTGTCACCAAGACATTTTGAACATACAATATTTTTTTCCACATTACATTTGTTGTTTTGTTTCGTTTTGCATTTTGGGGGGGGCGGTGGAACAAATTAAAGGCATTACCATTCATTTCAATGCGGAAAGATGATTTAGATACGAGTCTTTTGAGTTAGCAGCTTGTTCATGGAATGTATGATGAGGAGCATGATAAAGCGATAATTGACTAACTTGCCACTAGTCATAGCACTCTAATTGTGCTTGTATTGACTCGTATGCTGGAATGCTTGGGACAAATCTAAAAGATGACCCGTGCGATACATTAGATTTTGATTTCTGACAAAAATATTTGTAGGTAGGCACTTGTTCTTCATAGAAAGACAATGATATATGAGAGAAATAAAATGGTTTTGTTTAATTATATTTCTTAGCAAATATGGGCATGGTTTTTAGTCTAATCTTATTCAGTGTAATCTGCAAAAGCACAAACTTACTTAAAGTGTGTTCCTTTTTTATTTATATATACCGTAATTTCCGCACTATAGAGCGCACCTGATTATAAGCTGCACCCACTACGTTTTAGAGGAAAAACAATTTTGTACATACACAAGCCGCACCTGTATATAAGCCGCATGTGCCCACATTAAAACATGTAAACATATTTACAAAGAAAGACGGTACACAGAGAGAGTTTTCAAAGTTTGAATAATATAACTTAACAATAATAATAATAATAATATAACTTTCTTCCCAAACGGTGCCTGTGACGCGGCAGTAAAACTGTAGCAACATGGTAACAACACGCTAGCAACAGAACAGCAACACAGTATAACAGGTCTGGTAAAAGAACATACCAGTACTTGTAAAAATCACGGTGAGCCATCTTCATCTTCCTCCTGTGAACTGAAGCATCGAAGTCACCGTCCTCAGTGTCGGAATTAAACAGTGTCATAAAGACCGGTCTTAATCTTACCTTTTCTACTCGAGCGCCCCTGGCGGCCGTTAGAAAAATTACATAAATTGGCCGCATCACTGTATAAGCCGCAGGGTTGAAAGTTTGGGAAAAAAGTAGCGGCTTATAGTCCAGAATTTACGGTAATTGTGGGCCCATGAGGCCCATTTGTCTGTGTGTGTGTGTGTGTGCGTGCATGCATGCGTGTGAATAATGGCAATATACATAGACTTGACTTCCAAAAATGGGTATGTTTGAATGAATGAACATTCTCATAGAAAAGAGTTCCAGTTTTAATGTATATATTAAAGCCCTTGTAAGGTAGGTTTTGTATCTATCAGCTCCGTGTTTGAATGTCGCACCACTACTTATGCATTTTATCCAGAACACTTTATCCATCCAGATCTCTATCTTCACTGAGCGTCCCTCTTACTTTTCCGGTCACATCTCAACCTCTTTCTTCTTAATTTTCTTATCTCCAGGAGTGTCCTCAAATCCTGCCCTCCACTCAGATCTATATCCCTGCTGGAGTTATGAGGCCAATCACGCTCCTGGCACAGAATCTGCCCCAGCCACAGTCCGGACAAAGGAACTACGAGTGTATTTTTCACATTCAAGGCAACACACTCAGTGTCCCAGCCCTGAGGTTCAACAGCACAAGCATCCAGTGTCAGAAGAGCACAGTAAGGCACCGCACACCTGTTCACGTGAACAAGATCAAATCCACAAAGCTATCCAGTTTAATGGAGAGAGTTTCCAAAGTATCTTGCCCAGATTAATATTGGCTGTGGAGTTACTCAGGTGATGGACGAAATCAAGTTCACACATTTTACGGGTGGTTTACGAATTAAGTGTCCTTGAGGAAGTTGCTAAAATCGCAGTTACCATTGATGGTGTTGCGGAAGCATTGTAAAGTCCCTTATATTTTGTACCGTATTTTCCGCACCGTAAGGTGCACCGAAAAGCATTCCATTTTCTCAAAAGCTGACAGTGCGCCTTATAATCCGATGCGCCTTATATATAGATACGTGTTATATTTAGCATTTATATATATATATATGATCTTTTGGACGTAGTAGTTGAAATATTCTGTACAGCCCTTTGTTACAGCTGCAGGGTTGTGAAAGGGCTACATGAATAAAGCTGCATTGTATTTCATTGTATTGTATTGTATTCCCTTTAGCGTCGCTCCATCTCGTAACGCAACCGCAGCCACAATTGTAGCCTCTATTCTATGTGCCTTACAATGGGGTGTGCCCGATATATGAAAACAGTTTTAAAGTAGGCCATTCATTGAAGTTACGCCTTATAATCCAACGCACCTTATAAGTGCGGAAAATATGGTATTTGAATGGATTGGAGTGATAGTCATCCATTTTTTTTCCATGTTGGTGTGATGTTTATGGTCCACATTTTGGAACATTTACACAACATATTTTGCGACTTTTTAACTGTGTCAGTAGACTTTTTAACTACCATCAGTAGACACCATCGCTCCCAATCCGATTCAGGTTTAACGTTCAGTTTTTGGATATTCTGTAACCTGGTCAAACAAATGCTTCAAAACTTTTCATCTGAGGCTGATCAAGCCCAGCTCCTTAGCCATTTCTCACTAGAATTTTTTTTCCAGCCACTTTGCAGTGTTACAGCTGTGACTCGCGTGTGTGTGTGTGTGTGTGTGTGCCACAGGGGTTTCATGTTCAAAAGCGACTCGCTTTCTCTTCATTCCCACTTCTCCATCTTCACTTTCAGTCAAAGTGTCGCGGTTACAAGCAATTGGAGCAGACCCTTTAAGTTTGAAATTGATTTCCTGTGCTCCAATTGGGGTGTGAGGCAGACGTGACACCAATTATGACATATTAGCGCCAAGGCACTGAATAGCGGATTGCGAGACCTTGCATTAAGCCCTGAATGTGACAGCTGTCTTTTCTTGCGCTTGTCAGACTCTTTTCCCACCCCCGCCGCTGCGATGTGTAACATGTGCCCGAATTTCAGCCACTTTCATTTTCTTACTTTTTATCCCTTCCAGACTTTATAGCAAGGATGTTAACGTTTATGAATCAGGCAAATGGAATCAAGGCTCCCATATGTCGCTTCCGTTTTGTCAACGTATTTGTTCATATTGCCTGGAAGCTAATTCGTGTTAGTCATTGTTAATTCGACACATATTCATGAATTTGTATTGCTTGTTTCTTGCTCATTGTTCTTTTGTAGCTTCTGTTGCTATGAATTGAGAGGTGGGTGGTAACATCTACATTTAGTGCGTTATTGACTTCAGTACCTTTATGGATAAATTTAGCTTGGGGAGTAGCTTTGATGCAACATATGTGTTTTTGTTAACGTTGCTTTTAGTTCACTACACTGAGTGACATTGAGCTTGTATTTTTATCCCTTTATCATTTCTTGTGCAATCTATTTTGGTTTGTTGGAGATCGCGATAAATGACTCTGATTACTAACCCAACATCGACAAAGTACTCGTGATGTTTGACATCATTTCACAAATAAAACAGAGCTGTAAAAAGTGCTGCGAACATTCAAAAGGAACAAAGGAGAAAACAGCATCGGAAATGTTGGCACAGCATTGAAGATAAAGATGTAAAATGGCAGAACTCAATTATTTGCGTGTATCTACAATACTAAACGTACTAGGTGACCCAATGTTATCTTTTTAATAATTTACTCTACATTTTTTCTTCTTTTTATAGTTTTGTTTTGTTTGATTCAAAAGCAGCCCGGTTGAGCCAGCAAAATGGTAAATGGAAGCCTCTTACAAGTTGCTCCAAAGATGTGATATTCTGAACGCCTTGCATTTCTCCATCCTGTTGCACAATCTTCCAAATTAACGTATTTGTTTATTCTTCCGCATATAATATATTATTTAGAATAGAAATGCTTTCATTGCAGGATGCAAAAAATAAAAATACCAAATCTAAATACAGGGGTAAAATTGTGCTTACATTGATGTGTTTGTGTGTGTGTGTGTGTGTGTGTGTGTGTGTGTGTGTGTGTGTGTGTGTGTGTGTGTGTGTGTGGGTGTGTTGGTGTGCACATACCCCGAGAGCACTGCTATGTGGTTTTATGAGGCTCCTCGTCGGGTGGGACTGTGATAGCATCCAATTAAGGGAGCCGTAGATGAAATGATGATGAATTGCAGCGCTGTTGTCGGCTGACGGAAACACACGCATACACACGGGGCAGAGTAGCAATGAGATGGAGCAAAAGATGACGAAGCAATGAGGAGTGTGATGGATGAGGTTAAGCGAGTACACACGGAGAGAATGTTCAAAAATAAATGAAGGGATTGACCTCCCCTCTCACAATCATACCTAAGAAGTGTTCCGCTAACCTGCCATGCATGTTTTTGGAATGTGGGAGGAAGCCGGAGTACCCAGAGAAAACCCACGCAGGCACGGGAAGAACATGCAAAAACCCCACTGTGAGGCGGACGTACTCACCAGTCGACCACCGTGCCGTCCCACGTAATTATGATTCGGATTATGATGATGATGGAACATTTTTGCTTAGTCAACCACCAAATTCTGGTGACACGATTTCCCAATTAAATTGTGGAATAATCGCTAGCATAATCAATTTGAAAAAGATTTGTTGGGGACTGCTGAAGTCATTATTAATAATTAATGACATTCGTTTACGTGAAGACACCGATTATGTTTGCAATTTCTGGCATTAAATGGGAAACGGATAAATGCCACGATGCCACAATTTGTCTCTATAAATCTCAATCAATTGTTTACATTTGTAAATTATTGCAGATGACCACACCATAGAGCAATAAGTAAAAGTTAACCAAATTATATATATTTTTTCTCCATGTCATGTTGCAATTAGGCTCTTTTGGAATGAAGTCAAAATATGTTGCCTTTAACTCTTAAGGCTTCATGGTAATGCAAATATAAAGTAACATTACGTGCTTTCATGATAATAACCGTAGAAAATTAGTACTGAACTCATACAAATAAATTTACTGTAGGTGCTCTGAGACTTGGTGTGTACATTTTAATTCCAGTGGCGTGTGAGAGTATTAAATGGCAAAAAGAAACTGAAAGCTTGTTTTATAGCGCCCTAAACGGACGGTATATAACACCCGTTATGATTGATAACCTGCTCACTGTTACCATTGTGTTCAGTATTCTCCGGGGGGGCGGCAGGGATTGTATGTTTATGGATCACAGCAGGTTGTGCCTGGGGCAGTCACGTGCAATAAATCATCGCAAAAATTAGCTGGCAGTTCCCCTGTCCATTCAATCTTTCTGTTTTGTTGTTTCATTACTTACCCCGCTCTGCAGCACTCATGCATCCAACTTGCAGGATCCAGAAATCATGTTGAGATATTTCAGAGCCCAACATAATGTATCTACGCATGTGGCTGATCCACCGCACAAGCCACTTCCTAATCACGCAGTCGATCGAGACTGTGGTATCAGTAACAACCAGTGACCTGCTTAACATGATTTATTGCACTTACATCTACTCTGTCGGCAGGTGTGTATACGCCTGCGCGTACGAGAGAGAGAGCGAGAGAGTCGCCATGAAGTGTCGATGATGCCCTGTCTTCATCAGAATCACTCAAGCCATCATGCAAACGTAGCACAATAAAGAAACTTATGGTGTATTATTTTAGAGATCGTATCATAAGTGGCCAAACATTTGCACACGTCAGTGCAAACATAAGTCTACAAATGTCTTGACATAACTCATGGACAAACTGAATGGCGATTGGATCCCACAAACGTAGACACAAACAAAATCCATGAGAAAAATGTTTACTTACAAGAAAAAGCGCACCGACAAAGTATAAAGAGAAATCGCTGGTCACAAGGAGCCAGGAAAAACAAGGCATAAGCAAAAAGCGCTTGGAAAAAGGCAAGGTGATAGTCGTGCCAAGAATATAAACGAAATGACAAGAGTCCTGCTACACAAAAACAAAACAAGAGTGAGATCAAAGACAAAATAATATCAATACTGTATATACTAATGAGGGACTAGAGAGCAAAAATGACAATGAAAAGATCGAAAGGTCGAGAAAACAACACTTGAGCAAGAGCAGCAAACAAGGTCGATAATCCGACAGAGATTTGGCAATAGGGCAGTCCTTAAATACATGGCTAACTTCATGAAAACATTGGCAGCAGGTGTGCATGCTGGAGGGAAGGCCATCCTCTGTCACATGCTGCAGACACAAAACAACAGGATCATGACGTTTTGCTTTCATTTCATTTCATTTGTTTTGTTTTGCTTTTCCAATCTCCCAGCGTGTATGTGATTTTGGTCTGTCCTCCACACTAGCGGGCTAAACACATTGTGTCGTAAGTGTCAGACAAAATGTAAAGAAAATGCTGACATGGTTGTATTGTCCACAAGTTTGTGGTTAAAATCTGTCATTTTGAGCATTCCGTTTTCATCATGAAACCGAGCAGTTTACGCGTGGTCCTGAAATTGTTGTCCTCGCTGCCGTTATGAGGTCGTTAGCCCCTCTGATGTTTTCGCTGATGTTACTACCACAATGTTGTCTTTCTTTGATGGAGGCTGAACTTGTGGTGAGTGTTGGTGTAAAATGCCAATTGCATCGCAAAATCTTACGACGCTTGAAAAGTCGAATCAGAGAAGCAGGAAAAAAGTCCCTCGAAAGTAAAGAGACTACCGTACTTGAAGTCTATTTGGAACGCACTCTCAAGGTATCTGCCAAGATGACTAATTACATGAGGGGCGTGCACACAAACTCAGCTTTTCAACCCCGCTCGCCACGCAGCTGCTCCGCTTTGGTGAAATTCGGCAGTCCTCCCCACTCGATAGGACACACACACACACACACACACACACACACACACACACACACACACACACACACACACACAAACACACACAATGCATGCAGTACAGTATCTGTCGCCACATTCTGCAGGGACATGCGATCCATAGAGACGATTCATGAAGCGGGAGAGTAAACGAGTGCCGGGGCAGATAGCGAATGAACCCGAGCCAACTTGCAGTGTCCCTATAATGAGGCCTGCAAATGTTTTTTTCCCGCTCGCCACGTACTTCGCGTGTCCCAAAGCAACCTCTCCTGCCCCTCTCCTTGCCTCACCTCTCAATAACTTCCTTCCTCTCTACACTCTGCTTCCTCTGCCTTTAAAACACTTTTTGGCAGGGGTCGTTGTTCACTGTTCATCTTCGTTGTAACTCTTTTTCAGTTCGTTGTCCTCTTTTGCTAGCCTCATCGTTTTAATGTCCTCTCTGCCAAATTCGTATTCCCCCTACTAATTTGCCCTGTAGCTCTCCCTGAGCTTAGCTCCCCTGAATTTGCCACATTTCTTTCCCACCAGCCTGCTCTCCTCTCGTCTTTTTTCCCTCAGGGGCCCCGCTACTGTATGTTTGGCTCAGGTAGATTAATTACATGCAGTGACATGCAGGCGCTGGCCAGAGGCTCCAGTAATGAGTTTGATTACTCATCTCCAGCAGCTCTCAGTGCTCAAGGGAGGAGAAGAAGGACACAGAGCCAGGCAGAGGGGCCTCTCGTTTGGGAGGAGCAGGGGGTTCAGAACTGCAACTTTTCCCTCGTGGAGCCCGCCAGTAGAAGACTTTTAGCCGAATTGAGACCACCACTCGAGATCAAAATTAACCACAAGTGAAGTCAGTGACTGACCGATAGCTGATAGCGGAGTCCAGACTTCATAAGTGGATAAGGGTGTAAGGGGGACACAAGTTTTATAGGGATGGATCTTGAACGGATGAAAAATAGCTTTAATGGTCGGCGAGGTTATCGAGCCGAAACGTATCAAGCCGTCATCATGTTTGTTTCAGATGTGTTTCAAATCATCATTTTGAAACACTGTCATATAATTGTGTAGAAATTGTGTAAGTCAAATGTTTTTTGTTGTTTTTTAATTCATTTGGCAGTTTCTGAATAACCTTGGACATTTTCAAGACAAAACAGACAGTCATCTCTTCATCTACCAACATGAACCCTAAAATAATGTTCACCTTTAAAAATGAAATATGATGGGAGGGTTCCTATGAATAGCTTCTAATAATCCAAATTAAGTGAGTGAAGCAATGAGCTATTTTCTGCACATCAATAAGTAAAATCGACTCTAATTCCCACCTGTCTTTAGAGTACGTAACCGCTGGAGCCTCAGTACTCAGAACCAGTTTTTATTTTTAGCTTTATTGTTGACAACCGTGAACTTATTTCTACTCTTACACGACAATTATGAATGCTAAAGTCACCACACACCTGCGCCGCATTTCAATATTTTAAAATCGTCTGAGATGAATTCATTCATATTGAAAAAAAAAATCCTCTGAAACATAAATGAAGGTTGAAGAGCCACTTTGAGTCGATTGTGGTCAAGTTCAGACCGTCCACATGAATTATCGTCAGCTTTAGTGTAAAAACTGCATGTCACAAACTTGCTTTTCGCCGCCTTGACTGCCTTTTTTCTTCACGAGTGGCCCCCGGAAAGCCGATTAGACCGTGGGTGATTGCAATGTGACATGGTGCCACGGTGTGGTCTGTGTTGGCATTTTTAAAGCATGTGACCGTATGAATAAAGCATGATGTGGCGGGCTGCCGGGATAGGCAGAAGCCGACTGGAGAACAAGTCCACCCGGTGTTTTTGGTGACAGCAAACAACTAAAAACCCTGAAAGTTTAATGGGTGCCTGGCCTCGGAGGGTCCTATTGTTTCACTGTTGACTGCCAAGTATTTAAGCAAGTATTTAACCAATAGGGATGTTGCGGCAATGCTAATAAAAGCACCCCGCCTCGTGTGAGTGTCCCGGGTGAGGGTCCCAACCGGATAAGGGAGAAAGGGGATACGAGCACAAAGACAGATGGGGTGTGCTGGAGAAGTCTGCATCATAAATGGGTGCGAATGCGCTACAAGCGCCATCACGCATTTGGAGTGGTCAAGTTCGGTCTACCAAATTAAGTGTGTCAGTGAGCAAATGGAAAATGCCAATTTCACTTGACACTTTCCCTCCCTATCGCATCTTTCCCTCCTCTGTCGCTCGGCCGCTCTATCAAGTGTGAGTGAATCCCTTCTCACACGTTTACCACTGTTTGATGCCTCACACCTTTTTCCTCTCTTCTTTCATTTTGCTGTTGTCTTTGCCTCTTACCTCCCATTCCCATGACATTCTCGCGATGCCCATCCAGCGAAAACCCTTCTGTCATTTCCCTTTGTGTGCGTGTGTGCATGTTATGTGTTTATCAAATGTTTCTATTTTGGTCAGTCTCTACATGGCCATGTTGCATAAATCTCTGCCACCAACAAGCCAGAAATGAATCACAAATGAATTGTTTTAGGATTCACCCGTGCAGGTGACTCTCTCTGTCTATTTTTTGTTGATCAGTATGACTACGAGGGCAGTGACATCAGTGACCTCCCAGTTGACCTTTCCGTGCTGTGGAATGGAAACTTTGTCATCGACAATCCCTTCAACATCCAAGGTAAAACACCAACACCATCAACTCTTATATTTTGATTTTATTTTTATTTTTATAATGGTGAGGTTACCCACAGAACTCTACCTAATCCAGCACACCCGATTTAATTGATCATGATCGTTTCAGGCTTCTACAGAGCTTGCTGATGCACTGATCCTTTGAATCGGGTGCGTTGGTGTAGGGAGAGATGTAAAACAGGCAGGATATGGCTCTCAAGGAACCGGAGTTCTCTATCCCTGGTGTACGGGTTAAAATTAGGTTTTAGGGTTCAGATTATAGTTGTGGTTTTGTGGTCAGGGTGGATTATCGGTTTGGAGATTGGGGTTATTTTTATATGTATGTTATCCAGAGGTGCACATTTTAATTTACAATATTTTCCGCACTAAAAGGCGCACCTAAAAGCCTTCCATTTTCTTAAAAGCTCACAGCGCGCCTTAAAATCCGATGCGCCTTGTGTATGGTCATTACGGTAATATTTCGACCTCAAAATGGCTCCTTTGATAAATTCAAACTTAAGGCGATCATTTTCACAGTTGAACACGGAAATAGAGCAGCAGCCAGAGAGTTCAACGTTAACGAGTCAATGTTATAACTTGCTGTTGGTTAAGTGAGCTGTGTCGCTGCTTTATTAAATACATTTTACTGACATCTGATTGTCGCTATATAGTTCAGGGTGTCGTGTAGTGTAATGTTCTGTTGGCATTTCCTTGAGCGTAGCTCCATCTAGTGGATGCATTGTAGATTGCGTCTTATAATGCGGTGCGCCCAATATATGAAAACATTACAAAATAGGCCATTCATTGAAGGTGCACCTCATAATCCAGTGGGCCTTTTCGTAAGGAAAATTACGGTAATATGTACCATGTTTTGGGCGGCTACCTTTATTACATGTTGTATCCTTTGGTTAAAAAAAAAGAAAATAGGAGACATTCACAATTGCATCATCCTCCTTTTGGATTCTAAATATTTTTGTACCCACTGCCTCACTGAGTTCATTAAAAAAAAATGCTTCAATATTCCATCAAAAAATCAAGACACGGCCGTACTCTCAGTTATGAAAAGGGGTGAGAAAGCATGAGATGAATGGTTAGGACTGTTTCAGAGCAAACATCCATCGCAACCAAATGAACCGGATAGATGTGAGATAGACAGATATACAAATGGAAGAAACCTGCGAGCAGTGGAACAAACGATGGGTGAGAAGGAAGGGTGGACAGACAACAGCTTGATAAATACGCCGCGCACTGGCAGACGGGGAAGATGAGAATTAAGGAGGTGAGAAAGAAAATCCAAAAAGTGGATGAAGGATGGCATTTATTATTTTAATGACTCTTTGCGCATGAAGTGGAAAACAATTACGCATTCAGAATTCTTTCTCAAGTGTAATATATTGCGCTGCAGAGGCTAATGAATTCTAACGTCCCATTACACAAGATAACATAAGTCGGGCTCTCAAGTGTGTCACACAAGATATTTGCTTCAAATCTGCATACAGATTCCGAATTACAAACATTTCTGTTGTTTGTTTCTGTCCCTCCCTCCTATTCATTTTCTATTTTTAGATGGAAAAAGTGCCCGTGTTAATTGCGTCCTATGCCTTCTGTCTGGCCCACTTCTGACAGGAGTCAGACAGGCAGTTCATCTTGCAGATAACTTGCAAATGAGTTGCTTATAGGTCGTAACCTAATTATTCTGTCTGCACTATTTCATTGAAAACATTCTCCTCTGCGGGTTGCGTTTATGCGTCTCTTGTCAAATCTTAATCGGTTTAAAGTCTTCAAATGGACATGTGCTCGTCAAACTTTATCACGGGCATTAAAAATAAGTCGTTTTACCTTTGTCTATTATATCAACTGTACAATTTTGGGAACCCACTGACTAAATACTGACAATTTACCAGAGGGTGACAACGAACCGCCGCTCTGACTGTACCCAATCTGAGCAGGGCTAGTGAACATTTTTCCCACAAGCCTCACTATTTCTTTCATTTGTAAATATGAAGTTGTCAATATGGTTAAGTATTATTGTAAAACACAATATATGTGTGCTCTGTATACTTGGTGATGGCTGGTGGCCACCTGTTGCTCTCTCTCTCTCTCTCTCTCTCTCTCTCTCTCGCTTAAATCAGAAATTATTTTTTGGCGAGTTGCGACAGACATCTGAAACCACACAACAACATTCCCAAAATTCATGTATAAAGAAACATGGCTGCATTTACATATGAACATGGAAATTCTCCTTGTCCTTATCCACTAAGCGCAAGCTCCAATCACTCCATTGGATCAGCAGAGTTTAAGAGCTGCCTGGCGAGCGTCTACGAAATTTGCGACTGAAGGTCCAGTCAATAGGGTGGTCGCCACAACACAAATTTGAGAAGCGGAGGAGGGCCTTGGAGCAGCAGAATGTTTTGCGGTCGTCCTTGCTCACTCACCGCATAAAGACCTTCTCCTCCTTTTCTCCTCGTTTTTTTTCTCCCCACCCTCCATTAATCCCTCGGCACTCCATCCCTCTCTTTCTCTTTCAACATCCGAGCCGTGTTGCTGTATTATCCGTTTGAGGAGTATTATGGGCGCTTGCCCAGCTTTGCCCTAGTGTGAAGTGGAGATGTTAATTAAATCATACATTTGCCTCAGATTAATTAGCGTTATGCTACTTTTAAGCTAAACCATCACTAATCAGATTAGGGTGCGCGAAGGCCAAGGCTGCGGCAGATGGATTCGAACGGAGCCCAATTTGAAGTCTTCCACTCTGTGCGAGGAAGAGAAGTGAAAGCAGGGATGATTTTTCTCCAATGCCCGGGTCCACTTTATTTGTTTTAAATGTCTCTGTTATTTTAACCACAACAAAATGTTCATTTTAATGGTGTGTTTTTAAACCAATATAATATGATGACGCACACACTCAACACACATGGTTCCTTTCGTCAGCCGCTTCTTCTCAGTTGTTAAAGGTTATTTGTGTTCATTTTTATTTCTAATGACTTTTTCCACTCCGAGGAGTTAACGGAATTCATTTATACACAATAAATGATCAATTTACCTTGGACGTTGAAAGACATTATCTGGAGAAACAATTTATTTTTCTTATTTTGCATTTGACTTTTATCATCACAAGTGTTTTCAGTGAGATTAACATGAAATATATTTATGTAGACCATTTCTTGTTCAATAGTGTTGCAAGGACTTTAAGGACTTAAATGCCCATTACCATTTACCTATTCAGAAATAAAAATAGTTTTAAACCTAAGTTAATCATTCAACAACCCCAAAATTCTTCAAATAAACCAGGACCTCTCTATTAAAACAGCATTGAGGGCCGGGGGTCTTACTACAAGCTGAGTTACTGACGGGCATGACAAATCAATTCAATTAAGAGTGCAATTACGAGTTTCAATTAAGAATCAATCACAAAGCATTTGATTATCTGTCAACACTTTGATCAATGAAGTTAAGTTATGCCTTGATGCAAATGAGACAAAATGGATTTGACTACTCAGTTGCAGACTGCGCTTTCAATTCCTGTCTGCCTAATTGGCTGTCATATATATATATATATAGACAGACAGACAGACAGACAGACAGACAGACAGATAGATAGATAGATAGATAGATAGATAGATAGATAGATAGATAGATAGATAGATAGAGAGACACACATATACACACATATATAGAGAGAGAGACACACATATACACACACACACACACACAAAAGTGCATTCAGAACAATCTTTTATGAGAGCAGTCACAAGAAACATCTTCTGGAAACGTATTAACCATTTAGTGAATTAGTGTTGCTCATTTAAGACGAATAATACAAGGCTGTCATTGGTGATGTCAATAGTCTGCTCTATTTGCACTGGTTTTGCCTTTTTTTTCTTTTTTGATTGAGTGTAATGAATGTTAACCATACACCTGCTGGCCGACAATCAGCAAGTGTTTGTTGAATCAAGTAATTATGATATTTTTAATGATGTTTGACAGTACTGTGAAATGGACAATTTTCAGGGAATAACGGCATTGTCTTTCATGCTTGTCTTGTCTTGTCACTCTGTTTTGCTATCCAGCCCACCTGTATAAGTGCAGAGCACTGCGGGATAGCTGTGGCATGTGTCTGAAGGCAGACCCCCGGTTCGAGTGCGGTTGGTGCGTCCAGGAAAAGAAGTGCTCTCTGAGACAAGAATGTACGATTGGCTTCAATTCCCACCTCCCGCTGCAGTTGATTGATGGGGGAGGCTGGATGCATGCTGCATCTGGGAACAGCCGATGTACCCATCCCAAGATTACCAAGGTAAAATAACATTTTATAAAGTCATTAAAAAAATTAATCCACTTTTTGCACAGTTTCTTGATAAATACTGAATTCAGAAGAAATAATTCAGAATTACCTAAACTTGTCTAGCCCTTTATATTGTATATAATAGTAAGTAGAACAGAAAAATGAAAAACTTGTTTTGTTTTATTACACGTATTTACACTGCAAATCTATATCATAAAATACATATCAAAATATTACACAATAAAATTTGTGGGCGGCGCGGCGGTCGACTGGTTAGCGCGTCGGCCTCACAGTGCAGAGGTACAGGGTTCGATTGTGACTCCGGCGTTCCTGTGTGAATGCTCTCCCCGTGCCTGCATGGGTTTTCTCTGGGTACTCCGGTTTCCTCCCACATTCAAAAAATATGGCACGGCAGGTTAATGGAACACTCTAACTGGTCCTTCGGTGTGATTGTGAGCGCAGATGATCGTTCGTCTGTGTGTGCCCTGCCATTGGCTGGCAACCGGTTCAGGTTGTACCCCGCCTGCTGCCCGAAGACAGCTGCGATAGGTTCCAGCACGCCCGAATCTTGTGAGGATAAACGGATTAGAAAATGGATGGATGAATAATCGTAATCATACAATAATATGAAAAATAGCACTTCAAAAAATGCTGTGAATATGCACTTTTTTGGGGGGGACGGCGGGGCGGGAAGACACCATTAATACCAATATAATGTGGCCTCATTTAGTGCCACATCTTAATCCCATCATCATCATCATCATTGTTTGAAGGGTGTGTAATTACCTGCAGAGATCCAAGGCTGGGCAACTCTGATAGGCCATTGCGTCAGCTGTCTTTGGTGAAGGCCCCGAGGTCACAAAAACTCCTGGTGGTGTCCTTCACAGAGAATGAAAGCTGCTTTATTTTAATGTGTTGCTATTAAAACAAGTACATGTTGGCTCCTTGGCTTTGCCCTTGGCACAAAAGCTGTGTCGTTACTCTGTGTTACATCAATCTAGCGCTTCGAAGGGAAAGCCCGATTGATGTTTATTTGATCGTGAGTTTCTTTTTAAACCTAATTTATTTTGGAATCGTGAAATTTTGGCGGGTTTTTTTTGTCATTCCTGAGATGATTACGTGAACTCTGCTGGCCCTTCAAAGTTTAAATAATTTTTGATTATGGTAAAGTTTTATGTGAGGTCATACGAGAAAAACCAAATTCACTATTAATTTCACTGCCCAGTAACTTATGAGTAAACTCAGGGCATTACTTTGATAAGAAATTGACAAAATCAGTTCTCTTATAATAATACTGAACTTTGATTATTGAAATAGTGAAGACATGAGCCTCAATCTGTAATTTGCTTCAATTTGGTACGGTATGTATATGAGCTCTTTATTTGGAAATGATCCTTCATGCCATGTAACGTGTATATTCGTATAACGGTACCACTCTACGCATTCTTTGTTTAGTTCTTATAATGTATTTACTAATTTTGAATTTGAGAGAGAGAGAGAGAGCGAGAGACAAAGAGAGAGCATACCCACAGTTCTGCCGAGCAGTGGTGGAGCACAGGGCAATGGACAGATTACACATAATTACCTCATGATGCTTGTTAAGGATGACACATGTGTAAACCTGGTCCTGGTTCATAGTGTGTATGTGTTGGCGGTAACCACCGTCCATCCGTCACTGTATTTGTTTTGTCATGCCACACCTGTCCTCGTTACGCGTCATAATTCGGCGTGATAAATCACATTATGGTTTCAGGAAGCACCACCGAGTGTTATCCCACCACAGCCTTGGTCTTCGCTTTCAATGAAGCCCCGAGATGGCGATTTGGCTTTGGTTTGCTTGTGTATGTCATCGACTTGTTTCTCCTCCCTCTGGTTTACTTTGAGAGTGTTTTATTTAACAAATAGCAATATCTGTCTTAATTGCATCGCCAATTACCGGGTATCTACAATTATTTATGGTGCGTGTGCTTCTTGCGGATCGATGGGGCTGTCTGGAATGGGTTTAATATGTGTGGCCATGGGTGTATTAATGTGACGCATCCTTGAAATGTCAGGTCACGGGCATCATTGGAGACTGAATCAGACTATTTTTAACTCTGACTTGAGATGAGAGTGAAATATATTGAATGAATTCTCTCTCTCTCTCTCTCTCTCTCTTGCTTGCTCGATCGCTTGCTCCAGTTGTTTCCTGACACAGGACCCCGCCAAGGGGGGACCAGGGTGACCATCCTTGGAGAAAACCTGGGTCTACACTTCAGAGACATCCAGATGGGCGTCAGGTTAGGCAAGGTGCCCTGCATCCCCATCGAGACCGAGTACCTAAGCGCCGAGAGGTAAATTGGAGGACAGACTCCTACATCGTATCATTTCAGGTGCAATCACAAAGGTGTGTTTGTCATAAGTCACTGCATTTTCACAACGATCGAAGAGAAGATGGATTCATCTGTAGATTGATGCAGGGCTGGAGCTCTGTCTTCAGCTACAAAGTATTCACATTCACATTTGCACCTCACAGCAATTTAGAGTTTTCAGTTGACCTAAAATGCATGATTTTGTAAAAATTGACCAAAATGAATCCTGCATTCCCCTCTTCAATTCATAACAATTTATTAGTTGACACAACCGAGACGTACCCAATGAGACATCAGATTTTTGTGCGTGACGATAATAGGATTCCATCTGTTGTTCCCCTCCATTACTCCCTATATATGTGCTTCCCCTGACTTTCCCATCCCTTTATCCTGACATTTACTCCTCTGCAGGGTTCTGCACAGTTTAGGAATTGCGTTCAGGCAAATCGGAACATCTCTCACTGGTCCAGTTAGTCGGAAAAGCAAGCATGTGGAGACGGCAGAATGCATTTCAATTTCGAATAAAACACACACTTCAATTAACCTCCATATCTTGACATTCCGCTTCCTCTTCACATGGACTGTATGTTTTTGTATTTGTGTCCTTTTAGTTGCACGGTTTGATTGTCATTTTGCTCACACGATCAGACAATGAAACACCAATACATTATACTGACTGTTGTGTTTTAGTACAGCAAAAACATACTGTGCATGGATGAGGTGACTGAGTGTTCATTCTAGATTGTGGTGACCTTCAAAGCATACGTGATGAAGGGAAAAAAGGGAGTGGTTCTTGGATATGGTAAATGTATGCGGTGCTACAGGTTTTTATTTATTTTTTTTTTTAAACCTCCACCAAAAAGGTTATGATTGTACAGTATTGTCATTATCGGTACTCTTTTGGCCTGTTTGTGTATATAATTTTTATAACACATGTAGACAGGAATAAAGAAATTATATTTTTACTATAAAATAAATTGACAAAACTACCGTATTTTCTGCACAACAAGGTGATCCGGATTATAAGGCGCACCTTGAACGAATAGCCTATTTTAAAACGGTTTTCATACACATGGGGCGCAACGCATTATAAGGCGCAGAGAATAGAAGTTACAGTCGTGGCTGCGGTTGCACTATGCATCCACTACCAGTGCCAGGCTAAAGGGAATACAATACAATACAGTTTTATTGATATAGAGCCTTCACAACCGCTGCAGTTGTTTGTAACAAAGCTCTGAGAACTGGTCGCAAGCACGGACATAAAAATATTATTCAAATGTGTAGGTCACTGTCAATTCTTGTCAGATTGATGTTGTATTTGCGCATCCTATTTGAGCTTTTGAAAGTTTGAAATGTTACTGCGCTCCCAAGCAGCGCCTTTACATTTTTTGTTGTTGTTGAAAACCATCTTGGCTTTTTTTCAGTCTCTGATTAGTTGAGGCAATGAAAATATTCATGTTAACAGTTCGTCTTTATTGATATAATGTGATCAACTCTATTCTGTTCACAAACGTGTACTCTTTCACGATTTATTTCACTCTGAGCTCATTCTCCCCCTTGCTGTCATCCCTGCACCAACAGAATAGTGTGTCTGCTGAATGATGCAACAGGATACAGAGTACAAGAGGCTCAGGTCGAGGTGTGCGTGAGAAACTGCGTTAATGACTACAGGGCCCTTTCTCCTAGGCCGTTCACGTTTGTGGTAAGGACCGCACAATAGTAACATCAACCACTGAAATGCTTTCACCAAGTAGCCCTTCGTTATTCGTCATTAAAACTCGCTTAACCCTTTTAACCTTCGCCATTCAGCAGTGACGTTGTTCAACAGTTTTGCCTACACATTGTCCGGACTGAAACTATCAAAGAGCGGGGTCTAATTGGAAGTAGCCGCCAGACAGCCTCAGCGCGTTTTCAAAAACATTTTGCGCAATGTTGTGCTTTCAACTTAATTAGGGGAGTGTCCTTTTTCTGTCCCAGCAGGCCGAACGCATGATTAGATGAGTTTGGTGTCGAGAAATTTAAGAGCTTGAAGTTTGAGTTCACAAGCTCATCGATGTTCTTGTGACTTAATTTACCAAAATTCCAATGATGAACTCCAAAGTCTTGTACAATATCTTGACTGATGCATGGATGCTATTTTTGTCACTGCAGTTGGTGAGCAAACTCCCCTCTGTTAATATGTTTTACTTCTTCTCAATCTCCAAATTTTGGGGGCCAGGGACCAGTTTGACGAAAAGTCAGATTTTTTGGCAGGCCGGAAAAAAAAACGGTTGAATTGTCTCAATACAGCATTGTTGTTCTTGGAAGCTGTCGTTTTTTTCCACATCACATGACCAAGCTGTGCATTTAAGCAAAGGCACAAGAGTCAGTCGCTGAATTTCAAAATAAAACTTGAACCCGATGATGAATACAATATATTGTGTGAGGTTGTTTTGTGCGTTTTGTTAGCAAATGACCTGAGCTGCGGTAACAGTCTATGGCCTGGTGGTTGGGGGCTTCTGCTCTAGTGCAGTGATGATGCATCCATTTTTATTTTATTTATTATTATTTTTAATATAGTGAATACTGTCACGTTTGCGAAGTGGTGGTGGTGGACCCCAAAAAGCAGGCCGGAGAGAGGAGCAGGGTGAACTTAACGAATTGTATTAAAATACTAAGTTAACGAAATCTAGAACACACAAAGTCTGGAAAACAAAACGAATCCAAAGTAGCTAACAAAACCATGGCATAAGCAGAAAACAAAGTGATAAACACAAACTAACAGAAACTGTGATAGCAACTAACATGACAGAAGCAAACAAGCGACAATGACCCGACAATGAGTGGTCGGGCGGGAGTCCTTTTATACTACTAATTACATAACGACCAACAGGTGTGCAGCTGCAGGGGGGAGCCCTACAGTGCCACCTGTTGGTCACAAACAGAATCATGACAAATACAGTTAAAGGTCTTCAGTGAATGGCTATTGTAGATCTAAAAATTTCAATCGACTCACTTTACATGTCTTCGTTACATGTGTCTCTTCTCCAGACACCATTTTTCACCGGCATCCAGCCTTCCCAGGGTCCGATATCTGGGGGTACCCGAGTCACTATAGAAGGGAGCTACCTCAATGCAGGCAGCTCTGTTTCTGTCAGCATTGGACCTCAGCCCTGCCATTTTAAAAAGTAAGACTATATTTGTCAATCACAACTACCTATGTTCTTCCTCCTTTGCCAAAAATGTGTGCCTGTTTGATGCTCAATGACATTGCCTTGGACATTTGATGACCCAATTAAGTACTCACTGGGGACCATGGGATTGGAAAGCCTGGGAAGGGAACAGAAAAAAAATTGTGATTATCTGTCTAAAGTAGTTGTTCGTGTGTGAGAAATAACAGCGTCATCACCGTTGAGACAGGTTTGTACTCACACTGCCAGTGTTTGCAGGTGTGTGTCGTATGTGCACGCACAAGTAAAATTCACAGGCGCGCAGCAGCGCTTCGCCTGAACTCACGCAGGTTTTTCCTTAATCTCAGGCAAGAAAAAACATTCCCGGCTATCACAACAGTGGCATGCATGTCAAACGTAGGGATTAGCCACTGGCTGCTAATCTGTGTTGAAGCAACTACTGTGTGCTAGCTTTGATGTTGCTGCAGTCATTTCTGTCGCAACACACCCCCCTCACAGTAAATCCAGTTGATTCCACTTCACTGCAATTCTGTCTTTATCTGTCAGACCCGAACTGTGCCGCCGTGTTTGTAGCCTCTTGTCAAGGTTGCTGGCTTTTAAAAGGCGTTGCTATGGTGAGAAGTCAACACGGAAATCTATATTATCTGGACTCTATGTTACAGTAAATGGGGCTTTGGAATAGAACCGCATTACAAAGGAATACATAAAACATATTCTGCAAGAATGTAACCGCCTTGAACAGCCAAAGTATTGCACACTAGCATCTATTCAACTTTACCCTGACCTTGGTGATTGAGAATCAACTCAAACTAATTCGATGCATACCTGCACCAAAGTATCTCTACACCGCATTAATGTTGCGTAGTCATATCCCGGGAGAGCTGCCGACACATAAAAGTACTAAATGTATATTTGATAAAGTGGCTTGACAGAACTGCTTGCATGAATGCAATAGAAATAGTTATTAAGCATACACAGTATGCATACCGTATGCACACACACACACACACACACACACACACACACACACACACACACACACAACTAGCTGTCTGTACCAGTCACGTGTAGCTGTAGCCATTGAATATGCACCGGTAATCGAAAAGATAGACCCCACTTGATGCTCATTAGTAAATTTTCGTGAATTATATTTTCAAGAACTTTTTAATCCAATTGAGCATATTTTTTCACTTGCTGTTGACAAAACTGAATGCAATAAGAAGCACAAAGAATCTCCTGCAATGGAACTCCGTTTGGTGTCGTTCATGTAATGGGCTCCAGGCTAAAAATGACTTTTGTTCAAATACTGGATTGATGATTATAATGTAATTCTGTATATTGTTTGAATCTGTATTCTAGAAGGTAATTTGTGCATTTTTTAACATTTTTGTGTACCTGGCACTTCTGGACATACTGTAACTGTCTATCTGAGTCCGAACAACCAAAGTCGTTTGTCCATCCAGGAGGAATGCCCATGAGATAGTGTGCATAACGCCAGCTGGCCTGGCTCCAGGAAGCGCACCTGTCTTGGTGGACATCGATGACGCTGAGCTCAGAAACCCAGAGGTCAAGTTTAATTATACCGAAGACCCCACTGTGCTGAGGATTGAACCTGACTGGAGCATTGCCAGGTAAACCTTTGTCTCATTGAACAACTGACAACATTTTATTCAAATACATTTGTATCACATATGTATTATGATACCGCTATCCCGTGAGGCGTTCAGCCCAACGAAGACCATCGAGAAAATGCATCGCTCACGAGATTGTTTGTCGTTTCATCAAATGGTTCCGATCGGCTGACCATAGAATTTCATAGCAAAACACATTGTTAGTCTCTCGTACGCTCTGTTGCTCAGAGAAGAATCACAGCAAACATAATCAAGGAGTTATTGCCCAGACCGCTGTCATACGCAGTGAAATACAAACTCCTACAATGTTTACCAGCCAGTCACTGGACTGACAATTTGAACTCTTCCTTACCAAGATGCTTGTGATGACGCCAGTGTGAGCATTGGAGAGCTGCTCAGATTTAACATTCACACCTCGAAACATTGAGCGGCCTCACATTGGCTTAACGAACTGAGAAACGTGTCCCTTAATTCAATCTTTGTCATTAATAACGACCGCTGGCTGTATGATCACTTTGGTACAGAATTAAACTCTTCATTTTTTTTTCACATTTATATTGGGCGAGTAGCCAGATTAATTTTCAAAGTCAAGGAATCTGTCCTGCATATTATATCCGGACAGGGGCAGATGTAAATTCCAGATGAGAGTTGACACTGGCTGCAGACAGAGATAAATTGATGGTGTCTCCAGAGATTTGTCATCATATAAAGCCCACTTTTTACATCGGAAGTGATCAACGGAAGAGTGTGAAGTTGTCATCGTCAATTTGCCATTCAAGCTTCGACTCTGAGTGTTAATTAAAAAGTCAGCTAACGCCTAACGACAATCACGCTTCTAAGTTTCCGCCTCAGCTAATTCTTAATGCACAGCTTTTTATAAACTCCACATTAAACGTGAGTAAAGCGTTACCACAGGGGCACAGACAGTATTGGGAAAGCTCAGTTTCTTTGCGAACTAGTTCAAAATTTAGCTCACAGTTCAGTTCATAATTCAAAACCAGTTTATCATTCAAACTATTTGAACTATGTTCATCGTTACGAAAAATGAATTATTTTTCCATTCTTTTTTTCCCTCCATTTGATTCTGTGAGATCTCACATGCATTATACTTTTCAATGTTTTGCTTTTTTCTTTCTTTTTGGTGAATGTATTGACCAAAGGGCCTGGCTGTAACCCTTTCATAAATTTGACGAAGGTCGGGGATTCCACTTTTCTCAAAGGCCGCAGCTCTCCGACAATATACTGGAATGCCAGGTCTTCCAGTTGCAGCTTGGAGCTGACAAAAAAAAAAAAACACTACGGTGCGCCGTTAATGTGTCTTTGATCGGAAATGATCTGCTTCATCGAGCCGGTGCCATTTTTTTGCACATGCCTCCAAAGCCTTACAGGGTGCTTTAAAATGACAGTTTCGCTGGTGATGTAATCGAAGTCTGCATTTGCTTTTTCAAACTTGGTGAAAGCATGCACATATTGTGATAGACTGTTATTACAGTCTGATATCTGCAATACTTTTTTCATTTCACAAAGTGCTATTAGAGCCACACCGGAAAGAAAACACAAGGATGAGAAAATTATTAATTTATCATTACATAATGGTCCAGTGGTTAGCAGGTTGACCAGCAGAGGTCGTGGTTTCGATCCCAGCTCTGGTCTTCCTGTGTGGAGTTTGCATGCTCTCCCCGTGCCTGTGTGGGTTTTCTCCGGGTATTCCAGTTTACTCCCACATTCCAAAAACATGCATGGCAGGCTGATTACACGCTCTAAATTGTCCCTAGGTGGGAGTGTGAGCGCGGATCATTGTTCGTCTCTGTGTGCCGTGCGATTGGCTGGCAACCGGTTCAGGGTGTCCCCCGCCTACTGCCTGAAGATGGCTGGGATAGGCTCCGGCAAGCCCCGCGACCCTTGTGAGGATAAAGCGGATCAGAAAATGGATGGATGGATAATTCTCATCAAATGATGAGAAATTTTTTAAAATTTTTTATGAGACTCTTTCTTTCTACAGACCTGTCATATTAATTGGGTAATGTCATTGAATATACAGTCCTGTAGTATTTGTTGTTAAGCTTTTGGGTTGATTAGCATTTAATGACATCAACAGGTTAGTCTTTTTTTTTTTTTTTTCAGAAGAGATACCAATTTTGATCAAACTACATGAAACTACTTCTGGTGCAACCAAGGAAAAACGTTTCAAAACTCATTGTTTGTAAAGACAAGATAACACAAAAACACCTCCCAGTACATTTACAGGTCTGGAGAAAATGGCCAAACACTTTGATTTGGCTGGCATAGTCCCTACAATGTCACCGTCACAGCTCAGCTGAAATAGAAAGGATGACGACGATTAGACGTGAAATCACACATCGTCTGCCTTTGCGTGTCAGCAGAGAATTGGCACTTTTGCTCGAGCGGTGATAAGTGAGGAAAGGCATTTAAAGGGAGTGTTAGAGCACCGCCGATGTGCAAGTCCGATGATGATCCATTTGGATGAAGACAGAGCACTGAACTTGAGTCAATGACAAGTGCTCATATGGGATCCAAAAGAGAGACGGAGGTAACAGTGGAGGTTGCAACACTCTTTTTTGAAATTGAATTATAGTTTTAACGATTGCTGCTCTTGTTGGGGCGAGCACTTACATCTAGTCTCATACCACAGGAAGACAGGCAACGTGTCGGTGCTGTCAGAAAGTCTTCAACTGTACACTTGAATTAAATACAACCTCAGCATTTTTCACTTCTAGCTTGTATTTGATCGAGTCATCCGTAAGTGGCAGTGCCAGTAGACCAGCTGAATGCGTGATCAATTATAATTGAGTGCAGGGACGTAAGTGATGGATGTAAGTGAGTGTGTAGTTTGTAAAGCAGATAAATTACAGCCAAGGCAACTGCCAGCAGAGGAGTGGATCATTTAGCAAAATCAATCAATAATGGGACTCGCTCCATGATTTTTTTACTCCAAAGCAATGTTGATGGAAACGATATAGACTATTTTTTATTTTGTCAAGTGGCTGCACACATTAGAATAATTTGGATTTCGATATTAGTCATTTTAAGTAGATGTATAGTCTACGTAAAAATGTATCTGGATACAAATGGCCTTTTAAATCCAGTTTGTTTCATTTTATCCAGCTTGCTAAAGTCACATCATGGCTGGTTTACTATCATGCACTTTGGAGTAAGCCATTCCTCCATTAAGCGTCTCCAGTTCGTCCAGAATGCTGCTGCTCACTTCTTAACTGGTACTCTTAAGAGGGAGCACATCCTACTCTGGCATCCCTTCAGTGGCTCCCGAAACTTTTGTTTGGCTTTTGTCTCAGCATAAGACTTGATTTTTTGTTTTACTGTTTTTGTGCTTTTGAATGTGTTCATTATTAATTTATTGTTTTGTCGTTTGTTGTTGTGTGAATTATTTTTGCTCCATGTATATCACTTTGTATACAGCGGTGGTTGTTCTAAAGTGCTGTGTAAATACAGTTGAGTTGAGTTGAGGATTAATGGAAAGAAACAGGAGAGTAAACAATCCTCATTTTGATCATCGGCAAATTGTACACCTGCACTTATTTATACATGCTTTGGTTTTATGAATAATATTCAGATCTTACGTTTTTATTGCGCACTTAGTCTATCTATTGTCTTTTGTTGAACATGTCAAGACTGAGCCAATTGTTTGCTTTGACATGACACAAATATTTGCAAAATGTGCACTTCTGGGTTTTCTCAGAAAAATTCTAAGCATGAATATATATATATATATATGTATATATATATATATATATATATATATATATGGGCAGGCAGAGTCTTTTCATGTAAGTATGATTGTGACACACAATATATATATATATATATATATATATATATATATATATATATATATATATATATATATATATATATATATATATATGCACACACATAAATGTAAAGGTCAGTCTGAGAGGAATGGAAGAAAATTACATCCGTATGAGATCTGTGAAAGTGAAGGAGTGGAAGGTGTTACCACTAAAATGATGGGAACCACTCCATATTTTCATTTCCTATCCATGTGATTACCTGTTTTATACATTCATCTGATGCACTGAAGGTTCTTCTTGCTGCAAAGAGTAAACGTCTTCTTTCATCGCTGCAGTGGTGGAACTCTCCTGACAGTGAGTGGGACCAACCTTGCAACAATCCGGGAACCTAAGATAAGGGCCAAGTATGGGCAGGCAGAGTCTTTTCATGTAAGTATGATTGTGACACACAAACTCTCACCCACTCGAGTTTCCCATTTTGGTTTTTTACATAGTTTATTTAAGAGTGATTATCAGCAACGGGATGGCGACAGCTTTGCTGCATTACAAGGGAAACTACTTTCAATGCACGATCATTGTGTAGTTTGAATTATTGACTTCATCTCCTATCCTTACAGAAATTTGAATTATGAATTAAAATCCACATCTTAGCGCAGGTGCTTGCACAGGCTGTTTGCAAGCTCAGATATCTGCTCAAGTTCTATACACGTATATTATTTACTCCCAAACGAGCATAATCTGTCAGATTCACATGGCACAGTCATCATTCCCCAGCGTCTTCTGCTTGAAGTGTCAGAAAGTGTGTTGATCACTTGTCCTCTTCTGTTTCAACCTCATGCCACATTCCAAAGGTCAGTGTGCCACATGATTCTCGACCCGATTTGTTTATTTACGTGCCACTTTCATAACAGCTGCATCTGTAATAATTCTGTCACAAAATGAGAGAAACAATGACAATAATGCTTTTGTAAAAAAAAAAAAATAATAATAATAATAATAATAATAACATAATATAAATTAATAAGTCACTGATGGTGTGGTGGTACACTCGCCTGACTTGTGAATGGCTGTTCCTCTCTATATGTGATCTACAACCGACTGGCAACCAGTTCAGGGTGGAGTCCGCCTTTCGCCCGAAGTCACCTGGGATTGGCTCCAGCATGCCCCGCGACCCTATTCAGGATAAGCCGTGTTGAAAATGGATGGATGGATGTCAATTAATTTGTTAAAACAAAAATTACCATAATTTCCGCACTATAGAGCGCACCTGATTATAAGCCGCGCCCACTACGTTTTAGAGGAAAACCAATTTTGTACATACACAAGCCGCACCTGTATATAAGCCGCATGTGCCCACATTAAAACATGGCAACATATTTACAAAGAAAGACGGTACACAGAGAGAGTTTTCAAGGTTTTAATAATATAACTTAACAATAATAATAATATAACTTTCTTCCCAAACGGTGCCTCTGACGCGGCAGTAAAACAGTAGCAACATGGTAACAACACGCTAGCAACAGAATAGCAACACAGTATAACAGGTCTGGTAAAAGAACATACCGGTACTTGTAAAAATCACGGTGAGCCATCTTGATCTTCCTCCTGTGAACTGAAGCCATCGAAGTCACCGTCCTCAGTGTCGGAATTAAACAGTGTCATAAAGACCGGTCTTAATCTTACCTTTTCTACTCGAGCGCCCCTGGCGGCCGTTAGAAAAATTACATAAATTGGCCGCATCACTGTATAAGCCGCAGGGTTGAAAGTTTGGGAAAAAAGTAGCGGCTTATAGTCCGGAATTTACGGTAAGTCAAATTGAATGTCTTCAAATGAAAAATCTCATCGACTAAAAAAGAATTCTGGACCTTTTGTTGTTGTTGGCACGTTTACGTTAAGCCACACCGGTAAATACTAAGAGGGCAGTGGTAAGTGTGCCATTGATATGTGATAAAGAAATAGGCAGTCGTACAGCAATGTTAGCATTGTTCAACTAACTTCTTGTGTCCTCTTTCTGTCTTTCTCATTTACAGAACTGTACAGTGTACAACAACTCAGTCATGGTCTGCCTCGCTCCATCTGTGGCAGACTCTGAGCTGGGCTTTTCCGAAACCGGCACCGGTCCTGATGAGATTGGATTTTACATGGACAATGTGAACTCATTGGTGGTGGTCAATGAGACTTTCAGCTACTATCCCGACCCTGTGTTTGAACCGCTCAGCTCATCGGGGATAATGGAGCTCAAACCAACATCTCCACTGATACTGAAGGTCAGAAATGCAGCTGGATTTATTCTCTTTTTGATCTTTTTTTTTTCAGTCGTACACTAAGATAATTTGCTTCACAGTAAAAATCTAGACGTTTCACTCCTAAAATCTCCCATTTTAGTAAGGGACAAAACCATAATGCTGGGTTTATACTGTGTTCCTGGTGGCCACAACAGCACCCACTGTTTGCCTCAAACATCGGGCGCTGCGGCCTTTTGACCATTTTTTCCCCCCTCCTTATCAAGTCTTTCTAAGTTTTGTCATGGTGCATCATTATCTCGGTGGATGGGCCATTTGGCGAAGGAGCTGCTGAGTCCTAGAGGCTCACAGGCACACCCCTGTTCTACACAGGTGCCAGTAATTTCCCTCACAGCCCGTCATATTTCTGATGGGATCTTTTATATTGCTCACGCAAAGATCAAGTTATGATGTTTTTCACGTTCTATAAAGGCTTTATACAGTACAAATAAAACATGGCACTGGGAAACTTTGGAGTAAGTTTGTGGCCACGGCAGTCTCGAAAAAATCTCGATAAAGCTGCCCTTTGAAACCACCTCCCAGACCGTGAGCGCCGTGTCAAAGCACCACCCGCTGTATCGCACTAGTCCTGTAAATTGTTACCCAGCTGGAAATGCCGTAATTGAAGAAAGAAAGCATGTTCTGTATAGCACATGCTTTTTCGTTGCCAAAAAAAAAAAACTAACTTTATGAAAATTGGTCGACAAATGAGCAAGTTATGACTTGCCTGGGCGTTTTCAAGATAAATGCATTGCCTTTGATGGGAACGTTTCCGCTACATAGGAAGGTAGTTTAGCTGGGCTGCTACTGAGTGCTGGGGTTTCATCTCAACTGTATTTATAGAGCACTTTAAAACAACCACCGCTGTATACAAAGTAATGTACATGGAGCAAATATCATATATACAACAATATACAATAAAAACAATACATTAATAACGAAGACAGTAGAAAGCGTGGTTCATGGTTGAAGCACTTTGTGAACAGAGCGGGATGATAAGATCCTAGCTTGCCAGTCACTGGCATGATTAAAAAGTGTGTCAGGAAAAAATAATAAAAATCAGCAAAAACCTCTATAACAAAAATACAAAACCGGAATCTACACGAACAAGAATGACTACAAACATGAGCAAGAAGGTCTACAAAATAACACTTGAGGCAGTACAACGACCAAGGTCAATAATCTGATAAACGACCATGCAGCTCAGAAGTCCTCAAATACCTGGCAGGCTTGATTGGTAAACGCGGAACAGGTGCGCCTGCTGGAGGGAAACGCCCTTCACTCCAATTGGAGCGGGAACAAAACAAACACAGGACATGACAGTAAATATGCTTCCTGTCCAAATACAGACAGCCGACAAATGTGACAGTTTAAAAATCCGGTTAGGGTTCTACCGCAATCACAACTTGTCATGTTTGCCCCCCATTGTTGTCTCACATCCATTCTGTTTAGTCCACGGTGAACTGAAAAGTGATTGCCGTTGTCACCGGGGAACACAATGTAAACATAAAATAGCACAGCTTCCCAAATGTAGATTGTACATGTAAATTACATTTTCATAGCGTCACAAACACTGGCCGTCCTTGTCTTACAGTAGAGTTCTGTTCCTAGCATCGGGTGACGTAAAACCGAGGTTACAATCGGTCGTAGTCTATCATCACCGACCGATGCTAATGCAGTCGTAAAGTCAGGATTACAGCAAGTATGTGCATGAAAAGCAATTATTGGCTAGCAAAAAAGTCACAAAATCTCCTTATGGATAACACGATTAAGGAGATCGGATTATTCTTTATTATGAGTGTCATCAGAGACAAGTAACTTAAAATGAAACATTTTTTTGCGTGGCGTTAAAACATCACTGAGAGTCAACCGGTGTCCCTATTTTGTATCCATTTTGCATGTGTGTAATAGTCGATGTAAATACTTTCATAATAACACGTGCGCATGCATGCGCGTGTGCTTGTGCGTGTTTTTCTTCGATGGAACGGAGGATGTTTACAAGCTTGCGGAGTGGGTTACGGTCTCCTGCGGAGACAATGGGATTACAAAGGGGAGTGTGTCTCTGTATCCCACTGCTAAAGCAACAGGAGACGCGGAAGCCATCACCTCTGACTCACTTCTCTCAAGTCCCACATATGATTTCTTTTATAGACTCTATTCACTTCACTTTCCTGAAGTTACTTCCCAGGGTTCATGTTGTTCATGTGCATCACTTCCTTCAAAAAAAAAAAAAAAAAGGCATGTGCAGAAATGAAGTGAGGCTTCTAAGTCCAGTCATGTTGCGGTGTGAAAATGAAGTCCAGCTCACCCGTTGACCTGAATGAGGACAAGCGCTCCAGAAAACGAATGGCTGGGTATTGTTCATGAATGAGTTTGTTTTTTTTCCCCCTCATTGTATTTGTCCTTGCCTTCGTTTAGGGTCGCAACCTGATCCCAGGTAACAGTCGTCTGAACTACACGGTCCTCATTGGAGAAACTCCCTGCGTTCTAACCCTGTCCGAGAGTCAATTACTGTGCGAGTGGCCCAACCTCACCGGACAACATAAAGTCACGGTCAGTGCAACTTTCTGAGGCTCAGTCGGTCAATGTTTCAAGATGACGCAAATTATGTAACCACAGTGTGTTAAAAAAATAAATATACTGTTGTGAAAGCGCTATATAAATCAGCATGTATTGTATTGTAAATACCAACAATACATAACGTGGACGAAGAGGCTTTTCCTGTCTTGCATGCAGTTTCCTGGAACCTTTTCGGTCTGATTCTAGAATGTTTGTTTGTTTGTTTGTTTGTTTTACAATTGTATATGTTTAATTTTGTATGCTGAAATGATGAAGATATTGTCTTAATCGCAAATGATCGTATTTTCCGCACTATGAGGCATATAAGGCACACCTTCAATGAATGGTATGTTTTAAAACTGGTTTCATATATAGGGCGCACCGCAATATAAGGTGCATAGAATAGAAGCTACAATAGAGGCTGAGGTTGCGTTATGTCTCCACTAGATGGAGCTATATTAAAGGGAATATAATACAATACAGCTTTATTTCTATTGAGCTGTCACAACCGCTGCAGCTGTAACAAAGCACTTTACAGAACATTTAAAATACTACGTTCAAGAAATCAGAATATTGAATCATATATAAGGTGCATCGGATTATAAGGCACACTGTCGGTTTTTAAGTAAATTGAAGGCTTTTAGGTGCACCTTATAGTGCGGGAAATACGGTACTCAGTGTAAACTCTGTATCTATTTAATTGAACCTATGACTGATTCTTTTGTGTAAATGGCAAGAGGTGGATACACCGGTTCATTGTACCTTCTGCCATTTAATGGAAGAGCAAAAAATAATTCTGCCCGTCAGTATATATTGCTGGAATAGACGAATGAAAAAAGAAACATTTATAATTCATGCATCATGATTTTCTGATGAAGTAAGTTTGGATAATTTCCTGCGGTGCCCCTGATGACCTGTCACAGCACATTGGTTGGGAATCACTGCCATACTAAATAGCTGTGTCAGAAATGTATTACGTCTAGAATGCGTCACATTTGGGCTTCTGCGACATGTGTTGCACATGCACACGCCCATACATAGGAAGCATACTTTTTTTTTTTTTTGTGGGTTGTAAGTAAATCGTATCGAGTTATTTCACCATTTCAAGAGGTTGAACTGATTTTTCTTCTCATCAAACGGAGATTTAACAATTCCTTTTCAGTTGTTTCACATCCACTGATTCAATTCAGATGGGGATCATTTCACAGGCTCCAAGTTGAATATATTTTGTACAAAATCGCGCCGGTGCACCGTCCATTTGATCCGTCATGTCCTCCATGACTTCATCACTGCTCCACTCTGTAACAACCTGCTGGGCTGAAGTATGTTCAAACTGACCTCATTCATGTTTATGCATTTAGAAACTATTCCCATCTGACAATGTCAGCACATAATGTCACTCTAACCTTGCTGTTGAATTATGGGAAGAAAACCTCGTGGCTTTCCCCAACGATTTCCTCTGACAGATCCAGGTTCCGCTTCACTGAGCTGGCACACCAAGGTGGCTGTTAAATATGTAATGCTTAATTAACAGGGTTAACTTCGCAGGTTCTCCCCTCGCCTGTTGCTGAGCATCGGGTAGTCTTGTTTTTAAGCAAGAGAAATAACTTTTCCCTCGGTCGAGAAAGAAAAAAAAAGAGCCACAGAGCCACGCTACGCTTTTGATGTTTTCATCCGTGAGGGCTGAAGGGGGTGCGCGTCTCGTTGAATGAACCTTCACACCATTTGCAGGTGTAAAAAAAGACGAAAAAATGTCTTGCTATTCGGTGAAGCGTATTCGCCTCATCAACCGTGAACGCCTCAGTGGTTCTTTGCAGCAGGTGCCGCTTGTTGTTAGGTTCCCGCGTGTACTCTGTTATTCCAACATCTGTATTAGTTTTAGTCCATGTTAAATACAGGAAATAAAATGAGCATAACCATCAATAAATTGTTTTTGTTTTGTAAACTGGTGCTGGACTAATAACTGGCGTTCATGATTGACATACTAGATAGAGTAATGAATAGGAAGCAACGGTCACTACCCAAGACTGAGTGACAGAACCGACCAATCAAGCTGCTGTCAGTATTGATTGACATGTCGTTCAGCTAGTGACGATATGAACAGTGAGTGAGATGTCAATCAGTGATGATGTAGAGTTTTTGAAATTCAAAGACTGCAAGAAGAGCTAAACGTAGTCTGAAATAAATATTTTTTGAGAAGAAATGCTTTTTGGGAGGTCCTAACAAGCTGACGGAGGAATCACAGCAAAGTCATTTTCGCACTGAACTGTTTGGAGGTTTTTTTCTTTCCACACGTGCGTCAAAAACCAATGCAACATTTTTTTTTTCTCAAGCATCCACAGTGTAAATGATGTCAATGTCACTTTCATCACGTTAGTATCAGAAAGCCAACACAAACAAGCTTCGTAAGCGCAGCCCACAGCAAGCGCCGAGCGGTACTTGCTTCTAACTGTCACCGCGCCGCAGACGTTCTTCTCTGATTCGCTCTGACTGCAGCAGACTTTAAAAATCAGCACATCTCACGCTGAAGAAAGTCAACCTCAGGCAGACGACGCAGCCCCCGCTCGAATATATTTGGATGTATGTCTGAATATTTGTGCACCCACTCACCCCACCCCCCTCCCCCATGCCCTTTTTTAAACTTATAGCCAATGTCCTCTCACAACGGCCTCGCTTTATCTTTTTGACATTTGTTCCCTGCCAGCGACAGCCAATATGCCACCAAATCCAAATGACAGCGCATCCATTTAATTCATCGTGATAGCTCTCAACGGCATCAACCAGCCAGCTCCAAGGTGGAACGACGTATTAAAAATCCTCACATGCAACACTCTTGCATTAAATGTTGCAAAGGTGTTGTTGTTCCGGTTGAGGCTTACCATCTTTTGACATTACCCCCCAAAAAAACCCTATGCCTTCACTTCCGTGTCGATAAGCATCGACTTTTTATGTGCTCGTGTGCACTCGCGAGTACTTCTGTACATGTGTGTTAAAGTGCGCATTTATGCATGCGTTGCACGTGATACTGCGGAGAGGGACGCAGCTGTTTCACAAAGATGTTCCCCGAGTAGAATGACCTACATGCAGGGGACCCCAATGGGCGTCCAAACATACACAGTTTGTGTGGGTGTCAGTGAGGTCCCCACAATGTGTGTTTGTGTGTGTGTGTGTCAGCCAGGCTTTGCGTGTCCCTTCTGACGCTCAGCTGCGTGTTGGCAGCTGCATGCCTCCCTCGAGTTTTTCGAAGAAACTCGTTTGTTGTTTTGGCCTACAGCTTTTTTGTTCCTCCATCAGTTCTTCAGTCTGTCACAAGAGTAAAAATAGACACTGACTTTGAAAATGTGTCACCCAACCTGGTTGAGATGCCTAGGCTCGCGCGGCACTCGCATCATCTGAGCAGCTACAGCATCGTCAACCACGGTTGATCGTAAAACAATAAAATGTTCTACGTCGGCTTTGATAAGAGATGACTGTTTTGCTATGTGAGAGGGCGCTTCACTTACTTTAACTTTCATTGTTATATTCTCTTTCCTTCTTCTTTGTGTTTAGTACACCTTGTTGAGGGCGCACCTTTATTCGGCGTATGTGTGGCAAAAAAAAACATCCAAATCTTAGAGATTTGAGTTGTGCTTTCCCCTGAAATATTAGCCAAACCTTTGATACAGAGGCATGATTTTGCTGAGCCAACTCATGATGTATCTTTTTTTTTTTAATTATTGGTATTTAAGAACAAGAATAAGAAAACCTTTATTTGTCTCACAATGGAGAAATTCCCAATTTACAGCAGCAAAGTTATGAAAGGAAGAAAGTAGAAGAACAAAAGGTTTAGGATCTGCTGTAAAGGCAGCCACTCTCACGGCGCCATCTTTAAGTCATAATAACTAAATTATACAACACAACACGTTTGTAGTTATTGTATTTTTAAACTGTTTTGCTTATCTAAACTCTCTTTGGTCTTCTTCTCTCGGAATAAAAACATTTGATACCTTAAAGCAGAGGTATCAAACTCATTTTTGTCTCGAGCCACTTTGGAGTTACGTCTTCCCTCGGAGGGTCATTATGACAGTGAAACCAAATAAATGTTTAATCATCACTTCTTATTATTACTTGTACACAACAAATCAAATTGATGGATTATTTGTTTTGAAATTACTCAACTCTTTGTTTGTTGTTTGTTCAATCATTGTCCAAGTGAGTGTAAACAGGGTAGAAAGAAATTATTGCAAAATATGTTATATGTTAATATGTTAACATAAATATATTTATTCCACATGACAATTTGACATTTCAGTCCAGATTTGATCAAGGGTCATGGAAGTTGACACACACGATTTGCTTTCGCGGGCCACATAAAATGACGTGGCGGGCCAGATCTGGCCCCCGGGGCCTTGAGTTTGACACCTGTGCCTGAAAGCATCCAAAGGTTCCAACTGCTGGAAAATAGATGTCATTTTGTGCCCAAGAATGGTTTGAGGTTCAGTTCACTTGTTCCACGGAACATTAATAGTGCTCAAGCACAGACCTCTAACCAGCAATCAGTAGACCTTTTTGTCTGTGGCAGGACTTGAACCATCAGCCTCCAGTGCATAGCGCACACCCTAGCAGTGGCTACCGCCACCCAATATTTGTCTATTTCATTTGCTATAAGGTATTGTATATTGTAACCTGATAAGATGATAAGCTGTCCACTGTCGTAATTGCTGTCCCTGGAAGGGTTAAAAGTCAACTTTAAAGCCTGTCAATTTCTGGATCAATGACACATTCCTGTTGGGTTATTTATTTATTTATTTATTTATTTATTTTTTAACGAATTAATAAATACATGTGAATAACTGCTATTTACGGAGCCCGTTCAGCGCAGCCACCCTTGATGATAGCTAAAGGCACTTTGGTTTGATCAGCTCTTGACATCTGTCGGATATGTAGCATTGATTGGCGGGGGGAAAAAAATACAACAAAAATCAGTGACGCCTGCGTCAGATGTGAATTCCCAACACCTCTTGTGAGTTTGAGCGGCTAAGTAGTCTGAAAGGTTAGTTTCATGATCATGCCATTCTCGTCTTTCTATTGTCTTTTCAACTCACCGATAACCGTCTGCGTCGTCCGACATGTACAAGCTGTTGCGCGTGTCTCTCTTTGTGCTAATTTGATTTATACGCACACACAACATACGTAGATAGTGATGTTACACTTTCTGCTTTGATTTTGTTTCTTCGTCTTCTAATTAGACATGAAAGTTCACTTTCAAGAACTTCAAAGTGTATAATCATTATTCATTTGAGTCGTGCATCAACCCCCCCAGTGGATCGCTTGATTTGATGGATTCCCATGCTGTGTGTTTCTTTATTTACTGAGATAAACTATTCTAATGCAGTGCCGGAAAAAAAAAAAACATACGTGTGTTACTTTTCTTAATTGCCACGGCTGCTTGGGGAGGTATTTAAATGCAGATAATTACTCTGTTTGATTACTTTTAATGTGGGTGAATATGCTTTATGCGGCATGTTTTTTCTTTACTTTGTCTCGCTTGAATAACTTCATGTCACTCTTTACTTAGCATCTGATTTCTTGCTGGTGTTTTGACTTTTTAAGATGCATTTTTAGCACGAGGCTGCAATATGTCTTTATGTCGCTATACTGTATGTATAAAACAAATCAATTGCATATTTGTTAGCACGGCTGCAACATCCAGCTGTCCATCAAAATCAGCTGCTGAAGAATCAAGCTCACCCATGACCTTCAACAAGTGACACAAAATGGCATCGATGTTTCCGCAACAAATGAACTCCATTTTTTGGACCCTTCTCATTGAGCTCGATTCCACCACCAACAATGTTAAACAATTCACAATTGGTTGTTTTAAATTCTATCCACCTACAGACCAGAGATCATGAACAAAGCTGAGAAAGTCATCTGTTGAGATCTTTATCTACCACAGCCTGAAGCATCTCCCCCGCAGGCAAAAAAATAAAAACTCAAAACGTTCCTGGCAAAAAGATTCCACAGTAATTAAGGTGATGTAAGGCTCCCCGAGCACGCGCCTGTCAACGTTGGGCCTCCACACTGACTACAGAGGAGATCAAAATTTCATGATTCTTGAGGAAGAAAATGGGTCAAACAACTTTGCTTTCATCCGACCACTGAGTTTCGATCTCCTTAGACCGGCGACTATTCCCCTCCAACCATCTGCTGCCGTCAGATGAACTCGTGCCTGCTCCTGTGCTTATTTTCGTCTTGATGAACTCGACTCCCGAGAGAAACAGAAAATACATTCACGGAAAAGTAAATAATTAGCAAGATGCTTTTCCTGAATGATCCTTTGAGCGGCGCCGTGAACGGTCAATTCTGATAAGGAAGTTTCCAGCATTTGCTTGCATCATATGGAACAGTCGCTTGAACTTCTTCGTACATTTTGATCATGAAAAATGCTCTTTGTGCATTTTCAGATACGAGCCGGCGGGTTTGAATACTCCCCGGGTACCCTTCACATCTACTCGGATAGTTTGCTGACCTTGCCTGCCATCATCGGCATCGGAGGTGGCGGTGGGATGCTGTTATTGGTCATCATCGCCGTGTTGATAGCCTACAAGAGAAAGTCAAGAGACGCCGACCGCACCCTGAAACGTCTTCAGCTCCAGATGGACAACTTGGAGTCCAGGGTGGCCCTGGAATGTAAAGAAGGTAGAGGGCAGCACACATTGCAGCTTTGATAAAAATGAAATGATCAATTTCAAATGAAATTCCTGATACCGTTGAGTGGAATGTGGAATGCATTCCATTCTGGTAGGTTTGGGTTGGTCAACAGTGAGGTGGAGTATATTCTGGCGTGTGTTCTTCTTCTCTTCTCACCTTTTTTTCTTCTTCCCTTCTCACATCCCCCTCGTTGAATCTGACTCATCATGTGGAATAAGTGTTTCAAAAAAAATAATACAAAAACATTTACATCGATGGGAAAACACATTCTGTGCACATCGTAAAGAACCCATTCTGCCGTCTGCTCTCCCAGCTGTGCTTTAGAAATGCAAAAAAGGCGTGTGGGCGGAGAAACAGATAAAAGAGGCGGAGGGCGTGTCGTTCGATCATCAGCTAGCCATTATAAGAAGCGCCCATTGCAACATTGACCATGTGAAAGTAACATTTGAGCAGACATGAATAAATAGTCACACATTAGAAATGAACAAGGCAGACCATTTAATGAACATTTTCAAGTATGCTAAAAGGTAATGCCGATGGCTGTTTAAATGCCTTCGCCATACAGCAGATGCACTAAATACTGTTGCAAATAACTACAAAGTGAGGCTTTGGAGACAATCGTATTCATTCGCAACATCTATAGTATAGATGATTAAATTGTATAGACTCTATACAATTTAATCATACGTTTAATTCATGATTAAATAAAATAAATGTAATTCATGATTAAATTGTATAGATTCTATTAACTTTAACATTTGTGAAATTTTAAATGCATTTCACTTTTCTACAACAGTCAAATGTATGTGTTGTATACCCCCCCTCACCCCCCCCCCCCCCAAAGCTTTTGCCGAACTCCAGACCGATATTCACGAGCTCACACAAGAACTGGATGGCGCCGGGATTCCCTTCTTGGACTATCGGACGTACGCCATGAGGGTGTTGTTCCCAGGCATTGAGGACCACCCTGTGCTCAAGGAGATGGAGGTACGGGTCAGTACACCACCATCTCATCTTCAAATTAAACCATACTAACATGGGATGGAACCAATTTCTAGGCTGCTGCACTGATGAACTAATATTAGTTTGCATCATTTAGCAATATGCTCGTTGCATATTTTTGGAAGTAAAATGATGTGCACTGTAGTTATTATCCAATAGTGCTATATACCAACAAAAGGTCAAATCTGAGGTTTGATGCAAGATGAAAAGTCACACTTTGTTCATCTTAATCACACATCCTCTCCTTCATCTTAATATCTTCGGTTTCCTCTGTGAATGCAAATGACTAATCTCATCATTAGTGGGATCTCGTGGGACAGACATGCATCATATTCTCGTCTTAATGCCGGGAGGTAGGGTTTCCAGCATCTGACCGGAAAAAACATAAAAATACCCTCAATAAATCTGTTGAAAAAAAGAATACGCATTCATGCAGTGAAAGGAATAGGATCAAATTTGGGGTTTAATGTGCATTAAAACGATCACACCGTTATGAATGAAGACATTACATGCTATGCTATTCGTATTTAGCCGAGCATGGAACGGTGCATCCCAACACGAACTGCTTCATTTAACTCATTCACTCCCAAAGACGTTTTTAACGTCTTTTCGGACTTGGTCCAGAATTGGCTGGTACCGAATGAGTTAAACATTGTGGATTTAGACACTGGAGTTTGTAATCCGTGGCATGCTGAAGAGTTAGAATCACAACACGCAATTTCCCAATCAACTGTGAGTGAAACCAGTTTGTTTGGAAATTTGCAACCGTGTTGACAATGCAAAACAAAAAGTACAGGCGCTGGTTGGCTTTTGGCCAGTGATGCGGTATTGTGGCTCCAGGACAGGTCTTCAGAGATGTGCACTCCCAGGAACTTGGTGTTGCTCACTCTCTCCACTGTGGCACCGTTAATGGTCAGTGGAGCATGCTGGGAGTGCACCTTTCTGAAGTCCACAACAATCTCCTTTGTCTTCTCCACATTCAGGTGGAGATTGTTCTCCTTACACCACAAGGCTAGCCTGCTCACCTCACTCCTGTAGCTTGTCTCATCGTCGTTGTTGATGAGACCCACTACAGTCGTGTCATCCGCAAACTTAACGAAGAGGTTGGAACTGGACGAAGGAGTGCAGTCGTGGGTCAGCAGTGTGAAGAGGAGGGGCTCAGCACACATCCTTGTGGGGCTCCTGTGTTCATCATGATGGTGCTGGAGGTGTTGCCGCCGACCCGAACTGCCTGTGGTCTCTCCGTCAGAAGTCCAACAGCCAGTTGCACAGGGAGGTGTTGAGCCCCAGGTGGTCCAGTTTGTGGATGAGCTGCTGCGGAATGATGGTGTTGAATGCTGAGCTGAAGTCGATGAACAGCATTCTGACATGTGAGTTCTTGGTCTCCAGGTGGGTGAGGGCTGAGTGAAGGGCGGTGGAGATGGCGTCTGCAGTTGATCTGTTCTGCCGATATGCAAACTGGTAGGGGTCCAGGGAGGGGAGGGCAGACTTTATGTGCTGCATGACTAACCGCTCGAAGCACTTCATGAGAATGGGGTGAGTGCGACCGGGCGGTAGTCATTGTAGCTGGAGGGCGACGACTTCTTCGGGACCGGGATGATGGTGGTGGTCTTGAGACAAGTAGGGACAACAGCCTGGCTCAGTGAGGTGTTAAAGATGTCTGTGAAAACATATGTGAGCTCCTCAGCACAGTCTCTCAGGACGCGACCAGGAATGTTGTCAGGACCTGCCGCTTTCCGGGCGTTTGTTCTCCTGAGGGAATGCCTCACACTATCCTGGGAAAGTGTCTGGACAACCGTATTGTCTTTTGGCCACGTCGAACAAAAGATAATGCAGGCGAGTAGGCCTACCGTGAGCTTCAGCTGAAGCCTGACAAGTGTGTCGACAGACTTAATGACTGACTTGGATTTCAAGTGATTTATTAATGCATTTATGTCTATCATGTAAAGCACGAAAGCTCTCGGCGGAATTAATTTTCTCCAAGCGGCTCTCCAAGTGAAAAAGATTGAGGAGCTCTGTGTCGTTTAGCTCAGGCGTTCGTCATCCAAGCGTTCCATCGTTCCCTTTTCTCTCTTCCTGAAGAATCAACAGATGTGGGCTTCATGATTATTGAATGTAACATGAATGTGCGATAACATTGTGCCTCGTAACATGTCGCTTTAGTTTCACTTTGTAGAGTGCCTCACACAGGCCGGGAAAGAATCGAATAGCTCACAAAGCATCTTTATCTCGAGCTACTGAGCAGCAAATGTAGTATTTATTTATTATCTAACAGTAATAAGCACAGAACAGTGTGGAAATTGTGGCCAGATAAAGCCAAGTAGTGGATGTTTAGTGGCTATTGTAAGAATGTCTTTTTCAAGAGAAACTGCAACAGAAACAGACTATTTGGCAACTTGGTTTGCTGGTTTGAAAACAAAATGCAGTTTGGTTGTAAAATTTAACTGTGGTTAATTGTACTTTATAGCATCCTAACCATCTATTGCTTGTTGATGAGCAAATTTGAATGCATAACTGCGGGGAGAGCCGACGGAGCAAATTAAACTTGCAATCTTTATTCTCCAAATTTTGGTGTGTTGGTGTGTCAGTGGGCGGACCGGTGACCCAGTGGTTAGCGCGTTGACCTCACAGTGCAGCGGTCGTGGTTTCGATCCCGGCTCCGGCCTTTCTGTGTGGAGTTTGCATGTTCTCCCAGGGCCTGCGTGGGTTTTCTCCGGGTACTCCGGTTTCCTCCCACATTCCAAAAACATGCGTGGCAGGCTGATTGAACACTTGAAATTGTCCCCTGGTGTAAGTGTGAGCGTGGATGGTTGCATGCTCTGTGTGCCCTGCGATTGGCTGGCAACCGGTTCAGGGTGTCCCTCGCCTAATGACGGAAGACGGCTGGAATAGGCTCCAGCACACCTCACTACCCCTGTGAGGATAAAGCAGTTCGGAAAATGGATGTATGGATGGTGTGTCAGTGCACCCAAAGCACATCCTGGATTTCAACAAAAAAAATCTGACAACAGTTAAAAAAAAAAAGGATTGATGATTTGCATCTGTCTCAGATGCAGTATATAATTTCATTACTTGTGCCGTGCTGTTGTGAATTGCTCCCATAGTATCGAAATAAAATTGACTCTTTATGAGACTAAAATTATGACACGGTTACGAATCACAGTGATGCTGACGTTGTCGGAAAACCGTTTTTTTAACTGTGACATTGTGCTTATCTTTTGGTTTTCACTTCCTCCAAAATGCACGTTAAGACCACGTTGCTCGCACCGCCATCCACCCAAATAACAACTGTCGGCGCATGCTCCCAATTTTAACTAACGTCAAGTTTGAGCGATGTGGTTGAGGTGAGGGCGGCGAGAAGTGACGGCCACAATTACTGAATTGATAAGAAATATGGCAAAACATTTTGCACAAGCAGAGCCTGGAATGGTGCGGGGTGAACAACTGTCAGCACTTTTGTACACAAGCTTGACAAGGTGCGAAATCCCTCGATCCAAATGTGAAAGTCGACATGGTCCTATTAAGTTGAGGTATACAGGAATACTTACGTGCTTTACAGTTATGTCTTAGACTTCCTTTTCCTCGGTATTTCCCAATGGGGTATGCGTGTAATCCGGCGGCCCGTGGAAACTCACGCCAGCGGCTTTATTGCTCTGTGTGAAGTACCTCTCCCTAAAGACACAGCAGCTACGCTATACTTATACACGTACGTACATTACATACACACAAACGGGCTCGCAGATAAGCACAAACCTTTTCTCACTTGAGGTTTATATATTTTTATATTTTTTTTAGGGGGTGTTGTCGCTAAATCACACAATCAATACTTACACTACGTAAGTCGTGCCAGGATTCTCATTTAGCGCTCCCGAGACAGACCTCGACACTTCATTATAGCGCATCGCGGGAGAGGATGCGGTGCCAAAAGGATGATGGCATGAGGGGTAGAAACAGTGTGTTCATGCACGTGAAAGAGGAAAAACACACACAAAAACAAAAACAAAAAACAGAGTGAGGGATTAAAACAGAATGACCAAAGAGACCATTCGAGAAGGAGGTGGGCGGGAGCCAGTGGTTGACAGACAGGCATCTTTGGGGTGTTGAGTGTGTTGTGCTTGAGTGGTGACAGGCGCAAGCCAGTGGGACGAGCGAGCGTGTCACCGTCTCTGACACAAACACGTACAATCACGTTACGCCTCAATGCCTTTTTCATTCCTTTTTTTTTGCTTTCTCTTCACAAGGAAGCTGTTGTGGTTGTTGATGCGTTTTCAAAATTCAACATTTTTCGAAGTCATGTCACCATTTCTGAAAAAAAGATTGATCATTTTAGACATTTGAGCACATTCATGTTGGCCAGTAGTCTTATTTCACTTTTGGCTGAACCTTACTGTATTTCGGGGGCTCTCCACAGTGAGTTTTCCTCTCCCGTCCATCTGCCCGCGTCTTGTGCATCCTCTGCTCTAACTGCAGCTACGGTATCTACAATTCTTCCCATTCAACAAATCTCCTCTTTCGTCTTTGCCTGGCAGCTCCATTTCCGGCATCCTCCCACCGATATATCTCCAGTGTCCTTCCTGGGTTGAAACACGTCCTTTCTCTGTCCAAACCATTTCGATCTGGCCTTTCTAGATTTGTCTCCGAACCTTCCAATCTGTGCTGACCCTCTTCTTGATCCCGTCCATTCTCTTCACAAGAGAATCTCAGCAATCTCACCTCCGCCACCTCCCGCTCTGCCTCCCGTCTTACTGCCCATTGCTACCGTCTCTAGACCAACCATACAACTGGTCTAACTCCCATCCGATGAACCTTTTCTTTCACTTCAGTTGCTGCTCTTTTGTGACAGATCGCCCTTGACACTTTCTTCCACTCGCTCCATCCTGCCTGTACTCCCTTCTTTGCCTAACCTCCACACTCCAATTTGCTTTGAACAGATGGTGCCAAGTACTGTATGCATGCATGTGTGTATATAAAATATATATATATATATATATATATATATATATATATATATATATATATATATATATATATATATATATATATATATATATATATATATATATATATATATATATATATATATATATATATATATATATATATATATATATATATATATATATATATATATATACTGCATTGTTTTTAAAAACAATTTTTTAGTATTGTTCGCATGTCCACCTCACAGTACAGAGGTCCAGGGTTTGATTCCGAGCTCCGGCCTATCTGTGTGGAGTGTGTGTGTGTGTGTGTGTGTGTGTGTGTGTCCGTGTGTGTGTATACTGTATATAAGATCAAAATGTTTCTTAAATCTGGACCTGTTTAATTGAACTCAGGCGGTCCGGTGGTCCAGTGGTTAGCGCGTCGACCTCACAGTGCAGAGGTCGCGGGTTCGATTTTTGTTGCATGAATGCCGTCAGGTGGAGTCACAGGTTTAATTGCGTCCTCTGCCATCGAGTGGAAGAGAATGTAATTGTTCTCAATTTATAGATGAATAAAGATGGACGAAAGAGATATTAACCTTCAGACCACATGACTGAAATGTTAAAGTTGCATTGCTCAGGCAAAGAAATTTGTACCTCTCCAGCCAACCTGTCGTCATTTGAATCCCACTGTCAAAGTGAGTCCAGATTTCTCAACAGTGGTGACAACCATTCTTTCTTTGACAATTTTCTAACAGGAGCCATCCCCCCTGCCATGCCAGAAAGGCAATTATGTCAAATTGTCTGCTAAAATCATTTCTCAGATGGACAAAAAAACCCCAGCACCACCGCCAGACGTTTACAATCACTCTGTGCTTGAAAAAAAAAAAAATCTTTCATAAATGGTTCCTCTGTGTTCAGTACTCACTGAATTTCTTTTTTTTTTTTAATGGTGTAGTCTTTACACGTATTCCATTCATTGACTTTGACACACCACAAGCATTTAGATTTGATTCGATGTTAAATTACCATAAATTTTGATTTCTTTTGTCCGTTCCTGTTGAAAATCTTTGACACGAAAAAGAAATGACAGGAATGCTTCTGTGTTCCCGTTGCTCTTTTCTGCTATTATTCCTGGCGTCAATCAGCTTTTCTTTTTTTTTTCTTCAGGTGCAGGCAAATGTTGAAAAGGCCCTGACTTTATTTGGCCAGCTGCTCACAAAGAAACACTTCCTTTTGACATTCATAAGAACGCTGGAAGCACAGAGGTCTGTGGACTTGTTTTTACTATTTCTTCATTTATTTTGCATTTCTTATTCGAAGAAGTACTCTGGTGGCGTGAAGATGACGTCTGTTGAGGATGCTCTCAAGTTGCACTTTAATAAAGTCAATGAAAAAGTCAATGTTTTAGCACATGAACACTGTCATCACATTTGTGGCCGAACTCGTTAATGACTGTTGAAATGAATTAACTTGCATGATAGGCAAAACCATTTGTTAAATATTTTATATAACATGATGAATGAAGCACATTGAGTTGCCCTGTGTACGAAATGCGCTATATAAATAAAGTTGCCTTGCCTTGACGTCACACTCAAAATGTATTTCCAGGTCGTTTTCAATGCGGGACCGAGGGAATGTGGCGTCCTTGATCATGACGGCATTGCAGGGGGAAATGGAGTATGCAACGGGAGTCCTGAAGCAGCTTTTGTCCGACCTGATTGACAGAAACTTGGAGAGTAAAAACCATCCCAAGCTGCTTCTCAGGAGGTGAGGAAGGCAAACGGAAACTCCCCCAAAGCACCATGAACTGGATAGGTTGTGACAATGGAAGATTCTGAGGAAAAAAAGGGACACAAATGATATTCTCCCTCAGTAAGATTGCGCAAAATAAAAAAAAAACAATAATAAAAAAAAAAAACGGAGCTCGAGGAAATGTCCAACCAATTGGATGTTTTTTTAAATTATAGCAGATTGAGTGAATATATTGTCATCCATTCACTGCTGCAGAGTTTTTTTTAGATATTTTTTTACTGCACAGAAAACATGCAGCATTCATTGTGTTTGTCATTGTGGTACACTTAATTTCCTCCTTTCACAGCCCTCCCAAAATAAGAATGTCATGTACAAACATGCTTAATGCTTCTTGCTTATGGCAATAAATATTTATTTTTATATTTATTTGCATAATAAGTTCTTTGTGTGTGTGTGTGTGTGTGTGTGTGTGTGTGTAACAGAACGGAGTCTGTTGCCGAGAAAATGCTGACCAACTGGTTTACGTTCCTTTTGTATAAGTTCCTCAAGGTAAGGCCAAAAACTTTTGTCTGTTTTTTTTTTTTGGCAGTCCAGTATTGCAGATTAAAATGCACTTTCAGTGGTTTGCGCTCCAATTTCTCCTTAATATCTTAAAGGCCACCATCTATTTAGGTCCTTAAAACATTCCCATGTCATTTCTATTATTTTGTGCCCAACGTCAAATGTGTCTCAATGTTTCTACATAAACAATCAGTAAATACTGTATGTTCATTCGGATTTCAGGTCTCTAGTTAAAACTCAAGTTGTGTCTCCTCCTGTGCTACTGGAATCCTATTCGCATTATTGCGCAATAGTTCTCGTGGATGCAAAGTGAGCAAAAACAACAGCTTTTGTGTGGGTGAAAAGCCTTCAAGTTGCATCAAATAGAAGGAGAAGTATTATTAAGAAGGTTTAAAATGTTGGGAATCTGCAACCAAAGTGTCAAGGGTTCACCAAAATGGTATACGCTGTTGCATTGCTGCAACAGGTTGTTAGCACGCTTTCACGCTTGAACTTGATAACGCCGCAACCATCATTACATCCCTAAATTTGAAATGTCAGCGTGCAATTTAATGAGGGCAGCATGCGCGGCGAAGGAAAATCATGTGAGAAGCACAAGCAAGTGTCGGCAAGGCGAAAGCTGAAGGGACAACATAACAGTGATATGTGCATTTGCTTCTTCTGGTTAGCAGCTGCACTAACGAGGTTCTTTAAGCGGATGACAGTTAAGGAGTGAGGGAACCGAGAGGTGACTGGCCAAAGAGCAAGAAAGGAAGAGACAGAACGCTTTACTTTTATTTCCATCATAGCTGGAGAACAGATGGCGATGTGACGATGAGGGTGCCTTTTTCACCTTGTTTTGTGCATTCGGGCGCAGTAACAAAGATGTACAGTGGTACCTCTACTTACGAACGTTTCTTCATACGAAATTTTCAAGTCACGAAATGTCTCGACAGGGAAATATTCCCCCTTTTACGAAATAAATTTCAAGATACGAAAGGTCAAAATACAGTATTGTCTGCACAACTCTCATGTATTGTGCAATGATCTAATTGTAACAGGTATTTGTTACATATTTTGATGCCGTTTTATGCATTTGTTTGTCCACTTTGTGTTAAATACCATGAATAAATTTTTCTCTGATGTAATCTTTTAGCCATGATTTTTTTTCTGGGGTTGCCACAGAAGGATGGAACAAATGTCACGTTATATGTGTTTATGAAATAGTTCCTAATGGTTAATCATGAAAATAGTTCAGAACTAAAGAACATTTTATTACATGATATAAATACACATAGATTAAAAATATATTAAAATACTCTGGTATTGTTCAGGGGGTCCGGGCCGGATCTGGCCCACGGGCCGTAGTTTGGTGACCACTGAATCTATATGAAGTACTCTCTTTATCTGTGTGCTCCCCTTGACCAGGAGTGTGCGGGCGAGCCTCTTTTCATGCTTCACTGTGCCATCAAGCAACAGATGGAGAAAGGGCCGATAGACGCCATCACGGGAGAGGCTCGTTATTCTCTTAGCGAGGACAAGCTCATCAGGCAACAGATTGACTACAAAACGCTGGTCAGTAAACTTAACGTGCCGGTCCTGGATAAGCGGTGTTGAAAATGGATGGACGGATAAACCAACTTAAAATGCATTTGGTTAATTTAATGATTACATTTTTTTTTTAATTCTCATGAACTCCAAACAGTGTCCAAACATGTGAGATGTCCTTGCTGGTCCACTAATGTTATAAAAATGCTAAATGAGGTGATCTACGGTCGCCTTAACAACCGTAACTCTTATTTGCCCCCCTCCCCACCCCGCATCCAATCGAGCGAACATCCACATGATTTTGAAGTTGTTGGGGTTTTTTATATGTTCATGTGACTGTTTCCACCTTCCTTTGTTTTATCTGTCAGACGTTGCACTGTGTGAACCCAGAGAACGAAAATGCCTCGGAGGTGACCGTTAAGTGTCTCAACTGTGACACCGTCACTCAGGTCAAAGAGAAGCTGCTCGATGCCGTCTACAAGGGCAGCCCCTACTCTCTCAGAACCAAGGCTTCCGATATGGACTTAGGTAAGGCCACAAGAGCAAATGATGCACCCAGTAATTACACAAGATGTGCACTGCTTGTTGTTTTTCCTCAAAAAGATCCCAAAGGTGAGGCTGCATGGCTGTAAAGGTCTGAAATCCAAGCAAGAAAATTATTTCCTCTCTTATCTAATATCATAGCTTGGCCAAAATCTGCTGATCATGTTTACTTACAGGGACACTCTTTTTTTCCCTTTGGATAGAATAATGTAATAATTGAAAGATTGCAGCTCTCAGATCCAATATAAACAGCTTATGCTGTATATTACAGCTTTGTATTGCATGCTTTTTAAAAATGTTTTTTGTATATACCTCAAATGTTCAGTTAATGCACTTTCCCAGCTTTGATGTCAAATTTCGTAGTTATTTATTACATGCTGAATGCACAGGCTCCTTTAAATTGTCGCAACCTCCATAATGACATAATCGGCTTTGAAATGCATCCTACGCATCCTGTAATTGTCCTGAAGACCCCCAAGCCTTCATACTTGTGTACATAATGAAGGTAGACATCCAATATTTAGATTTAAAGGTCTTTGTCACAAAACTCAACGTCGAAACTTTGTCCTAACTCCGATACTTTCTTCCATTTCGGTTCCCCCCCCAAAAAAACATTTATCCCCTCCATATGAAGAATGGCGCCAAGGTCGAATTGCCCGAATTATTCTGCAGGATGAAGACGTCACAACAAAAATAGACAATGACTGGAAAAGACTCAACACTCTGGCTCACTATCAGGTACACAAGCATAAATGTGGGCCAAAAAAAGACGCATCAATGCAGGTTTGCCCTGAGGAGTGATAACATTTTGGTGCTTCCATTTAATGTGTAGGTTACAGATGGCTCAGTGATCGCACTGGTGCCAAAGCAGAACTCAGCCTATAACATCTCCAATTCATCGACCTTCACCAAGAGCCTCAGCAGATACGGTAGTCGCCTTCTTATTGACTTGATCGCCATCTCTCACTCCAGCCCATCTCTCTCCTTGCCTGCCTCTGTTTATGATGGCTGCAATCATAGCCCCCATTCTTCTTTTTCCTCTCAGTCAATGGCAATCCTTTTTTTTTTATCCAGCGCATCACCTCAGGCCAAGGCTGTTTAACGGCTATTTCCAAGCAGTCTGTAAATGAGAGGTATAAAAGAAGACACCTCAATACCTAGCTGACAAAGAAGAGAAAGCAAGTGAGGATGAGTGACAGCCAATGACGGACAGAAACCCCACATCAATACGGTGGGGAAAAATGAAACGATTTAGAAAACAGATAAAGGGATAGATAGTTACCGTCTGGTAAAATTGAAAGCATGGTCGAAGTACAGTAGCTATTAGAGTTTAAACTAGCACACAAAATCCCGATCTGTTATTCGTGTGGACGTCGAAGATTTCCAAATCAATTCGTATCTTGTGCACTTTCCTGGAAAAGAAAAACACTGAAAAATCCTTATTTGAAAACGTCATCTATTGAACTGGAAAGTAAAACGGCAGACAACCACTAATGTTCTGTAAGATGGTGGCTGTCTGCCACTATTTTAACTGGAGATTGTGTTCGGCTACAGAGGGATCACACTCCTCAGCCTCCCTGGTAAGGTCTATTCACTTGTGATGTGAAAATGAAGCTTCATGAAGCACTTGTGATCATTTTTTACTCTTCTAGATGGTGCTATTGGTCTAAATATAAAGATTTGTGCAATAGAAATGTATTCAAATTCCACTGTATCTTTAAACCAAACGTGCCATCGAGAGCAGCAGTCCCCAACCTTTTTAATGTCAGACAATATTTCAGAAACTGGCCTTTACGGTTTGGTGGATAAATACAACAAAATAATGTAATATGACCTGCATGAAAACAGTGGTATTTTCTAAACATAATAATAAACAAGAATTATAACACGAGGAACATCCTATCTGGCCGCAACACTCTCTGGTCGCTATGGTAACGGTTAAACGTGCCTTCAAAATAAGATAAATATTTTGAAGGCAAATACAAAGTGCATGAAAAATCCAGACCAGAACCATCGCCGCAGATTATGCAGAGTGGGCTTGGTGCGTGGGAATCTCCTGTTGAGATAAATCTGTATCTTGAGTAGGACTCCTCATACTGTCTATTAGCCTTCATTGTCTTGAAAGTCGTAGGCTCCTTCTCTGTCTCCTGGCTGGGCCTTTTCCCCTTCCCAAAGAAACTTTCCAAAGATGTTTGTTTTTTACTCATTTTGCTAGCTCCTGGGTTTCTCTTCATACTGTAGACGGATGTAACAGAGAGTCCGGTATATTTTCAAAATAAAACAGATTCCGAAATGAATAAAACGGAAGTAACGGAAGTTCTTTGTTCTTTCTGTGCGGCCTGGTACCAAATGACCCACGGAACAGTACCAGTCCGCAGCCCGGGGGTTGGGGACCTCTGATCTAGAGAAGTCAAAAATTAAATGCTTCATGAAGCTTCACTTCTCCATCACTACTTGGCAGTGTCCTCGAGGGTGCACGGGGGTTCGCCCAACCAGTCTGTAGACAGTCGTGATATCAGGATTGAGAGCTCCACTTTCTGATGAAATCATCTTAACGGACGAGACCGTTGTGCGATAAATAGGTCATTATCTATTTTCATAATTTCCTATTTTATCTCATTAAAGGTGAGGTCAATGATGATATGTGAATAAGAACGAGACTGCCCCCCCCCTGTCTACACGGCAAGTCATCACAATGACCTCCACAGTAGAATTATGAAGCATTCATGCAAATAGTCAAGATTAATACGTCCTACTATTTGGACTTCTTTATCATGAGTATATTTCACAACAATGTATCCCAGAGTTCGCAGTGAGTCACAATTTAGATAATATAATCATCCACTGCTGAAAATTCATCCTCACTGGCAGGCGTAATCATGTGCCCATGTCTTAAGTATTTTCTATTTAATGGTGATGATGTAGGAGGGCGGGGAGTTTGCTTTATGTTCTGGGGGTGCGTTGGATGAATGTGGCTCGTGATGGGTTTGGAATTAAAGTCTCTGCGCCCTGCTGACAGAAAGAACAACAGACAGCACTCCACAGTAAGCATCCATCTCGTTTTGAGCCTGTGCCCTGCTATTACTCCTTTTCACCCCCTACCTCTCCAACATACATTTCCTTCTCATCTCCAGCATTCCCATTCATCTGTCCCCATCCTTTTTTCTCCGATACAGGATCACAGCAGCATACTCTGCAGATTGTCATCTCTCGTGTGTGCACGTCACCTCTCCATTTCCGTCGTCTTCGCTATCTTTCGAAACAGAACAGTCGCAGATACGCATCTCCTTGCTTAGCGCTAATCAATTTTGACACCCTTGCCATGAATAATGAAAAACACACAGAGGACAGACAATGAGGAAGAGAGAGTGCCCTTCTATAAAAAGAAGAGGAAACTAAACCATTCTGCTTTTTTGGGTGCAGTTCAAGCTACCCATCAGGGAACAGTCATCTATTCTCTTTAAAACCTTTACGCATAAATATGAAAGTAAAAGAATGAAGTGGAATGAATGAAAGGTCCCTCGTGTCCTGTGTACTTGCATTTGCGGTTCTAGAGAGCATGCTGAGAACAGCAAGTAGTCCAGACAGCCTTCGATCCCGAACACCCATGATCACCCCTGACCTGGAGAGTGGAACTAAATTGTGGCATCTGGTGAAGAACCACGATCATTCGGACCAAAGGGAGGGCGACCGGGGCAGCAAGATGGTGTCGGAGATCTACCTTACCAGGCTCTTGGCTACAAAAGTAAGTGACGGCAGAGAGGAGTAGAGATTTTACAAAGTTCATTTTGTCGCGGTTCTAGTCTCAGGTATTCTGGTCCTCGAGGGCCGCTGTGCCGCACGTTTTCCATCTCTCCCTGTTGCAACTCATTCAAATGAGCAGGATCGTTATCATGCTTCTGCGGAGCTTGCTGATGAGCTGATCATTTTAATCAGGCGTGTTGCAAAAGGGCAAAATGGAGAACATGCACAAAAAAAAATGGCCCTCGAGGACCGGAGTTTGACACCTATGCTCTAGTGTGACTGTGGGATTTGGCCCAGCTGTGGAAAAAGGAAGCTTTTTCAAAACAAACAACACGTATCAGTATAGCAGGAAGCTAAATTTACACATCTACTTTCAAGGGATCAAAATACACCATCGTGTATTTAAAATTGACTGAACAAACAAACAAAAAAAAAACAATATGCAAACAAATTAAATTACATACTGTTTAGTTTCCGAAGAACATTTCCAGCCCTTCGCTCAATCGCCCCAAAAGACGGTTAACCTCAACAATAATCTGCTGCTTTTGTTTTATTTTATTGATTCATTTTTTGCTTGTGGTTTCGATTAACCTCAAACGTGCTATTTGGGAAGAAATGCGTTTGTATCTTGTTGATCTGTATCAATCACATCGCTAAATGTCCTATTCAAATCTCGTTGTCATCCACAAAAAACAGTATGAGCTTGAGAATATCCAATTAAGCGTTTTTTTTTTCATCTTTCACTGCCATAACAGATTGGGAACAAATTAGGCACCAAAATGGACGTGTGTCACTGGAAGCCTGCTGTGTGAATGCTGCCCAAGACACCGCCAGTTAAAAGGCTTACTGATCAAATGACTTCCATTTTTTGAAAAGTAGAATGATGTGCCTCAGTTGGTTCACGGTTGAGGAAACGTGTCTCTGAAGTCAGCAGGGACCATAAAACATCATTTATATCACGTCCTCAAAATTCTCGTATTCTCGGAGAATCATTTACCAATTCCTTTTTGCCCGAGTTTATTGGTTTAGTGTTCAAATCGAAGCTGGGCTGTGGCGCTCATAAAAAGAAACAAAAAAGATGTGTTTGGAATGCCGCTCCCAAAAAAAAAAAAAAAGTGAGATGGAAGATTTGGTCATGCATGATGGGCAGTAAAACTTTATGACATCTCATCTTTATGCATTATCGGTTTTCATAGCTGATCGGAGTTTTGACTCTTCTTTCCTATTCAGGGCACGTTACAGAAGTTTGTGGATGACCTTTTTGAGACCATCTTCAGCACGGCCCACAGGGGCAGCGCCTTGCCGCTGGCTATTAAATACATGTTTGACTTCCTGGATGAGCAGGCAGACAAACACTCCATCACAGACTACGATGTACGACACACCTGGAAGAGCAACTGGTAAACTTGTTTTTTTGTTGTTGTTTTTTTCTTTATTCTCAACCAGCAGCAATTTTGCATTTAAGTGAAAGAATGTCATGTATAAACAACAGCACACCATTTCTGTGAACGTTCTACACCATAAATATGAGGAGCACTGAAAATTGTGAGAAATGCTGCTTTTTATTGCATAATATTACCGACGCTTTGTAATTCGGCGCTTGCAATATTTATGACTTCTTTCTTAAAGATAATTAATTGAACTGGTGCTGCACTGTATTCAGGAGCTACAGTTTGGGTATCTTAATCAAAGTGAGGATTATGCGATGGTTAAGAATTAGCTCAATTGAGTAGAATTAAATGTTGATTCACGAAGGCAAATGATTCAAAAATAAATTGAGTGCACTATATGGCAGTTAGCTCAGTAGTTCTCGATGTTCATACCCCAAGCACCACCTAAAATATACTCTCCAAGTGCCGTATTTTCCGGACTATAAGTCGCTCCTGAGTATAAGTTGCACGAGCCTTAAAATGATAAAAATAATAAAGAAGAAAAAAAACATATAAGTCACACTGGAGTATAGGTCGCATTTTGGGGGGAAATTAATTTCATAAAATTCAACAAGAAGTACAGACATGTCATCTAGAAACGAAAATAAAAACAAGCTGAATAAGTGTGCGATGTGCTAACGTTACATGATGCATAAACAACAAACTGAGAACGTGCCTTGTATGTTCACGGAACATATTGGGAGTTATTCATATGACTGTAGCATAAAGAACATGTTAACAAGTCTACCAAAAACCAGTGTCACTCCAAATCACTAAATCCAATGAAATCTTCTTCCTCTGTGTCACTTGGAAACAACTCCGCCAACTCCGGAAGTAGAAGATGCGGCGTTTCCTCCTCTACGTCGCTTAAGTCATCGTCAATTGTCTTTAGCAGTTACCGCCAATGTGGAAAGTATGAACACAGGCCTCGAGCGCCCTCTTGCACTTTAATTTGAATGTAACATGTGAAATGATATAACGTGTGAATAATGTTCACACATTAAGTCGGCCAAACTATGAAAAAAACGTATAGTCCAGAAAATACGGCACCACCGTCATGACCAACATTAAGACACCATAGCAATCGTGTTTCGTTTTAAACGTGAAAAGTATTGAATATTCTTGTTAGCCACGATATTTCTGCACAGTGCATTCGCATAGCCTAAACAGACGACAAAAGAAAACAATATAAATGGTTGAATTCAAATGTATTGCATATGAAATAAAAATAAAAAAATGCTGTCAAAATAAATGTTTAGCAACTAAGATGAGAAAAATTCCTAATTTAAAGCAGCAAAATTATGAAAGGGACAAGTAGAAGAACAATAAGTACCGGTATATAAGTAAATATAAATCTAAAATATAAACATAAGCATATTAAAAATTTGGGATGACAACATTAACCCTTTCAGGGACAGTGGTTACTCTAGTGGATAGCTATTCAAATGTGGTTTTCTCTTATATTAATTTATCTTAATGTCACAGTTGTGCATCAATCACGACAATGGGCCCTTATGTGTGTTGCCATTCACTGCCATTATTTTTTTCTATACCTAAAGACTAATAAAAACACTTGAGAAAAAAAAAATCCTGATGTAGGTTATCATTACTTGTGCATGAAAGAGTTAGAAAATCATCATAAAATCATCTTTGGCAATTTGTTTTTCCCTTGCAGCCTCCCTCTGCGATTCTGGGTGAATGTGATCAAGAACCCCCAATTTGTATTTGATATCCAAAAGAACAGCATCACGGATGCCTGTCTGTCTGTGGTGGCCCAGACCTTCATGGACTCCTGTTCAACATCCGAACACAAACTGGGGAAAGACTCACCATCCAACAAGCTCCTCTACGCTAAAGACATCCCCAACTATAAGAATTGGGTAGAAAGGTAACACTTTAGTTGCATTCGGTGAAATCGAGCATGAAAGCTGCAATATAAAATCATGTGCCACCCGAGTGAAAGGTTGAATGTGAGGTGTCGGCTGGGAGAAAAATATTCCTCCAAGAGCCGGACTTGTTTGTTTGGCGGAGTACAAACAGGTCGCTCGAAGTCAGAGTACAACGTCGGCTAGAATAAATCGCAAAACAATTTTCTGCTTTCTTGCATCTTTTCAAATCAGCATCTTGCATCCCGGCTCATTAATATACAATATGCAAAGGGCCAATTCCCTCAGATTTATTTTTTTTCTTGATCCTACTCATCAAGCGGAGATGCAAAACGACACAGGTGATTGGAGGATTTGTTGCAACTGTGACATTATTTACCGCGCACTGAAAACAGCCCCTGGTTCACCCCTTCATCTTTTATTCAGCATCGAAATGTTACTCAGCTCCAGATAAGTTATGCACCACTGATGCTTGCCGTAGTTGCCTTTCATGGGTGAGTCTATTAATCTCTAAGTAGCTTTTCAAGGCTGCTTCCTCCTTACCTCCAAGCGAGACAGTGTGAAGTACTGTGCTGGTGGTTCAATACTTTTAGCACCACCAAGCCAAACTCCTGATGCCCAGCTACCGCATTAACAGTATCGTCGGCCGTGGTTATGAGGTGAATGACAGAATTACAAGTCCATTAAAGCATAGACACACAGCCAAGTCATGCAGACATGAGGTAAGACCTTGCTGGCGAGGGTTAATTGGCTGTAGCTGAACTGTTTCTCTTGCTATGCAGCAGACCTTGAGCTATACGGAGTGGAAACTCTGATTCTGCAAACAGAGTTTGCATGTTCTCCTCGTGCCTGCGTGGGTTTTCTCCGGGTACTGCGGTTTCCTCCCACATTCCAAAAACATGCGTGGCAGGTTAATGGAGCACTCTAAATTGTCTCAAGGTGTGAGTGTGAGCACGGATTGTTCGTCTATGTGTGCCCTGCGATTGTCTGGCAACCAGTTCAGGGTGTCCCCCGCCTACTGCTTGAAGACAGGTAAGATAGGCTCCATCACACCCCGCGACCCTTGTGAGGATAAGCGGATCAGAAAATGAATGAATGAATGAATGAATAGCCAAACTAAAGCCAAGGCAAAGTTTAAATCTCAACTCCGCACTTGTCCAGAGTGTGAATAGCTTTGGGTTTAATTGTAGTATGTAAAATGCAATCGTGTATGGGAATTTTAATTTCCCCCCACTGATAGGGGCAAATTTGGCTTTGTGGTTTTTCTCTCTTGATCTCAACCTGCTGCACATCCCCTGAAATCATCGAATTGTACTCCGGCAACCTAAACACGACAAAGTTAATTTTATTTTTCTTTCTCTGTTAGCTCTTGAGCAAAATGAAAATGCAGATGACAAAAATGATGCCCTGACTGTGCTGATCCCATCCTCCAGGTATTACTCCGATATCTCCCGTATGCCAGCCATCAGCGATCAGGACATGAGTGCCTACCTTGCAGAGCAGTCCCGCCTGCACCTCAGCCAGTTCAACAGCATGTCTGCGCTACACGAGATCTACTCTTACATCATCAAATACAAAGACGAGGTGAGCTTCCACTGTATTATATTTCAATTGAAGACATTTCCATTCACATCCATGGGCTGACTTCATCGCGACCGTCTTGACGGTTTTCTCACAATTCCCATGCAACGCCTGTTAAAATAACGCTTTATTAATCCCGCAGAGCTTCGGATATCTCATTTATGAAAGGAGTCTTACTGAGACACAAGCAAGGCTACATTTGTACACTTTTGCACTATCCAATGGTTTGCAATAGTTTCCCATGCAAAGTTTTTGTTGTTGCTGTTGCTTGAATCTCTCATGCCCTCTTCTGATTGTCTCTGTGTCGTTATTTTGTCTGCCGTGAGTCACCGCAGTTTGAGCACTCTTTTACTCGCCTCCTGTACCTCGTGACGGGCAGCTACATATATTCTCATCAACCTTTGATTTCCTCCACTTTATCGCAGTTTTGCGATGAAAGACGCGAAGTTGCAGCCTCCCCTTAATCTCCTTCCTTCCTCTCCATCCCCTCTATTGAAGCTGTATTACTGTAGTTATGTTTGGCTGCTTGCAGCTGGCTCCATTCAAACCATGTGCTCCCCTTCATTACAGTCTATTATCACGACGAAGGTAGCTGAATCTCCACTCGAGATGTCTTTAAGAGTATGTTCCGCATAATGACATGAATGTAGATGCAGAATGACGCATATGCATCCCCAAATCACCCTTATTCATCAGTTTCAAACGTAATCATTAGCAGGGAGCCTAAAATTAGAATTAGCCCATGTCTTTACTCATGCCTCGGTTAAGAATATTCGTTATATTTTCTATATTTTCTGAGCAGCTGGCATTTTTAAATGGAGAAAAAGTAATGGGGTGAGAAAAATGTGCGGAAGAAAAGTAACCTCTCCACAGCCTCAACTCACATCAGTTTCAAAACGTAATCATGAGCGGGCAGCCTTAACTTAGCATTAGCCCATGGCTTTGCTCGTGCCTCGGTTAAGAATATTCGTTATATTTTCTATATTTTCTGAGCAGGTGGCGGTTTTTAAACGGATAAAAAGTAATGGGGTGAGAAAAATGTGCGGAAGAAAAGTAACCTTTTCTATCAACCGCCCCAACGGTGTCGAGTAGGGTAATGCTACGCTTGTCTGATATCCGGATAGGAATGGAACAAAACCGTCGAAGGTCAAATGATGACAACTATATTTTGTCTCTCTTCATCGTTTGGGTGCAGATCCTGTCAGCGTTACAGAAAGACGAGCAGTCGCGAAGACAGCGGCTACGTGGCAAGTTGGAGCAGGTCATTGACACCATGGCATTAGCTAGCTGAGGGTTAAAGTGAGCACTCAGCTTGGATCGCCGGGCAAGAAACCTTCCAGTAGATACATTTGCGCTCCCGGACATGAGGAATTCGAACAACAAATGACAGGAATTTACAAGGTCATGAAGAGACAGCGAAGGCTGGAATTAATCGATTCCTTTTTTTTTTTTTTCACTGAGCTGCAAACCAAGCCTGGAACAACCAAATTGAACAGATTCTCGCAGAGGACAGTGATTGACTTCTATGGACGCAATCAGGACCATGACCGAGGTGCAAATTCAACAGGCTTAAACCGTAAGACAAAAGAAACCAGGATACCTGATCCCAATTTGGGATTTTCCTATCCTGTTGCCATTTTCCGATGGAAGGTCAGGCAGAACCGGTGTGACTCCTCGTCAGGGTGGACACAGAGGAGAAAGAACCTTCGCTGCGGGAAAACTCCTCTGGCACTGATTAAAAACTCCAAACCTGAGGAGTCGTTCTAGTCCAAACTGTTTTATTTTTTACGTGTTAAAAGCCCGCTTTTAGTCCATTGTCGCATTTCATTCCATCCCCACCAAACTGCCTCCTCTCCTTAGTGCTGTGCCACTCGTGTTTCTGCTGAATTTGCACAACAAAGCTAAATCAAAAGAGAGCAAAGGATATATGAACACATTTATAGCTGTCAACATAAATACAGACATTGTTGTTTGAATTGACAGATATGTTTTGAATTTAATGTACAAATGATATGTTTGACAGGATTTGATATTTCAAAGTAGAAAATGTGAAAAAAGAAACGAAGGTGATTCGCATTGACGGCGATGTGAGAAAAAAAAAGTTACGTGCCATGTTTTACTTTGAATGTTGTTTCGTGCAAAGAGACTTCTTTTCTTTCGATAAAACGTGTTATGAAATGTTGTCATGATAGTCAGGCATATAAAAATAGGTACATGGAAAAATAGATACAGTATATCAATTGCAGAAACGTTCTATATTTCACGAGGTTTTCATCCAAAAGCCACCTATGGGATTTTTTTTGAGCCAATCAACTCAGAAGAATCTAATTTGGATCCCGTAAAATAGTCGGGCTCAAGCAGAAGGTCCCGACATGCTTTTGAAAACAGAACACGCCAAACAGTGAGCCCAGCGTCTCAAGTTTACACAACAATACGATGCCTCTGGTGCGATGAATGATATAGGTCAGATACAGACGAGCGCTTTCAATACAATTCTCATCCCACCATTTTCACCACTTACACAGGCATCTGTTTCCGCCGTCGCAAGTCCGAAAATCGACGGAATGACTTGCAATAGAATGACAACGGCGATAGGTGGTTCCAACTTGGCTTCAACAGGCTGTGTAAAAGGAGCCATTGATTTTGGTGAGATTGTCCTCATCGTGCCAATGACTGGATTTGTGTCACATTCCTTTAGGGGGAATCCTGCTGGTGTTGGCCACGCCTTCGAAAGCTTCTGTGGTACATTTCAGTTCAGTTTGTTATAGAATGTCTTTTATTGTGTTTTAATGGGTGCTACATAAACCACCCCAGCAAAGCCATGTTGGGGGACTGGGTGGGTGTGGGAGGGGAGGGGGGCTGGGTGAAGCTATGCACACTGCTGACTGGTGATTGGCTGATGGAAAACAACAGACGCCGGAGTCCACGTCGTGGTCTTGAAGATTGTACTGAAACAATGTACAGTGACAATTGTTTGCTTGATTTAACCTCTCACCTCAGTCGCAGGAACTGGCCAGAAATGAACCTTACATGTTGGGGTCAGTTAAGCTGTCAGTAGCTGAAACAGTTGTTGCCATTCACCCCCACCCCCAAGCCCTGCGTTGGAAATACAGGACTGATCAAGGTTTACCAGAGCTGAGCTGAACTGTACTGCTTAGTAGAAGCGTTACCGGCTGAGAGGCTTCTCCTCTCGTCTGTAACATTTCACAGAGTTTGATTGATAAAAAGCAGAACTGTTTCGATGGGCTGAAAAAGTTTGAGAACTCTGTAATTGTTTTACTTCTATTGCAATCTGCAGTCAAAAGTTTAACATTAAGACTCCATTCTTAAAAATGTGAATGTTCTTTGTGCTTTCTAAATTGTATTTGATTTTATTTATTTTTGTGTTTTTTTAAACAGACTGAAGGCTTTTTTTTTTTTTGCTTTGTGTGGTTTCATGAGGTTTAAAAAGAAATTGGGTTTCCATTTCCCGAGCAAGTATCCGCTTGAGGCCTCTTCTCTGTCGAATTTAGTGGGATTTAATTCGAAAAATCAAGCGCTGTCATGACTCGAAAACTGTTACTTTAATTGAATTGAAAAACCACGTCACTTAAAATGCTGCTTTGAATATCAAACTCTCGTGTTTTTAGTGCAGCATGTTTTCCATGACACTCACGTTGATTAAATTTGCCCTGTTCAAATGTGATGAACTTCTGTCCTACTAAATTTTGCCGAGAACATATTGGTCTCGTTATTTTTGGTGGGGAAAAATACTTGCAAAAAAAAAACATAAAAGGGTAATCGTTTATGTAAAGTGGGCCAATGTAAATCCTGTGATTGTTTTGCTAAATAGAGCACAAGACTAGACTGCATCAACAACCATGTCTGATGAATTTTTGAAGTAATGGAGAAATCCTCCGAATGTATAACTTGATCAAAGGCACAGTTCTTAAAATGACTTTGAAGAAAATGAGAAATGCTGCAATGGATTTCTGTTCTTATTTCACAGTGCTTCTCCACGTTTTGTTTCCATCACTATGTCAAAGAAAAAAAAACGAGGCTCTGTACTAAACAACCTTTGCAGCTCTATCAGGAACCTGGAGCAAAGGGCTAGCCTACACAATGTGGGAGGTTCTCATTCATATTTTAGTGAAAGGATCAAAGTTATCGTTTCTCCTGTTCAAGACCCCAGACTGTCAGAGATTGAGGCTGGAGAGATAAAACTTCTAGAATGTTTTTTTTTTTTTAATTGGTAAAATATGATTCTTAAGAAGGAAAGACCAGTATATTTTATTGACCATATGCTTCCGGATACAGGCCTTAACTGACAAAGTAGAATTTTTCACCTCTTTATAACCTTTCCACGCATCCCTCATCCTGTCGCATTGAGCTGTTAATAGAATTTGAAAAACACATTTGGAAAAATGTAGAACGCCATCCAACACCTCTAGACGAGTACGTTCCATACATGGTTGGTTTGAAATTTGAAATCCAAATAAGGCTAAGATATCTAACTCCATAGTCAAGCTTCATCTAAAATATGTATTTTACAAAGCTTGAGAGCAAATTCCAAACTGGTTATTGAAAAAAAAAACCAAGATTGCCTCTTCATTTGTGTTGCCCTCGAACGAGAGACATTTCAGCTTTTCTTCATGAGCTGCCTTCTTTTTAATTAAATGACATTATTGAAATGGAGCAAAGGATTTTAGTCCTGTCACTTTAAGATAAAAAAAGACATGCACAGGAATAGAAAGGATTGATTTTTTTGTTTTTTTAAATAAAATATAATACCTTTTCAGGAGTATCAAACTCAAGCTGCTGTTTCACACCGAGTAAATACCCAAGCCTTGTTCTATTAGATTTATTCTGTGTAAATAGACATTCATGAAGGGCAGATGAAATCATTTTTGCTAAATATTAACTCATCGGGATGTTTGTATCGCCGCCATCCTTCCTTCCCTGCTGTGCACTTCCCTCAGACGTTGTGTTGTTGTTGTTTTTTTTAAAAAGCTATGAAAAAGTTTTAAGGTTTAACTCAAGTGCATTTCGTTCCCAAGAACGGCACACAATGTGAGACTTGTACCACATGCTGTAATATATTCTGGCACAGGAAGGTACTGCTTGCGTTTGATTTCTCGCCTGTTTTGCCCACAGTGATGCTAATGTGGTCACTGAAGAAGATTAGACCGAAGAGGAACACTTTGATGTCCACGCTTCGCCGTCAAAAATCCTTCCCCGTAGTGTATTTAGCTCCGTTTTAAGAATAGAGTTCTCAATTTGGTGTCACTTTACATCACTGTCTATGTGCGAATAATCTTCTCACGCATCACATTAACCAAAGCACAGGTCTCTCTATCATGATCTTTGGTCCTGTTTTTCCGCTATCCTGAAATCATTCCAATCGACTAAAAGTGAACTCTCATCACATTCAAATGGAAGTCGCATTCTCCTCGACCGTCTCAAAGGCTGTCCATTACCAGTTCGAAATTGTAACATTCAAACGCCCTCAACCCCTTGGGAGCAAGTTGATTTGACAGCTAAACCATCAATCAAAATTAAAAAACCCATTATGAAAATATTAAGGGGAGAGATTCAGACCTCCAGAGAGACTCTGACCTGGATATCACAGACACTTTGTCTGTATTCCGAATAGTACTGACCTGTCTTCCGTAATCCTCTATTCTTGTCCTTAAGAACCAGTTAAGAATCAGTCTACCATTTTTTTTTCTTTAAGTTTCTTTTAAGTTTTAAGTTTGTAGGACATTGTCACGCGGTCAATTGTTTGGTCAGCCTAACCTGACACACCTGATGAAAGAGAAGCGAGAATGCACAACGATCAGTCGGATGACTCAATGAACCGCATGCCTTGTCATACGTTGCAAAACAATTTGGTTGAACTTATGAACCAAAAAGGGGAATTATCATGAAATACATTTTGATTACATAATATTTACTCGGTCAACTGTAATTGTGACATGTATTTGTTACATGTTTTGATTTATTTTTATGATTTATAAAACAATTCTGTCTGAATTTGGGTGGGCTTGGAACAGATTAGGGCATTTACATGGAAAATGCATCTCGACTTACAAATTTTCTCCTTAGGAGGATTCTTCCAGAACCAATTAAATTTAAATTCATTTAGTTTAAAAAGTAGAGGTACCACTGTACTCCTATCTTCTCTGCACTGGGCAAACGACACCAAAAATCTGCGTCTTTAAGAGTCAGCCTTAAAATACCGACCTGCATCTTTTCTTCTGAGGCTGGAGAAAGTGTTTACGTGATCCGGTGAAGTTCAGGGATCCTTATCTACCTTATAAACAAACTCCCTCTAAAAACCTTGAGCGTTTGTGTGTGCTGAAAGCAACCTGTATCAGTCTTCCTTTTCCCAAAGCTATTTGATGATTAAAGGTCAGTTTTTACCAGCTTTCTTCCAACTTGGTGGACACGTGATGGACATACTGCGCACAAGGATTTGAAAGTATGAAGCATTTTATTCATCTCCAGTATTTGACTTTTAATGACCATCCATCATTTGATACCTACCATTCCCCTTTTTCCTCCCTCTTCATTTAAATGTGTCTGCTTGTAGGTAGAGCAGCAGCTTTGTATCGTCTTGCATCGCCTCGAGATGGGGCTAATATCTCAAGGCATCAGATTACCCCCGTTCGTCTTGCGCTCGTGAAAAATCACGCTCCCTCCCTCTTATTTTCCTCTTCTCTTTTCTGCGCCAAGGGCTTTTCTGGCAGTTCAATCAACCTGATCGCGTTCAACACAAACACTCACTCGGTCCTCTTTCTATGTCCCGACTTAGGATAAACGACAAAGTCAGGCTGGATTTTGGCTGTGACGCTGCTAGCTCTCAGTTCGAGATTAAACTGTGCGAAAACACCCTCTGTTCCTCCGGAGACGAGGAGAAGATGACATGGGGCAAAGAGGAGTGAAAAGATGAGCGATAATGAGAAAAAAGAGAGAGACAGAGAGAGGCTGTCAGTGAGATAAGCCCAATGCAGGAAAGCAAGTTGGCCGTTGCCGGAGAGCTTGCTCATTCTGTCTTCATGCAGCCTCAATAAATGATGACCAGCAGGGGAAATAAGATGGCACTCACTTTCAGCCTGCCTGTTACCTCACCGTCAGCTGCACCAGGTGCTGCAGTTCTAAATCGTTACTGATAAAAGAAAAACCCCAAAAACTGCTGGTGTCCAGGAAGTCTTTTCAGATTCAAAGGAAATTGTTGCAGATTCAAACGTATCCACATGAAATTGAGAAGCCTTATTTTTTCTCTTTTTTTTAATATAAATAAAACTTTAGTGTGGTCCGGCGGTCCAGTCGTTAGGGCGTCGACCTCACAGCGCAGAGGTACCGGGTTCAGTTCCAGCTCCGGTCTCCCTGTGTGGAGTTTGCATGTTCTCCGGGGGCCTGTGTGGGTTTTCTCCGGGTACTCCAGCTCAGGGTGTCCCCCGCCTACTGCCCGAAGACAGGTAAGATAGCTTCCATGTGGCTACAGAGCTGTTTTCAGGGACCGAGTTGAGCCTTGAAGCAGCACCCATGAGGACGTTTTTACAATACGTACAAGTGAATGTGTGTCATATGAAGTATGCCACAGCCCAGAACAACCAATGAGAAGCAAATGGGTCATTGCAAATTCTGCTTAGGGTTGAGCAGAAGCCATTTTAGCGACTCTGGCCCACCCATTTCAAACCCAGCGTGCACCTGATTCTCGTCTCGGCAGGTTTTCACCACACCTTTCCCCGCACAATCGCCACACTTTCACTTCTACCTGTGGCTCAGCAGGATGGAAAGGGTGCACTGGAAAGTTGGCAGATGAGAACAAACCGTAGGAGATATACTGTACCATACAGTACGAGTCATCTTTGAGCTGGAAATCTTAAACACACACTCCTCCATGCCCTTCTGTTGCTCTTCTGCTCCCGCCCGTCATCCTTTTTATCTCTTCCGACCTCTCATCGTCACCCTTCCTCTTGCTCCCTCTCGCCGTGCTCCTGCTCACTCTCTGTAACACTTATGGCTTGGCTGCAGGCAACACTGACGTACTCGGAAGCGGCATGGGACTGGAGGAGTCATCTGGTGCAGAGCAGAAGCTGCTCTGAGCTTTGGAAAGGCAACTTAACATTTGGTCGGGAGAGGCTGACAAAGACGATCAGGTGATAGAGCAGTCAAGCTGTGCACTGGGCCTCGATTGCCTCCCGGTCAAAGACGAAGAGATAACCGAGAAAACTTTAATCTAATGCCAGAGGATTTGGAGCTTTTTCGGCATCAGTCATTTGATCTTAAGTTAAGACACAACTTTTCTTTCCAGAACCTCTACCGCCGTTGCAAAATGTGGAATTCAACCACATTTACGTGAATGAATATGCTATTAAAAACGGAACTGAACTTCGGCAACGTCATGTTACACACCTGGTGTCATCTCAGAAAGCGAGATTCTTACTGTGGTTGAATGGTTTTCATCTTGAAAGCAGAAGAAGGCGCTTCAATTGCAGTTCCGCAAACTCAAGGTTTTCTGCAGAAATAATATTGGGAGAAGAGTTAATGAAATGCCTTGTACTTTCACTTGCCACCATTTGCATTTAAAAAGCGTTTGAATTCTAGACTGGAGTGCAGCGTCCCATCTGTTACAAAAAGTTCTCAATACAATTTCCACACACAATTTCACCTCAAGAAACCTTTCTTTTTTAACCAAATACCCTTCAAATGGCACAACACCGAAATACAGGAAAGTTAATACAAAAATAGAGCCATCTGAAATATCCACTGGAAATTTTGTCGGTCCAAATCCCTTTCTCTACTTGCCGTTCAAAGATTTGTATGCGTTTATTTTATTTGAATGATGTCCAGTTCACAATGACAATATATTTTGTCCAGTTACGTTGCAGTGGATTGGCGCATATGCATAAAAGGTTTATCCAGGCCAGAGGCCTGATACTGTCATGGTGGTTCTGTTTTTGACCAACAGGTGGCACTGTAGGGCTCCTCCTACAGCGGCACACCTGTTGGTCATGATGTCATTAGTAGTTTTCTATTAAAAGGACTTCCTGCCCGACCACTCAGGGTCTTGTCATTGCTGGTGCTTACGCTAATGCTAACTGCCAAAGGGGTTTTTTGTCTTGCTTTCACCTTGTTTTTGCTTCTTCCATGGATTTTTGTTTGTGACTTTAGGTTCTTGTTGTTTTCAGGACTTTGTTTCTTTTGGATGTAGTTTTCTCAAGGTTTTATCGATGTATTTTGTTAAGTCCACCCTGCTCCTCCCTCCTGCCTGCTTTTTGGGGTCCTCCACCACCATGAATTCATGACAGATTCTGATCTGAGGATATCCAATTGTATGTGTTCTCTTTCCATAGCCATGACCCACATTGCAAGTGGGCCAGGTAGAAATAAAAAAAAATTGTGTCACCTGAACCATGTAGTGTAAATCTTGTCAATGAGCAAACTTTAGACCTCTAAATAGAGTACTTAGGGCAAAAAAATGTTTTTAGCTCATCTTGTGCTTTGCCATTTTTAAAAACCAAACATACAAAACACTGTCTTAGACTGTTCAAACATAATTTGTCAAATGGGGATAATATTGTAAACTTGTGTTAGTTTCATTGAAGACTCTAGATTTTCCATTGGTGTGAAAGTGATTTTGAATAGTTGTTCGTCTGTATGTTCCTTATCTGACAACCGGTAATCAAACAATTAAGGGTCTCTTCATATCAGCACCGACATTATTGAGAATAAGAGGTTGAAGGTGAAGGAATGAATTTGGAAAAATGGCAGCATGATACTGGATGCAGAGTCTGTAGCTAATGATGCTAACAAGAGTGCTTGATTGCGATGGACAGGTGGACTAATATAAAGCATACATTTGCTGACCATCATGGTATGTTTTTTTTTCTCCTTCAGTAATAAGTATTGCCAGTTAGTGAATAACAACAATAAAAACAAATAGAACCTATAAATGGTTACGTTTGAGACTAGCAAATTCAAATTCTTCCTAAGTGATCAAATTCTGTTTTTGATGATTTTCGTCAAGGATGCGCATATGTCCAAATCTCTTACGCAGCCTAATTATTTTTGTTCAAGTTAGACGCCGGAGCCGGGGAAGGCAGTGCAAAATTTCATTGGATTTGACTTTAATGCGGCCGACAAGGTCGAGGCTTTGAGGGCCTGCATGTGTCACGATGATGATCAGTCAGCAGATGCAAATACGGCATCACAGCTGACAAGAAAACCAACAATGACTTAGTCCATACCGAAGGTGATTTTCTCTCTCTTGCTCTCTCTCTCTAATTTTGTGTATTTAAAGACTGACTTTCTAACATGAAAATGCATTCACCTAATATCAAGCACATGACTGAGCAACCGGTTGCACTGCAACCCCAAATCAAAACGGGGCAATCAGAGGCCAAAAAAAAAAAAAGGGCATTGTTAAAATAATGCAAATCAAAGAAAAAGGTCAATAAACCTACGTACACATAAAATGAAATGAGGTACCAGTAAATAGAAACCCATCAACGTCACTAAATGAAGCAAATAAGACCGCAAGAAAATACTTTGAAATGAAACGAAACAAAAAGACTTTTGTTTGGAGTCGATATGATGTCAGACAAAACACACTTGCAGGAAAGGTTCTTAATAGCTCAAGCAGTCAGAGAGTGAGGACACCGAGTCCAACACGATAGAAGTACAGTAAGCTGTCGTGCGAAATAAGGAGGCGGCAGATGTGGGCAGACTGAGAAAGATAACTTGATGGGCAGCTCACTTGGAAAGTTAACAAATAGCTGGCAGTGATTGGAATTATCATGATCAGGATAAAAGCTGATAGACAGATAAATTATGCAAAAAGTGAACATTTTGATTTTCCGCTCCGAATGGATAAATTACTCCTTGAAACAATAATGATGGCATCTTATGGCCATTTAAAGCTGTGTAGACCAACGATGAGCTGACTGGAAAGGCAAAACTATGAACATCAGCGACAACATTTCTTGTACAATGTCAAAACTTATTTGACATAAGTGAAATATTACCTGATACGACCGGGCAAAGGTAAGTTGAGGTAATATTTCTTTTTGTTATAATTGGATTAATTAAATTTGGATGTGTGGAGGCACACGTATTTCCATTCCAAAGACTCGTCTTTCATCTTTTAACAGTTAGTTCGCATTACAATGTGCCAAAAAAGGGGTATTTTTGTAGTGCCAACCCCTCAGTGACACCTAAAAGGAATACAAAGTCAAAAAAGATATACCCATGGAGAAATTCACAATCGACAAGTGTACAGGTTTTGGCACCAAAGTACAGGTTGCTATAAGGACAGCTAGATTAATGAAGTTAGCTGTGTCTTTACAAAAGGCAGCGGCTGGTTGGGGGAAATGCGGGTGCAGACAGCCAGCACTCCGAAAAAAAACCTCGTCTGTGCTCTTTCGCTGCAGCAAACTGACACCACAACCTCCATGCATTTTTCATGACCCATGTTGGCTGACAAGGCTCTCCCGTGCTCTCTTTGCCTTCAATAATAACGCACACACTATCATGCAAGCACCATCTCCACATTCTTCCACTCTCCACCAAGCTAACTCCTGAAATGTAATAGCCATCGGCTTCCCTAATTTACTCGCTAATGCAAAATCACTTTTTCAGAATGAATAGACAATGAAGTCAGATGACACACTGAATTAAAAGTTAATACTTGAGGTGTCAACTTGTCATACATTCATGCTACAGATGATAGGCTACTATTTCAGATTATACAATGCATCCTGAATTACATCGCGCTTTCACAACAGCTGCAGCTGTAACAAAACGCTCAACAAAACAGTTAACATAAAGTAAAAAAGTGAGTTACACTATAATGAAGGTTACAATGTGAATATTAATTATAGCAGTTTTCAAGTAGAAAGGCACTCGGTAGTACTCAGACCTGGATGGCATTTTGTATTTCTGAAAGATTTGATGTTTCTGGGGAAAATCAAAACGTCTTGTGTTGATTAAAATGTATCGTGGCATATTACTTTTTGTATAATTTTAACAGGGATAAAATGATAAGATTTTTATTGACAGTACACCCTGGTGGATTGGCGGTTCGCTATTTGCATTTTTCAACCTTTAACCTCCTCCATTATTTGCTAAAGGCAAAACCTATTTGCGTTTTTTTGTTGTTGTTGTTGCTCTTTCGGACGCCTTAAGATGACAGAAAGCCCTGTCCAAATAGGAAAGTTGAGAAAAAAAAACGATTGGGCCAAGAAAGCGTGACGAGGCGAACATGTCGATATTTGAGAGACAAGTTTGATGATTGGGAGGAGCTGATTTTAGCCTGGGTTGTTTAGGAAGACTCTTTGCAGGAAGTGCATGTATCAAGGGCACATAAATCCACTTAGGGAATGTATTTTTTTTTCTTCCAAATTAAAACTGTTAATATTGACAAACGGCCAAAGGATGAATCACAATGCAGACACACAAATTTTGAGCAATCAAGTAGGATTTATAAACTCTGTTATTCCCCATGTGTCAGTTTGGGAACCGAACCAACTCATGTTTTTTGGATCTCAGAAATGTAGCCTCGGACAAAATGCGATAACAAACAATACTTAATTACATAAAAGCGCACCGACAAAATGCAAACAGAAATCGCTCGTCACAAAGAGTAAGGAAAAACGATGCAGAAACAAAAAGTGCTTGCAAGGTAATAATTAAGCCGAGAATATAAACGACAAGAGTACAATTATACGAAACAAAATAAGAGCCACGTCAAAGACAAAATAATATTTTATCTTCCAAACGAGGGATGAGAGAGCAAAAACGACTATGACGATTTGAGAAAGAAAAACACACTTAAATTTAAATTTAGACTCCCTTTGAACCGCCACGGACATTCCATTTCGTTTCAGCGCATGTCCTTTGCTTTCAACACCCTTCCCTTCCTGTCACTCATTGCTGACTCGAGGTCAGCTGATGGTGTTTCGTAGTCACGTGTCATTTTGGTCGCCGCTCCAATATCTGATCTAGGGTCAGCAGAGTGCCCGGCAGTCATTTCCGCTCGCTCTTGTACAGCGAGACATTTACTACGTCTCGGATACAATCATATTAATGCCGAGATGTGAGTCTTTAGTTGCAGTATATATATATTGCATATATATATATATATATATATATATATATATATATATATATATATATATATATATATATATATATATATATATATATATATATATATATATATATATATATATATATATTTTTTTTTTTTTTTTTTAAAGACCACTACAATTTAAATTACTGCAAACACAAAATGAAACTGGTGTAAAAGTAGATTGACAGGACGGCGCAGTGAGAAAACCTAAATAAAATTCTCATCCAAAGTGTCTGGCAGGAAAGGGATAAAAACAAAGACAAGATTCCCTCAGGAAGAGGGCGGAGTGAATTACAAAAAAAAGTGTGCAAATAGAATTTGGAACAAATTTCACAACAGGGATCGCTGGAAAAAAATATCTTTCTATGTATCTACCTATGTATCTACCTATCTATCTATCTATCTATCTATCTATCTATCTATCTATCTATCTATCTATCTATCTATCTATCTATCTATCTATCTATCTATCTATCTATCTATCTATCTATCTATCTATCTATCTATCTATCTATCTATACACACACACACACACACACACACAAACACAAAATAAGTCAAAAACCCAATCAAAAGATTATTTTTGCTTTTCATTAAATAATCATTTATTGGAGAGACATGTTGTATAAAGTATTTGAATGAAAGGCCAAGTTTGCAGTACTAACAAGTCAATTAATATGAATGCAAATGATAACAAGAAATGTATTACCGTATCTACCATTTTGAATGCAATCATCATCCCACAGAACTCAACCGAATCATTCCACTTTAAAATCGAACCATCCTTGAATCATGTTGACCCCCCCATGTATTTATTGGAGGGATACATGACCCCCCTATTCTGTATACTACAGATACGAATACTATTTTGTTTTGTGAACTATTTAGTCAAGTAAAATGTCTACCACAAGTCAGTATGCATGTGTTTGTCTTAGTTCTTGACAAAGTTGTTGCTCTCTAATGACACGTCCACCACATGATGCCACAATAAGTTTGCTTCAATCACTGAAACTGATCTTGCAGCTAGATATGATCCAAATAGCTCAAAGTAAACAACTGCAGACAGTTGCATCTTGTTATTGGAAGAACACACGGCACATATTTTAATCACTCTATAGTCATGGGGTTAAGGAAGGAGCGGTGGCGGCTGGTGGATCAAATTTTGGATAAAATGCTGCTGGCAGGAATACCTTAAGAAAGCATGCTATACTGCCAAAAGAAAGACACTCGAGGCAGGAAAACAAAAAAATTATACATAAGGCGAAACCTCATGAGCTCAAGAAACGACTGACAGTCCGGTCAACAAGGACTGAGCCAAACTATGAGACGAAATACATGCTTACTGATTACACTGCAAGAGAATGGGAGGAAGGACAAAAAGGGAGTGAAGAAGCCAACTGGCTGATTCCTTGGCTTTGTCAGGATTTTTTTGGTGGTGAATGTTGATTAAAAACAAACAAAAAAAAGAACAATTGGCCTTGATGAAAAGTGTCAGGTCATCAAAAAAAAATAACAAAAAACGTTTGGCCCAAATTTCAACCATGCGAATTTATTAGCTACGCACATACAGCCTATTTAATGTTAAAGAAAAATTAATTAATCATGAATTAATCAATCAAGTAGTTGTTTTATATTCAGTACCGGTTGTTGTTTTATATCTTGGAAAACATTTGAGAGCCACTATTTGAGAATAATGTTCCTGTTCAAATTATTATTTTTATTATTTTTGCATTCCTTAAAATATTAAATGTGTTTATATATAGAATAAACCTCCACTTTGGGTTTTTTTAATGACCACTATTGTCCAATATGCTACTGTATTTTCTGTATTTAATGTTGGGCATAATGGTGGTACTTCAAGTGCTGAGTGTTTTGATGGTAGCACTTGCACCGTGGCATTTTTGTTGAGTAATTTAACATCGCATTGTCAAAGAGAGCAAGATATGTTGATGAGAGATTGAGCAATAATTTGTAATATTAGTTTGGGGATTGACCGAGAGTATCAATTTGTGAAAAAAAATAATAATTAAATTGACTACACTTGGAACTAAAGTAGGAGGTTGCACGGAAATTCTATCGTGGTTGTCCATTATGTTTTAGCGTTTGTGAACGCTTCTATTCATCACCACTCAATTTCAGTCAGGAAAATATCAACTCATCAGGTAGCAATATGTAATTATCATGGTGAAAACATGTTTTGTTGCTGGGCATTTGCATTGTGACAAAAGTTGCATCGATTTGCCCGAGCGCATCAAATCATTCCAATTAATGCTTGAATGATTCCCATAAATTACTTCTGGACACTCATTAGACATGAGATATCGCTCAACAACTGTGTCTTTCATTTATGGGTGCACAGATGTTTGTTTGATTGGTGTGATGTGGCGTCGCTCCACAGCATCCATTGTCTTCTGGAAATTCTCTGGCATCTTTGTGTCTGGCTTTCACCGACTTAATTATGATAAGCTTTGTATTAACCGGCTCCTCCTGATAGCACCTGAGGTGTTTTGTTAATTGGGTAAACACAATTTGCCACCACCAAGCACTCCATATCACATTTTTCTTTTTTTTTTCTTCTTTTTTGTTGTTGTTGTTGTCTTTTCAATTCAAATTTATGAAATACGAAGCATCTTCATCCAGAGCGAGCTTGATTTCAGCCTTCTCAAGTGCCGTGTAGCCCAGGAGGCACAACAAAGTTAATCTATAAAGGCATCTGAAGCTAACACTAAGTCCTTGCGGTTTCCCGATTCCAATCAATAGCACAACCTTGGTTCATTTGAATCATTCATACTCTAATCTTGAAAGTAATGGTTGCTTCAGGGCGCGATATGCTGCTCACACTTTGTCTATAAATGATGGTGCGGCAATCGTGAATGACAGGGAGTCAATAACAGAGGCCTCCGTCTCAAATGAAAGAGGATATGTAACAGTTGCGCTTTAAATTAAGAAGAATATTCACACTTATGATGACGTGATGTGATTTATAAACTTCAACTCCAAAGAGGAAACTTTCTTTTTCATGTAATATATCAGCTTGATATACTACAAGCTTGAACTAACCACAGGATCTGTGCCATGATACGTGCAGCACAAACATATGAACATGCTGCAGTAAAAAAAAACAAAACAAGTAAATATTCCTTTTTTTTGGCACAGTGTTGATAAAGAGATGAAGGCTGGGATAGAGGATTCAAGTAACGTATTTTACGCACTATAAGGCACTTTGGAGTATCAGGCGCACCTTCAATGAATGGCTCGTTTGAAAACTGTTTTCATATATAGGGCGGACCTCATTATAAGGTCCAATAGTGGCTGCTGTTGCGCTATGCATCGACTAGATGGAGCTACACTAAAGGGAATACAATACAATATAATACAGCTTTATTAATATAGTGCCTTCACAACTGCTGCAGCTGGAACAAAATGCTTCACGGAACATTTAAAATACCGTATTTTCACGACCATAAGGCGCCATTAAAAGTCTAGTGTATGAGCCGAGTTCCAAAGCCTGACTGAGCGCGCTTCTGGCCGACACGCTGTTTATACAGAGAAAAGGCGGGCGTAAGTGACGTCAGGCATGCAGAAGTCTGCCAATGAGTGAAGGGTGGGCGTGCCCAACAACACGGTGCGCCGAATGGTCGTGAAAATACGGTACTACATCTAAAAATCAGAATATTGATTTATATAAAAAGCGCATCGGATTATAAGGCGCGCCATCAGCTTTTGAGAAAATTGAATGCATTTAGGTACATCTTCTCGTGCGGAAAATACGGTTTAGTATTTTATAAGTACCACAAATATCTATAAACAAATATCAACACGCAGCATAGCATTTACATTTTTCCTTGCTGTTTTTCAGGGAGGTGAGCAGTGTGCACTCTATACACCACCGAAGTCATATCAAGAGGTCATTGACCAATAAAGGATTTCATAAATACGGTATCTATTCATTGGGAAGTTGCTAAAAATATATATCATTTACAGTACAAAAATAATAAAAAACAAGTACGTTTACTTTTTTTTGTCCAAAATCCCTCTAAAGAGTGGTGAGAAACGGTCTTGCGGAGTCCACATGAAAAAAAACCTTCTTTTGTGTAGATCAATAGATCTGAAGCAGACACATCCAAAGCCAAAGTGCCGCCTCGGAATAATCCCTCATCAGCTATTCTCCTCCTCTGTAATGTATAGTGCATGTGGAGAGAAGCTATGAAAGAGTTTCCATGTATTATTGAACAAAACAGCTGCCACTGCGGATATGCTACAATTCAGTGTGTGTGTGTGTGTGTGTGTGTGTGTGTGTGCGCCCCCTCTTGTGTTAACCAACTGGATGACCAGCGCTCTTGTCAGCTTGTGATGCCATGTTTTTGTCTGAGAGAAAAGAGTGGGTTATTGAGCACAACTCCCAAGCAAAGCCACACACAGACACACACACACACACACACACACACACCTTTTGGACAGCTCATCTCAGTAATTAGTCTCTGGATAGGTCCATGCTGCACCGAGAAAGAAATTCAAAGAGATAAATCAGTTTCACAGGGAAAAGTGGGTAATGTAAAACATGCTCCTCATTGGAAACAATGTTTGGATGTTGGACTTCTCTCTCTGTTTTGATTTTAAGTTCTATTGACGCTGTGGAAAAAAAAAAAGCTGTCAAAATCCAATTAAAACAACTCTCAAGAGTGTCTCGAAAATGATTGTCCACAAACGTGTCACAAAAAAAAATGTAAGTTGAGACAGGGACAAATAGCTACAGTATCAGAAATTCCTCTTCCCATGTTTAAGGTCTTTTAAATTATTTTTCCAAAATCTTTTTCTTGCATTTTATGCTTTCTTAGCAATTGTCGTACTTTGTATTTTAAATGACTTGAGTTATTCCGTTTGTAAATGCCTCTAAATGTTGTATTTCTAATTATGTGAAGCACATTGAGATACCTTGTTTATGAAATTCACTATATCAAAAGGGCTGCCTTGTCTTAGCTTTACATCTCTGTGACCTTTGTCTAATTTGTTAAATTTTAGTTATTTAGTGTATTTTCCCTTGACTACCAACGCTACAACATCATAGTCATCATCATCAGAATTATAAAATAATGATAATCATTTTTTCCATCCATTTGCTCTGCCGATTGTCCTCAATACGGTTGTGGCTGAGCTGGAGTCAATCTCAGCTGACGTTTGGGCAAGGGGCCAGGTACGTCACAGTTTGATTGCTAGTCAATCACAAACATAGACAAACAATTTAGATGCAGATTCTTCCCACCGTGCGAGCACGGGTACAACATGCAAACTCAAGACCGGAATGTGAAACATCATCATGTTAATACAGAAATGACAATATTTAATTGTTGTATATTTTTTTACAGAAATGGATATGTTCCAAAATTAACCCCAAGTGCTTAAAAGAGAAAAATCACATTTTGTTTTGCACTTGAACTGTATCAGCCGTCCTTACAAACCAAACGAATAAGAAAGCTAGCAGAACAATAGCGCATGTGGTGTGTGTGTGTGTGTGTGTGTGTGTGTGCCCCCTCCATTCCCTTTTTCTATGGATAGCGCTTGTTTAGACTTTCACACTTATTGTTTCTTTATGTGTCACTGGCCAGCCCAGAGAATGAATGGGCTCGGGGTACACGACAACAATGCAATGATGGATGAGGGCGGCCATTGCAATTATATGAGGACCAACATGTAAGAGACAGAGACCCGAGCCTGCCAACGAATGATAGCACACATACGCTCGACTCTTTTTTTCTTCACGGTACTCAAACAGCAGCTTGACTCTCAAAGAGATTTTTGACAAGTAAAAATGCATGGCTACACCCCCCAAAAACAAAAACAAAAAAAAAAGCTATACCACAGGTTTCAAATTTGGATGGTTCATTTTTAAGTCAAATTTGTTCACACAAACAAAAAAGATCTCCTTGCTGCCTTTCCGACGCAATATTTTAAGAGACAAATTCGGACTTTGCAATTTGTCTCATGTTTAAAAATATTTTAAAAATCATATTTTGCATGCTAAATTAATTTGCATATTACTCCTGCCCACAATGTGCAAAATGAATTGCATGGCAAAATTGTGCATTGTCAGATGTAATTCTGGCTGCACTTGTTTTGTAGATGTAGTATGTCGACGCAATGAAATTTGCAAATGATGAAAACCTTTCATAAATCAGACGGATTATTCCGCTCTTTGTTTTGTCAACACTGCAATGGTAGACCCACTGTGGTCATGTGACAGAAAAAATAAAGAAGTCTTAAGCATTGACCTGTGCGACCTTGTGGTTGTCCTTGACATCGAGCAGTTTATCATCACGCATATGTTGTGATCATATATTAATCAAGCAGCCCCTTAATAAATGAGCTGCATAGCCTCACCTTATATCTGGTTGCGTGTTTGGAAATGGATTAGGCAAAGACTAGAAATGGCAAAAGGAACAGGTGTAAAAAGGGGTCTCCTCATGCATCATACGGTAGCAGGTGGGTATACCCACCATTGCCCACACAATAAGGCCACCCCCTTGGGGAAGCACAATGCAGCCAGTCACCGCAACCCAGCCCCTCTCAAACACCCAAGAGTCAGCGGGACTCACATATGCACAAATAAATCCAAGTACACATCAGAGGACGACAACCCCTGGAGCGCGACCTACATTGTGTCCTCCTGCCTCAGATCAATTCATCACCACATGGCAGATGCCCCCCGTCCCCCAACTCCCTCCCAGGGAGGTGGGGGAGCATTAACTTGAAAAGCATCATGGGTGCTTTTCACCTGGGGGGACAATAGTTCACTGAATATTACAATTCCAGGGTCTCTACAATCGAGAAATGAAAACAAGTTATTGAAATGAGGCTAAATAAAGCAGAAAAAAAGCTTTACTGTACATATTTTGGCAGAGGTCGTGGCTTCGATTCCGGCTGCGGCCTCCCTGTGTGGAGTTTTCATGTTCTCCCTTTGCCTGCGTGGGTTTTCATCGGGTACTCCGGTTTCCTCCCACATTCCAAAAACATGCATGGAAGGTTAATGAAGCACTCTAAATTTCCTCAAGGTGAGTGTGAGCGTGGATGTTTGTTCATCTCTGTGTGCCCCACGATTGGCTGGGAAACGGTACAGGGTGTCCCCACACGCTGGACAGCTGGAATAGGCTCCAGAACCCCTCGCGACCCTTGTGAGGATAAAGTGGTTCGGAAAATGGATGGATGGATGTACATATTTTGATTCATGTGAGTGTGTCGACATAAAAATTTCTATCCCATCATCAAAAAGGGCAACAGACTTGTAAAGAAAACCCAAAAAGCATTTCGCCTCTCTTCATCAATAGGGACTGTTTGGAGAGGGTCTCCAACTACCAATTCCTGGGCTTTCACATCAAGGATGACATGACTTGAAAGGCCAGTGTCGTCGTCCAAAAAGGCAAAGCAGAGCCTATTTCCAATTGATACAATGACCTCGCACAGAAAACCAGTTCTGTCCTTTTCTCAATGTTCCATTGAGAGCGCCGGGCCTCTTTCATCCGTGTGTGGTTTTTCAGCTGCACGGAGGCAGACAGGAAAGCGTTACAAGGGCTCATTGCCACGGTCCAAATGATTACTGGCTGCTCCCTTCCTTCCTTGGTGGAGCTCTCACGGCTCTCCCCGTTTATGGAAGGCAACTTACATCCTCACGGGATAGACCCATTCTAGACACTGACCGTTTCAACTCTTCCACACTCGCACACGGTTCAGTACATTAAAAGCCAGAACCTAATATAAATAAAATATACTGTTTTTATGCAAGAGCTGTAATTGCACTAAACAAAACCAAATTTCCATAACCCAGTGTACCTTTTCAAGCGTTTTTTTCCTTCCTCAGCAAATATTGTATTTACAATTAGAATCCATCCATCCATCCATCCATCCATCCATCCATCCATCCATCCATCCATCCATCCATCCATCCATCCATTTTCTGATCCGCTGATCCTCACAAGGGTCACAGGGCGTGATGGAGCCTATCCTAGCTGTCTTCGGGCAGTAGGCGGGGGACACCCTGAACCGCTTGCCAGCCAATCGTAGGGCACACATAGACAAACAACCATTCGCACTCACACCTAGGGACAATTTAGAGTGTTCAATCAACCGACGGTGCATTTTTTTTGGAATGTGGGGATAAACCAGAGTACCTGGAAAAAGCCCACACAGGCACGGGAAGAACATGCAAATTCCACACATGAAGGCCGGAGCTGGAATCAAACTCGGTACTGTGAGGCCGACACGCTCTTTTGCTATTTCATTTGTTTTGTGATACACTTCCTTACAATTTTTCGTGGCACCTGAAGAGAATGAACCGTCAATTGCACCTGTTGCAATTCTTACTAAAATGTTTACATCTTGTTTCATATCCCTCTTTCGATGTAAACGTAAATGAAATCAATCTATAGCAAAAAATAAAGGGAATGGCCACACCGTTGACGTACTTTTAGAGGGGAGTGTTTTATTTTTCTTTTGGTGCCAGACACAATCCCTTCCCTCCTGCTCCCTCTGGATGAGAAGGGGAGAAAGGAAAGCAGAGGAGATTTTAATTGCTCTCCTCTCATCCACATCTGCCCCAGCTCATTCATCAGTTCGGCTCACCCTCTGCAGAAAAGGGCCTTGGGACGTATATTTTTTGTTCTATTTTAAGGGGGCCAGGGGGAATCTCTCATGGGATGGGGTACGCGGATGGTGAATAAAGGGTTGAGGTAGAGGTATTGCCATCCTGTCTGCGTTTGAGCCTGTGTATCCTCATGGGGGGATGAATGGCTTCAAAGCCTTAGGGAGTCTGTGATTGGGAGGGAAATGGAAAATTGGGACTCAACGAATAAGAAGAAGAGGGTAGGTAAAGGTGGGAGGATTGTGAGGCATAAAAGGCAAAGAAAGGACAAAAAAATAAGAAAGCTGGACCAATACGAGGATGTGTTGTTTTTCAAAGTTAGAAGAAACAAACAAGTAGCTGACTGTGCTCTACAAAGTGTAGCAAGATAAAGTTTGTCACATTAACTTTGATGCTCCTTTCACAAGACTGACAAGACACTTTCATGCACAAATTATGTTGATTTTTATGAGTGTGTTTATTCGTCTTTAGGCATGAAAAAAAAAAATAATGGCGGTGGATGGCACACACACACACACACACACACATGTCCATTGTAGTGGTTAATGCACTGTTTCCTGGCTCGGTTTGAAACGGTGACCAATCGACACTCAAATTCATACATTGCTACTGTGTTCCAGTTTGACCTGTGAAAATATGAAAGCATTCTCTCACGGTATTTTGAATCTTTTGACACCAAATGTGAGCAAAGCCCACTATCAACCTCCACAAAATGAAAAAGATTGCGCTGATCATTTATTTATTTACTTTCAATTATAACGGACTGAAGTGAACATGAGCAGTAATGTGCATATTAATTTTAGGCTAATACCACGGACACACAAGCTAACAATACCACTGCTAACACCACTTTGTTTTTGATAGTTAAACAAACAATGTTAGAAAAACGAGATCGACTTCTAACCAGCCAGACTTATGGCTCCATGTGGCGGACACCTACCATCCAGCTAGCCAAAAAGCTCCGTCCCCGCCACCGCCGCCGCCAATCAGGCAGCCAGGAGCACAGCGTTCATTTTTGATCTGACTCTTCAATTCAGCAATACAAGACCGAACATAATTCAAATCAATCCATTTAATTTGAGGCAGATATCATTTGCGCCTTAGAAGTATACTAGTTAGCACATTGAAATGATTCCTTCAAATGCAGCAGTATGTGCTCAGAATCATCCAATATGTGGATTCACCTGACACTAACAAGAATTTGAAGGTCAAGCGGTTTCAACAACTGCTCAATGACAACAATGTATACATTATAGATGATGTATGGTATAATAGAAAGAAGTCCATTGTATATACCAGGCGGAGGAGAAAGACAAGAGGGAAAGAAAAGGAGCCAAGGTCCCAGAGGCAGAGTCCCGGATGCTGAGAGGCCTCAGAGGGCCGTGGGATGATTGTCTGTGACCTACACCCCCCTCGCCCCCCCCACCCCCGTGCCCTGCCTACTCTGAGCACCGTTCAATGTCACAGTCTGTGTGAGATTGTGTGTGTTTTTCAATCACTTTGTCGTTTTCACTTCCCCTATCTGTATTTGTTGGCATGGTTGACGACATAATTTGTATGATTTAGTTTTATAATTAACAGCAGTTCACATGCTGGATGACACCTATGCTAATATGTTTACACGTTAAAACGTGAACTGTAGAATATATAATGGGTCTCTGCAAATAGACATGTTAGAGTTCTTAATAAAACATTGCTGCCAGTATCAGTATATGTCCAGTGGTTAGCGCGCCAACCTCACAGTGCAGAGGTACCGGGTTCAATTCCAGCTCCGGCCTTCCTGTGTGGACTTTGCATGTTCTCCCCGGGCTTGCGTGGGTTTTCTTCGGGTACTCCGGTTTCCTCCCACATTCCAAAAACATACATGGCGGGCTGATTGAACACTCTAAATAATCCCTAGGTGTGACTGTGAGCGCGGATGGTTGTTCGTCTCTGTGTGCCCTGCGATTGGCTGGCAACCGGTTCAGAGTGTCCCCCGCCTACTGCCCGAAGACAGCTGGGATAGGCTCCAGGACCCCCTGCGACCCTTGTGAGGATAAGCGGATCGAAAAATGGATGGATGGAGTGATGGAGAATGGGATGAGAAAGAAAAATAAGGTGAATCGAAAGGAAAAAACAAATCAAAACATTCATCCTTCTTTTGTTCAACTTCCAAAAGCGCTGCTGTTTTGCCGTATTGTCATCAACAGTCTCCATACTTGTGAGCACTTCACTTTTCCAGCCCAAGGTCCGCGCGAAAGTGCAATAGCAGCTGTAGGGGGCCCCATTTCTAACGAAAACCCTTGTGTCAAAGAGCTCTGGATTTATAGCGGCACTCCAGTCTTTTCTTTATTCCAGTAAACCAACATCTCATGAATACTTCAGCAGGTGCACCTTGAGGCGGATGAGTCATCTGGCAAAAAGAGGTGTGGAAGCAAAATGCATTCAAACACGCAGGAACCAGATTACTTCCCATTATGAAGCATTAATCGTCTTTAATCTGCCGTTAATCCAATATTTTACCTCAATAATGAGCAAAATGTCAGGGCTGGATTAGTGTGCAAATTCTGGCAGCACATTATCAAAAAGAAAAAGGGAAAGGAAAAGAAATGGGTGCTCAAAAGGAGGATCTTTTGTCATGATAAGATCATCACAAAATAAGTGAGGAGCAAATGTATCAAATTCAATTTCTATTAATATAATGTGATTAATAAATCGGCATGATGAAATACAAAGTGCATGGACTCTTGTCTTCAAAATAATTGTCGTTGCACTGTGAGTGAATTAGGATTTTCGAGCCCTTTTCGAGCCCAAATGCATTTTTTTTAAAAACTGGGTCCCAGCGTTTTTTTTTAACAAAATACACATTTACAAAAATGGATCGAAACTCCCACTGTGTCGTCAAAATGCTTCAAAATAAGAGCGTTCAATGGCAAATGTCAATTCACAGGAGACTTTTGTCAATGCTTAGTTGTATTCTTTTGTCCATCACTTTGTTTCCATTACGTTCACTCACAAAAATGGAATCACAGACAAGAACACCCACACATTTACACACACACACACACACACACACACACACACACACACACACACACACACACACACAGAATGCACCATTAGCTGTGGTTAGATGCCAATTTGCACATGCTAATGCTCCTCTGTCTTTTGCCACATTTGAACCTCCTCCAGGCTATGAATTTGCCTGCCGGCACTATTCATGTTGTTTACCATCAAGGCTAGAGTTCCTGATGAAATAACATTCAATCAACTCTGATGCAGACACCGAACAGCTTGTGACATCATAAAAACAATACAAAAATACGTGTGCAGAACTTGAAATGCGTAGCGTAAAACCAAATAATCAGGATAGTAGTCATTTAGACGTCATACATACACACATTTAGGAAGCCGAACCAAGTGAGTGGAACCTGAGAGTGTTGCCGGGGCAACCTTGTTGTTGAGGAAGAAACGTCCTGCGAAGCCTCCACAATCAAGACTGGAAAGTCACTTTGAGTGGGACTGGGAATGCTGCTTGAAATTCAGTGACAGCATTTGTGCAGGAAAAAAAATGGCTTGTGGAGTCCATAAATTATTCTGTGAATTCGGAAAAATAATTGGGACAAAAATGTCTTCTTACCTAGATTTGGAATTTGTTCTCTATGTGAGATAGAGAGAGAGTGAATAGACAAACCGGTGTCCTGTGTTTTTGTTTTCAGCTCAAACTGGAGTGACGGGTGTGTGTTTCCACCTCAGCAGGTGCGCCTGTTCTGCATTTCCTAATCTAGCCTTCCATGTATTAAAGGACTGCCAAACTGCCTCGTCACTGTCAGATTATTGACCTTGTTTGCTGCTCGTGCTCAAGTGTTGTTTTCCAGACCTCTTGATCTCGCCATAGTCATTTTTTGCTCTCTACTCCCTCATTTGTAAGTATTGATCTTATTTTGCCTGTGATCTTGCTCTTATTTTGTTTCATGTGTTCATCTATTACCTTGCCTTGTTTTTTCCCGGCTGCTTGTGACAAGCGATTTCTGTTAATACTGTGCCGGTGCACTTTCCAGTCATATTTTTGTCACGGATTTTGTCTGTATCTACGTTTGTGGGATCCAATCACCATTCAGTTCATCCGCGATCTGTGTCAAAAACACAGCCAATGTGCTCTTTATGCACAACCCCAAAGAATGGGTCAACGAGCATCTTTTTATGTTGTAGTCTGCTCATAAGGACGGTCAGTCTCAACAAAAAAATGCCACGGCTGATACTTTGTCCAAGTCCAGCTCTGCCTACAAAGTTGGATAGTGAGGATGAGCCTTTATCAGAAACCTATCTCAAACTCTCTCTCTCTCTCTCTCTCTCTCTCTCTCTCTCTCTCTCTCTCTCTCTCTCTCTCTCTCTCTCTCTCACACACACACACAGACACAAACACTAAAATTATGAGATCTCCTCTGCAGATGGCAGTGATTGCTTCATGTGGAAAGCATGGAGAAGTAGGCTGGAGTACAGTGGTGCTGCATTCTATGAGGGACCGTGACAAGATATGGTGGACACCAGTCTGTCTGTCTGGCACCCATCCCCTCCCCCCAGATGGACACTTGGACAAATGTCCATCTGCACATCACACATGGACAATCAAGCAAAATGCCACTTGAACAATAAAGGACACGCTATTAGTGATTTGCATGACTGCGGGGTGTCAGTTGCACTTTTGATGTCGATTTATTTGAATTTAATTTCCCCGTAACAGTTAATACGAACAGAATAAAAGCTTTATGGGTTGTTGTGTAATTTAGCAATGAGATGTAAACAGAAAAAGAAAGTAAGAAACTTAAAATATATATATTTTTTAAATTAACTTGATAACTTTAGCACTCACATATGCACTTTGCTAGTATGAGTATTGTTCTTCCTCGTTCGGGCATATAGTCAACCATTCCTTTTTTTTTCTCATCACAACTCATGCACAACATATTTAAACACTGTTCATACAGCAAACTGTCACTTTGTATACTTTCTCATTCAACTCTTAACTATATGATGCCTGTTGACACTTTTGGGATCATGATGTCAATTCCAAGTATTGATTAGGTTTTCAGGGTCCCGGAGTCTGAGAGGTTACATTCAGCTCTTCTGTCTAATTTCCTTCTATTCTCCATCCAGGCTGAACGCAATGACCTTTTTTTCCCAGAATCTCAGTGGGTGGATGCACCCACGGTCATGTTTGCAGCGCCGACATGACCTTGGTGTTGTCTCCGTTCAGATACTGTCAGAACACAGAAAGTCTCTAGGCAATCGGAGCCGCCACGCCTCATGAAATATGACGGGGAGTAAAAGAGTCAAGCAGGAAAATAAGTTAGCATCCAGATGAAGTCTATACACTGACTTATGTCGACTATCGATTGAGTTTACTTTTTACACGATGCAAACTAAAGCATACACAAAACTGTCTGTCTCACTGCATCTCAAGCTTAACTTATAAAGAGAAACCATTTGAAAGCACTTATGGCTATGTGGGTGGAACCTTTTTTTTTTTTTTAACAGCACATTTTAAGACAAGGCTGATAGACGCACGCTAGGTGAACAAGACCAAGTAATACGTCCTTTAAAAGATTCATTTCTTGGCCAGAAAACTCAAACCAAACCATACATTGCACGACTCAAGTGACACAATTCAGATTTTAGCTCCCAAGTGGCATCATTCAGCAATGTGTCATCATAGTAAAATGAGAAAAAAAATACATGGAATCGTCCATCCTCAGACCTGAATTAGTCCTCTTTCCAATGCGGATGAAAAGAAAAATTCTGCACAGATTGCAGCCAAAACCAGCAGATCAGACGTACATCAGATGTACATGGAATACTACAACAAAAAAAGATGGAGTTCAATTTCTTCAACAATACAAGTTATTGTTCAGTCTTTAAATACTGCTTGCAATGAAAACTTCACTTTTCAGAATTTTTCAGTGGGTTCAGATTTAGAGGTTAGGCTGGCCAACCAACGCCTTTGCTTCACCTTCTAAAAAACTGGAAACCCCCAAAAAGACAACACTCAGAGTGAATACTGTAAAAATTAAAGGAAGCAAGATTTCCTCCAGGCTAAGTTGACATTGTCATGATTCTGTTTGTTTAGATTACGTTTTGGTTTTGTTTCCAAATGTGTTTTTGTCTTCCTCGTTTGGTTTCGTGTCCATTTTTTGTCATCCGGGTCCCTTGTGTCAACCAATCTGTCATGTTTTGGTGCGTGACCAACAGGTGGCACTGTAGGGCTCTCCCTGCAGCTGCACACCTGTTGGTCGTTATGTCATTAGCTCTATAAAAGGACTCCCGCCTGGCCACTCATTGTTGGGTCATTGTTTGCTTGTTGGTTCCTGTTTGTTTCTGTTTACTTTGGAATCTTTTTCTTTTCATGACTTTGTTTGTTCTGGATTTAGTTTCTCTGTGTTTTAATACAACTCATCAAGTTCACCCTGCTCCTCCTTCCTGCCTGCTTTTTGGGGTTCACCATCACCTCGCTTCGTGACACAATCAGCTCCCTCAAGCTTTTGTGTCTTGTTCAGGTGTTCCTTGTTGTCTCGTTAGTTTGCTTCTAGTTAGTTTCCTGAGTCCTGTCGGTCTTTGTCAGATCGTTGTGTTCCTGTCATGTTGTTTTGTGTCTGTCATCATTTTTGGTTTGTTTGTTTGATACTTTGGTTTCTTGTGATTTTTCAGGACTTTGTTTGGGGTTTTTTTTTTTTCAGTCCATCCGGCTTCTCCTGCCTGCCTGCTTTTAGGGTCCTCTACCAAGATGAACCTTTCAGATTTCACCTTAGCTGAAAGACTCCCAGAAAATCTGCACAGCAAATGAATTCATGTTAATATATCACACCCTATGGCGGTGAAAATGTAATATACAGTACATAGTTGAGAAGGCCTTACCCTCAAACACTTTAGTGTACTTTGTAATCACATTAAGGTAATTGTGTGTCTGTCTTCTTGTGGTTAATCATTTTGAGGAATTTCTATTTCTCCCTCCAAAACGTGTTTTCTTTTCTCAGCTGGTGACACAGCGGCTCCAAGCAGATTATGATGGTTAATTCTCCAGGATGGGATTCAGATGGGAAGGAATACATGTCAAACAACTCTAATCTATCTCTATTTGCATCTGCAGCTTCCATGCTGCTCTCTGTGTGTTTACCTTGGCAGGGGCTGTTCTTGGATCAATTTTTGTGTTGGCTTGACTTCTGCCCCTTTTTCAACTCTGCCCACACGGGTTGTTTTCCAGCGAGTCAAAACAAAAACAAAAACAACAACCAAAAAAAAAAAAACAAACAGAAATGGATGGATGGAATTAGGAGACAATAAACTTCTTGAGATCCATTATCTATACAAAATATTTTGTATGCCTTGCAGTGTTGTCACCATACCAAAATTCAGACTTTGAAACTATGCCTGTAGAAAGTACCTTGATACCGGCACTAATACGATATCACAGCAAAAATCTAAAAAAGTAGTGAAATGAAAACGGAAAGAAAGAAAACAAGTTTAAATTGGTTTTCTGTCTATTAATTCTCAACTCAACTGTATTTATTGAGCACTTTAAAACGACCACCGCTGTATACAAAGTACATGGAGCAAATATCATATATACAACAATAAATTAATAACAAAGACAGTAGAAAGCGCAAAAACAGTCAATCTAAAAATCAAGTCTGAGTCAAGTCAAAAGCCAAAGAATAAAAAATTATTTTAAAAGATGGGCAGTGAGGGGGGGTCCCTTTTACGAGTACCTGTCAAGAGGTGAGCAGCAGCATTCTGGACCAACTGGAGACACTTAATGGAGGACTGGCTGACTGCAAAGTCACATACCTTACAGTAATCCAGCTGGGCTATGACAAAGGCACGAATTACTGTTTCAAAGTGCTCTTGAGAAAGGAGAGCTTATATTATGATACCCGTGATGTGTAAATCATATCTGTCATGTTTTACTTTATGATTACCTTGTGTAAAACCAACCGCCTGTAAAAACAACATAGTCGCATCATGAAACACATTGCTCACTTTCCAAAAAAAACCCAAATTTTGTTGCGGCAGTGAAACATGCTTGACAAGTGTAAGTATAGACATTTGCATTTGTTTGTACCGGCATGCTGTTACGGCAGGTTTAACATTCAACACTTGCCCGCCATCGTCATCACTGAACCTCTCGGCCGCCTCCCGATTCCATACAAGGCTGACAATTGATTTGATTCCAGCCGAGTCCCTTTGAGAGTACACTCCACAGGAGGTATTTTTCAACACTCCACATGAATAATAGCACCACTTTGTACACTACAGAGGGAAATATTTTTCTCACCCCTTATGCCTTGTGGGCTCTCCAGAGACATGTTCGCTTGGTCGCCACAGGACAACTTTTCTTTAAAATAAACACGGTGATCATGCACAGTGCTCTTTGTCTGACTCATTAGGTTATCAACGATTTCTAACCATCTTGGCACAAACACATCCCACAAAGTACATATAGATTAATTTTCTCTTGCGTGGAGTGAAGAATGTATTTCATGGCTTCTGATACAAAAAAACGAATTGCTTGAAAATATATTTTTTTACCTTCTTATGCGGGTCTGTTTGTATGTTATGCATTTCAAGGTTTAATACATTTTCCGAATTTCAAAGTCAAAAGGCCGGCGCTGCGGCCTGGGTGCTGCCAGCTCCTTGCAACGGTTCTGTGGCTGGAGCAATGTCATTTTATTTCCATTGATTTTAATGGATGCCACTGATGGTGTAGTGATACATTCGCCTGCCTTGTGTGCGGCATCATGGTATTAGTTCCCACTCAGTGATGTTGTGCATGTGGGTGTGAATGGGTGTTTGTGTCTGGCAAGCAGTTCAGGCTGTAGTCCACCTTCCACCCGAAGTCAGCTGGGATAAGCTCCAACACTTACTGTCACCTACTGTCTTTATAAGAGTTTGGTTATTACACAAATGACAGTCCAACTCCATTTTGCTTTTTTGTGACGCCAGTAATGACAAAGACTGGTGTGACCAGTCTGAAGACAACCACATAACCGAAACGGAACGGATGTCCCATGTCCTGACTGCCCGATACTAAAAGGGCTTTGGTTGGTCATTTCAGAACCTCACTGAAGACATGGACTGAGCGTGTGTGAGCGTGTGTGTTGCAGAACTATTCTCACTTATATATTTTGTCTCTTTTCGCAATCTATGACACACACTTTGTCCATCTCACCTCTTTCAGAATCCTAACTGCACACGCTCACTCAAAATTCCTCTCACACCACCCTCAAACCAGGGAGAGACACTCACTTTACTGATTGAACTGTGTTATAGCAGTTTAACTGTCCCACAAAAAAAAAGTGTAGTGGGATTATTTGTACCCGGTGTCTGTTGGGGAAAGGTCAGTGATCAAGTGATGCGTTGGCAGAGCCAGTCTACCGCCCATGTAATTTCTCGATGTTGAGATGATAAATGGCTTTTTAACCCCTGTACATCATATCTTTGGGCAAACTATGGACCCGTTTTCCCATTTAACAATGAATAACAAACCAATAAAAAAAGAGGCTTTTTTTCTATTCATTGTTTTCTGTCCATGTCAAATTAAAAACTGCAAGTATCAAAGAGTCAAATTATTGCACTATTCACCCTTTCAGGCACCATTAATAGAACAAGAATACATTGTCAAGGTTCTGAAGGAGAAATAATCAGAATCCACATCCTTATCTGGTCTTGGAAATCATTTGACGAGCGAGAAGGGGAAAACAACAATTAACAATGCTTTCAAATATTGTGGATGTGGATTTTCTATTGTTTTTCAAGCCCCATGCAGTTAAATTCCCTCACTTCCTTGGTCGTGATGCAACAATTAAAAGTGGCAATGGTGAGAAAGGACACTACCTTCCAACACAATGTTCGCAATGGTATGTTGCACCAAAACTGACACAAAATGCCCTCCTTTCTGTCACAACCCCGATGCTATAGTTTATGATGACATCTATCGCAATCTTTGACAGTTCTGCGATCACCTTGATGCTACCACAGCTGTCATCCTCCGATGATGGATTTTCATGAAATGCCTCCCACATCAGGAAGAAACGACTAAAGCTGTCAAACATCTGACTTGGCATCGATGACGTCAATGTGAATCACCGACCATTTCGCCCCGCCTCCACTGCCGCAAAAAAACAAATTCAAAAGTTCATATTGATCAATCTTGACTTGACCATAACACACACTTAATCCACCGAACTTTGCCTCTAAACCTCGGATGGAGTGTAACTTTTTAACTCCTCAGAGAAGGGCACCTGAGGCTTGGTTGGCGTTTGGGGAGACTCACCTCACTCCAGGGCCAATCTTGGGGTTAGCGTGAGGACCCCTGCTACTGACAGGGTGTCAATACAAAGCAATTTACAAGACTCCGATGAAGAATCGACCCCCCAGCTAACAGGCAATTTCTCTGCTCCGCTGGTCACTGCAACCTGCTGACGACCAAATCACAGCACAGAAGTAAACAGAGACGGAGAGATTAGAGGACAGAAAGAGACGAGTTTACACTCCGGACTGCATACTGTATAACAATGGCACGTGCCCCCCCCCCCCGCCCCCACCCTGTTAAATGCTTCCAAATAGAAGAGACCCATGCAAATGCATTACGCATGACACTCTCAAGACATGCCACCTGGAGACGATCAATTAAATGAGATTATCAATCTCAAAGGAAACACAAAATAAAGAAGGGAATTTTAAAAAATGCAACAGTCAACATGAAAAGGTTCAGAGAGCATGACAAAGCCATGGCAATGCAAATAATAAAATAGATGAATGTTGAAAGCAAAAAATTACTCAGGTTGGAGACCAAACAATAAATATGTTCTGAGGACTGATATACTGATGTTTACATCTAAATCCAAGTAATAATACATGCTCTGAATCTTCAACTCAAGTCAAGGTGCCTGAATAATGCATCCGTTTATTTCACGCTTAGCCCCTCATGACCGCACAAAAGAGGCAGATGAACAAGAGAGCAGCAGTACTGTGATAAAGTGCAACTGACTCTTCATCGCATTAAAGTTCCAGATCGAATCTTGACTACGTAAGTCTCTTAAAGCGAGCCACTTTTCATAAATGACATTTATTTTAGAACATTTTTGCTTTATATGTTGATAGTTACATTTTCACTTTAAAAATCTTGTGTGAGCGAGAGCAAAGAAACACCGCTTGGATTCTCTGGTTCAAGGAATCGCCGGTACAGCATGGCTCAAGTGACATAAATATCGTTCTTTCCTTTTCCCATATGTAGATAAAAGTAATATTTCAATTGAATATCTGCCAATACAACCATGTTGTCGTCTGGCAGATTAGATATACCTAGCTCTGATTATTGCGCAATCAGCTGAACAATGACATATACACACTTGTTTACTTTAACCCACTCATGTCAAATTAATCCTTTCATGCACCCTGCAATCCGATAACATGATAAGCTGTCCATTGTAGTAACCGCCGTCCCTAAAAGGGTTAAAACAAGAAGCAGCAAAAGTTTAACGCATCCGTTATCTGAGCCGCTTATCCTCACGAGCGTGCTGGAGAGTATCCTAACTGTCTTGGGGGACACCCTGAACTGGTTGTCAGCCAATCGCAGGGCACATATTGACAAACAACCATTCACGCTCACAACCATACCGAGGGACGATTATGAACACTACAGTCAACCTACTATGCAACACAGCACAATACTCTTACTTGCTTACTCATACCGCAACTTACGGTACACGAACCGCAAAGGGTTTCCACATATATTCAATGCGGTCCGTTGGAAGCAACCCTTGTGTATTGTCACCCCCGCGAACAAACTCACGGAGACAGGCGGCGTGTGATTCCGTCAGTCATCAGCGAAATGGGATTTCGTGAGTTGATGGACTGAGAAGGGCCATCAATACCGCCACGATTAGTGATGATTACACTGACGGACGAAAACACACTTCCATCAGTGCGGAAACACATGACAAGTATGTTTATTGCATTGGCGATGTGGCGGATTGCGGTCGATTCTAGAACAGACTAAAGCAGATACTTTTTGAGGTGACTGGACACTGTTTTCTGTCTGATGAATCCGGAATCTATTGGTTCAGAGTCCGTTAAATTGCAGATCCACTGCTGGTCCAAGAACTTTTCTGACAACTCATACACATGCAAGTCTACACAGACACTTTAATACCATTAGGCGCCACGGCAGGAGCCTCGTTCCCTAATTAATTCCCATTTTGCTTCAGTATCTGATTGCAGGAAAAGAGGGATGCGATGCAGGCTGCCCTCTTCAAAAAAAAAATCCAAATGAGCTTCATCGACTGCACTCGACAATCTCATTTAAGCCTCTCCTTGCCCATGAATTAAACTATTGCAGAAACCTGCTTGAGCCTAACTCGTAACTGCCACCTACTAAATCACAGCAAATCTCTCTAATCCCTGCACCTTAGAGGGGTCTTGCAAATATCTAAATCAACGCATGGGTTGTTCACACTGGGTTTGTGCCACGTGATCATTGGAAATGCTGAGCAGAGGTTACAATTCCATCTTCCACATCGCATTGCTTTTCCCTTTGGGGGGGTACACAGTGTTTCGTGCTAATGTTCACATCACTCCGTTCACCTGCTTCACCTCTGACGCCCCCAGCCAGTTTTGTCTCCAACAAAGCCTTCTTAGCTCATCATTCAATTTTCTGCTCTGCTCTTCACCGTCTGGACCCGTCATGGTTCCCTTCATGCCGTCTTCTTCCTCTGGTCTTAAAATTCTCATGTATTAGTTTCACAACATCGACATGAATTAAAGACAGTGCCTTCTAGCCACAACAGAATTAAGAAAAATATTGAAGACCCCCGGCAAATGTGTGTCGAAATTATTTGGATAGCCTTTGTTGCAGTGTTTTTAAAGGTAAAGTCAAACTTGGAACAAAGGGTCAAGGTATTTACTGAATGCTTTTCTCAGTGGAGTGTTTGTGTAGACTGCATACTAGAGGCTGATGATGCATCCCCGCTTCCAACGAACAAAGGAAAGGCCAAATGATACGATGTTGAGTCGACATTATTTGCGGTGAATTATATTTGAATTGTATGCTTTCTCGAGATCGCATCAGAAGCACTCGCTAGTTAATCTGCTCATTGATTTACTTCAAGAGACGGCCTTCAGTTCCACCCAGGCAGAAAAATTACATGTTTTTTTCTTTTTCAAAATTGCAATGAAAACAGTCAATTTATACCATAACTCAAGGGTGCCCAATCCCGGTCCTTGAGGGCCTCTATTACTTCATTTTTGAAAGACCTCCACTCAGATAGGCTCCAACTCCCCATGACAAGGATATGTGGTATAGAAAATAATGCTGTGATATTCCAAGCCTTTTGGTTTTGTCTACACTCCTCTCTGCCAGAGTTTACAAATATTTCACAGGATACACTTCATGCACTGCAACTGAATTATATTGCAATTAACAGGTACAGTCCACTTAATAGCGGTGAGCGGTATTTTATTCCCCCCGCTGCGTCATCTCCCATTTGTCAAGCCTCTTTTCACATTTGACGCCAATCTCTTCATTACTTTCTCCGTTGACCAAGCTGCTCTTTCTTGCATGTTATCTCCTTTCCACCCTTGTCTACTTTACATTCCTTACATCCCCGTTCCATCCAGTTCTTGTTCCCCAAGCTCCTTGTTAGGGCGGACTCAGGTGGCTCTAAATTAGTTGAGATGAATGAGGTGTCATTGCAGCCTCCGCCCTATGGCATTCTCAAGAACCAGCGCCTCAGGCCAACATCCCATCGGCCTTGCAGGCCAAACCAAGACCACTTAAAAACAGTGCCATCCATTTCTTGGCTTTGAGAGTTCTCAAGTTTATTCCATAACTCGTCTACTGTTTGCTTGATTCATTTCAGTACTTTTACCCATCCCAATATTTTTTAAAAAGTGCCCCAGCACAAACAAAATCAATGTTCCATTTTCCACCGCGGTGCTTTTGAATGGATGGTTGAATTGTATTGCTAATAAGCAATAGCAAACAAAAAAGAAAAAGAGAAGAACAGAAAAATAATTAGGATAGCTGTGGTAAGAAGAAACAACACTGCCAACCTCACTTGGAGAATGATGATGTTTAACCTCCCAAGGAACCACCAGCTCTAAACAGCTATTGATTTGCTAATTGCGTTCACTTTTCTATTCTATTGTTGCTTAGGGTGAGATTTAACCCCTGTGACGTGTGTATTTATGGGAAATTAACGAGGAACATGGACTGGAGTCAAAGCCAGACTAAATGATGAACATATACTATCTGCTGATTTCTTGTATACGTCTCATGCATGTAAAGCCTCTTCGTAGAGTGCACAGCAGACGAGAGCTAGAGTACAGGATTATTTTGACTGACAAACTTTAACTAACGTTTTGATCTCGGTTATGGCTGCATTTAAAAATGCAGAGCGGTTTTGCCAAACCACAGTTGTGGTGAACAAAGGTTGAAAGGCAATCATTTGCCCCCCCTCCCCCCATCCTCTTTTAGGCAATCTAAGTAATGTCAATGTAAAGATGCTTTAACCAGGGACGGGGTCAAGCACATAGAAAATCACATTTATGGAGATTAGTGGTGTGTTGAATTAACCTCCTTGACATTGATCTGATTATGCCTTTAAATGACTTGTTAGGGTTAGAATATACGGATTAAAGTGTTTTTTCTCTTGTTTTTCTTATTAGATCCGCAACCTTCAACATTCCTGATGAAACATAAGAGTGAGTTTACAGAGATGCTGATCCAGGGGGGATGAGGGGGGTGTCTCCCAGATCACATTAAGATGAATGCTATTACAACAGCCCATTTAAAGGCTAAGGCTTAATCAATAGCGACTGTTTAGTACGAGGCTCCATTCACCTGCGGGCAATTCAATACTTTGTGTAACACATTGTCATTTTTGATTGGCGAGTCCTAACTTTGCACTCAGGTCACGTTTAAAATCATTTGAGAGAACTACAGGGGCGGAATATATAAATACATCAAGTGGAAATTGTCATCTTTTGTTGAGAATGAATTAAAACCACGTAAGCCTGTACGACCCATTTTGAGCTATGAATTAGGTATGACTTTTTAATCATAATTTTTGGGAGCATAAGCTTCACACACAGAGGCCATTTGCTGAACCCCAAAATATTCTCAGTGTGTTGGCTTTGATGACTTCATTTTTGACTTTGAACCTCCGCCCGTAGTCGAGGATAACTCTCTGAGCAAGGATTGACTTTGATGAACACTGCCGGCATAACAGAAACCAGTTTCGACCGTTGAAATAAAACATTATTCTGAATTTGCAGCAGAACTGCTAAAGAGAAATAATCCTAAAGTTCTTTGGTTCAAAATTTGACCAAAACATTGTGCATATTTACATTTTCAATATTGCACATGAATTCACCCCAATGGGGCTCAGCACAATAGCCCCTAATTTCAAATGTTATTGGCAAAATGAAACAATTTCGGGGCAATCTGGAACAAGGACGTCAAACACCCAATTATATTCTGTTTTAACAGATTGTCGTATAATCTATCTGTCCGAGGTGTGCTATCACTGGAACTGTCCCGATAGAGTCAGAGCCGACAATCTTAAAGATGAAAAGTGTTTAATATTCAACCTTTTCAGGGACAGTGGTTACAACAGTGGACAGCTTATCGGATTCTCATTGACATATTGGTTCATGTGTTGCAGCTTCGAAACAAAGAGAGCTGTCGTGATGTTTTTTTAAAAACATATACTTTATTAAATCGTTTAACACTCACAAGCAAATAAACAGACACGTCTCAGTCAGACTACGTGCCTTCTCTCGTCGTTCGGCTCGAGAGGCTTTCAAAGACCGCCCCCGAAAACGTAAATCAACTTCAATCACACTAAGAAAAGCAAAAATAATGCACCAAAACCGAAAATCAAGCGACAAAATCACAAAATAAATTCTATGGGGGTTGACCACACAACAAACGATTACATAGCAAAAACAATTCTGAGATAGTCCAGTCTCCTACACATGAAAATCTTCATTTGTGTGGAGAAAGCCAATTTCTCCGGAGTTCATCCTAAATGTTGTAGCCAATCAAAAAAGCACCCTGGATGAAGAACAAGGAAGAAAAATACTGTATGTCCGACCCGGTGTCGTTTTATGTATGACCATACAGTAATAGCGGGCTCCCAAAGCAAGTGTTTTCCCTATGACATGGCCTTGTGGATTGAAGCTTTTAGGGGGAATCGCAGACTTTTCCCACAGCCTGTTTTGATATCTCTGGCATGGTTATCGGTCATGGACCCCACCAAAAGATACTGTGAGCATGTCTTTGCAACTGTGCAGGCTCATGTTCTGATCCTGCGGGCTTGTGATGAATCCGGACCCTCGTGCCACAGCTGGTGCATATAAATAAGAGGACAGTGTTGGACCTCAAGCACACCTACGATGAAAATTTTACACAAAAATAAAAATGACTTAGCAGAGACTTTGTGATAAGCGGAGGAGCGACCAAAATCTAACGCAAAATATTAAATATGTCATAAAATAACCGGAGCTCCCCCTGAGAAAGTTTTTTTTTTTTAATCGTTGAACGTCAACCATTTTTTATTTCAGCCATAAAAACCAAGCGTGAGAATGTAGCAGAGAGCTACAGCATGTTTCTCTGATGTCGCAAAAGTGTAAAACCGTTTTAATGATGGACATAAAATCATTTATGTTTTTGGACATCATTCAAAATCATTAACTTTCTTGCATTTTTTAATTTACTCCTTGAAATGGAGGAAGAGTGATTCAAGTGTGTGACTTGTACGTGTCAAAAAGTAAGTAAACAGTCAAGCAATATAATGTGTGATTTTAGACTGGTGAGCAGGTTTTCTACCAGTAGGACTCTTCCTACAAACAAGTTTTTTGGAGTTTTTTTTTTTAGCTTTTTCAAAAATAGTTTTTCGAGCAAGTTTATTATTTTGACTAGTTTTTTTTTTTTAATGCTTGGTTTTAGTTTAGTTTTTCCAGTTTTAGCATTTGTTTTATTTTTTTATATGTGGATCATTTGTTGAGTGCAAGCTTAAAAAGAAAATAGGATTGGGTAATAAAGTAACTAACATGACCTTCCTTCTTCACAGATGTACAGCAATACCAAAATAAGTGCCTTCAAAATAAACCTTGAAAGTTTTATTAACGTAAGACATAGTTTCAGTAAGTTTTTTTTTCAACGCATTTTCGGTTTCATTTTGTTTCATGAAAGAAATTTTTTTCAATTATAGTTTTTAGTTATTGCGTTTTTTTCATCGGCTATAACAACCTTGATGCACCCGCCATTGAATGCCACTCATTCAAGCTTGTGAGTACGCACACGCTGCCATTTGTATGGGTGAACATACAAAAGCAGCACGTGCAAGATGTAACGGAATGCTAAATCATGCAAAACCCTGGATGGAGTGGTGAGCAGACGGCCAAAGGAGGAGTGCCACAGGCCTCACAGGTACACACACATACACACGTATCCACATTCTTTTACAATGCATTTTTTCATTCCTCCTTTTACATTTTGTGCCTTTTTCTCTCACAGAGCTTCTAATATTTCCATTTGTGTTACACTCTTTTAGAACTTGTCTCCCCTCCCTTTCCCTCTTTGAACCTCACTATTTCCGGCTCTTTCATCACCATACCATTTTGCTTTACTTTTTTTTTTCTTTTTTTTTAGATATCAACAGGATGTGAGTATAGTTCTAAGAGGTAAACAGTGAGAAAACGTCTCAAGAGATTTGTGGGGCGGGGGTGAGGATATAAAAGGGGGCAACCTCAAGGCAATAGCTGCAACGAATAAGACGGATCAGTTCACCACTCATTTTGTTTTTGTCTGAAAATGTTGGCCGCCCCTTTCAAGCAATGCAAATAATGATAATCATGTGCAACTTGTTCCAAGAAATGAGAAACTGCTTTTTTTGATGTGCGCAAACAACACATTGCTGTGAAAAAAGTAATGTTGAGAAATTCGATTCTGATCAATGAAATGTACCAGAGCAACTGAGAAGAACTGTAAAAATGAACAGCTTGGCGGAACATCATTTGCATATCCCATAAGCCATATAGAATGTGCCAGATTATGATATCAACCATGCAGATGGGATGCATCATGGAAGAGTGTCCTTTTTAGTAAAAACAAAAACATAATTTGTCATCACTGATACATAAGACCAGTTTTCATTAAGTGTCCAGGAAGTGGCACCATAATCCCCCCAAAAGTTGCTTATTAAATCATATAGAAAATCATATAGCATTTATTTTCTGAATTACCGTATTTTCCGCACTATAAGGTGCTTCGGATTATAATGTGCACCTTCAATGAACGGCCTATTTTAAAAATTGTTTAATATATAGGGCGAACTGCAGTATAAGGCGCATAGAATAGAAGCTACAATAAAGACTGATGTTGCCCTTATACATCCACTAGATAGAGCATCAAGCCATGAGAACTGGTTATAAACACAGACATGAAACATACAAATACATATCGTATTACAAAATAATAAATGAAAGACACAAGTTATGAAGACAATTGAATCAACAAAAAGGCACACAAACCATCCACAAAATCTTGCTTGTCTCCTTCTTTCTTCGTTTAGTCAGTAGCTAATAATAATAATAATAATAATAATAATACATTTTATTTATAAGCGCCTTTCAAGACACCTAAGGACACTTTACAATAACAAAAAACACAAAACAATACGGGTTGAGCAGCGGCAGCCAAATGCGCCAGCGTTCTAAATATGCTTTTGGTACTATCTTCATTTCATCATGGCTGCGGAGAGCTCACAAAGTAGCTGTCTGGTGAAGAGTGTGTTGGCAAATGCACCTCTCTGGCAGAACGCTTTTAGGTTACAATTGGTTCCTGCTAATACAGTAACAGGGAAACAATTCAATGGGGAAAATAGAGACTGTTAACTCCATATATATATATATATATATATATATATATATAAATGGTGCATCGGATAATAGGGCGAAACTGAATGCTTTTAGGTGCGCCTTATCATGCGAAAAATGCGGTACTTTCTGATGGAGTCCCTGTCTATGTGCAGCGGAGCCCTCTGACTCAAGCTGTTGAGGAAGCAGCCATGTGGGCGTCAGATGCATGCTACTTTTTTTTTAACCCTACCAACAAGTCATCGTGCAAATGTGGCGGGAATAAGACAAACAATCTGAACAATTTTATGATGCTTCTGTCAGTTGCAAGTATGAGTCATGCAGAGGAAGGCAAAGTATTGCAGTGCTCTTCAGCAGTAGTCCACCTAAAGCGTTTATTATTGTCGGGCCATCACTTTATGAGTGGGAGACAGCCTTCCATTCAGTTTCTATCACCCTTGCCCTCGTTGGGGTCATGAGTGAGATGTGGGCGAAGCGGGGGACGTTGGTTGGCAGTCAATTGCGGGGCAAATACAGTCTAGACAAGCGTTCATACTTACATTCACGCCACCCTTATGGACAATTTATGGTCTTTCGTGAACCTAATGACACATTTTGTCCCTTGAACTGGCCGTCAGCCAATCGTAAATGAATGAGAACATTTATAATCCAGTTCTATGTTGATTTAGACTGAGCTGACTTGACTGAGCAGTAGATTATTTTTTCTCGAACTTTAAATGTCACCTCTTCTGATCCGAGGTCAGGCAAGGCCAAAAACTACAATAATGTTTTTATTAGGTTGTCATTGTTCGTCTGTGGTAGGTAAAGAAAGGTTCACTGTTGCGATGAGGCTAACTGCCAAGCTACATTGCAAACGCGCAACAAACAAGGTATGACATCACATTGACCTGGTGATATGTGCACGTCATGGAAATGCTCCACATAATCACAAAATCTCAAACCAGGCGTTTTTAACTTTATTGACTTTTATTATCCAAAAGCAGTGCTGATGTAATATTATTATCCCACATTAAAATTCAGTTGTCTGATAATTCTCATTGTGTTAGTCTTAACCCATTTAGGGACAGAGGTTACGACAGTTTATCATGTTAACAGGCTACAGGGTGCATGAAAGGGTTAATCTAATACATTTTCTTATTCATCTTTACCTATTTTCCCCTCTTGCATTAATTCATGGCAGAGGATAACAAATAACGCTTTGCCTGACCCACAGGCCACCGTCGTCCTTTATCTAAATAGAGTCCCATTTTCCTGGTGTTAATTACATCGTGTTGGTTGACTAAAAAAGCCAAAATGCCATTCGGTGTAGTTTTCCCAAGGCGATATCACATAACTTTAATGATTCACACGACATCAGATTCTACCTCAGCCTATTAACACAAAAATAGCTTGTTTTTTTAGCATCGCACATGAAAGAAAACAGCACCGATGCTGTCCTTGGAGGACAAAAAGTTTCCCGCGCCTTGTTGAACCTCATTTGGAAAAACACTGCGATATCTGCCCAGCTAAACTAAACTGGAAATAGCTCCAAATCACCTGCATGATAATAAGAAAACAGATGGGTGTAGGGATGGTAACAAAAACCACACTTGTTTCTCTTAAATAATGGAATAAAATCAAATCAGATTGATGAATTTCATATCAGTTATCTGGAATAAGTCACTTACTATCAAGCATAGATAAGCAGATGGTGCTGGCGATAAACTTCTATACCAGTATAAAGTCTCGAACAGCAGAGATGCTATAGAGCGATTTCCCGCTCTGCATGTTATTTATATTTTCAGTGCCATAGACCTCCAACTGTTCTTTTTAACTCAATAATAACACTTTTATTCTACAATTATTTTTTTTTGAGGGTGTGGGGGGCAGAGTGGGGTACACTTTTAATGAAAACCAACTTCTGTGAAGTCCACAGGGGGGCGAAGAGCCTTTGATATTTCATCGCCCACTTTGGAGTATGACTGCCACTCAACTGCTAAACATTCTGATGCAGCTTTAAAAGGTTGTCAGATATCGATCACCGTGTGAGTTGACATTTCCTGGGTGAAGCGATACGTGTGATGTGACTATGAGCGCCAGTGGTATATTTTATGAGAAATATTCCATATTCATCGTTAGACGACTGCTCGCAGAGGGACATGCGGGAAAGCAGAGCCTCACTTTTTGTGCCTTGGGCATGTTTTGTTAGCGTTGCACTTAAAAAGGGCAAAATGCTTTCTTTTTTTTTTTAAGATGGTGATATTTTGAAGAGTTGTGCAGTTGCTAGGTAACACGGACATATGAGTGGATGTCAGTGACTTATAGAAAAACAAGAATATCTAATATATGAGTTATGGATTGAAATAGTTAATAAAACTGTTTGCTCTATCTTCACGTTTGACTGATAGTGTTTTTTTTTCCTTTCATTTCTTTTCCATTGTGTCTCTCAAAACAAACATCTCAAGTAAATTACCCCAACATGAGCTTCCTAATACTTGGGCTCAATCTTTGGAAGCGTTACAACAACTCTTCAGAACTTGCAGTCCTAAAACATTTGACTTTGCCATTGAGGGAAAACAAGCGTGAAATCCAAAACAGAGTCAAAATATCAAAGCGTCATGATTTTCCAAAATGACAGATGACACAAGTGCACAGAAGAGCCACCTCAGAATGCAGAGTGCTTCATTTCATCTCAAATCGAGCTACACAGCCCCTGCCTGTTTCTAGAAAGTATTTGGAGGAGCGACAGGACAATGCAGTGGAAAAAAAAAGAAAGAAATGTAGGGCTCTTGATTTCAAACCATTAAAATTTGCAGTGCCATAATAGTTTCCCTTTATTTTAACAGGAGAAACGTTTCTCCAATGCAACACAGAAAATCTATAAATATTGTCAAAAGATTTCCAGTACAGTAACCTACTGTCATTTTAGCAAGCACACAAGATTTTGAGTAAGGCGGGGGTTGACTTGGGGGGGAAAAAATGTCAATTATGAAGTTCTGAACCTTAAACAAATATCACTGGGAAATGATAGCAGGATACAACATTTGTGGCAAATGCATAACCAGAGCAGTTCAGCCACCATGTTTGTGCTGTGTGTTGGGCATTCATAACACAAGTACAGTGGTCCATCTACTTACGAACGTCTCTTCATATGAAATGTTCAAGTTACGAAACGCCTCAACAGATGTTGTTACAAAAGAAATTTCAAGATACAAAAGGTAAAAATACAGTATGGCTGGCAACTCCGAGTTTCCTGAACGCAACATACTTATAGCTGATCTGCCATTGGCTATTACCTGGCATCTTCCTGGCATCCCATTGGCTAAGAGGAACCTCTACCGTATGTGTCTTTGTCTGAAATTTGGGAGGCTTGGAACGGATTAGGGAAAACGCGTCTCTGCTTACAAAATTTTCAAGTTAAAAAATTTCTTCCACAACCAATTTATTTTGTCAGTAGAGGTACCAATCTACTATCACACTGTCAATGTTCATTTCAAACATACAATGCTTTGCTTTGTCAAACAATTTACTCATTAAGTCTCGTGAGATTTCAATGGTGTTTGTGCTCCACCGAATAACAGAAAGCCATCCGTGTTGCTTCTCAATTGGATCTTTCACAGTCGGTTACAACACAGGGAACGTGGTGGTAAAGTTGAATAACTCTTATCGATTTTGACATTTGACAATGAGCTTTGTCAGTTTTAATACAAATCATACTTGTTTGCTCTTGCTCAAGTGGTCATTAGTGTGACGTTAGATTTGATTTTGAAGCGAGGAGCCCTTGGCTGCACCTGACCTCATGCATGAGATTGACTGTGGAACGGAAGCAGGGATGATTGTGTCTTCCTTTTAGCCGCCTCTAATGAGAAGCTTTTAAGAAGGATGAGACACTGATTAGTGAAGGGCTGAGATTGACTTGGTGAGATCGAATGGGCAGACAGATGACGGCGAGGGAAGGAATTGAGAGGAGGAACAAATATGTAGAAGCGGGTGAAGAGGCAGAAAAACATGAAGATGAGTATGGGTTGGAGTGGATATGTGAGGTGAAATCAAATCAGAGTGAGGAGTAGATGGAGGAAGTATTTAACATGGACAAACAAACAAAAGAAAAAATTGCTGAGTGATGTTTGTGGTTGGTGACTGTTTTAGCTAAGACCTCCATCGGGCAATACTGCAAAAACAATGCGCAGTGATTTAATTCATGAAAGAGAACATTAGTACAGTTCTCAGTTTATTGTGAAAAAAAAAAAACCATTACCGTGTTTCGGATATGACAGGATGTGGTTTGGAGGCGTTTCGGGAGGCCACGCAACTTTACTGAGGTGCTTGTAGCACGGAAGAATTTGTTATCAAAATATTCACAAGAGTCAGTAGCCATTTTAATTTTCACTTTTTACAATTCCACTATCCAGCCGTATGCCTCCGCTCCAAAGATGACACAATCGCTTGTAAACTGTGAACACACACTGAACATCAATCACGACTTTAGCGCGCTAGTATTTTCCACTTGTGGTACCTTAGCGTGAAGTGTGAGCAGTGTTTACTTTGGTGTTTGTTTATTTCTTAACCCACCTGGAGACCCTGCTGCAGAGTTCCTTCATATAATATTTGTTCTTGGATACACTTTTTTTTTTTCAAACTGTTATGTGCTAGTGCTTTGTGTTGCTATGCGGACTACTACAATCTGTCCATCTTGGTGGTGTGCCTTTCTAGTTATTATGTTGAATCGTTCAAGTCACAAAAACAACCCAAAAAAAAAAATCATCACGCATTGATTTTTTTTCAAACAGAGATTTTCTGGCAGCAGATCAACAGAATTGCTTTTGTTTTCTTTTGTTTTGCGGCCACCTGTTGCTCGACCGAACAAGTTAAGACAAGTCCGTGCTAAACATAACTTCAGTCAATGAAGGGTTGATATTTGACAACAGTAAGAAAAATATTAAAAAACTAATTCAGCTTCATCTTAATGCGTCGTAAACTCTCATGGCATTTTTATGTTGGGTTGGCACGCAGCGTAAATTAGAGCTGAGAATAGTTTTTGAAGACATCATGAATAAAAAACGGTGTTCAAGTCCTGAATATGCTTATTCTGAAATTCAATCCCACTAGAGAAGATAAAGTTTACTAAATATGTACGCAATTCAATGATAAAGATCATCTTTATTCTTGAGAAAATTGAAGTAGATTGTAGAGAAGTTCTCAGGTTCCAACATAACAGGAATTTGCATATCATGCTGTTAAAACCACACGCACAATTAGCATGCAGAGCATGCGTAGCATATTATTCCCGTCACCAAGGTAACGCATTCAATAAAGATTGAAGTTCTACCTTCACCTTCCGGAGCGCTTCCCTCCTCTTCTCTGCCTTCCTGGCCGTGTCAAGCTGGCACCCATAAACCAATCATAAGCTAACATCTCCCTTCTCCAGTCGTCGTTCACCTTTGACCTCGCCCCTGAAACCGGGTCCAGTCCAATAAGGCTCCATGTGACACTGAGGCACTCACCCGTGGCACAAAGACAGAGCCGCCAATCATCCAGGATAATATGAAATGGGCTGACCCTGCGGTGGCCCCCCGTCCTTGCGCAGGCACAGACAGGATGAGAGGCGGTGGAGTGGAACTTCCAGGTTACCGTCCTGCTGTCTCTCACGTTCACATTCTTTCATAGGGAGAGCATATTAGAGTATGAAAACACTTCTGAAACTTTTTTTAAACAGATGGCAGTGGGTACTTATCACTAAAAATAATATAAATCTGAAGAGCATATCTCTTGGGTGTCTCAGTGTTTACAAAGTGGCTTAATAAGTTGTTTTTATTCGCACTCCGCAATTGAAGTGTTGCTCGTGATCAGTTTGCCCTTGAGAAACAGCAAGCCCTGTGATGATGAGATTGTTTTTTTTTTTTTAATATGATGTGCAACACTGGAGCCATTGGCTTGCTCCATTAACCTTTAACATGCTGCCGTGTGCATCATTCAGTCGTGCCACCGGAGGCTACTTGGTTGGAATAAGTAAGAGGCGACACAATAAAAAAAAAAAGAGGAGACACTCATAGTTATTTGCAAATCGCCAATGGAAAACTCACATGACATCTAAGCTGCTTTACGCTTTCGCTCTTTCATAACAGCTGCTCTTGGATGCTTAGGAATCAAAGCGGGAATTCAGAGGCAACAGAGATCTTTATTGTTGCTATTTCAAACATGTGAAACTACTGTTTCATGTAAGGATTTAAAAAATTAAATTCACGAATTACCAATAGGGCGGCCGGGTGGTCCAGTGGTTAGCGCGTCAATTCCAGGTCCAGGCTATCTGGGTGGAGTTTGCATGTTCTTCCCCGGGCTACGTGGGTTTTCTCCAGTTTCCGCCCACATTCCAAAAACATGCATGGCAGGCTGATTGAACACTCTAAATTATCCCTCGCTTTGAGCGTGAGCGCGGATGGCTGTTCGTCTCTGTGTGCCTTGCGATGGCTGGCAACGGGTTCAGGGGATAGGCTCTAGCACCCCCTTCAACCCTTGATGAGGATAAGCAGATCGGAATATGAATGAATTACCAATATTAGGGAAATGTAATCTGGAAACAACTTGCATAGCAAAGGTGTCAAAGGGGGACTCGATAAATTAACGCATTACTCGTGCCAGCCCACAGTTAAAGGTCATTTACAATCTACAAGAAAATAACATCCTCCTGACTCTGATCTAATCACTTTCTTCTCTGAACTAATGCTGGACAGTTTGTCAAGGATTAGGCTAACCTTTTATGAATGTAACAAATGTCCTTTCCTCCACTCGCATATCCAGAGAATCGATAACCGTGTCATTTTCTGCCAGTGAATAGACTTGGCCCAGTCGTATTGATAAGACACAATTGGTTGGAAGGCAAGGCAAAGAAATTCCGGTTTTATTTTTAGTCTGAACACATTTCATTCCCAAGGTAACTCAATGTGCTTTACATAAAAGTACAACAAACTAAAGACATTTCAAAACAAAGTGCAGAAATAAAAGATAGCTTACCAAAATGTATAAAGGAACTTTTAAAGATGCTTAAATGACTAATATGTCGGCATTGGGGGAGGGGGCGTGGCATAATTTTTAACCTGGATTTATAAGCATTCACTATTGGGCTCACTTCCCTTCTGTTGGCAGCCAATTATATTTGGATGCAGCATAACAGCTAAATGTTGCTTCACCATGTTTGCTTTGAACTAATTGATGTTCTGATCTCTTTGTTCTGTTCAGTTGCAGTGTTCTGAATGAGCTGCATTTGATTGATGCTCCTTTGCGGGAAGATAATAACGGCAAACTGTCAACTAATTTAATAATACACACTCGTCTTAGCAAATGTATGTTCTGCTCCACCGAAAGTGGCTCCTTCGCCTGCTATTTCGATTCGAAGACGGACGTGCAATGAATTTTTTGCCGCATCAGCAGGAATAATTCACGAGATGGAAAAAATACTGGAGTGGCTACTAATGACAAATGTCCCACCCTCATCGTTTGGAAAGCTCCATTAGCAAAAAAAAAAAAAAAAAAAGTAAATTATTCATCTCACAATAGTAATAAATAACCATTGCAATCCAAACTGGGAATCTGTTGCATTTATATTTCATGAGAGAGCAAAAGATTTTAAACAAACTGCTTCATTAAAAAGACACACACACTGTAATTGCTATGATTGCCTCCCCAAACACCCACAGTCAAAATCTTCAAACAAAAGTCTCTTATCCGAACAAATGTATGCCAGCTACACGAATATTGATGTCGCTCTCCCTTCCTGTCTACCGAAGTGATGCTATGCATATTCGCAAAGGCTAATTCTCTGGCATTGCCTTCCAAGTAGCCGTTGTGTGATGTCTGTTCACTGCAGGGAGCCACCTGTCTGCTTGCCAAGAGATAGCACACATACACACACACACACACACACACACACACACGTATGATAGCAAGCAGTACAGTACAATGGAAAGAGAATTCGACTGTGCCTCAAACTAATTCATCAGAGACGCTGATCAGGGATGAGAAACTAAAACCAAATTTCAATTATTTTCTCCCAACCACAGAGTCCGCTCACCATGAAAAAAAATGCCCTTGATTGCAACTTGAGGACTCATTTGAATCATTTCATCGTGTCCTCACTCATCCATTTGGTCACGTAGTAAATTAAAACGTTATCAAATGAGGCCCTCTCCTCCCTGTGTTAGCCTGAGTCAGCCCACCCCTTCACCCGCCCACCCCAATTTCCTTGCACCCAATTTTTACAACTTTTTCCTTCTATCTCAGTCATCATCTCTCCCTCCATTCATCTCCTCCAGAGGAGGCGCAGCTATCGCACACCACCTTTTCCCCCCTCTCATTTATTTCAATTTGTCATGCTTTCCTCTCATCCTTGCTGCCGAGCAGCCTGAAAAGGAGCACGCCAATCAGAGATGGCCGATGAAATTTTCGCCGTCTCCCGTCTTGCAGTAATGAAACATTTAGATGCGGGCTCAGCTATGACTTTGCATTAATGGCCTGTGTTGATGGAGAAGACGGAAGGAGGGAGCAGAGAGGGGACACACTTCACCTTAATAACCCTTGCAAATCCAGGTCAGACACCAAGATGCCAAGATAATCGGTTTCCTCAATGAGTCGCTACCATGGCTTCAAAAACGTTCTACAGTATGCATATTGATGTGTGTGTGTGTGTGTGTGTGTGTGTGTGTGTGTGTGTGTGTGTGTGTGTGTGTGTGTGTGTGTGTGTGTGTGTGTGTGTGTGTGTGTGTGTGTGTGTGCGTGCGTGCGTGCATGTGTGTGTCATATTCTGTATAAATGAAAGGAATGACTATTGACATGTTTCATCTCAACCAAGATTAGCCTGTCAGGAAACTTGTTTCGGATTGTTCCACAGTTGATGTCATACTAGATAGCCAATATATAAAGTGGCTGAGACATTATGTGAAAATGATGATTGACTGGCTAGATTAGCCTCCTTGGGTCAGCCAGCTTCCATCTTGATGTGCTCGCAAGGGAAGGAAAATGGAATCTTCATCATTTGCTAAATAATGCAGGCCTCGAGAATTGAAGGCAAAAAGCTTGTGCTCGCGACAGGCTTTCTTTTTATTACCTGCGCCAAGGTTATGGTTTCGTTAGTGTAGGTTCTGTCTGTTTGCAACTGTTCGTCTAGAATATTTGATGTATCAACCATGAACTTCTGTGATGGCTCGATATTCTTCCAAGTGTTGTCCCCAGTAATGCAGAGCGCGCCAAACTGAACTGTACTGAGTGGCAGAAATGAGGCTTAAATACATCGTGAAGTGAATACATAGATTTGTTTGTAAATGTCAGAATCAAAATAATATTTATTGATCAAGTATGTTAAAAACACACAAGGAATATGTTTCTATTAGTTTGAGTTGCTCTAGTATTACAGCAAACGGGTCACTATAAACAAATACGCTGTACATTTAAGACAGAAACATATACAGAGAGCAACTTAAGATGACAATTTTACAAAGGATGCAGAGAGTGGTCCAGTAACACAAAGTGACAAGTTGTGTAATAGTTGTAGTAGTACTGCAAGCGAGCGAGGTGTTCAATTGAATTAATCAGTACATATGTCAAGACTGACATGTCTGTCGGCATTCAGGTCCACAATTGCAGGTTAGAGATGTAACATTTTATTGTTTTTCACCACATCAGTTTTTACATTGTTTATTGACGCATGTGGGCGACTGGCGTGAGTGTACAGGTAGCTTGTTAGCTATGCCTTCACCCCAGAATTGCATGTCCATTGAATGCCAGAATGTACAGAACATCTTAGTGTTTTATGTAAGTTCTTACGGGATGAAGGGAGGAGCCCTAGAAACCTATGAGCTCATGAGTTAGCTCATGAGTTAGCTCATGAGTTAGCTCATGAGTTAGCTCATGAGTTAGCTCATGAGTTAGCTCATGAGTTAGCTCATGAGTTAGCTCATGAGTTAGCTCGTGAGTTAGCTCGTGAGTTAGCTCGTGAGTTAGCCCGTGAGTTAACTCGTGAGTTAACTCGTGAGTTAACTCGTGAGTTCGCTCTGCTTTGGAGAGCACCCCAATGACACAGTGGGATAGAATCCAGCCACTGAAGGCTTTAAGCAGTTGTACTCAAACATGAAGATATGTGTAGGCATAATAAAGTTGCAAGACAAAGTGACTTCATATTTTGAGCAGAGCGTGGTTTCAAGCTTTCAGCTGAGACAATAACTTTCAACTTTTGGTTTTCGTCATTCACCTTGACAGTTCTGTTCTCAACCCTACAGTAGTCTCTGCTGTGTGTTTTTTCAAATTTTCAATCAGACAAAAGAATTTGACTACCTCTAAAGATTATTTTTCATCATATTCATTTCATATTATTCAATGTAATTCATTGTACATTTCATTTCCTGTTATTTGAAGAAGTATAAGTGTCTTAATTTTATGGTTTGCCTGATGCCGCAGGTGTTCCCAACTTTGGTGTTTTTGCTTCCTCTAAGGGTGCAAGACAACATATCAAGGGGTGTGATATTTTCAAAATTTAGTACAGTACTGTATAACCATTTATTTTTTTGAAATGGTTGAAAGCTGGGAGCATAGTTTGGCACCATTCTAAAGGCATCCCACAGCCGTATGGGGCTCTGATTTAAGTTAGCGCCACTTTTTTTTTTTTTCACAGCTCAGATGTTACACATTTTAGGCGGGCTGTTGGCATTAACATTGGCCATTTGTTAGATTTGTTGTCTTTTGAGATGCCTGCGCGCAACTCCTGCTGCCTTTCATCAGTAAATTGACTACAATGAGCCCGCTGACTGTCATACAAGAATGCTTCCCAAGAATCTGCCCTCAACACTTGTCACTTCACATCTATCGCTTCATGTGTGCCAGTGCCGCTTGGAGGCTTTGCGCTATTATTCATCCCCGGCCAGTAAGTGAGTATGACATGGTGAGATAGAGGCTCATACCCTGATGCAGGTCCGTGCACAGATGCAGGCAGCCTGATTTCACAAGAGCCGAAAAAAGCAATGGGTGTTGAAATCAGGAAATATCTCTCCAGCCCCTGCGATTGGCTGGTGACCAGTTCGGGGGTATACCATGCCTCTCACCCAAAGTCGACTGGGATAGGTTCTAGCCCACCTAGGTATGCCCGGGTGGATAGGCAGTACTAAAATTGACATAATCCTAATCAACAATAATCCTGTGGTACAAGATACAAAGCGACATATCTCACTGCAAGTTTTGTTCTGAGAGACTGAACGAAGTCAATCATTTTGTGAGCCATGTTTATTCGTGCAAAATAAGAAAAGAAAAAGACTTGCTTTCTCATTTTGTAGTTGCCATGTTTGCAGAGTGTGGTTGACGTCTGGTGGTATGCGGGCACTCTCTAGCGCTGTGCAAAAGAATCCCTGCATCAAACTGCAATATACTACATGACCGTACGTAAAGGTTCTTTTTTTTTAAAGGACACTGAGGAAGGTCAGACAACAAACAATACAATACAATACAATACATGCTGATTTATATAGCGCTTTCACAACAGCGGCAGCTGTAACAAAGCGCTTAACAAAGCAGTTAACATAAAGTAAAATAATAAACACAACACACAACATAAAACACGAACAAAAAGTAAAATAATGAACACAACACATAACATAAAACACGGACAGTCGTGCAGTCCTAACCACTTTTCCCCTCATACGCTTTGTTGTTAAAGCAGTTTGAGATGAAAGAGGAGAGAATCAAAGTGTCCTTTCACCAGTGGATCAGAGACGTCATGCTCAAAATGTGCACACGTCGGCTACAAGCTAAGTTTCAAAGTCAACAAGAAGCTGTAGCATCCATTGATGAAAAAAGAGATTGGTTCACTTCTCCTGTCCCATGCAAATCCATTCCAATTCCAAGCGGTGACTCTCAGTTCCAAATACGCATCGGCGCAGAAGCCGACGCTCCTCTCTCCTCATCCTCCACTTCAGCAGCCATCTATCTAGCCGCACCAACGCAGACTGTCCAAGAGCGCCGACATCTCCACTGAACAAAACGGGGCTGTGAAAAATGCTGCCCATTACAGGCGCAAAAAACACAAGCGCCCCGGGGCTGTCCAGCACCGACAGTCAATGGCGCCGACATTCCTCCCAATCAAAATCTGTGCTGGTACAGGCGTGCTGCCGAGAAGGCGCCACCACCAAGCACAGATTCTTCTCCTTTGACGAATGTCGTGGCCAAAAACGCTGAAAACCGTCCACATCAGGTCCACACGACTAAACAACAAACATGTGACAAAACAAAAGACAAAACTACAAAGAACAAAAAGCAAGGCTCTTGAAGAGCACTTGCCGACGGCTGCCTACTCGGGCGCCATCTTGGGAAAAAAAAAAAAAAAAAAAACAAGTACTAAAGTGGAGACTATGGAATCCAGAATTATCAACGTTTCTTGCTTATTTTTCTCTTTCTGGTCATGTACACCCCAATGCCCAGATATTAAAAGAATATTGGTAGTAGTGCTAATGTAATGGTACTTTTTGGGTTTACATCTGTGAAAGGACTACTAGTGTCTGGATCCAAATATGTGTTATTTTATTTTAAGTGACTTTGCTTTCTAGCCTCTGTTGTCATCGCCCTTCATTCAGCTTCCCACCTTGAGGATTCAAAAGCCACTGACAATAGAAACACGATGTTATCGTGGCTGCATAATATTGCTTTCATCACTTCGGATTCTGTAGGATATAAGGACATTATACATCGGCACAAAATGAAGCACATTGCAATTGATTTGTTGCAACCACGACTGCTCATAAAAGAGAGTGAAAGAAAGGCAGTAAACCTTTTTGAGGAAAGACTCCATTAAAAGTGACAGCAATGCCCCAAGATGTGCCTGTGTTATGCCTGACAATTGCCGTTTTCAAGTAAATGTTGTTTTAAATCAACCCACATTTTTGATTTGCCATTTTTTGTCACATGCTAGCTGCAAGCCACAGCTCAACTGCCTCCATAACTCTTGACCGTGTGACGCCGTATTGTGCAGACAGGGCTTTATTAATTCCCCAACCCAAAATCAATGCCATACCTTTCGTATTGCAATGAAAGTCTTGGACATTGTATTTATTCTCCTTGTAGCATCTCATCATCTCTTTCTCTCTCCATAACTTCCTCATCTTTTCCTGGACTATCCTTAGGGAATGCGATGAAGATGAATGACAGCAGGGTCATTTTACCACCAGCGGAAAATGTCCCACCGATAATAGAAACAGTCATTATGTGTGTGTGGATGTGGGTGTGCATCTATGTGTTTGTGTGAATATGCATATTACATCATAAAAAAAGAAACGGATTTACATATTTTCAACATCTCCGACTTTGTCATACATGTATAATGTATCCAGCCTTCAAGGATTTATAAGAATGTAGGGCGATGTCTCCACAACCAGTGTCACAGCCTTCAACCCTGCACTGGCATGTTGGATTAAGTCACTAGTGGCGACATCAGAAAGGGATAGTCCGCAGCTGGAAATTCCCATGACCTTTAGATGGAAATGTCATTTATTTTGACATAATTTGCAATTATTATCCCCCTCATCAGATCAGGCTGTAATGATGATGGTCATTCATAGAAAATCATTTTTCATCCATCATTTCAGGGATGGGTGCATACCAATACCAGGTATTGATACCGATAAAAAGACATGCATGGCCATTAAGATGCAATTTTTATTATAAGTATACTGTCTGTATGTTAAAAGGTTTAGATTAGCAAAGCGTAGCATTTCCCCAAAATTCCCAAACATGGTAAAGAAAACTTGCCCGTGCACGAAAATTAAGATGCGGCAGTTTTCAGGCCAAGCGCAAGTACGCCCGTCTACAAAAATAAGGCCCTAAGACTTGTTAATTTTTGGAATGAGTTGCACAGAATTTAACCCCCGCCTCGTCACATCTATGCTCGGGAATCAAGAGTGGCGCTGAGGGGCTTTTGCACTGGCTTTAGGTTAAAGGTTCGAATCTTTCTGCAAAACAAAAACGGATGGACATTGAGAGTGATGGTTGAAGAGATTTTCTTCCCCATGGCACCGAACCGCTCCAAACTTATGTTTGTGCTGTAGTGTATGCAACTAAATGCACACTGTAACCTGCTAACATTATCAGCTGGCCACTGTAGTAACCACTGTCCCTGAAAGGGTTAATACAAAAATTTCACCTCCGGGAATAAAAAAGTATAATGAATTGGAAAAATAATCATAATAATGATAATTATATGAAAAATGAAAATCACACCTGCCGAGTTCACGGTTTCCTCGGATATCAGTATACCCGTGCTCTCAATCACTCATCCACAGCCCCCCTTAACAGGTTAGTCGTATTTGTTGTGTCCAGCTCTCCTACCCCACGACCAAATGACCCTCAGGGAACGCCGTCAATCAAAAGCCTAAAAGACGTCTTCACATGGACCTTACTCCCTTGTGGCCCCTTGCTCAATGGAGGATGAAATTATCCTGCGGCGGATCATTCAAGGCAAAAGGCCAGGTCACCCTTGGCAGGGGTGCTTGACCAAAGCATCATCCCCCATCCCCCCTCCGAAAAAAAGCCACACTCTTCTCCTTAACATTGCAGGTTCAATTGCTGTTACTTCTATAAATTCCCCTTGAACTTATTCTACCTTCTGGACCCAAAATTAAAGGAACTTGTCTTATTACTATATTTTTCGCACTATAAGGCGCACCTAAAAGTGTTAAATTTTCCCAAAAGTGCGCCTTATAATCCAATGTGCCTTATAGTTGGTGTGAGTTACAGTCTCCTTATAGTCCCCATTGAGTTGTTTCCCTGTTAGTGTTCCTCTGCCACCTAGTGGTGATTATTAGCAGGAACCAATTGTAGCCTGAAAGGGTTCTGCCCCACACTAACTGACATGTGCATTCGCCAACACATACTCAGTATGTTTTGGAACAACAATGGTTTGGATTCTGTCTGTCAAGCTAAAAATAATAATAACAAAAATTGTACATATTCTCATACAACATTCGCAACATTCACCAGATCGTTTTTGCTGCTAAATTAGACATCTGAAAATATTTTTGTTTTCAGATTTGTTGTCTTGCAATTTATTTAAAAAATTAACAAAACAAAAAAAAACACATTTGACGAGCACTTCAAATTGTTCCATGTGTAAAAGCATTCTTAAATATTTCTGGAAATCTTGCATTATTCACCATTTACTGTACAGTATTGGAACTGTAAAGAAATGGCTTATTACTGCTACCAAGTGCAAATCCATTCCAAGGAAAAAGGATATTTGTTTCCTGGTTCATTAGTAAGCATGATTAGCATGATTATAACAACTGATTCCAAACTGATTTTTAGTGAGAGGCAGGGAACTCACCTGTCAATCACACGGCAGGTGAGTTCAAACGGGAAAGGCCACAATAAAAATGCCACCAAAAAATAATAAATAAAACGCAAACAAACAAAACAAAGACCTGTTGAAAGCGCGAGCGCATTCTCAGGAGGGGTGTCTTTTCAGAAGCAATATGGGCAGTAAACATAACCTAATGACGGTGGTTGGTTATTGCCCTCAAAGTGTATTTGGGGAAGATAATCATTTGTGGAGCAATAGCGCTTGGAGTTGAACTTTATGCCATGGTGGTAAGAACCTGTCCACACCAGAGGGACTCTGCGGTCTGGAGGTTCTTGCTGCCCACTTTCACACATTCATAAAGTACTCTACAGTTTTCTCCAATTCTCTCATCATTTTTTTAAAGACATTGCCCAGTCATGGAAGTTACATATGTGTACATAATATCAGGTCAAAAATATCAAATAAAAATGCTGAGCTGATTTTTTTAAACCAAGATGTTCTCACTGAAGACAGTGAAAAGTGTCTTCTTGTTATTGTGATTACAAATCTTATTCTATGTTACCTTTACGATCTTTTTTTTTTTTAACTTCTGTAACTGTTAAGACTTTATTATGTTCACTGAAGAGCAAGTGGGCGGCGTAGCTGAGAGGAAGCGTAGTCCTCTCCCAACACAGAGGTTGTGGGTTTGATCCCCAGCCATTTTGATAGATACGGAACCTCCTGAAGCTGTGTCCTTGGTGAATGAGGAAACCGTGTCAAGTGCTTTGAGTACCCGAGGTAATTTGTCGAAAAGTGCTACACAAGAGAAAGCCCTTTTAACATTTAAAAACATGTCATGTACAGTTATCAAAGCACTTCATCATGACCCCTTGGAACAAATCGTTTTCCATTCATTTTTATTTGAAGGAGGACCAGCATCTGAGAAAGTATTAAAAAAAAAAATTAATGATAAAGGATGCTGCGATACTCAATCCCCATCATTCCCCCTAAAAAGCTAATACACTGACATACAGTAAGTCATCTTGTGCATTTGTAATATTTGGAGTCTGACACAATTATTAGCATTTACAATTAGCATTTATACACACACACACACACACACACACACACACACACACACATACACACACTGGGCGGCCCGGTGGTCCAGTGGTTAGTGTGTCGACCTCACAGTGCAGAGGTACCGGGTTCGATTCCAGCCTTCCCCCTGTGCCTGCGTGGGTTTTCTCCGGGTACTCTGGTTTCCTCCCACATTCCAAAAGCATGTATGGCAGGCAGATTGAACACTCAAAATTGTCCTTAGGTGTGAGTGTGAGAGCGGATGGTTGTTCGTCTCTGTATGCCCTGCGATTGGTTGGCAACCGGTTCAGGGTGTCCCCCGCCTACTGCCCGAAGACAGCTGGGATAGGCTCCAGCACCCCCCGCGACCATTGTGAGGATGAAGTGCATCGGAACACACTGTGTCTGTGTGTGTGTGTGATCCTTCCAATTGCCTCTTCCTGACGCTGACCTGGTGGCCCACCAAAGTCATTGTCATAATTACCATTATCATTTCATCACCGCACTACTGTTTCATTGGTCTTATCTCCTCGTTTGCTGCTCGTTAGCTAATTGACTCACTTTGCGCCGGGCGAAACAAAAGCCAACAGACGGAGATCAAAAGCAGACATCTGCCTCTGTAGAGCAGAGAAAAATGACGACAGCTCATCTGTCACAGCAACGATTTTCTCAACAACCGTACTCGCTGGTGATGGAGAAACCCCGCTGCTGCTTGCATTGGCGTGCGGTTCAGCGCACGGAAACACACAGACACACAAAAAAAAAAAATTACTCGACTTAATCTACTCTATAAGTCGCCACTGTCTCTAAAATCGATGATGCCATTTTTTTTCAGCACAGATAAAGGCTTTTGACATAAACTTACAAACACTTCCATGAAACTCCACAAAAATGACCAGACACCAAACATCAACGAGTGATAATTGTCATTTCTCCGAAACTATAACCCTTATTCCTTCATTGGTCTGCCATTTATAACGCCCCCCCATTTCATCTTCTTTACATTTCTTCTGTGCTGTATCGACCACTGCTTTTTGTCTCTGTATTTTTGCTGTAATGCGCTCACTACCCCTGTCACTGTGCAAGTCGAGCCTGGTGGTTGTGTCACTGATAATAGACTCCCATGGGTTCTTGTTTCATTATGCTGCGATCTGAGAACCGACTGAATAATATGTAATGGGGTCTGCTTTTAAAAAGGTTCATGGGTGGGTGCTTTGATGTGAATGTTCATGTGGGGACCAAACTTTAAGGGAACACAAAGCCCCCAAGAGATGTTCCGAATTAAATTTGACCATTGTTCGGGTCATAGACCAAAAGAAGTACTGCAACAGGCTGAAAAGGATCAAACAATTAAAACTTTTTAATCGACCTATTCTCTAACTATTACCTGTGTTTTGGGAGCAAAACAACAGGTCAGCAACAAATCTTGTTATTTAGCTATACCTTATCGTGGTATAGGGGTTTGCGTGTCCCAATGATCCTAAGAGCGCTCTGTGTTACGGTTCCAGAAGCATCCGGAAAAGAATCAGAATCTCAAAACGGAGACCCAAATGGAGTTCAACAAAAATTGATTTATTTGTCCCAAAATTCGACATAGTACAACAAATGACGCTGGTTCCAAAAACCGGGAAACGAGTCAAACCAAAAAACACTTGCAAAAGGCAAGGATAATGCAAACATTCCTATCTTGTCATGAAGAGACAAGAAAGCCGAAACGTGAAAGATAAAAAACGCGAGATTCAGTTTAACCCTGGAGAACACACGGGGTCAAATTTGGCCCCTATAAATTCTGCTACTCAAATGCTACCCTTAAATCCAAAAGTGTCAAATTTGGCCCTAATCCTAAATTAGGATTAAAGCATTGAAAAAAACTTATATTTTGGTGTCCAGTGAACATACAGCAGCATTCATCATTTTCCAAAGAAGAAAAGGGTTCTTGGGTTCGCCAGGGTTTTAAACAACTAAAAATACGCCCAATGCAAAATGCAAAAATCAGGCGAGAAAATACATGGCCTGAACAAAGGAGCATATCGAGAAAAATTCAACACTTGAGACAAAATCATGAGCAACATGAGAAATAATCCAACCAAGGCTTAGACAAGTTGGCAGTATGATACGTGGCAGGTGCGCCGCTGGAGGGGAACGCCCACCGCTCCAGCTGGAAACAGAAAGCAAACAGAACAGAGTCATGACACTCAGGGGGAATTATGCCCTTGGAGCAGCCTGTGACTAAAACTAAAACGAACTAACCGAAACTCAGGAGTGTGTGCGTGAAAGAGTGTGCAGCTGTGTAGGGAGAAGAGCAAGTTGAGATGATCTTCGAGAATGACTACGATTGCCATAAAATCCATCTCGGCGGTGCGACCCCCGTGTGCCTGCTGTTTGTTTGGCTACCGGATTCGCACACCATCGCTGGCGACAGAGGAAGCCCACTCTGCGTCTCCTGACCCCAGCGAGGCACCCAAAATCTTGACAGCATATTATTCTCTTCGGCACAGCACGAATCGCACATCGCGTTGTCTGCGTGTCCTCCAATATCTCAAAATTTAGGCATTTGAGAACACCCACAACCACATGTAGGCAAATTAACTTGCCCCTGCCATTTGCTGCCTCTCACACTTGTCGTCACACATATGCGAGTTGTGAACGTGTGTTTGGGGGCGTGTGATTTACTTGCGTGAGAAAGAACCGGAGAATGCGGGGCTGCGTCTGAGTCACCCTTTATGCATGCGGCGGTACATTTTTTTTGTTTTTATATCTTGGAAAGCAAATGTGGCTGTATGTGTTCATTCTGTCTCAGCCCACTGCAGGAGATGCTAAGCAGTGATTACATAGTATTGCCCCGGTTGTCAGGAAGTTAGCAGGCAGCCAGCTTTTAGCCTCTGTGGGAGGTGGCATGATCACCACTATTATACCTCACTCTCACTTTCCTGAAATGCAGACCTGGAAAAGGGGAATGTGTACAATTTGAGCAGACATTAAAAAAAAAAAAAAAAAAAGATCTTATCTGGACTCTGTGCAAGCGCATCAAGTGATACCGTACAAATACAAACTCAAGCAATTTAAACAATTTCTTTTTAAACCCAAACAGATCTTATCTGGACTCTGTGCAAGCGCATGAAGTGCCATTTAAACAATCTGACTATTGTGGGTTCTTGCTATGATAGAAAGCAGTTACGCCGGGCAGCTGTTGTGGCGCTCAAACATCATGTTACTTTCTGATGAAGGGTCGGCTGCACGGCGCTGGCTCTGTCAACAATTTAAATGAAGCAACATCATATCAGCAAGTCGCAGGCATTTAAACTAAATAGGATGCATGACATCAATGCATTATTCGTACAGAAATAACACAAACAGAATTCTCGTTACTTTTTCAATGGCTTTTGTTATCTTCTTACTTCATTCTGACATTCCAAAGGGACGGAATTTTTCCCATTTCATTCTTTGATTTTTTTTTTTTTTTTTTTTTTTTTGACAGATACAGAAAACTGCCCTGTATTTGACAGGTGACCAGTCCGGGTTTCTGGTCTGCCTTTTGTCCAGAGTCAGCTGGGATAAACCGCAGCCCCCTGTGACGCTGAAAAGGATGAACGGTGTCCAAAATGGATCGAGAAAATGAAAGCAGCGGGAGGAAAGATGGTCAGACGGCTGAACACTTCTCTGCTCGTTGAAAATATCAGAGTGAAAAGAGGCGGCAGCAAAAGAGGCGACTATAGCGGGTCATTAATACTCAACCAGGATATACCGCAGGGGATTTGCAGGCAGCTTGATAATTCAATCTGTCAAATCGCCAGCTCCGAGCCAGGCCAATTAAGGGGAGAAGAAGCAGACCTGACCCTGACGTTCTTTACTTGCCTCATCTTTCCTCCACATTTCTCGCCTCAAATCAACTTTATTCATAGAGTGCTTTAAAACAACCCCCGCTGTATACAAAGTGCTTTACCTGGAGCGTGGAGGTCATTCCATAGAGAGGGACTGGCAACGGAAAAAGCTCAATCGCCTCCGCTTTGTCCACGGTACGCTAAATGTTAGGTAAGCCCCCTCTCGGCCCATATTTAAAACTCGTCTTCAAACATATTTCTATTCTTTGGCATTTGAATGAGCGTGAGACTCTTTTTATGTTATTAATTGATGTTTTTAGCCCGTCTTTGTTGTTGTATGACTGATTTTTGCTCACTGTATAGCACACGGGTGTCAAACTCAAGACCCGGGGGCCAGATCTGGCCCGCCACATCATTTTATGTGGCCCGCGAAAGCAAATCAAAGATGTCAACTTTCATGATGCTTGCTAAAATCTCTACCAAAATTTAAAATTCTCATGTGTAATAAATAAGAGTGATTCTGTACGCATTTTCTTGTTAACAAACCCCTCATTTCAGTAACTTAAACAAAAGGTGAATAAACCGTTATTCTTGACTTCTTTATATAGTTTCCGTCATAACGGCCCTCTAAGGGAAACTGCAACTAAAATCTGGCCCGCAAAAAAAATGAGTTTGACACCCCTGGTATCGCACTTTGTATTCACAAGGTAGTTGTTCTAAAGTCATCTATAAGTAAAGTTGAGTTGAAATAATTATGAAAGGTATATTTGATGCAAACGCAACGCAATTCATCACCAAAAGAAGACCAGTATTTTGCTTTTGGGGAGGTTTTTCTTCAGATGGAATTGAGGCCTGTTGTTAAAGTGGAGGGAATTGGACAAGTTCCAATTTCGTGTTGGCACAAAACCTTCTGCTTAGAAAACCCTCCTCGATAAAGAAAAAAAAATGCCAGCAGAAGACAAATAGAAATGATCACCTTTATTAAGAGTTAACCAGAGGCACTAAAAATGGTGGCAGGTGTATATTTGACTCCGAGTTAACATGAGTTTGAATCCATAGGAAATTACGTTCATGATTTCCCAAAAAAACAAAACAAAACACTGAAATGTGGACTCGTCAGACCAAAATACACTTTTCCACCGTGTGTCAGTCCATCTCGGCTGTGCTCGTGGCCAGAGCAGTTGGTGATGTTTTTGGGTGTTGACATGTATGAGATGCACTTTGAATGGCAGAATTTTAACTTGCATTGTAAGCGTAGCAATAAACTGTATGAAAATGGTTTCCGAAAGCTCTGAGCCCACGCGGCAACATCCTTTACATTATGATTCAGTGCCGCCTGAGGGATTGAAGGTCGCAGACATTCAATGTTGGGTTTTGGCCTTGCCGCTTTGTGGGGAGGAATCACCAGACACTCTTCATATTTTTCGGATATTACGGACCATATATGACGAAATCCTCAAATCCCTTGCGATTGTACTGATGAGAAACGGTTTCCTGAAACTGTTGGACTATTTGCTCACGTTGCTTCTCACAAAGTGGTGAAGGTAGCCCCATACTTGTGCAAAAACAACTGAGCCTTTCAGGGTTTCTCCTTTCACGGCCAATCACGGAACGCGACTATTTCTATGAAATGTACATGGGATGAACAGGATGTGAAAATCAACGTATTCTGTTTTATTGACTTTTCACACAACATCCCAACTTCATTGGAATTGGGCTTTGAATTGCGTCTGGCGTAGCGGGAAATTATCACATTGTGTTGTCAACATCTGCCTGCACAAGGAGAGAAGATGCTGTTTGTGGACAGATGGCCAAACAACAGCGCTGATAATTGACAGCTAATTGCAAACACTCAACGGCTGTTTCGAGCTTTCTAACAAATGAAACCTGAGTGATATTTCACTTTCGCTCCTCGCTGTGAAGGCGATAAACAAAAGCAAGGCAGTCCTGTCTTGTCGCTTCATCCCACACACCCTTTCACTGTTGTTCGGCCGCAAATGAATGCTTTCACCGCATATTAAAAATCCACTCATAAAAGCATCTAAAGGAAGCCAAACAAATACAAAAGCTGTGTGTGTGTCATGTGTGTGTGTGTGTGTGCTTGTGCGTGCGGAGCATGATGAAGGCGGAAAATCAATTGCAGCACGATGTTGGAAAAGCAAGTCGTCATGCTGATGATAAAAATGATGGAAAATGGAGGAGTTTGAAAAGAGTGTTTGCAAGCGAGGTCACAGTGATTTACAAAGAAAAGCATCACAGCACGCCACAGAGAAACGGTGAAACATAAAGAAAAGCATCAGTGCGATTCACAAAATCGTTGTCTGGCCTTGGTTTCCCCGATTTATTAGACTTTAATTAGCAATCTGTTACAGTAACAAGCTGAGAGCATCTCAGAGGCATCTGAGGGTTGTCACTTAGGAGTAGACTAACAAAACAGCCATCCCTGCATCATGCACTGAACCACCGATCCATCAGTTTAATCAACCATCCATCCAATAAGTCACCATTTGACATCCGTCAGTGTTCTTTAGAATATTTACTCCCAACATTCATCTCTTCCTGCACACCTATGCATCATTTTCCCATTCATCCATCCAATGATAATCAATGGGCCTATCAGAAATGCCCCCTTCATTCTCCGTGGTACAATCTTGATAGAGCCCAAAGCATGTCATTTTCTTTTTAAAGCGATCCACTGGATGATCCATTTTTCACTAACTAGCTCAGTTGACTTTTTTTTTGTTTTTCAGCAAAATGATATTAGCATGTGTCAATATGGCTAATTTGTTTTGGAGGAATCAATAAATAACTAATGGCATCAGAAACGTGCAAATTACGTGGGAATTAGAAATATGCCCCCCCCAACCTCCCCTCCTCCATCCTTGGGAGTCAGTGTCGGGGCTACATATCCATTCAAAATCATTGCAAAAACATCTCTAATCATGTAAAAATAACAGGGATCAATTGGTCGCAAAATATGTGTGGACATCTCGACTGAGGTCCACTTCAAACTGTCACATCTGTCTGTTTTCTTTGACCAAGATATGCAAACACAAAGCATTCCGAGAGACTTTTCGCAAGCTGAATTGTTCTTATATATTCACTTTAAATATATATGAGTGAGCTTAAATTAACTTTTTCAATGAGTGGGTCTTAACCTGGGTTCAATCGAACCCTCGGGGTTCGGTGAATCAGTCTCAGGGGTTCGACAGAGCCTCTGCCATGGAGTTTAAGACACACCCAATTCAACATGTCAGTTATGACACGCCCGCTTGGCCATCACTGGCTGGTTCATTTTGTGCACACTTAAAAATATATACTTCATACTAATTGTGTTTACTTTTTCAGTTTTTAGTAGTTGCGTCTTAAATTTGTAAAAAAAAATAAAAAAAATCATATTTTTATTTTTCACTTATGAAGTGTTCAGTGAATGTGCATATAAACTGGTTGGGATCGGTACCTCGAACAAGGTTAAGAACCACCGTTTTAAATATTGTGCTTTTTTATTTGCACAGGTTGAACTGAAGAAGAGTAAGGATGCGCATAAGAATTTTGGTGACGATTAACCACCGTTTCAGACACAATAGGCAACAGAACGCATCAAACCAAGCACGGAAACAAGATGTATTACAATGCTTGCCTGCCCTCGATGACGGAAATAAGCTGAGATGGGGGGGGGAAGCCACACCCAAAATTCTGTGGCAAAAATCTGTTAAAATGTTACATCACGACAGAAGAATCTTTTTGGATGCTGATTATTATTTTTTTATTTTTTTGTGCTGACATCATTTTTACAGACAGCCCTACTGTATTATATAAGTGCCACCGTTCAGCCCATTCAAGTGTTCCTAAAATTCAGGGGTGTCAAACTAATTTTTGGCGCAGGTCACATGGTAGTTAGGGTTTGCTTCGGAGGGCCATTCTGACTGAAGTTCACAGTATGACGTCAAATAAACATCTGGTTGTCTCAGATTACAAACACGCAACAATCTAATAAAGACGAGTTCTGAAAACGAAGACCAGTAATCATTTAAAATTACATTTAAAAGCTTTTCGAATGTGAAATTTATTTTAAAAGAGTGATTGGGAGCAAACATTTTTAAAAGTGAAAACCGTTTGCATTGTTGGTATTAAGCAAGAAACAGGACATTTGATGCATATAATTTGCTTTGGCGGGCCGGATCTGGCCCCCGAGCCTTGAGTTTGACACCTGTTCTACAAGTGAATGGTTCACATTGTGTAACATCTAGCGGTGATCATATATTTATGTGAAGCATCTCGCTTTGATAATCCTCCACCCAACAGCCCTCTCCAGTGAGATATCCACAGACAACTTCTATAGAAGTTTACTGTAACTCTCTGTGAAAGGAGGAGAGATATAAAGGCATCATCTGGCATCAAAGAGATTCCCCCCCCCCCCACCTCGACCATATGAGAAATTGTGGGAACTCTCTGATGAACGCTTCTTCACAGAAATAAAAAGTCCAACATGGTGTGAGGGAGCTGGAGCGTGTGGAGTGGAGGAGGTGGAGCGCGGGAGAGCTCGAGGTGGAGATGAGAGGGAGCGGGTGAGATTAAGAGAAAGAAGCAAGAGACTAGCGGTGTGGAACCAAATCTGGCTTTCGCTTCATCAGGGGAAGCCGACTTAGTGAGGATGACTTTTTGGGGTTAGTGCAGAAGGGACCTGCAACTGGCGCACGCACGACACGCGCATCAAATTGTAACGCGCATGCCCGCAAACATGCTCGCTGAAACACTTGAGAAAATATCAAACGGTAATCACATCCGAAAAGTTTTGAACCTGAGTTTCACAATGGAGACATGTTTTTTTTTTTCCCCTTCTTCTTAATAAATTGTCAGAGGGTAAAAGGGAGCCGTTGTTTGATCACAACAGTTTCAGGGAGGGGCAGGGGGGGTCGTCTCGTGTTTGCCTTCACTCTGACTCCAAACAAGTCTGCAGTGTCAATTAGTGGCAGCAGATCAAGAAACCCTGGCAAGTGAGGAAAAACAAACCTTTGTCTTTGTGCTGTTACTTCCCGAAGAGGATTAAAAAGAATGCGTGGTGGAAACAAAGGGACATGCATGTTGTATTAAGACTGCAAACTCATGATTGGTTTGTTTGCAACAACACCGTCAACTGTTTTGGAAAAGTTTGGAAAAGTGTATATACATGTACTGTATATAGATGGCTCAAACATTTAAGATGTTGCTAGATGATGTAGCGTTCACTTTTCAGATTGTGTTCGCGGCATTTAATTGAGAATGGAAAGATGAGTGTGGTTTAGTTGCGGCACATTCAACAGACACGTCCACAGTGTTCGAGGGAGCGGAAGCAATTAAAGGCTTGATTTTTCACCATTTTGAAGTCTCATTTTATATGCTGGCAGATTTTCTCAATCGTTCATTTTTGATGGGATTGTTAACAACACCCTTCTCTTTAGAAAGTCCACAAATATGCAAAACGTGAAAAGCAAACTTTCTTTTTTTTGCTTTCCCGGGTTTTTAGTTGACTTGAAAATTCTCACAGAAGTTGAGTTTAACATACTCAAAAAGTCACATCTTGCCTCGAGGAATTTTGAACCTAACCCATCGGGGACGTTTGCAATGTTGAACATGCTCCCCCCTTTCACCCCTGTGATTAGAAATGTCACACTTATAGAATATCCAGCTTCATGCGCTCTACAAAACTGATTCTGATTCTGTGGACTTTGAATAAAATACGGCAAAGCTGAGACACACTAAGGTTGCAATAAGACAGACACACACACACGCGCCCCCTCACACACACAGCACTGTCTGCTTATTTACTGGCAAGCGGGCCCTGAGCTAAAAATCAAACATGCACACATTGACTAGAACTTCTCTGGAGGAGCAGCTGAAGCCGAACGCCACAGTGATCTAATTAACAAGTGCCTCCCGAGACACAAGCGTGCGTACGGTTGTCTGTGTCACTGTCTAAGAAGTGCACTTTATATTTTAATGTAATGATTCAAGTGTGTGAGCGAAGACCCCAGACAGACAGTATGCGCACCCAAAGAGTAGCCATACCTTTTTTACATGCCTTTGAATGTTTTTTTGTTTGTTTTTTTTCACCAGGATGCTTTGTGATCTAATAACGAACCTGAGCACTGCCAAGCACTCATCATGAGTCAGACCACGCCGACATGCCCAGCATCTAACCCCGAACATCAAAACACGAAGGACAGCACCGGCGCGGTAGCCGAGGAAACGGCATGAAGAAAAAAAACTCTCGCTATCTGCCCGCTGACAGCTCACGGGCATGCTGCGGGTAACAAATCAAACAAGGAAGTCGAAGCTCCAAAACATTTAAATGGAAGTGAGGCACAGTCTCACAATGGTCCTGCGCTTATCTCCCCTCCAACACCTGCCATGTCGCCTGCTACTTATCCTCTGATTAGAGCTGTAGCCATTTTACTGTAATTCACCAAAAAAGTGATTCCTGAAATAAATAGATTTTAGGCTGCGTGTGAGCGTGGGAGAGGGTTGAAGCTTGAAGAGTCGATGTGAAATATTCAAGTTGTCGGGGAACATGCCGTTCTGAGATTGGAATGAATAAGTAGCCGTGGAGCAAAAGGGAAGAGAAAAACATGGGAAAATCCGAAAGGGGGGGATAGATGTGATCTCTCATCTTTAGTTGCCTTTGCGACACCGCTGATGTCTACTTCAGATTCAACTCCGACCTGGTTGGGTAACTTGCGTGTTGTGTCTCTGGAGGACACCTGATACATTTTTGAATTGCGCACATCTTCAAAGATGTGTGTCAGTGACTGAAGAAGGGCCTCATTTTAGGACAGACCACATCAATTCCAGACTATGGGATTATTTAGCATGTGCTATATTTTCTTTCTTTAGATCTAATGCTGAATAGACACTTCCTCCAAAACATCAGCCTGTACAAGGGCTGTTAAAAAGAATGAATAGCAGTAGTCAGTAAGACTCCAGCAATTTTTAAGACCCCGTGCGAAAGATGAATATGCAAATTGTGAGACCGTTGAAAGAATCATAAAAATCACCCGAAGAAATTCTATATAATTTATCCATGCATAGGATTTATAATCAGGCCAGATGAAGTCTATTCTTGTCATTTGTTATAGGAAAAATCCATTTCAAAATCGGAAGAAGGTGTCATTTGTACAAAAACGTATCATCAGTACAATGGAAAGCTTGTACAGCGGTACCTCTACTTACGAACGTCTCTTCATACTAAATTTTCCAGTTACTAAACGTCTCAACAGGAAAATATTGCCTTTTGTTCGGAAAGAAAATACAGCATGGCTAGCTGCTCGCAGATCCGAGTTTCCTGAACGCAGCATACTTATAGCTGCTCTGCCATTGGCTATTACCGAGTATCATCCTGGCATCTCATTGACTAAGAAGGACTTCTCCAGTATGCGCTTGTGTGTGAAAGGTATATAAATAGATAGATGTGTGTCTATGCAGCGTCCTCGTCATTCGCCCTTCAGGAATGAGGTGGCCCGCTACGTAAATGTGTTCACCAGTCGGGCGATCGCTCATTATGCTCATGTTTGCCTTGGACATTTTCGAAGGATTGTTAAAAGCCGACAAATGCAAATGTCCTTGGGTCAGTTCTTTACAAAACGCCAGGCAAATTCCACTTCCGAGAGAGAACACGGACTAAAGAGGACTGCCCGAAGATCCAGCAAATCCGCGACCCTTGTGAGGATGAGCGGATTCGAAAATGGATGGATGGATGGGGATACAATAATCAACCTCTACTGTCGAAACACTGCACATGCACAAACCCTTGCAGGGACGCCCTTGAAGAAACCTGAGTCCAGACTTTGCATAAATATACACAATTAATATGCATCCAATATTCAATCAAATCTGTCCTCGCTTTTTTTTTAAGCGACCCCAAAAACCATCGGTTCCCTAGTAGCTCTGAAGTGTATTCCTGTACCAAATTCTCAATTCTCATCGGAGTCGACTTCACTTGAGCTGTTTTGGCTACTCTGCAAGCATGAAAAACAGCCTCTTTATACCCATTACGTCTTGTGATCTTTAAGGGCCCTCTTTAGCTTGTTCGATTTCTGTTTCAGGTCTGGAGGTCTGTTTCAGGGGGTAGCAAATCAGGTAGATTTGAGAGAGCTCACGGTCAACCTGTTTTATTGGAATCGGAAAAAAAAAAGGGGCGGGGGCTGTGTTTATTGACTTTGTGATCTCACAGCTGAAGCCTTGGTAAGATTTTGATCCAGTATGTGTACCACACTTAAGCGTAGCACAGGACGCTCACAATAGTCAAACCAACTTTAGATGTCAATTGCCTCATGTGACGTACTGTGCACGGCCAGGGAGTATTACGTATTTACTGAGTTTTGTACAATGGAGGAAACCAGATGAGAACCCACGATCACCAATGTTCAAAAGTCTTACGCATTTTTCTGCAGCCAACACAAACTATAACACTCATGTGAATTTGATTCTTAAATTGCACAGTCACTATAAACTTTTTATTTTTTCATTTCAGGTTTCATTCGGACAGATGTGAGGCCATCAGTATTTGACAGAAATGTAAGCATATGCTTCCTTTGACCTTGGATCGGCAATTGACATTGGAGAAGAGCTGTAAAATTGTCACCTGGCAAAGTTTTGTTTTGGGGTTTTTTTTCGACTGCGGTTAAGCCAGTTGGGGAAGCTTTATGGCCCATCACTCTGCTCCAACGCTTCGTACAATCCATGCTACCCGTGGCAAGTTTCACGAAACAGGATCTGTTCTTGACAAACACCGCAGCAGAAGCCCTGTTACTGTTCCACCACTGATAAGAACACCTGATGAAAGGACATGATGTCGGCATGGGTCAAGATTTATCACTCTCAGAAACATTTCCCTGAATCAAGCTTGTCTTGATTCAGGGGAATGTTCCAGTGCAGGCCTCTCGGAGCTCTGTCTTTTCATTAGTGGTGGAAGTTGTACGACGTACTGGAGCAGTGTGCTGTCCACAAAAATCCTACTGCCGCTGACGCTGAACTGTAGTTGCAATGAAACACTTTTAGAAAAACTACAAAGCATAAGATGTCAAATGATGAGGGCACCATGTCTCATACCTAAAACTAAATACAAAAAAACCCCAAACCATTTAAAATATTTGAAAATAGCGCTTTTTGGGGCACCCCGAATTTATCACCTCTGTTTCGCATGCATGTCCAAATGTATTTTAAAGCAGGTACCGTATTTTTCGCACTACAAGGTGCTTCAGAGTAAAAGGTGCACCTTCAATGAATGGCCTATTTTAAAACTGTTTTATGTATAGGGCGCACCACATTATAAGGCGCATCTAATAGAAGCTACAATAAAGGCTGAGGTTGCATTATACATCCACTAGATGGAGCTATGCCAAAGGGCATACAATACAATACAGCTTTATTTATATAGTGCTTTCACAACCGCTGCAGCTGAACATTTAGAAAACTGCGTCCAAGAAATCAGAATATTGAACCATATGTAAGGCGCATCGGATTATTAGGTGCACCGTCGGCTTTTGAGAAAATCGAATGCTTTACGTTGCGCCTTTTAGTGTGGAAAATACAGTAATTCCAAGGACCGTATATTGCTCATTTGCAGCATGCTCCCGCTTAAACATTGCTGTGCAACAGTCAGGCATTTTGCCAACACACTTTGGAACCTTCTCTCAAACCACCTACTCCTTTTAATGAATAAAAAGCCGTGTTTACTTACTTGTCAGGCATGGATTAATTAAGACAATTATGATATAAATGAAGGACGGCAAAGAGGCATTTTAAAGACCTTTTGTGTGTGTGTGTGTGTGTGTGTGTGTGTGTGTGTGTGTGTGTGTGTGTGTGTGTGTGTGTGTGTGTGTGTGTGTGTGTGTGTGTTCTTGTACTTCTGACATTGTGAGGACGGGCATGAGTTTGTGTGTCTGTGTATGTGTGTATATATATATGTATGTATGTATGTATGTATGTATGTATGTATATAGATAAATAGATATGTAAGTGTGTGTGTGTGTATGTATTTTGGTTGTCACATAGGGAAAAGTCCAATGAAATGATCATTTTAAAAGCATTTAATCAAGTTAAGAATTACTGCAGAATCAAAAGTTTGCTACGAGGGGGAGCCCCTCCTCTTGATATGACACACAGATAATGAAACACAGTGACTGTGAATGTAACACAAATTAAATCAGGCATTTCAATTTTAATCATGTGACTCCCCGAACAGTAGTGAATCACCGTGTTGAGGTCTCTCTCCCACCTCACTTCCCATCTGTCAGTCATTTTATTGTCTTTCTTCCGGTGATCCTCCTGTCACTCTTTCTCCTCATTTAGACAACCCCAGACCCCCTATCTCACCAAACTCTGTTCCTCAGCAGTGCTGAATGACCTCGAGCTCAGACACCAGAGGAATAATGTCAAAGAGAAAGCAATGCTGCCCTCTGCTGGCCATTGATTATGGGTCAACCTCTCAAAATGTTGGGGTTACAAACAAGTATACAAGCATGGAGCTATCATCTCTCTTCGTTTTAGACCAGCTGCTCTCATCAGGCTTATTTGATATCTTTTTTGTGCATCCGTGGCTAAATACTTGGTGCGTATGGAGGCAGAGTGGCCCTTTGAGAGGTCTGTGGAGACAGATGGGGAGAATCGACAAATGTGGGGAAGAGCCAGCAGCGGAGTTGGCAGTGGCACACCTGACAGAGATTCCCATTCTCTGAGGCCTTCTTGTCTTCATCAAGGTTGGCATCGTGGTGTGAGAATGTTCAGAGAGACGAAATTAGAACATCTGCTCAACTGTGAGCTGTAAAGACAGCTATCGATAGCAAACCACTTCACAATTTCTTTTCTTTTCTTTTTGTTTTTTTTAATGTGGGCCTTTTTTTTTTTTAACGCATCAACATACATGTTCTCACAGTGAGGGGCGGGGCTGTTTGTGGAGAGGTAAAAAGGCTGTAATCCCACAACTGAATGGTTTCTTAATCATATATTACGAATCTGCCTTCGCTCTCCTAACACTCATCCAGCTCGCCCTTTTTGTTTGCGAACGCATTAGAGGCCTTGTGGATAATAATGCGGACCGTTGCTCCAGTCACAATGAATAAACGGATCCCAGCTCAAATCTCATAACCTGAACGTGGCAACTCACTATTGATTTCTTTCATAAACCACGCTTTGGTGTCCCCCCCCCCCCCTTTCCTCGCCAACCCTTTTCCTCCACGTTTCGACCCGTCGGGTTGTCGTCACCCACAAAACAGCACGCAGCGTGCCCTCCCTCCCCTAAAGAGCAATTACTCACTCTTTTATTGTCTCCTGCGTGGCTTCGTATCAGGCTACTCATCTCTGACAGCGGTGCAGCTCAAATTAAATTCCCCCATCTGATAATGAAAGTCATTAGGTCCCTCCGGAGCCCTTTGGAGGGCCGAACAAAGCATGGTGAAGGTCCATGTAATAACCCCAGGCCTGAACAAAAAAAAAAAACTTCTCTAAACTAAAATAGATATAGGTGGGTGCAGACTTTTGGATGTGTTTTTTTTAAAGTCTCCAAAAGTCAGACTTTTCATTAAATATAAGTATGACTTTTATTCAGAGTTGAATTTTCATGAAAATGAAACAGGAAACTGCTTTTTTTTTTTTTAATCTGCAGTCTAGCACAAACTGAGCAGAGCCACTTCAAAACGCAACTCGAACCTGTCAGATATGTTGAAACGTTATAGTTTGCCTCAACATGTTATACGATAAAACCTCAACAAGTTACACAAACTAAATGCTTCCCCCTCCATACCGATGATTTCGGTCTTTCAAACCATTTCCATCATTAATTTTTCCAAAATTGTATTCTTGTGCTGGAGGTTGTTTCAGTCATTTTCGTTTCTCTACTTTGCTTTTAAGTGTCTGAAACAAGTTCACTTAAATGTCTTAGTTCTGTATTTTGCTTTTAAATATTTGGTTACTCTGTGAAGCACATGTATGAAATTCGCTTAATAAAAAAGAGGTAAACATGTATTAATATTATTAATGATATCTAGCGCCATTAGTAGCTAAGCTGTGATTTCGTTTTTTTTTTTTTTTTCATGAGCGCATCATTAAATAGATCTAGAAATGCAAGTGAGAACATGGCTGACATTATAAGGCATCTATTCTCTCAACACCAACTTTAACTTTCCTGTTTACTCGTAAGGTTAGAAGTGATTAAAATAAGTAGCACTTGAAAGTGATGTTTGCTAACTTCTGGGCAGTTTGCATGCTTCGGAAAGTGGCAGAATTTAAATAGCTGCGGGACGCAATAGTTTTATAAGTGACTTTATTGTGCACAAAATACCCCCTGAGCGCGGGGCGAATAATTTAACACATTTCGACTGTTTAACACATTTAACACCTTCCACACAAGATATGTGCGAAATCCACTTCGACATACAGTACATTTTAATTAGCAGGGTTACATGTTTCAAAGTGACCCAAGTAGACTGCATTATGTCTATCTTCGTACACGTTGGTACATTCCGTATATCTGAAGATCGTGCTTTGAAGCTGTAATGAATAAAAACAGTGTGAATGGTTGTCAAGCGTATGCGCCAGCCCAGGTGGTGGCTTGCTCCATTACAACACTTAAACCATTATGCTGATTATCCCCACAATTACACATTCATGAATTTGCCGTTAAAATGGCATTTGCTGCGCTGAGTGCACCAGCTCCTGTCAAACTACAGCGTAGGGTAAAACACTTTTAATTGGTCCCAGTCTTTCCAGCCTGCTTGATTATTGGGGCTGGTTTACAGTTGAAATGTGGAGGCTAAAAGGCTCCAAGACAGCACAGTGAGTGTGGAAGGGGAGGGTGAATGTGAAGGAAATGTCAGGGTAATCACCTCAAAGGTCAACATGGAAAATAATTATAGAGAGAATAATTTTCTGAGATGTGGATACTGTCTGAGCAGCTGTGTCTGTATATGGGCCGTGCACATGCATTCATCCATCCATTTCTGGAGCCTATCTCAGCTGTCTTCGGGTAGTAGGCGAGGTACACCCTGAACTGGTTACCAGCAAGTACCTGGAGAAAACCCACGCCGTCACAGGGAAAACATGTAAACCCCACCCAGGAAGCCCGGAATTGAACCCTGCACCTCTGAACTGGGAGGCGGACGTGCTAACCAGTTGACCACCGTGCCACCCGTGCATATGCATGTGTGGTTTGATTTCAAATCATTCCAGTTATGCTTCTTTCATAGGTGACTCCAAATCAACCGGATTTTTGCTTTCATGCAGGCCAAATCTGGAAAATGCCACTTTGAAGCTTGCTTATTGTTGACAATTGCCTGTCCAAACTTCCCCGACCGACTATAATATTCTGTGAAACAGTGAGATTTCTGGAACACTAGCTTTGGTTATTCTGGTTTAAAAATATTCATACCTGCAAATTATTTTGAATAATGCCCTGGCAAGAGTGGTGCGATAAGCAGACCTTAATTCATATCACAACGTGCACCAACCATCATCATTACACTTCTGTCGCTTTGTGACAAAACACTTTGTCATCCGGCTGCACTATGCTAAAAAACGGTGGATATATATTTCCAAAAATTTGCAAAATAACTAAGTACATTCTCAAAAAGGACAAATGAAATAGAAACAGTGAAACAGAGAAATGCTTGATGTTTCCGACTATGGAATCCAAGATGAGAGCGGCCAGAGAGAAAAACACATGCTAGGCTCCCACTACATTCAGCATAATATTGGTGAGTTGTATTTTTTAATCATTGGTTTCACTGCCAATCTTCCGAAATATGTCTTTCATTGGAACCCGGTCCATAGTGCCAAAAAAGGTTGGGGACTGCTGTACTGCGCTGAAAAAAAAATCTCCATTGATTTATCAAGTTGGACTCATCTTTCATTACATTCCTGTTGACTACAATTAAAAAAACGTTATTCAACCCCTAGTACACACATACCATGAGTTTGACTGAATACAAATTTGACTTTGAGCATTTGTCCTTCCTTCTCATCAAAGTTAGCAAAGGCGCTCCTATCAGATGTCTCGAAAAGATTATTCTGACCAATAACCTTTTTTAAGTGGGCTGTGTTAAGAGCAAGGAGTTTCCTCTCTGATCTTCTAGAAAAACAATTATGGTCGACGCGCTTATTTATGTGGTCACTGGTCAAAATGGTGAGGCGACAGACACCATTAACTGTGACATAAAAACGAACAACAGCCAATTAGGAAGTAACCTGAAGCTCTCGCTGTTGCTATCCACATACAGAGGAGGAACTGGTTGTGTTGAGTGTTCATTAAATGTGTCACCCAAGTCTTGTGCAACAATAATATGACAAGTGGAAGAGTTTGCAACCACTGTGTAGTCGTCAAATAAGCAAGCAGTCAGCCTCGAAGCCCAATTTTTTTTCTTCTTTCTATTTTTCAGCAATTTAGATGGCCTGCGGCACCACGCTGCCTCCCACTGGTTTGTGTTGGTGGTACAACAGATATCTATTTTGTATGCTGTGTTGGTCATAGCAAGTCATGTGCCTATATTAAACATACTGTAAGAGTCGTAGTCCCAAGTGCCCTTTTTTCTCATGTGTGGTATCACTTACGTTTTAAAAACACGGTTAAGATGGTCAAAATTAAGACTTGAGAAGCGCTGAGAAGGGATACATTACCGCTATCGCTGGTGTTTTATCTTTGGAGAACCGATAATTGGAATTTCACGGGCATATATCAATATACAGCATGTATGCAAGGCTCTTTGGGACAATTACACATTGAGTATGCTAAAGTTGAACAATAGCATAGTGCCCTAACACCCCCACAAGACAAGTTTTTACAATAACTCGCTTTATGAGATGAGAATCAGAGGCTGGCTAATGGGCGAGGGCAATCATTGTCCACGTGGCATTTAGTCAATTCCAAACAGAAGCGCATCGAAAACCAAATGCCATAGGAGCACAGAGTTGGAGTTAATTGTTAGATACTTGTGCTGTATTTTGAAGGCCTAATTAGTCCGTGGTGTCTCGCCAGAGATAGGGAGGTTGAATCAATATTCACCAATGGAAAGGATGGCTTTCTCCCCTCTGTGAGCGCGTGATCGAATATGAATGTTTGATCATATTTGATTCCTTTGTAGTTACCAGTTATAACAACAGCAACCAAGTGATCAAAAGCCTCTCACTGCCTCTTACTGACTGACGTGTTTTTTTAAAACTAAATTTAAAGTATCTTCCAACAATATTCTGTGCTCACGAGAAAGAAGAATAGGAGGGTTTCTAGCTTGACAGCTAACATTGTCAACCAGGGTGCTGCAAGTAAATTGGAGTATTTCTTCCATCCGGTATGACACGACAGCGTAGGCTTAAGAGTGGTTCATGTACGCTGGTCTCTGTTATGCCGAGTTTGTGGTGATGACAGAGGGAGGCGACAAAGTGAGAGGGCTGTACGGTGTGGGTGCTGGGCAAATGCGATAAACGGGTGGCGCTCCCAAGTCAAGTTCTTATTATTGTTGGTGAGATCTCGGATAGCCTCTAAACTTGGACATTATAATAGTTTGTTAAAATGCAAATAATTTCTTGTGTCAGCCACAACAAATTGTTCTGAATAATTGCTCAAATGCTTATTTGATAGAGTACCAAAGCTAACACAACAGCAGCAACAAATTTTAACAGCTCCCCGCTATACCACTAATATTTTCGTGATTTCTTTTTTTTTTTTTTTACTCATGACATTAAAGCAACTCTGCCCGAAACCACATCATACCCTTGAGTAATTGGGCCTAACACAGGCAAATAATGATTTACGAGCCATGGAAATTGGCACTTCAGCAAGAGTTGAGAAACTTCTCTCAAAATTTTGTATCCTACCAGTGTTCGTGAAGGTAAAAAGTGTTGCATGTTCTCGTCAGTATCTGTTCAAAGTCGCAAACATTCGCCAAACGTTCTCTAAGTTTTTTGGGGGTTTTCGTGTCACAATGTAAATTTGAAGATGTTCGGCAACCGTTTTAATGTTTGTTCTGGTCGCAAGGAAATTTTGAACATGTTTGGAATTTCAAAAAGAAAATACATTAAAACTGGTGGCAAACGTCTGGAGAACATTTGCCAAACGTTTGCAACCTTGAACCAATCCTAATGAGAATGCAACATTCGCTACCTTAGCAAACACTTCCAAACATTGGCCCCTTTGTGTTCTAGTGTAGCCTCTGGAGTCCTACAGGGATCAGTACTCAACCCATTTTTGTTCAGTGTCAATATGCTGCCACTTGGAGAGATCTAAGACAAAATGACATTAGCTTTCACTGTTGTATTGATGATGCTCCATTATTAATGCCTTTGGAACTGGTTATGTAAATGCTGCAACAAGGACTCGACAATTGATGCCTGGTAAATGTTTGGCTTATTAACCCTGAGAAAAAAAAAATGCCGATTATGGGACAGCTGCCTCCCGTACTCGTTTTAGAGGCTCTGGCTGTCATTGTGGTAGTTTCTTCTTATGTATGTGAGGACTTCTGTATTTTTTTTCCTTTGCATTGCACGCAAATATATCATCTAAAAATGACATACCTCTACACCATATTAGTATTTTGTGTGTATGGTATGTAACAATGGGGCAAGAAGAGCCTCTCCAATCTGCAAATCATGGGCCAATTGTGTTTCGTCTGTTCATTGTTTTGGTTCCAGTCTGCCCTTGGGTGTGAGTTAAAACTATTGTCATTTTCTTCTGGCATTTTTGCACTGGTTAAAACAAATACAGTTAATGATTGCCGCGCTAAAAATATGGACAAGACTATTTATCCGCCAGCACAGCGGGACAATTCCCATCTGTTGTCAAAAAGAGTGGCACTTGCTGATAATGTCTATAATCAGCCTACTTTATGCTTTCAACAGAGCAGCAGATATGAAGCAGATGGTGAATCTGCAAACGCGATGTGCTCCACATTAATTGACTTCGGCTGTTGTTGGAGGACCGCTGCATCGGAACATTTGTACCCTGGAGGGGCTGTGGATGCCTGCATTGGTTAAGAAGGCTAACTGACATTCTAGACCCTACAATAAATCATTTTTTTTCCCCCAGACATACGAGGTTAACCAACCATGTCATGTTCTTCCTTGCAATCATCCTCAGACATGAAGGGCCTTAATATGTAAGGAGAAGCAAGACTGCAAGCTTTGCAGTTCTTTTCAGGCGAGCCGGACGAAAACCTCACCCTCCTCACCAAGCATGCCGCAGCACAGATTTGATCAGCGCCCTTTTGTGAATCATGTTAATAGTCCTTCTGCACACACGGCAAACATAAACACTCCATCCTCTTCACGTGAGTGGTTTGGTGATCATCCAAAAAGTATTTAAAGAGCTAGGACAAAAGTCATAGCAGGATGGTGCATCGACATTTCCGGTGAAAATGCTCTGCGAGCAGTTTTGTCAGTGGAAGTGCACAGTGGGGAGCTGACAAACATACAGAAAATGTTCTCCTCCGATGCTCATTGAGAGGTTATGGCTGCAATCAGAGCCCCTGGTGGAAATTGAAATAAAGCACCCATTTAAAGCTGTGATCGTTCACAATGCATGCAGGCAGTTTCTGGCCATGGTAGCATCTGGAAACGTGTGTGATTCCTTTCCTGGGTATAATTTCATTGGCTTAAAATGGAACATATCCACTCTGGATGTCCTGAGATTAACTGGAATCTCATTCCGGGACATCAGTTGACCATCTTTGTCAAAATTCCGAAGCAACTCCAGCGTCAAATTTTGCCAACTCAAATACTTACATGCAGACAATATTTTAAGCATTTTTAACAGCTCTTAGAAAGTCATAAAATGGTGCGCTAATTACTGTATTGATCAAATTGTAGAACAAACATGAGGGCGGGGTTTGTCCAAAAGTACAAAGTAGCCCAGAATTTATAGGTTTGTGTATTGAAATGTATGTTAAACACTTTTCAGCCAGAAAAACAATCAAATACAAACAAGTACGCAAGTAACCGAGGGTGCCGTCTTGTGCCTTGTGACAACATCTTCTTACGCCGCTGCACAAACGAGTTCAGGCTGTGCCTTTTGTAACCTTGAAAATTGTCCATCATTAGATGCTGTAGTCCTCTTGTAAAACACTCAACCCTTTCAGGGACAGCGGTTACTACAGGAGACAGCTTCTCATGTTATCAGGTGACAGGGTGAATGAAAGGTTTAATGACATGGACATCAACATTAATTGAGACATGGGCTTGGATATGCATGAAATTCTGGCACTACTTGCTTTTTATTAATTAGGACCCATTTTCACAGCAGTCAATATGAGACAGCAGAGTTACAAAACTGAACACAAGACCAATGTGTCCAAAACTTTGGAGAGGAATGCTGCATGAAGAAAGTACCATATTTCAACAACCAACTAGTATTTCATCTATTTTGGTTATGATCTAGACTTGGATATATTGTTTTATTTTATATTTATTTTACCGGGCAGCCCGATGGTCGAGTGATTAGTGCGTCAACCTCACAGTGCAGAGGTCGTGGGTTCGATTTCAGCTCCGGCCTTCCCTGGTGGAGTTTGCATGTTCCTCCCAGGCCTGCGTGGGTTTTCTCTGGGCACTCCAGTTTCATCCCACATTCCAAAAATATGCATGGCAGACTGATTAAACACTCCAAATTGTCCCAAGGTGTGAGTTTGAGCGCGGATGGTTGTTTGCCTCTGTGTGCCCTGCGATTGGCTGACGACCGGTTCAGGGTGTCCCCCACCTACTGCCCGAAGACAGCTTGGATAGGCCCCAGCACGCCCAGCGACCCTTGTGAGGATAAAGCGGATCAGAAAATAGATGGATGGATTTATTTTACCCTGTGAGCAAATAGTTGAAATTAGAAGCTCGTAAATCTCCTGGATTTGATAATGCGTCCTCTGCAAGCTTCTTGGCCTTTTCAAGTTCAGACAAGCTACAATCAGAACCAGACGTTGACTATATCATACCATTGGAACAATTTGACGCCAGCATCATGCTGCCACTCACTCTCCACCGATATAACCTCCAGTCTACTCACAAACAAACGAATGGACAAACAAACCCAAATACAAAGCGCGATGAATTGTTTTCACTTTTATTAAAAGTTCAGCTTTGGCAGAGGTTTGTGTTCTATTTGGTGGCCTTCAATATGTAATGATGAGGACATTGCCTAAATGAAAAGTTTAATGGTCGAAGGCCTCTGTATGTCACTTTTTAACATTCTTGCTTGCCACACAAATGCACCAGGAAATGAAACACTATTAATAGTAAATTATGAGCTCAATGTCAGAGTAATGTATAGTAGACAATAGTTGCAATTACTTCCTGTCGTCGCCTTTAGGTCACGGTATTTGATCTTCAGAGTTACAGGCAACCTGTCATTGAAAATGTCCTTTCTGGTGACAAGCTGTCATTTATAATAAATGGGAGCTGGCCTTGTGGTGGCAATCTCTCTCAGCTCCGAGCACAGCTCAACATACACACCAGAGAGAAAGATAAAATACTGGTTTAAAAAAAAAATAATAATAAACAATTGTAATTAACATCCCCAGTGACCCGAAAATAAACATTTATTTTCCCATCTCGTGCACACAGCGTCTGATTTTCCACGCTGTCCTTTGATAGCCTGATTTCCATTTTCATCTGGGTTTTCCTTCGCCATGCCTCAATTGTAATTTATGCATCAAATTCATGCATAATTAATTTTGAATTTGCTACTGTATAAGTATTGAGACAGGCAAACAAACTCTCCGATAATGGAGGTGGTTGAGGTCCCTGCCGTTTTGAATTAATCACTTCGGCTTTCCCCGCCCTCTCGTTCTTTGACCACAGAGTTAAGAAGAAAAAATTGAAATAATTTTATGATTGCATGAGTTTCAGTGCCATTTTTAAAAATGGATGCCGAGATGTAAACGACTGCAAAAATGTGATGGCAAAGGACTCAGGAATGACATTTCTGAATATTATGTGAATGCATTTAAGAACATGATCAGATTGTTAGCTGAAGCCTATTCCAGCTGACTCTGGACGAGGTCTGACTATACTTACACCCATGGCTGGTCACTGGTCAGTTAGAGGCCACATATGGTGACAAACAACCATTCGCACTCACATTCATAGCGTTGAACCAATACCGACAGCCCAGAAGTGAGGCAAGTGAATCACTATACCATCAGTGATCTAAAAATAAAATATATAATAACATAATGGATCACTGCAGTCGGTCATATTTTGCATGTCATCAGTCAAACTTAAAAATAACAATATTTCCATAAACCTATGTGCTAGGAAAAAAAAGTTTTTTAATCAGTGTCAAAAAATACATTAAGAACCCATAGCCATCGCTGATCTTATAACATCGTAAAACGATTGTAAATTAATTATTTTGTGTAGACCCTGTTTAGGGGTGGCCCAGAAAAAAAAGAAAATCTTTTTATAAATAGAATTGTGTTTAAAAAAAAGATGAAAGAAAAAGATGAAAGAAAAATTATTCTGACAGATACGTTTTTTCGCTGATGATGTCACTGAATAGACAGTGTTGATCAAAAAAAGGAATAGAGGTTGTGAAAGAAAAAAAAGAAGAATAGGAAACACTAATTAGGCACACTCTTGAGAAAGAGCACTTGTATTGTATGGCAGGTTAATCTGAAGCGGTTGACAACATTTGACAACCGTGGAGGATGAAGCAACTTACACAAGATAAAAAAGTGCTTTGTAAATTGCTGACAGCACTGGGTCTGTAGTAGAAAAGACCAGGACGTTTTCTACCAACCTTTATCATTGTAGTGAGCCCGAATGGACAAAGAAGAGCTTGGTAGCAAAGTGTGGTTGTGTGCACGTTTGCGGCAGAGAGGAAAAGCTTGAGTCGTGAGTTGGAGTATTAAGTTGTATTCCTATATTCTGCGGCTTGCAAAGTCATTTTCAAACACCAGCAAATGCAGATAATTATGTAGAAATAATCATTTAAAAAAAACATACACGTAGTCCTATTCAGACCCCAAACTGACATCAGGAGTCATTTGAAGTGTTGCTTGTTATGGAGGTTTAAACCTGCTACAACCGACTAATGCTGGGAGAAAAAAATTTGAAAAATGTATAGCACTCCAAGAGAAATTATGTCATTTTCCCAAAATGTCTTCATCGCATGCAGAAAAGATAATTATAATAAATGAAAAACAATCAAACAGTGAAGCTTATTTTCCGCATGACAACTCTCTTCAGAATGAGCTTTTCGAAGACTTGTGAAGAAAAAAACACTAAAAAGTGCACAGACGGATCATAATTAGGTGGGGGGGAATAAAAAAAAGCTTCAAATGTCGGTTCCACTAGCTTAGTCTTCCAGCACATCATGCAATCTGCTTTTGTAATTCCCCAAAGCCCTGCAGGCCAATTTTCTGCTAAGCTCGCACTATCCCTTCCAAAGGAATTGCTTATGTTAATGTGTGGTTGAACGCAATTAAACAATTAATGTGTCAGACATTTACTGTTGTTGTTTACCACCTTTAAATATTGACATTTTCATGCCTCCTCAACCATGTCAGTGATTAAATAAACAATTAAAAACGTATTCTTTCCAAGGGAATCACACTTGAGGCAACTGGACCAGAGGGAAAAGGAATCTTTGCGATTCTCCGATATGTTTTGTGATCAATCTTTTTTTGGGTGGGGGTTCTTCAAAATCAATATATATAAGTAATTTGAGGGGGCCCGGTGGTCCAATGGTTAGCACGTCGACCTCACAGTGCAGAGGTCGTGGGTTCAATCTCGGCTCCGGCCTTCCTGTGTGGAGTTTGCATGTTCTCCCGGTTGCCTGCGTGGGTTTTCTCCGGGTACTCCGGTTTCCTCCCACATTCCAAAAACATGCATGGTAGGCTGATTGAATGCTCTTAATTGTCCCTAAGTGGGAGTGTGAGAGCGGATGGTTGTTTGTCTCTGTGTGCCCTGTGATTGGCTAGCAATCGGTTCAGGGTGTCCCCGGCCTCCTGCTGGGATAGACTCCAGCACCCCCCCCTGACCCTTGTGAAGAAAAAGTGGATCGGAAAATGGATGGATGGATGGGAATTTGAGGCGCTGCTTGTGGTAAATCAATTATTCGCATCGAATTATGGGAAGAGAAATAGTTTGTGGTGCCATGTGCTTTCTCAAGATGATTTTTTTCCGTTTCAATTTATACCACTCAAACGAGAAAAAAATCCAGTGGAGATTTGAAATTGGGCCTGCCGTCTGTTGCTGACCTCCAATCACCCCCTGTCTGCCAAGATAATATTATTTTGGCAATTGTGTTGACATGCAGTCTCCTGTTTTGCAGTTCTCCTTAGCATGTGAAAATGATTGGAAAGAATTATCGACAAGGTAAGGGTGGCCTTCCTGGTTTTTGGTCAATGGCGCACAGTTCTCAACTGATCCTCCTTGAAAAAGAGACAAGAGGCATTTTTGGAACATGCGTCGAACTGGTGCGATTAAAAATGTGCTGATTGTGGCTTACTAATAACACTGTATATGCCATTGTCCGTGAAAAAGGCAACACCTGTATGGACGTATGCATCAACGTTTCTTTCTTTTCCACAGTGTCGCAGCTGAAAAAAGCAAGGCTGGAGATAAAGGAGGAGGAGGAGGAGAAGCATATTGAAGATGAAAGGCAGGCGACTGCAGAATAGGCATGAGAGTAGGGGAGACTATTACTCATCATAATAAAAGTCTCGCAGAGCCGAGGACAGAGCTAGAAAATGGCACAAGCTCCTAAGTGCACTTTGTGCTGCTGAAAGCAAAAAGGTAAGGCTTTTTGAAAGCTGCTCATCAGTGTGTGTGTGTGTGTGTGTGTGTGTGTGTGTGTGTGTGTGTGTGTGTGTGTGTGTGTGTGTGTGTGTGTGTGTGTGTTTCATTGCTGTGTACAGGACTGTGCAGAAACATGTAAATAACACCTGCACTATGCCGTCATTGTGACCAACGTCGAAAAACTCATCAAGATCAGACAGTTTGTGGTGTGAGCTCACTCCCCACAAGAAGTCACCCCACTCTTGCTTTTCTTAAAGGAAGAAAAATAACAATCGTTTGAAATTGACCAGACCATAATCTGACACGCAGATTTTTTTTTCCATGTTATTGTTGGAATATGAGATGTTTAAGAAAACGCTGACAAGCAATAATACTACTTTGCATTAAATTGTTATAATTTTTACTTTACTCCGTTTGAGTAGAATATAATAATTGTAAGAATCAATTGACTTTAACTGTGTTTAAGTGTGCTTGACAAAAGACAATTTGTGTTATATTTGGCCCATAAAACATCCATCCATCTATTCTCTGTTCCACTTCTGCTCACGAGGGTTGCGGGTATGCTGGATCCTATCCCAGCAGGCATTCAGCAAAAGGCAGAGTGCACCCTGAACCCGTCGCCAGACAATCACAGGGCACAAATAGAGCAAAGAATATTCACACTCACAGACACCTGAGACTAGAGTCTTCAGTACTGTACACCTTCTGTGAATGTTTGTGGAATGTGGGACGGAACAGGAATACAATGGAGAAAAGCCACATGGGTACGGGGAAGATCATGCAAACGCCACACAGGAAGGCTGGAGCCTTGATTTGAACCCATGCCCGTGACCACCGATCCCCGGAAAGCTTCAGAAAACCATTCAGTTCACACAGGCAACATTGAATGTTAGCGAATGTTAATTTATTGAAGACTCATTTTAAATACGTAAGGACTTGTTCTGGCTAATAAACTTGTCTCTATATGAAGTCAATCAAGTTCTGAATGAAAATATTTAACGTAAAAATAACCCTGATATAATGATGATTTTTGTTGACCTTTTTTTAACGACTGGCTACGAATGGAATGGCATACGGCACTTTTGTTTATCTCATAAATTTGTGAATATGATTTGCTTTTTTTTTTTTTTTTATTATTATTCCTGGCCAGCCATGAGCCTCGCCACACGTCACTGCATCCAATGGCTCATCTCTTTCTTCCTTCGGCTCTTGCTTGAAAATCCCCCAAGCTATTCTTTCTTTACTTTCTCTCACATCATCCCTACAGGTATTATTTCTTTCTCTCTACTCCTGGCACGTTATAACACTCAACATTAACGATCAATTTGACAATACACTTTACATCCAGCTTTCTTGCCCAGGAGAGACGAGTAATCAAGAAGCATATTGATCCACAGTGTGACTCTCCTGCTTCCTTTGACGGTTGGACCTTTGTCATGTACCATGAAGCGATAAGCAGAAATGTTGCTTTTTGAGCAAAGATTGTATTCTCTGGACAAGTAGGACCAACTCCCAGTACTGCTCATTCACTTGCAGTACATACCTGAATCTCTGCTGATGGTTTTCCATCACATGAGCGGTATTTGTTTGTCCATCCATTTGGAGGACAACATTGGGAGGGAGGATAAGCTAGATTTGCAACAGAAAGACTGATTCGTGTTAATTTTCATTTCTTCTTTTATTTCTGTACAACCCACTCAATATCAGCTTTGTAATACATTTCTAATCTCCTTTTATGTGGCTAAGATGAGAACTGAAACTTGACTGAGCTTATAGACCGTTGATGCAGTGGCAAAATCACGATACAATCAGAAAGTTGTCATCATTACCAGCGAATGTTCATAGCAAACATGGATGTATGGATCGGGTGTCCGGCCAGAGTGAGATCAGTTCTGCTGATTGGTGAAAGCCACAATATTCGTCTTTTCCACTAACAATTTTAAACCTGTTTGTCTGGATTACGAATAGGTGCCGCCAAAAATACTTTGTCCATCCCCCATGCATTGTTACAATCAATCACCACACAGTAACACACCATTTTTTGACAATGACCAAAATCTATTCAAACATTCATTAAGTAGCGGAACAAAAAAAAACGTGTCAACTTCCAGCTAGAGGAGGTGATACAACATTCTGTCCATTCACTTACACACTATAGATGAAAATCTGTCCATAAAAAAGATTACGGAGGTCGAGATGAAGGTAACTGCATATTGCTGGCTTTCAGGACAATCACAAACAAATAAACAAAACTAGCAGGGTTCAGAAATCATCGGAGACTCCATCACAGCACTAATGGAGCATGCGTCGCATTCATATTTACATTGGGGAGTATTTAATTCGTTTATTTGCGTGTAATTGTGTCTCCGAAGACCTGTGTGTGTGTGCGTGTGTGATGCGGATGCGTGTGCATCTCTGCATGACGGGTTTGTTTGTTCTCCGGTGAATGCAATCACAGAGGATTTGTGTACACGACACACATTTGATATTTCTTGGAAAAGTCCTCACTGCAATAGCAGAGCCCCCATTGTGAAGACATGGCAGGAGTTGGAGAGCTCGTCACACCGTCTTGGCCTACGACACGCATTTCACGTGCAGATTAACACACATGGACAAAAGGCACGTATCATTTTTGTGCAAATGTAGCGTTAACGTGGAACACAAGTCATATTTTAATCATAAGATTAGTCAAGCGGGACTTGCAATCGAAACTTGATGACTAAAAGTGATGTTGAAGGTATTTGTGTTTGATTGTTTTCATTTTTCGTTAAGCGGTAATAAAATTAGTGCTGTCAAGAGATTTTAAAAATTGTGAGATTAATTAATTATGATATGAAATTAATTGATCTAATTAATCTATATTTTAATCTCATCTAAAAATTGCTGAGAAAACTCCTATTTTCATTTTAAATTCATTACAGTATTGAGGCAGAAGAAAAGACTGACATCACAGAAAAAAGTGGCATTATAAAGTGGTTTATTGTTTTTAAACAGACTTGAACAGATGCAGTCCTAGCCATTTACTTTCTGCTGTATTTGAGACGAGTCCCAAGTCTTACCTGCAACCCTTAGTTTCGACCACCAGGGGGAATATCACTGTTTTGTTTTTTTGGTAAACCTCCAAATAATTACAAAATAAAAATAAAATGGAACATCCCCCTCCAACTCCAATTGGGAGCCTATCATCTAATGCTAAACAAGCCCAAACATAATGACAGCCAATCATTGTTCGCTTCAGGCTGTGACTGACCTGTTTCCCCACCCTCAACAGCTCGAACGCAGGAAGCCAACACATAAAAAGGAGAATATAAAAAGGCAACTCACCTACAGAAACGATAAAGTTAAAGATTAACATTTTGATTAATGCTATTAAAAAACATAACGTGCTAAATATGACGGTAATTAATTATTCGCAATTAACGCGATAATTTGACACCTCCAAATAAAATGAGACCAATTGAACTGTAAAAAAAATTATCTGTAAAATAACAGTACTAGAGACGGGGACACAAATAATTTACTGTTATTTTACAATGCACATACTGTTACTCATTGTTACAGTACACTACTGTGTTTTGGATTACAGTTAATGAGGGTAGGACAACTGTGTTATTGTAATTTTTACAGCACATGGCAATTTTTATACATATTAATGCATTTGATTCATACGGCACTTTTCTGTCACACACACAAAGCACCCACAATGCTATTCAGTAGTCACACAGTCACACTCCGGTGTGTGGAAGCAAAGTATGTAGTCGCAAGGACACCTGACTCAGATAGAACAGTGGACCCTTCGATTACCGGAGAAAGCATTCTGCCACTTCACTTACTGTGTCCACATGTGCTTGTTTACCCGATCCCTTCGTGTCTTGTCCAGGTGTTTTTTCCAATGAACATCGATAGTGACGTCTTAAATATGAAACACCGATGGCATAACCGTTATAAGTGTCTTCATAAACTTAATATGCTCACAACCACCACAATCAATAACTGCTGTAGGGGGTTGTGATAGATGTGTCATCTTTAACTTACCGGTACATATTTAATGACATTTTAAAAATGATGTGTTCAGCATGCAACAAGGTTCTAGTCATTTCATTTCCGATAAAACCCTCAGTGGTTCTAATTGGAAAAAGAATATCTTACAATATTAAGCAGAAAAAGATAAGTTGCAAAGAGATTTCGTAGGGTGTGCAAATGTAACTAATTGAAGAATAGGGGCATGAGATAGAGGGTGAGGCAAATTTTTCATTTTGAAATGCATTTGACTTGAATTCTTTGCTTCAGAAAAATAAGGGTTTAAATGTTTGCATTAAAATCGGAAAAGTGTTTTGTGATCGTGCAGTTTGTTTTTCAGGATTATACGCTAAACGTAGCGCTCAGTACAGTGGAATGCATTTTAGAAAGCTGGTGAATTGACTTCAGTTTCCTTTGCTCCAGAGTCGCCATCATAACAACTTTTCCTGTGCAAGCAATGTTTTCATTCACTTGACAGTCATACAAATGTAAAAATCAATCAAAACTCAATCACATGGGATGCATGTCATTTTTTTGAAGTCATCCTCCAGATTTGTATGAATAGATGTTGCAGAAAGACAAAAAAAATAAAAAATAAAAAGCTAAATGCAAGTTGAGCCTTTTGTGGCTTGCTGAGCAGTGGTTGGGTGCCAATTGGAAAATTTGGGACAACGCCAACTTTTCAAAAGTTCCATTGTTCATAAATGACAAAGTTTGCCTGGTGTGTTGCATGGAGCCGAGGAGCAGGGAAGTCATGTTGGAATTCACAAGGCTATCTTGAAGCCTCCACTTGTTAATGCCCAGATTGAACAAGATCCAGAAGAGGGAAGCAATGAAGATAAAAACACACTGGCAAAACAAGTGGAACCTTCAGGTTGTTTAAAACTCTCCCCTTATCCGATTGCTTTGCACTGAGTGTGACCTCTTATCAAACACTCATCTTTGAGCAACAGAAGGGACATTGAGGTTTATATAAATCAACACTCGGTTGCACCCCAGAGGAGATTATAAGAAGCCAGATAGCGTCCTCCATCTTTTCAATCTCAAGTGGACATTCAGAGGTTGAATTGTACTTGTTTGGGTGGTTGGCAGGAGGGGAGGGCTCGGGACATGGAAACAATGCGGTGTTCACTCGATTAATTTAGGTTGTGTTGCAATTTGTACCAAGTACCATGGTAGATAAAGGTTACCATGTCCGCCTGACTGTCACTGAACCGTCGGTTCAGATTTTGAAAACATATTGAACACACTCAATAATATTTTCTTGAGAACGTTGCCTTCCCTTTTTTTGTTGCTATTTCAAATCGTGTCAAGAAATGTCAAAGCCAAGCCTTTAGCTCAAGGTTGCTTCCGCTTTCAATCCCAATCAAATGGCTGCTATTGAAATCTTGCTTTCGAATTTTATTCACTAGACTTGAAGCAAACAAGGAATGAGTTTTCAGTGTGTCAGGTATTCGTACATAGGGGAGAGCCTTTGGCACACAACTAAACTGTAATATTATTCACGTTCAAGTTAAAATGTGCTCTATGTGCGACGTACAGCACAGAGGAAATGTCTTTCCTCTCAACCACAGTGCAAACACAGGAGAGAGTGGAGCCGCTGCGGGCGTGCCCGCAGCGCATAGTTACTGTGCAGTGTTGTGATATTGTGTTTCGGACATCGCCGCTGAAAAACCAATGTGGTGTTTGCAGAATCTAGTATAAGATAAGTTCGTCTCAGAACAGGAATAATTTTGGACCGAGGAGACCATCTTCCACTTATTTACTACCGTTACTTTTTTTTCAGGCGACAGGCGAACAGTACGGCATGTTGCCGGATGTGTGTATCATCACAAAGCAAAAGAAGGTGCACTGTTGAAGTAAAACACAGGAGACATCAAGCTAAGCACCGGCCGTGGCTTAATGAGACAGACGTTGTTGACAAAAGGAACGCCAGTAAAACATGAAAAATTTAAAATGGAAACCAAATCAAAGACAGCTCGTAACAGCTGTTGTTGATTATTTTTCCCTACAGTACTGTATATATATTTTTGTAGGTGCCACGGAGATGCGAGGTAACAGCCAAAGGCAGAGCAGGTCTAAGTAAGTTGCCTTCAGGAAACTCGGAGCTTCGAGAAACAGCCCATACTGTAGTTTGACCTTCCTTATCTTGAAATTTCTTTCGTGACAAGAGGCAATTATGTTCCTGTTCGGAACTTGAACATTTCGTGTGAAGAGACATTCGTAAGTATATCTGGTTTTATATTCAAGTGCTCTATAAATACAAGTTAATTGATACGCATGTATGGATTTACATGATTACACACATGTTCATTTTTGCCACAACGCAGTGAGATGTTCAACTCGATTACATTTGCGACATGTCCGTTTTCATGCAGCTCTCATCCAATGTTTCCATTACAAAGGAGAGCACACATGCTTTGATGGAGCGTTTTCTCTCTCTCGGGCACTCTATTAAATCCCAAATAATGATAGCTGCTTCCAAAGTCTGTTTCATGCACATCAAACGGCTCAGGTTGTGTCCATGCCACCATGTGATGGTTTATGCCGAAGCCTGGTTGTGGGTTAACTCCCTATATTGCGAAACTGAAGTCAGAAGACTCATTTTTTCTGCACCGATATTTGACCTGTTGGACTACAAGTGGTTTCTAACATGAAGAAATGGCGCCATCATAAGGACAATAGCAATAAAAGGCATTCCAGATACTTTCTATCGGTGTAAAAAAACAGGTGACAATCAGTCAAATAAGCAAAACCGATGTTATGCATGTTTGTTTTTCATCGACCAATAAGACAGACATAAATTTTGAGCAAAATCAAATGTTTAAATCGGAAAACAGAACAGTTCATACAAATGGTCATACTTACTGTATTGAAATGACTCACACCTCCAAAATAAACCAATTGTCCTGCATTAACTTGACAAATTGCTCCTTGTCGACTGAGTCTATAACTTGGTTTTGTGTTCAAACATCCTGTGAGAAACCGTCCCTGCAGGAAGGCCAGAATGATTTATCTGTTGCTAAGCAACCACTTATAGCCATGGTGTTTGTAACTCTTGTTTCCTTACAGCAATTGAAGATGAGAGTTATTGTGAGTGTTGTCATTTCTGTCCTCTTCACAAACCTATAAAAATCGATGTCTGACAATCACAGGTGGTATGACATTCTTTTTTTTTTTTGCTGGTTGTTGTGGCAGTGATGTATACAAGATGATTGCTGTGGAACATTTTCATTGGTCATCATCACAAACTAACTCAGATCTGTGAACAGCACTTTTATTAGACAGGAGCGGCAATCTCAAATGTGTTTTTGTCACTTCTTATTTCTTACAAATATATAAGAATGTGTCTGGATATGTGCGCTGAGAGACATCCATCCATCCATTATCCGAGCCACTTATCATCACGAGGTTCGCAAGCATGCTTGAGCAATCCCAGCTGCCTGCGGGCAGCAGGCGGACTATACTGTACCCTGAACTGGTTGCCAGCCACTACCGCGTTCACAATCACAACCAGAGACAATTTAGAGCATTCAATCAACCTACCACGCATGATTTGGGAATGTGGGAGGAAACCGGAGTACCCAGAGAAAACCGACGCAGCACTGGGGGAGCATGTAAACTCCACACAGGAAGGCCGGAGCCCGGAATCGAACCCATGAGCTCTGCACTGTGAGGCGGATGGATGTGCTAACCAGTGCCACTCGCACTGAGCGACTTTAAATGTTAAAATTATATAACTCCCTAAACTACAGTAAACTGTGACAACCTCTGTTCCCACCATATAAATAACAACTCTCTCTCTCTCTCTGTATATATATATATGTTAAACAAAATACATTTTTTAAAATGTAAGAACGTTATCTAAAACGTTTTAATACATTACATTTAAAAATAAATTATGAAGTTATTTCGATGACGTGAAATGTTAGTTTGTTCCATTTTATCCTATTCACCGTCTTTGTGCATCTCTTCCTGTTTTGTTTTGTAGACAATGCTGCCCTCAGGCGGTAAGCGTGGATAACTGCGCCTAGTAATAACCTCCTAATAACCTCCCAATATACGTACAGACGACTGACGATTACATTATAAAATCTTGAGGCATATTGTTGCCATCTTGTTTTGTTTTTTATGGCTTCTTGGAGCTCACATGTCAGACACCTAATAGCCCATTTGCGTTCACTTAAGAGCCAGCTGTTGTGAAATACGGTTTGTCTTGGTTACCAACGGGCTAGTAAAACGTGTTCGTACCTACTTTATTGATGTCAGTGCATTGTTTGGTGAAGACGTGTGAACATGTTTAAATCTAGCATCAGTGCATCATGAAATCAGGGCTGTAAAATGTTGAGATCATGTATTAGCACCTGTCCGAGTAAGTCACCGACTTTAAGAAGACATTAAAATACCAAATGCATAGCGTCAGGAGTGTAACAATTGTCTGTCGTTTATTTAATAGGTTGGCTTTAATAGGTTAGTCCTTGAAACATGTTTCCTTACATGTGTGTTAAAGCAATATAACAGCAAGTATAATAGTAAATATACACTGAGATCATTGAAGTATCTCATATATCAGGGTTTTTGCCTTATTTGTCAAGAAAGATTTTACACCTAACTATCCTTCATACCTTTTAATTTAAAAAACATATTGCCATATATATATATTTTTTTTTAATTAAAAGGTATGAAGGATAGTTAGATGTAAAATCTTTCTGATATATATATATATATATATATATATATATATATATATATATATATATATATATATATATATATATATATATTTGCAAACATTACAAACACGGTCAGGGAGGTGCTCGAGCCTATATATGGTATTTCTCTTGGTACTCCGGTTTCCTCCTACATTCCAAAAACATGCATGGCACGTTAATAGAACACTCTAAATTGCCCGTCGGCGTGATTGTGCATGGTTGTTTGCCAATGTGTGCCCCGCGTTTGGCTGGCAACCAGTTCAGGGTATACCCTGGAGACAGCTGGGATAGGCTCCAGTAGGATGAGCAGCACAACTGTGTATAGGTGTTGTGATGTCGCACAGAAAATTGTGGGCATACTAGATTAAGTACATGTCTTTATTCTGCTCAATGGCAATATTTTAAGTTCGTAATAAACTGTCAACAAACAATGCCCACTTCAATGTTGAACACTAAACTGTAATGAATGTGTCTAGGACAAAGTTTTTAATTCGTCATTTTTTTTTTTTTAAGCATGTGCTGCTAAGAAAACAAGTCAATGGTGTACCCTGACCCTCACAGATTTTGCGCCATCATGACAAAAGACATAAAAGACCAAATACAGTCCTGGAAACAACTCGCCTGGTAATTACCTATGTCACTTAACCTCCAACTCCAACCGATAAACATAGTGAGTCATTCAATTAGTAATGAGGGGAAAGTATGGTCCGGTTGGACACGTTTGTATTTAGGGCTAATCATATGTTCAGCTTGTTCTCTCTGCATAGAAGTTGACATAGGCAGAACCATTTGGTTGTATTGATGTCATGCTGATTAGTGGGTGTATGTGTATTTCCACGAGTGTTTTTTTCCATGTTATGGTGCTTGTGGAAGGCTTTTTTTTTTGTATCTTGACATTTTCAGAACTGTCGTGAGGTCATTGTCACTTCTTTTTCAACCACGTGTTCTAAAGACTTCTAAAAGAGGTTATTATAAAATGTGACGTTTACAAATGCGTCTTGACCTGGACCAGTTGAATCATTTGAGATTTTTTGATACGATGCAGTCAGTGTGTATTACAGCCTCGAGTCAACTGGCTCGTGATCAAACACTTTCTGAGATTTAAAAATAATCGAGTTTCATTTACGGGAAAGAGTCCCTTCATGTTGCTCATTCTGTTTGAAGGCCCTATCATTGTCTCTTAGCTTTGCTGGTTCTGTCTAAACACTGGGTCAGCCATCCCGGCCCATAAATAGAAACCCATATGAGATCAGAGGGTTGTGCTGCAGTGAAATTTTAACTGCAGCGTACAACCTGTGCATCTCAGATAGGAAAGTGCACATTACCACCCAAAAATCCCATCACTCACAAGTGGGTTGAAGGCTCCTCATTACATGTCTTGATCCGGAATCACCCAACCTACGTCATAATGTATTGGCTTACTCAGACTTGCCTTCAGTATATGTTGCAAGCTGTTTACTTGACTACAGTATTCGCCTTATTCGAAGTGAAACCAGATTCTTTTGATTGGAGACTTTACATGTATTGCGCAACATGTATTGTGCATATTACTAATGTGGAATCATATCCAGAGTACAGACCACATCTCTTTGTCAGTGGTTCCCTCCTTTACGTCATATTGTTTTGTTTTTGTTTTGGTCACCTTCTTGGAGTTTTCCTCAGCACTATTACAAATCGAAATAAACAAAGAGAAAATACACGGCAACGAAAAAATATGGCTCGCTTTCTGTTTCTGTCAATATTACTTTCTTATTTCATGTGTGAGGCTTATATTGAAACACAAATTATGTGTGCGATTTATAAGATCATCTCATATGCTAACATGAGCATATAAGACAGTCAATATAGCTATGTAGCTTATTGTAGTTGTGAGGCTCCACCAGTTTTCCACAGTTAAACAGATTTTTTTTTTTTACAGTACCACAGTTAATAATACGACTGTGCCTTTCAGACAGAACTCACCAAAGCGGGACACTGCTATGTCTGAAGTGTGCCATGTCATTCACACAGCTGTTGCGGGTTGCCATATTCACATAATTAGATGGGTGTCAGGAGAACCACAATTGCTTTCAACACAAAGAGGACAGTGAACACGAGCTGCAGAGTCCTAAATGAGCTGAAGCTTTTTGATGCTCTTTTTAGGGACACCAGCAAGAAGACCATGCTAAAAATCAAGTCTACTTGGAATAAAAGCATGGGTACATTTCTCCTAGTCTGCTCGGCGCGTGCGGCTCTTTAGTGTGGATTTGTGTTTCAGCTAATGAAAAGGCTGTTCTAGTGATTGATTTGATATGAAAGTTGTGTCTGAGTCTGTCATCACCTCAAGATTTCAGACTTTCTGAAGACAGTGACTCCAGGTGCTGAGCCAGGGAAAGCTGAGTACGTTGTCACAGCATGTGACAAAAAAATGGACCAATCACGAGAGATGATGCGCGCGGCATTTTCACACTGCGACACTTTGTGTTGTATGCGTGGCATGCGATGCATGTGAAGTGCAGAGTCATGTGACGCAACGCATCGATCACATGATGTAATGCACCCATTTTCACCCATGCATTTGCGGGAGAATAAAGAGACCCCGAGGCCCCTATTTTCAAAGACAGGCACATCTGCAGTGGAATGTAAATGCTGCCTTACAGTGATTTTCGTACAAGCTCAATGCTTGCCGCGTGTGTTTGCCAATTTTGAGGACTGTCTGGATCAAGCTGGGCATTTGGGTGAAGTAAGGGTTGTCCTTGTAGATCTGCCCGACTGAGAGACTATTTGGTGTTAGAAAGTATAAAATTACACCCACTCAGACCATGTCAAAATAATGTCACAGCTGGTCTAATGAATAGGCAAGACAGATTATGAGCTACACGGACATGTGTGGTCAATGGCAGACTTATTCCATTCATAAATAAGTGAGCAGCGGTCATCAAATCCTCTGAATCAATGTTGAAATGAATTTATTTAACACATAATTACTACTACTACTACTATTATTATTGGACATGATTGAAGGCAGCTGTTACCCTTTCCGTAGAGGCGCATCCCTCCCTCTCACAGCTCTGCCAGCATTTGCATGTCTGCAAAATTCGATTCAGGGTTCCGGCCTTCCTGTGTAGAGTTTTCATGTTCTCCCCGTGCGTGCGTGGGTTTTCTCTGGGTACTCCAATTTCCTTCCGGCGTATTCTAAGAACCTGCATGGTAGGTCAATGGAACACTGAATTGTCCCTCAGTGTGATTGTGAGTGGCTGTTTGTCAATGTATGCCCTACGATTGGCTGGCAATGAGTTCAGTTTGTACTCCACCCACTGCTCGAAGACAGCGCTTCAGATAATGGATGGATGGACGGATCTGCATCCAGCCGATGTCGCAGTTACACTACACGCTGCCTGAGATTTACCCTGCTCACAAAAGTGTTTTCTTTTGTTCTTGAATTATTTTGATAGTTCGTCAATATTTCTTCAACTAATGTGAAATTAGTTCGGAAAATTGCCTGCAAAGTTCACCGAGTTTTATCATGGTCAGAGTGTGACAATATTTGATCAATGATGGGAGTTTCCCCCCCTCAAAGTCAAATGAAGTAACGTTCGAAAAACCCCATTGGCTTCAGCCTTAGTTTTTTTTTTCCTGCGATGATTATTCTGAACGAAATTACAATTTTATAAATATATGCAATAAAGGTACACACTGGACACAGAGGATTTGAAACAAGGGTTGTTGAAACAAGGCAGTAGATGAATAATATTGAATGTAATGAGACCAGAGAACCACAACTTAAAATGAGGGGGGTACGCGCAAGATTTGCTGTGACGTCATCTTCCACAGCCCCTCCATCTTTGACGAAGAAGTAGTTCTTAAAACTTGAACAAACTGGACTCCAACGTCTAATTCGGCGTTTGAAACCGTATTCTTGAACAAGAGTCGTGCTTTTTAACCGTTCGTTTCCGTAATACTAATTACCGATGTATTCTGAAAAAGCGATTTAGCTTGACGTCTTTCACGTAGACACGGCGTCAGTGAGTGAGTCACTCATGTTCCACACTTGGAGACTTGATAGTTAAAAAGCGCAGCCCACACTTGTCTCGGATGGCCGCTCACTGCCGTTATATGCACCATTTCATCCTCCGAAAGGCTGCCGGTTCCTCGGCGAGTTGCGCCTTCTTTTTATGAGCCGGGTCGAGGCAAGAGGACAGCGGCGAGGGGTCGCGACGAGGAACCCGCCAGCAGCTGAGCCGGCCGGGCGTCAGAATGAGGATGCCCCGAGGAGGACGCCTGTTTCTGGCGACGTGCCTGGGATCTCTCGTGGTCCTGGTGCTTTACTTCCAGAATATCGGCAAGCCCGGTAAGTGACTCTGGCCTCAGGCAATTTTATTTGGAAAAGAACTTTCTTGATCTCACACTCAATTCAACTACAGAGAATCGTTCTTTTTCGATCGAGTTCCATTAAAGTAAAGTAAAGCAAGAAAGAAATACGGCTTTTGAGCTCAATCATCTACGTTAACATCCGACAGTTTACAGTAGACGTCGAAGTACTAAAGTTATTTTGAGGTGTTGTATTTTTAGTAAAAGAGCGGAGCTGTTTGCCCGAATTATGAAATGATTGGCTGGAATTCTTCATTCTAGCATATACTGTACCCTTAAGTATTACATTACGGTAATAATAAACGTACGAATTTGCATATCAGCCAGTGGAAAAAAAGTAATGAATGGATCACTGTGTTGTAATTTTACAACAGATAATAATTAAAAATATTGGACTTAAACTGTGTCAGATAGGAGACCTTCACCAAGACCATGCAATCGTAGTTTGGATTACCTTCATTTAGCATATACTATAATTTTGTAACAGGAAGATTTGTGGATTAACAGTTTGGGCAAAAAATATATATAAAAGCAAGATCTTATACAGTGGTATAAAAGTGTGTTGTGGGGTTTACGTTCAATGTCATGTGGCATATCTGCAGAGGAGAGCCGAAATGAAATGAATGTCGAATGAAATGAATGTACGTCAAGTGTGAATAAGGGCACTGTGGAAAGTGAAAAGTTTGGAGACCCCCTGCATTCCTCTGCTTCACCCCCTCTCCTTTTGTTTGCTGGTCTTAGCCCATCATGGACTTTAGAAGGCAGATATTGTTACCCGGTGGGACAGCAGACTTCTCTGGAGAGGAATCAGAACCCAAAAAGCACGAGAAAGCTTCAGGAAGTCGGCCTTGATTGGTTGGTGCTAAACAAGCGAGCGTGTGAGCCTGTTCAGCTTCACCCCACATTTGTATCGTACAAAAGATGAGACAAGTGGAGAAACAGGGAAAAGGCAAAATCGAGATTCTGGGTATTGGGCCAATGGAGTTGTGAATTCACGGATGCTTTCACATACTGTAACGAGAGTCTGTTTTCTCTGGTTATAATTCATTGAAAGTTTGTATACTTGGTCTGTTTCCCCTTTCAAGTTCAGTTCATTAGAATTTAAATGCATCCTAAGAAAACCATGTGACATCATTCTTTCAATTGGTCTGTGACTGCAGCAAAATGTAAATGTAAAAGTTTACTGTATGACGTAGTGAGTGAAATTGATTTTTAAAATGCCTGTTTTGAAAACTTGAATTACAATCAGGACACTCTAAAAGGCTCAGTGTGCAATGCTAACCGCCCATAGATAAACAGAAGATGTTGGCAAGTCACCAGTATCATCTGTTTACAATGGGCAACTTCATCATTTCCATTTAAAGTTGTTGTAAAGTCAAAATAATTGTCTTGTAAATTTGACACACCGCAGAGAACAGTGTTGTTAACAGCCCTGTCAATGTTTTAAACAATCTCCAAGTCCATAAAATGAGACGTCAAAATGGTGATAAATCAAGTGTTTATCTCCACTCTCAAGCGCTGTGGGGATGTCCTTTGAATGCACTGAAACCACACCATGCTGTCAACTGTCACCCTGTCAATCTATCTATCTATCTATCTATCTATCTATCTATCTATCTATCTATCTATCTATCTATCTATCTATCTATCTATCTATCTATCTATCTATCTATCTATCTATCTATCTATCTATCTATCTATCTATCTATCTATCTATCTATCTATCTATCTATCTATCTATCTATCTATCCATCCATCCATCCATCCATCCATCCATCCATCCATCCATCCACCCACCCACCCATCCATCCATCCATCCATCCATCCCTACATCCTCTGTTGACTGGACTATGTCCCACCAGGTTGACGCGGGTCTTTCTGTGCCATATCAAAATATGTCGGCAACGGGCTAGCTCATGTATCAGTGTGTGGGTCCACCACAAAAAAAAAAACACTCAAGGGAAAGTCACCGATTTATTTAACATGGCGGCACACGTGGGTCACACTCCATGACAGACATTTAAGCACATACCTTTTGCTTATTCATGCACTCAGAATGGATTGCGTTACATCATATTACAGTCACGTAAATAACACAAAATATATCACGCTAGGGAATTCAAATAATGACACCAAGCTTTTCTCGAAATAGAGGTAGCTGAAGAAGATGCATCTTCGGAGTTTAGGCAGAGCTACCTAGTAAAGGGCACACTGGAGTGGTATAAATGGGCCAAATAATTCGAACTAATTGACTCACAATTGCGTGGGATGAGGTGAACGATGGCGCTCAAGTTGTTTTAGAGTTAGGAAGGGGCAAATCATGCCAGAGGGCCAAGTGCATTGCTGGTCCCTAATACTGAAAAGGAAAAAAAAGTTCTCAGTATTAACACATTTTCATCAAATATCTTCAACTATGGGCAGCCCGGTGGTCCAGTGGTTAGCGCATCGACCTCACATTGCAGAGGTTGTCAGTTCAATCCCAGCTTCAGCCTTCCTGCGTGGAGTTTATAGATTCCTCCCACATTCCAAAAACTGAACATTCAAAATTGTCCCTAGGTGTGAGCGCGGATGGTTGTTTGTCTCTGTGTGCCCTGCGATTGGCTGGCAACCCGTTCAGGGTGTCCCCCGCCTACTGCCTGACGACAGCTGGGATAGGTCCCAGCATCCTCCGCGACCCTTGTGAGGATAAAGCGGATCAGAAAATGGATGGATGGATCTTCAAGTATGTATAATGTATCGAGAAACAAATCTCTGATTTAAGACTAATCTCTTTAGGCTGTATTTGTAACAGTAGCACCATCACGCTATCATACATCATATAGACTAGGGATGTAAAGGGTAAAATGAGTACCGGTTTGATTTGAAGCGATTCTTATAAGTGCTAGATGAAGACCAAAGTGCTGGGGAGCCTATCCCAACTAACTTTCGCTGAACTGGTTGCCAGTCAGTCGCGGCTCACAGATGGAAACGAACAACCATTCACACCCACATCCGTCACTCAGTGGGAACCAATCCCACGCTGACTGCTCACAAGTCAGGTGTGTGAACCACTACTCCATCAGCGACGCGCGCACACAGTATATGCATCGAGAGAGAGATAGACGTAATCACAGTCAGCATGTCAAACAATGTCCGAAAAAGTTAATTCTGAATTTGAGCGGCATTTATGGCACGTGACACAACACACCTGAATAGCCCGTAGCGCATGTAGGCCACGAGGGAGGCGTTCAACACCACACATGCTGCTTGTCCTGTCGGGGCTTGTCTGCTGTACAGGTTCGCCAGCAGCCACTTGAGGCCCAGTCAAGTTTATGATAAACGTCAACGCACAGGATGTCTTTTTATTATGATGATATATTTTTTTTTCATCATCTGACTGGTGCTTAAGGACAGAACTTGTCTTCTTTCTGAAATTAGAAGCTTGTGCGTTTGACGTGTGAATGTCCCTGATGCAAAGATTTTATGGAGGAAACTATATGTGGTGATAAATCGATTTGTTAGCCTCCGGTTTTAAACATGAACATACACATTTATTCATTTTTTTAAATGTCTTGCACATAAGAATGATAAACACCTGCTGATGGAGGGATGTCAGAATGAGGTCGCCGCACAACAATCGATCTTGTCAATTGTAGTTTAAAGCCTTGCTTAATAGCATCTCAGAAGCGCTCAGAAATTTCTCACCTCTATAAGAATCTCCCGAATCAGTTATGTAAGTCATGCAACTTTGCAGGAAATGGTAGCTCTGCACTACATTTCCACTTTTCTTGAGACTTGTTCTGGTTTCACATGCCTTGTTTTTCAATGTTTATACGAAACAGTCATAGTGTGTTCTTCCCAACTTCTATTATAAAATTGTAATCAAAAATCTTTTTGTTGTTGGTTGTTTTTACTCTTTCGGGCTCAGTTTATACTTCCAAATTGTTGTTAAACAGACATTAGCCGCACTCCATTGCCCATGGATAAGCAGCAGACAAAATGGATTGATGGAAAGTCAAGGTACATGTTTGGACACGTGCGCTTTCATGGCTCATATCCACTTATATTTGGAGACAGCTCTTTTATGGTGATCTGTCGAAAGTATCGCTGGCTGGCTTTCTTGGATCATAACATTGGGGCACATTATTTACATTTGCCTTAGCCTTTACCGTGACATCTAATGATTTATTTTAGGAAATCCAATTATCCGACAGATCCATACTCTACCTTCTAATCAGGCATACCCTGCATCGCTGTACAGGAAGCTTGTTGAATATTATTGTTTTACATCCATTGTCTGACTTCCTGTGCCAACACCCTTAGGGTGGCCCTCAGGAAAGAAATCCAAGCTCTATTTCGTGTGCCAATATAAACTCATCAGTCTTGTCATAGTTATTGCTTTAATGGTTCTTTTATCTACAAATGTCAGTCGACCAAACGTGTCTTGGGTGGTGGCTGATTTGCTCAGAGAGAATTTCGTGTTACCTTTCAATCAGAAAAAAATAGACTTTACATCCACACTCAAAAGCTACGTTTACACAGCATTTCATGATGTCCAATAATTTATTTTTTATATAATTTCCAATCTTTTTATGTATTTGTTCATGTTAGAAAAACAAACGCGACCTCCAATCTGAGTAGAATGCCTCATGTGGTTACGGAAGTAAGTATAGTCCTGAGTTTAGGGGCTCATCTCTTTTCTCTATATTAAGAAGGTCTGCGATATGGACATAATTTCGGATCTTAATATTTTTGCCAGATATCTCGAAAACAATATAATCATGATATTACTATGGGTTAAATGAAAACAAAGATTTTTTTTTTTTTTTTTTTTTTAAGAAAAAGCTAAATATTAATCCAAATGGGTGCGGCAAGGGCGGCCCGGTAGTCCAGTGGTTAGCACGTCGGCTTCACACTGCAGAGGTACCGGGTTCGATTTCAGCTCCGGCCTCTCTGGCCAGCATGTTCTCCCCGGGCTTGCGTGGGTTTTCTCCGGGTGCTCCGGTTTCCTCCCACATTCCAAAGACATGCATGGCAGGCTGATTGAGCACTCTAAATTGTCCCTAGGTATGAGTGTGGGCGTGGATGGTTGTTCGTCTCTGTGTGCCCCGCCTACTGCCCGGAGACGGCTGGAATAGGCTCCAGCACCCCCCGCGACCCTAGTGAGGATCAAGCGGTTCGGAAGATGAATGAATGAAAAAAGGATGCGGCAAGTGCAGTTTTTTTTCAGTAGAAATTTACTGACAGCCATCAACATGAACAAAGTTGACAATTACATTATACAAAAATAACTCAACTCACTTTGTGCTCTGCTTGAACGATAAATAATGTAATGCTGCAACAGAAGGATTTTTTGTGTTTGCGTGTATGCGTGTGTTTTCTACATCAGCGTGTGTTGTTCTACACGATCTGTCCATGCATTTTACTTGACAAATTTCTGGTACGTAGATTTAGTGTGAAAACCCACCACCCAGGGTACAATACTTCCAAACCTGACTTGGAACTGAGGGGGGGGCTAAAAAAATATACAGTTGACAACTCACCCGACGTTGTGTGAACTCCCACTGATGTGAATGGGGCTCCCCATCCCACATGACACATTGTACAGGGACTTTTTTCATCCACAGGAAGGTCGTGGGAGTCCAGGAAGATATGCAGAAAGAGGAAGTAGGATTTTGAAAGGCAAGACTCGCTCCCATAGGACCAGTTAAAACGCGAAATGCACATACATTTGTACCCGCACATGTATCATAATTTTATCAACAACTACATGTGAACTATAAATATGTTCCCGTCATGTTGTAAAACGCCATACATGTGCAACATGTATACTGTATTTTAGATACTGCAGGGCCTGATCCCGAATTCGGATTTTTTTGTTAAAGCCGATCTTTTTATGTACTTGTTCACATTACAAAAAAAATGTGACTTCTAATGTGAATGGATCGTATCCGTGATGTGACACGCATGTGCCCAAGAAAAAGCTTACCACTTAAAGTTTTTAATTGACCAAAAGGAGTCAGCAACTCACTTGTCACACGGGTGTGCAGTGTGTCGGTTGAGTTTGCTATCATGCCAAGTATCAACATCGTGCGAAGCTTTGCAATTTGCTATGTGTGTACTTTTGGAAAACAAAGCCATGTTGTGAATGTTTACAAGAGTCAAGTCCATTCCCCGGGCGGCCCGGTAGTCCATTGGTTAGCACGTCGGCTTCACAGTGCAGAGGTACCGGGTTCGATTCCAGCTCCAGCCTCCCTGTGTGGAGTTTGCATGTTTTCCCCGGGCTTGCGTGGGTTTTCTCCGGGTGCTCCGGTTTCCTCCCACATTCCAAAGACATGCATGGCAGGCTGATTGAGCACTCTAAATTGTCCCTCGTTGTGAGTGTGAGCGTGGATGGTTGTTCGTCTCTGTGTGCCCTGCGATTGGCTGGCAACCGATTCAGGGTGTCCCCCGCCTACTGCCCGGAGACAGCTGGGATAGGCTCCAGCACCCCCCACGACCCTAGTGAGGATCAAGCGGATCGGAAGATGAATGAATGAAAAAAGTCAATTCCCGTGTGTTCATTTGCGAACAGCTCCAGCAGAATCACCAAGTTAACATAATTGCATGCAATTTACAAAATGTCCGGACCAGACAAATTTCTCAGTGATGCGCCACAATTAGCTCCCGAGGCAGAGTCCACTCAAGTCGGTTCCTTTGACAGTTATGGATTCCTGCTCATAGCTTTAAACCGAAGACATTCAGGTCTACTGAGTGAGTCAGTTCACCGTGGCTAATTTTAACTCACACTTTCTGAAGGCACACACACACACACACAGACACACACACACACACACACACTGTAGTATTTGAAACTGGACTCAAACCCAAAAATGTGTCCATTTGTACAAGACCTTTTTCAACCAATGTCATTTTAATTGAGCACAACTAAGAGGAAACAATATAAGTGTGTGCATAAACTATGCTCGTGTTGGAACTTCCTGACTGGAGTGGCCTGTGTGTCATCTGCAGCGGTGAGTGTGAGTGTATATGCGTCAATGTGAATGCTAAAACTTTGGCAGAACAACTGAAGGCCAAATTCCCGAAAGGATTGCGTGGCTTTTGCGTGGTGTGAACCGTTAAAAATAGCATAAACAGATAGCGTTAGATGCGCGAAGGACGCGCCGAAGGTTAAATGCGTCATTCCCCGAGAAACCAAACAGAATGCGTCTCGTGCGTCAATGGTATTAGCATGCATTTAAAGGAGGTGATATGCATATATTTGACAGGGAAATTGCCCACCTCTATGCAAATGAGTTTCACTGATAATAGCCGCACGCAGTACGAGTGACGCAAATAACGGCAAGAAAAAGCTGGTGGAAACTTAGCAGAGCAAAATGACAGTTGATTGAGTGGGCTGTTTTAAACGTGTGGTTTGACTTGTGATTTGTGAACGAGTCTCTTCCTAACTGCCTTTGTTCTCCCACCGTCATGGTGTTCTTGCCGCAAAGCAGCATATGAACAAGTGCAAACTCCAGTCGGCTGTCAAACTTTGTGGGTGTATGTGCGATCGAATGTCATTTGCGCAATACCCTTTGCGAATAGGATATCAAGACGGAGCAAACTGCGGGTGCAAATGAAGCTTCGTCTGACCGACTGAAACTGCAAGGCAAGTGGGAATGGTGTGGTGCCCTTTTTGTAGACGAAAGTGGGTTGGAAAATGAAGGAGGGCGTATGGCAATGTTAGCTGAGTGTTTATTGTGAAGATAACAGAGCCGTAGCAAATGTTGCTGTGATAGAGGCAACCCCTGATTTTGGCAAAAGAGTTGACTAATCCAACATTTGCTACCTTCTTTAGCACTTTCTCAGTGAGCTACCACTTCAAGGACAAACTGACACTGGGAAAGTAATTCCATGCTTCATTACACTTCACCAAAACGTGTGGTTTGTTTGACGAGTGTGAGTTCTGCGAGCCTTGATCATGCGTGCTGGATTTCCATGGCCTCAACACAGTTGGGACATGTGCTCAGTATGGAGACATTTCGGACATCGGATGCAAACGTTCCACGGGCAGATTATAATGAAAACCTTCACAGTACATCATTTAAAACAAAATCATAATGAATAGAAATACGCGACGCACTCAAAGTGTCCTATCACCAAGTGATAGCGTGTGTGAATGTGGTAAACATGACTCAAGCGCAGCGTGAGCGCAAGCCAGCAGGCTACAGGGAACATTTAGCCACGCTTAAGCATGGCACTGGACAACCACCCGAGTGTGAGTGTGCCCTATCATTAAAAGGAACTTTAAAAGGAAGCGTCTGCTCAACCTTACAAAGGATTTCACCTTGTGTACGCATGCTCACACCATCTTGTCAGTGTAATTGCAACCGTATGTAGCTCTTTGGCATGCTCACGTGTCTGTGCTCATATAAAGGAGGCTTCTTGTTTTGCTGTTTTACTTCAGTTTCCCTTTTAAGTCCGGCAGTATGGACTCCATACGTTCTTCTGCTTTTACTTTCAATCTGTGGAAGATCCAGGTGGCCATACAACGTACCCCGAGCAAAATTACTTTTCTGCTGTACGTTGCCTTGCTAACTAGAGCAGCGGTCCCCAAACCTCTGGCCGCGGACCGGTACCGGTCCGTTGTTCATTTGGTATCGGACCACACAGAAAGAATGAATAACTTACATAACTTCCGTTTCATACATTTTGGAACATGAAAGATTTTTTATTTTGAAAAATTACCGGATTCTCTGTTATATCCGCATAATAGTATGTCACTCTTGACGCGGGTCAAGGTGCGCTTACCGGTCACGTGACAGGTTACCGCTAGAATGGAACCCAGGAGATAGCAAAATAAGTAAAAAACTAACGTCTTTGGGAAGGGGAAAACGCCCAGCCAGGTGACAGAAGAGGAGCCTACGACTTTCAAGAAAAAGAAGGCTACATTTAATAAACAGTGTCAGGAGTCCTACTGAAAATACGGATTTATCTCAACGGGAGATTCCCACGCACCACGCCCACTCTGCATAATATGCGGCGATGGTGAGTCGTATTTTTCATGCATTTTATATTTGCGCTGTATCTTATTTTGAAGGCATGTTTAAACGTTACCACAGCGACCAGAGAGTGATTCCGACACGTTTCCCGTGTCATAATTTGTGTTAATTATAATATTTAGAAAATACCACCGTTTTCATGCAGGTCGTATCATATTATTTTGTTGTAAGGACGGTCCCTGAAAATATTTTCTGACATTAAACCGGTCCGTGGGGCAAAAAAGGTTGGGGACCGCTAAACTAGTGGATTGAGTGGTCGCAAGCGTTTTACTTCTCAAAGTAAATGTTTACCAAGTCAATGTCACTCCACGTTCTCATCCCTTTATCATGATCACCGAGGGGAAAAGGTCTTTAAACAAGGAAGCCAATTTGCTCTCCAAGTAGGACTGAGATTTTATGATGAGAGAAGATTAAAGAAAGAACCGGCCCACACATTAGCAAACATCCTTCACCCATCAATTGTTTTCAGCTCGTGCTTCCCCTGTTTGTAAAGTCACTTTGGCTTAATGGACGTGTGTTTGTTTGGGAATAAAGTATCAACACCACTGCACACCACTGAAGCCCAATACAGAGCCCGATCTCTGACCCTGAACACTGGCCTGTTTGTGTTGTGGCTCTACTTCAACCGTCTGCATTGCTTCATTTCCTGGGTCTGAGAGGAAGTTGTGGTTTTCTGGTTTGACAGATCACATGACGCAGAAAAAGACGGTTTACACGGATCAAAATACGGCAGACTTTTAAATGTCACTCTGTAAAAACTTTAACTTTTGATGTGCATCGGGGTCCACACAAGAGATGAAATGGCGTGGAACTTTCAAATCATGATTGCAGTGACCAAAATGAACACGATATTGCTTCGACAAAACAAAAGAAAACAAAAAAACCCTCCTGATTTAATTTGAATGCGAAATGTGACAATTTATTAGGCTTGCCGCCAAACTGGCCTCCCAGACGGCATCAAGCTGAACAGGGCAGCGGGGGGGGGATCAGACAGACACAGGAATGGCATGCTGCAGCTGGAATGTCGTGCACAAACAGTGGAACAATTTAATTGAAGCGGGAGGACAAAGTTCGATGAACTGAGATTCAGACTCACTCCAGTTTAGGCAGAAATGACATGACAGCCAAATCACCTTTATTTCTATAGCACTTCATCACTAATGTCCCAAAAGGGGTCTACATGCCCACGGTTTACATTAGATCAAGGATCACATCATCCATCCTTTTATCCAAACCGCTTCTGATCAACATCATCATCATGCTATTGCTAATGTTTTATATTTATTCTACAAATATATTGCTAATGCTATATTTTATATTGCACTTTTATTGAACTGTGTACAGTTCTTTTCTTAAACATTTATTTTGTGCAATGAAACACTTTTTGCTGCTGTAGACTGCAAATTTCCCCAGTGTGGGACAAATAAAGGTTATCTTATCTTATCATGACAATATGTCCCTTCAGTGTGAAACACTGCAAACAAAGCTGATATTCACAAACAGTGCAAGTGGTGGAGATCTACAAGTTTGGACCTAATGTTTTTGAAGTACAGTGGTACCTCTACTTACGAAATGAACTTTTTCTGGCCATTGGGACATTTTTAAAAATATCATGTTGATATGCAGCAGGCGTTTCGATGGCTTTCTGCCACCAAATTGTTTGATGTCGCATTGTCGGAGGCTCTAGCTTCAATTTTTGACAAAAGCATTTTCCAACCTGCCCCGCTTTTCTGTTCATCCTTTCTAAACACAATTTTTTAACACAACGATCGTCTTCCCCACTTTCTGACCACCACTATCCCTTGCAGATGAGTGACAAAGCCTTTCTTGGACACACAAAAGCATGAAACTCTCTCTATCAATATTTCACATTCTCATTATCAGGGTGCAGGCTCAGGTAATTTTTGGCACAGTGATGGAGGATTAAGTCATCCCACACCACTGACTTAATCATTTTAACTATGGACTGTTTGCGACTGTGTTCACAACAAAGAGAGAGCCAAGGTGCAAGAAGGCATTTCTAATGTAATTATCGCCGAAGGAAGTGCATTGCAAATGAGTTGGTGTGCAGTGCCAGGTTTAAAAAAAGACACATCTGGCAGACACGGACGGGCTCTTTTTCACTCTCGTTTAATGGGCCGGTTTCGCTTTCCAGCTTCAAATCGACTGCTGCTGTACGACCTTGATCTCCAACTATTAAATGCATCCTGAGGACTTGATGAGCAGTGAGTTAAGAAAGCCATACAGATGAAGCAAGACAGCGAAAAAAAATGCATGAATTCCTACGAATTCTCGGTAGGTTTGATGCAATGACCCACAAATAATTATGTCATATTCAATAATCACAGGAGAGTCATGTTTCAAGAAGCGGTGTGCATGACACACTTGGACCCGCCGTTCACTCGTCGTCGTGCATTCCGCTTAACCTTTGGAGAATGTGGCAATTTTAAAAAAAAACGTATTTTAGTGTTTTCATGTGATTTACCGTCTCACTTCCTCGTGTAGTCATATCCTGAGTTCTGTCATGGGAAAGGCTTGGAACTGCTGATAAAATTATTTTTAAATGTGTAATACTGGCATCTTTTAAGTGAGCCTATCGTTTCATTTTAAGGCAACGTAATTCGGAACATTTTCTCGAACAATCCCCAAGAGCGGTGACTGTTGAATGTAAACTAACAGACAAATATCGCGAGTGTATGCAATGACAACACTGCAGGATCTAACATCCACTTTTAGGCACTTCTTTTTTCCACTTCAAATATATTTTGGTCAAAGCAGTTAAAAACATAATCCGTTCGGTTTATTTTCAAACAGTTATGGGCAAAAGAAATTCATTCTCAAATTTGGCTCAGTTAGACAAGGTCACATTAAACCACTGGGGTATGACTGCGATGAAATGGTTTTTTTAATTTTATTTTATTTTTTTATCAACTGTCTCAAAAGTGACGGCCACCCCTGGAGATGAGACAAGACGTCACTTGTTAAGATAGAGAGATCAAGACCTTGTGTTGGCAAAACAAGTTGATTCCCTGCTCTTGGAGACACTGTGTCATGTGTGTTTACTTTTCATTCCAGTCGTTGGCTGCACTCTGAACCAAGGCTCTACATCATTTGTCTGTTGTCAAACTTTTAAAATATGCATTTTTTTTTTCAACTCAAACACTTAATCCAGGCATTATCTGTTCCTGCTCCAGGCCGTTGCGGGGGATATTTCTACTTCTAATTCCACTTTTGGATTGAATCGTGGGAATATTGTACGCCGAAGTCAATGGGGACAGGCTGCTGGATGACAATTCTAGTGTATTTTGCAATATGAAGTTTTTGTTTGTATTATTTCTGATGTATTCATTGGAAAATGTGATACCGTTCATTTACTGGCTCATTTATTTTACATTCATGATGATTTGTTATTAGTGACATTTTATATGTTGAAAAATTGGTACCGTCGAGTACCGAGATCCATTCCCAGGTAGTGGGAATCGAAACCAAACTGGTTCACATGTGAAAAGTAACCCCTAATTGTTAAGTTAGTTGCATGCCCAAGATTTAACAAATATCAATATCATCATAAGATACCGTATTTTCCTCACCATAAGATACACCTAAAAGCCTTAATTTTCTCAAAAGCCGTCAGTGCGCCTTATAATACGACACACCTTATATATGGGTCAATATTCAGATTTTGAAATGTTCTCTCAAGCGCTTTGTTACAGCTGCAGCGGTTGTGAAAGTGCTATATAAATAAAGATGGATTGTATTGTATTGTATTCCCTTTAGCGTAGCTCCAGCTAGTGGATGCATAGCACAACATCAGCCACTCTTGTAGCTTCTATTCTATGCACTTTATAATGTGGCACGTCCTATATACGACAACAGTTTTAAAATAGGCCATTCATTGAAGGTGCGCCTTAAGCTCCTAAGCGCCTTATAGTGCGAAAAATACGGTAATTGAAACTTTTCTCATCACTCATACCTGTAAGACTTTCTTTCAAGCGCTTCGCTCATCTTTTTAAAGCTGGAGTCCATTCTCCACTGCCATCCTCCTCTTCAGCTTTGTGCAAAGTTGTGAAGCAGATCTACGTTATATGTTGTTTCAGCCACATGTGCAAAACGAATCACTTCTCTTGCTCAGCTTCATTAGCTGCAGACCTCTAAATCACGATGGGGCGATGGGAGTGGGGAAAAGGGACAGCGAAAAGAAGAAGGCGTCGCTGGGAATTTTTCTTTCCTCTGCAATGGAAAAGAAAAGACACACTCATAGTTAGGCAATGTAGTTTGGAGTTAAGCATTGAATAGGTTCTGGGAAAAGCTTGAATTAATGCAAACCAGAGGGGCCAACTCCAGGGGGCGGAGCTATGTTGTAGTCATTGGTCACTCTCTGGCCATGGTTGGTCCGTTGCTCCGTGGTAGTCGTGCATGTTGCTGACGTACTGTCCATCAGTAACAAACGTTCGTGCGCAGATTGCCACAGAAAGAAGACATGGGCGAGAATAAAGCTGAAAAAAAATGGGCATACAGTATCTTGAAAGGTGGCGCTCGCTACATGTCATTTGAATGTAACCGGCGCGATACACGTAACCTTCCTGCTTCACGGATTTTTTTATCACAAGCTTTGCCATTTTTCATCTGTGTGAAAGCTTCCGTGCATTCTGATTGGCTGTAAGTTGCCACATTGTGGAGCTGTGATCCAAATTTTGTGTGTGGCAGACCTTCGCATATTTTTCACATGAACCTTTTTTTACACACACATGGCGAAATTTAGACCTAACACAAAACCACACGTTTGGAGGAAGGAGGAAACTGACTTCTTTATTCGTGTGGTGATTGACATGAATAGGCTAGAATGCCTTTGTTAGACGTTGGAAAGCAAGAAGCAGAAATGACGGCCGTTTGCATCGCAACCTTGTCGTTTGTGTCGCCGTTTCAAGCGAGATGTTCCAGTTGCCAGGTACTGCCGGTTATCCCGAATGTTTCGGAAATCAGAAATTGGATCTTAATCCCAATATTGATGTCATGTAAACAATCGATGACGTTTGTTTACCGCAGATGTGCCCTGCGACCGGTCCAGGGTGTACGCCACCTGAGACAGGAACTTGTTAGTCACGACCTCAAATGAGGGAAAGTGCTATTAAAAAATGGATGGACATATAGATATCGGATTGATAATGACTTCGTTCTTGAGTATATGTTCGAATGTGACCTAAAAATGTCTGATTGCAGAACTCAATGTTGCGAGCAGCAACAGACCAGAGAAAAGCAGGAGAAGTCCATTGCAGACCCTCTACAGTGGAGACCAGGTGAGAACGCAAATATCAAATCCTATTTGCTTCTGGTTGGTGCATTGTACATTGTGTTGTGTTTCCACTGTCGAAATTTCTTCAGTACAAATTTGTGTACTACAGCCCAGCTGGTCACACCACTGCGCTGCAACTGGTCGGCGCTGCGTTTTAAAAATCACCCCTGCTTCTATTATTTTAACCCGTGTTTAACCCTCCAAGCAGCTGCAGCTGTTGGCTGATCAGAAGTCGCTTCAAGGTCGCAGGGAGCTGCTGGAGCAGGCTTGTCTGAGTCATACGAAGAAGCGGCGGGTCCTCTCTCCGGAAGATCTCAAACACCTCATTGTGGACGACAAACACAGCCTCCTTTACTGCTATGTACCCAAGGTTGGTTCCATTGACTGAATTAGTATTGTTCATATCCTTGGTAGAATGGTCACTTGAGATAAGAGTTGAATTGGTTCCATGACTTCGCCGGAACTCCGAACACGTATTTAATGAAATGAACGGATATGCCATTCCAGCCTTCCCCTCCAAAAATGATCATGTGTTTTTAATACGAGAAATAGTGTTCTGTAATATTGTACATGATAAAAGCAAACAGTAACTGGCAAAATAAGAATGAAATATTTCACCACCTGTTTTTGCTTTAATTCAGTGGACACTGTCTTACTGTTGGCCTTGTGGTTAGCAAGTCTGCCACAGAATTAAGATATTCTGGGTTTAAAACTCCACTCCAGCTTTCCTGAGTGGAGTTTGCGTGTTTGTCTACCCTCATTAGTTGTGAGCGTGAGCGTAAACGGGTTGTGTATATGTGTTGGTCTGGCAAACCGTTCCAGGGTGGACCCCAACTCGGGTCCAAAGACAGCTGGGAGAGGCACCGGCTCACGCATAATGAGGACAGGCAAAGAAAAAATAGATGTTTGTCTTCATGCTCTAGTCGACAGTGAACCAAGGAACCAAGACTTAGAATGGTCAAAGCAAAAATAAATAAATAAATAGTATTCATTTTAAGGAAGTACGTTTCGGTTTTTTTAACGTCAAAACCATATACAGTGTTCAGTGGTACCTCTACTTATGAACGTCTCTTCATACGAAAGCTACGAAATGCCTCAACAGGTAAATATTGCCTCTTGTTACGAAAGATATTTCCAGATACGAAAGGTAAAAAAATACAGTATGGTTTGCTGCTGGCAGCTCCGAGTTTCCTGAACGCAACATACTTCTAACTGCTCTGCCATTGGCTGTTACCGAGCATCATCCTGGCATCCCATTGGCTAAGAAGGACCTCTACCGTATGTGTGTAGAAAGATAGATATGTGTTTACGCAGCGTCCTCGTCATTCGCCCCTCGGGCCATGAGGTGTTCCGATAGTTTGACGTAAATGTGAATCACCCAGAAAAAGTGTTCAGCATTCCGGCGATCGCTCACTATGCTGATGTTGGACATTTTCAAAGGATTGTTAAAAGCTGACAAAAGCAAACGTCCTTGGATCCGTTCTTTACTAAACGCCAGGCAAAACCCATTTTTGAGAGAACAGTAACTAAAGAGGGCAAAAAAAACCCGATGAGGACACAGTTAAAAGTTAAATGACCATCAGTTTTATTCTTTATTTTTTACATTATGCTCAACTCTCATTTATTATGCAATAATCTCATTGTAACATGTATTTGTTACGTATTTTGAATGCATTTTTATGCTTGGGAAAACATTTATGTCTGAATTTTGGGGTGGCTTGGAACGGATTAGGGCATTTACATGGAAAACGCGTCTCGACTTACAAATTTTCTACTTGAGAAATTTCTTCCAGAACCAATTAAATTCGTGAGTAGAGGTACCACTGTAGTTCTAATCATAATGTCATAAATTGGATTTGAAATTATTATATTAACAGTTTTGGGGATATTATTCTGCGGTAAAATTAGGTTTTAAAGTATTTATATCGACAATTTGAAACATTTTTAGAGGGCTCTCTCAGTAGACTATGTATTTTTTGCTGTTCACAGCAGGGTTTTGTCCACAACAGCGTCTTGTAGTCTGTATTTCAACTTGCAGCGGAGATCGTAATGTCGCTCGTCGTGTCCGCTTGCGTCATGTAATACGTGTCCTCCCTTCCAGGTGGCCTGCACCAACTGGAAGCGCATCCTCATGGTCCTCACCGGCGACGGCCGCTACAGCGAACCCCTCGCCATCCCCGCCAACGAGGCCCACGTCGCTGGCAACCTGCGCACGCTGTCCGAGTTCTCGGTCCCCGAGATCAACCGCCGCCTGCGCAGCTACCTCAAGTTCATCTTCGTGAGGGAGCCTTTCGAGCGCCTGGTTTCGGCCTACCGCAATAAATTCACGCGCAGCTACAACACAGCTTTCCATAAGCGCTACGGGACGAAGATCATCCGGCGGCACCGCACCGACCCGGATCCCGAGGCCTTGGAGAAAGGGAACGACGTGTCTTTCCAGGAGTTTGTCCAGTATCTAGTAGACCCTCGGACCCAACGAGAGGAGCCTTTCAATGAGCACTGGGAGAAGGTGCACTCGCTCTGTCATCCGTGTCTGATCCACTACGACGTGGTGGGCAAGTACGAGACGCTGGAGCCGGACGCCCGCGCTGTGCTCTCGTTGGCGGGGGTGGAGGATATAGTTCAGTTCCCAACGTCCGGGAAAAGCACCAGGACGGATGGCGACATGGCGGCTCGCTTCTTCAAGCACATTAGTCCGTTTTATCACAAGAGACTGTTCAATCTCTATCGTATGGACTTCTTGCTCTTCAATTACTCAACTCCTGAGTATCTGAGAACTTGATAAGAGAGGGGACTTTGATCTTTGTGAGCTCGACTCAGCTGTTTTTGTGATGGACAATTTGCACTTTTTCATCACTGTGGGAAGCTTTCTCTTCATTGCTGTATGATGAGCCTCATATGGAGAAAATTATTTAATGTTATGGTGTAAATTTACTTGTACTAGGGCTGGGCGACATGGCCTAAAAGTAAAATCCCCACCACCACCACCACCCCAAAAAAAATCAGACCAGTGATAGGAATCGATATCCAGCCCACCCCCTTCAATAGAAAGAAAACTTTCAGGGACAGCGGTTACTACAGTGGACAACTTATCAGTTTATCAGGTTATCGTTATCTGTGCATGAAAGGGTTAAACAAACCTCGATCCATTTTAACGTTTTTTAATACGTTTAATGGGCACTTGTCTTTGATGATTTCAGTCCAATGGACTCCATGATTGACTTCTGGCCAGGCTCTTTGTGAAATAATTTTGCTCATGTTGTGTTTCGACAGCCTTTGAATATAGCAACTCTCTGTGAGAATTTAAAAAAATATATTTTTGGGGGTCAGGGAGGAAATAAATAAATGATACTAGCTCAAAAAGAAGGACATCGATTAAATCGATTAATCGCCCGGCCCTACTTTGGCCATGGCCCCGTAGTATTGCTTTCTAACATGACTCGAGTGTGGCTTGTTTGGCCAAGGACCGATGAGTGAAGCCTTCTTATTTTTGAGGAGCAGGTTCTCCTCCCCGCACGGAGGTACTGACTGTGAACACGAACATTTATTCCAAAGCACCTCTGCACAGAGACACCCTAAATTATACATGTCGATGCATTAGGTATTTATTGTTGTACAGAAATGTAAGTAGTCTTTTGAGCAAGGGGTGAGAAATATGCAATTTGATATCATTGTGATTTTTTTTTTTGCCAGCAAGAGCAACCATATCGCATCAATAACATCATTTGGGGGGGGGGGGGTAAATTTGAAATGACATTTGGGATGCACATATGACTATTCAATAATCAATCAGTTTGGGCCATTTTGTGGAATTGTTGATTAAGTGCAACAAGAAGTTGTTGGTGCAAAAGGGAACTGGCTGCAACCAGTAGAAGTGCTCTTAATTCAGTCTCAACTAGTTTATCAGTCTGACCCAAAAAAGTGATTTTGAGTACTCAATACAACAGTGCCAATGAAACATGATTTTAGAACATAGAGATATTTGTTTCCCTTAGATTAAAATTTAAAAAATAATAAAATCACACACATTGGCAATAATCAGTACATACTTGGACATCAGATAGTTGCAATGTTCTTTTATGATCGTCTGCGCATCAATACTAGTGTACTGTGGGAGATAACGATTGCAATATCGATATTATGTCCCACCCCTACTAATAACATTTGTGTGCTCAGTGTGAATGAGTAGTATAGATTGCTTACATAGAGCCAGTTGTTTTTTTGCACATGAATTGATGCCAAATAAAAAGTTTATTTGCTCATCTCCTTAAATTCGCTCTTATACGACATGTTCACAGTGTCCTGCCCGTCTTGAGTCCTTTCCATTTCAGGTTACAGTCACTGCCCAATTCCAGGAAAAGTTTGCCATCCCTCCACTATTGCCGCCTGTTTCGGGACTGGGCAGCTACGCTGGATAAACAACGGCATGACTGTGGTTGAAGCTTGAGCGAAGCCCAGCTCGGGTCAGAGCTTCCCTTGTTACGGCCCACCCGGGACCTGAAGCGGTGGAATCCGCCAACATCACCGTTGCGGAGACGTGCTCGTCATGAACCGCAAAGGGAGGAGTTTTCTCTAAAAGGTGTCGTGCTGAGCTGCAGCTTTTCAAGACAAAATTGAAAATGCGTATGATGAAGAGACGTCCAACATGAACCGTGCGCCGTTTCATCTTCAGATGATTTTAACTGGAAAGTGACCTGAGAAGTTGATAAACAAGAAATACTACGTAGTTAAGTGCAAACTTCTGGCAAGTTTGTTCTGTGTAAGAGGAGAGAGATTTATTTAAACTGTGCAATCAGGTGCATCGTAGGATTGTACTGATCAAAAAGATGAGTAGAACTGGTCTCAATAGAGAATATGGTAAGATGGGGGTTCAGTAGTTCAGTTCGAAAAGAGGAACATATACAAGAAAAGGCTTTTTCGAAGGCCAATTCCAAACCGAATTTCTATCCTCATCATTTTGATTGTGATAGTCCTTCAAACGATACAATTTGGCTTTTCATTAACTGCATTTTTGGGAATGAGCTACATTTTCTGTTCTATTCAAATGTACTGCTGCTCGAGTAATTACTGTATCTTGGGATACAGTACAGTAATTACTCGAGCTTCAGTGTGGGGCTTCCCACTCATGCTCAGTTCAAGCTTTTACGTTCAGATGGGATCAAATTAGGTTTCTGGATGAAGCAGGTAAGGAATTAATACTGGTACAGGTTAGAAAAATAGATTTTATTCACGCTGCAAAAAAACAAACAAAAAACTAATAATAATAACGATAATAAAATCACACTAAAGCACACAACCATTAACTTTGCTCGCATTGATCACAAATATTCATATGACATACTGTATACAGAAATCATTCCAGAGCCTTCAGAAGCTTAAAAAGTCCCAGTCACAATTTGCTTTTGACAACAAAAATGTACAAATAAATTATCATATCATTGTAAATCATAGTAACATGATTTGGTTGCGTGCAGTAAACGGTCACCAATACATTTTTTTACATGCAAATTACAGGAACAAAAACGAACTCTTGCGAGGAAACACACAGGGATACTTATAAAAGTTCAAACAGTGTTGTATCACCATTATTCATTCACAATATTGTGGTCATTCCCGTCACAGCCAATATCCTTGTTCAAGAAAACAAAAACAATACCGTATTTTCCGCACTATAATGCACACCGAAAAGTCTTCAATTTTCTTAAAAACCGACAGTGCGCCTTATAATCCCATGTGCCTTATATATGGATCAATATTCTGATTTCTTGGAAGTAACATTTTAAATGTTCTGTAAAGCGCTTTGTTACAGCTGCAGTGGTTGTGAAAGTGCCGTATAAATAAAGTTGTAGTGTATTGTATTCCTTTAGTGTCGCTCCATCTAGTGGATGCATAACGCAACTGCAGCCACTATTGTCACTTCTATTCTATGCGCCTTATAAAGCGGCGTGCCCGATATATGAAAACGGTTTCAAAATAGGTCAGTCATTGAAGGTGCGCCTGATACTCCGACGCACTTTATCATGTGGAAAATACGGTTATCAAGTGCAAATACATTCACAACAGAAAACTCCAAACGTTTAAGTGTTTCGTTTACTCTGGAGGCAGACGACTCCTGCCAAAATGTAGCCTGGCAAGCCGAAGCCACTTTCTTCCAAATGGAAGTGGTTCTGGAAAGCCAGCACCGCACTGTGGCTCTGGCCCAGTTCAAAACAAACTGCAATAAATTTTGTCTATTTCCTGTGACGTATTTTTCGTGAACAAGGTCACGCTTCGGTGAGGAAGTCCATTCCATGAGAGACAATAGTTTGTTAACATCATTCAGCATTAAAATCGGTTTGAAATACAGACGCTCCCCGGCTTACGAACATCCGGGTTACGAACAACGGTACATATGAACTTTTTCATGGGTATGTAAGAAAAAAAAAAGAAAAAGTTAAGATTTTGTATTGCGCGCCTTTTTCCGAGTGCCGAACCGGGCGGAGGAGGACGGAGGAGGACGGCGGAGGCGACGTTCGAAGGCGGCCGCGGGAAGAGGCGTGGGGGGCGGGCGTGTGAAGTTGTAACGGGCGGGGAGGCGTACGGCGCCCCGGTCGACGACCGGTCGTCTACTCTCCCCCGCTGAAGCCACTGCTAGTTTACCGGGCAGCTAACCCTCGAGCCCTGAAGAACGTGACGAAATGCTCTCTCCCCGTTATATGGATGTCAATATAAGCCTTAAACTTACATTCCAGACAAAATATAGCACTGAAGCAACTTACGAACGAATTCACCTTATGAACAATCGTCCGGAACGTAACTCGTTCGTAACCTGGGGAGCGTCTGTAACCAGAAACGAATAAGCAGCCGATGGCACTGGAAGCATTCATTTAAAACTTTTGGGTTTTTTCATGCCCGCTCTTCACTGTCTGCTCATGTTTGCCCCGCCTCAAAAATGTGTCGGATGAGACTATAAACAGGGATTGAGTGTGGATTTCCAGGCTCGCCAAAACGGGCGTGGACTGAATACAAAAACAGACATTTGTTACACTTAACTTCAGTTACAGCTGACAAGTGCTTGACAACACTCGCCACTTTACAGGGGCCACACAGAGCAATCACATCCAGATCGTGTAAACCCTGTCTAAATGAAACTCCTCCCACTCACATGAACGTAGTTTCATAGCACCAAAATGCCACAAGCACGCATGAAAAGCAATTCACTTCTTTTATATTAGACAGGGTTGTGTCCTGAGCATAAAAACAGTGAAGTGAAATTTGTCAGTGAAGAACAGATGAGAGAGTCCATAAAAATATCCCAATCGGTAAATCCGCGAGTAGCGAATTGCAGAGAGGCGGGGGAATACTGTGATGAAACAGGTAAATGAAATACATAATGTAACCAGTATGCATCTAAAAATGTTGGTCTGGTTCTCAAATGAGCACCAGAGGTTCTCGTTTGGGGCTCCATTTTGTTCCCCGCCGACCTCATTTTAATATAAATTTTTAAAAACATTTGCAGCTTTTATTTTTTTAACGACAGCGACATAACGCTTGGGAGCTTTTTTAAAAGACATTGAATTGAAATTCAACACAATCGGCCATTTTGAAAAAAAAAAACAAATTGTTGAATTGGTTGCACAGTTCTCTCGGGTGGGTGTCCACTCTTTTTTTTTTTCCCACAAAGGACCGCTTTCACGTACGGACATATTTTAACGGACTGTCGAAGCCGCGGCACAGCAAGACGGCGATCACCGTCGGCCCTCGCAAGCATTTGATGCGGCCGCTGCTGACTCGACTTCAAATGGAGGCTGGCCTGACCTATTCTGAGTGCACTAAAGCGCGGTAACCGACTTGAACTGGAGCGCAATATTCCATTTCCTAGTCCTTAGGAAAGTCCTTTTGTGCACCCCTGACTACAACCCCAATATATATATATATATATGTATATATATTTTTTTTAACCTGTCTCCATTCAAAACAAACCCGAGCAGCTGATGTTTGCACAAGTGTTCACCATGACATTGCACCCGGTCACACTGAAGGTGACGGTCCATAAGGGAGCAATGGTGCCAAAACGTTGCATCGCTGACACACGAGAAGTGCCAAGCGAAGCCCCTTCTTGCACGTCACATCACCGCTGTCCAGATTTATTTGCGGTCGAACCTCGTACGCAAAAGCCGATTTTCATCGCATCTTCTTAAGCATGAGTCGTGGTTTTGGGATAATCAAGAGCCTTTTCAAAGCAAGTTACTGAAACCTTTTGAACCAGGGGAAGAGGAGTAGAAAGTTGTCCAGTGTTCCTCTCCAGTTGTAGGACATCCAGAGCGCAGCAAACAGCAGGTTGCTGCTCAGGCTGATGACTAAAAGCACCATCCAAACCCAGCGTGTCGTATCTGCGCAAGACCAAGCAAATGAATGTCTCCTATTATAAGGTGTGGAGATTTACGACAGGTCTCAAGACGTTCAAACTCTTTAACAAGACGGGAACTATTATAACTTACTCCCAGCAAATGCATTCCTCTCCATTGCCATTTTTAGCGATGGGGAAAATGAGTCGCCTCGATTTAGTACAATCTCCACAACTTTTGACTACTGTAAATTCAAAATTACTGCAGACCAACCCAGAGAACAAATTTGAGCTCGGAAAAGAGTTTGAAAGAATTTTCTTTTTAAACACATATTCCAAAAGATGAAGAACTTGAGATGACTGTCGAGCAGACTTCAGGCCCACAAGGGCCAACGGATTAACTGATCTCTACTCTTAATGTTGGCTTCCCATTTGCATTGTTTGTGACAAGACAGAAGAGCAAAAGAATACACTGTCCTAATACTCGTTTTGTCTATGTTACTCTGGAGGGGTTGTAAGTGGGTTGACCCCCATACCCCCAAAAGTGCTTAACCACAAAGTCAATCATGTGTGAACCTTGGCTTCATTTTATTTTTCAACTCCAAACTTTCATAAAACAACAATAAAATGGCCATTTGATGTAAAATTTTCAGACCACTGGAAGACTAGCTGGTGCCAGTGGCATATTCATATCAAGTGGATCCTTTCAAATAAATCAACACATATATAAATAAACCAAGATCTGCCCCTTGATGAACTTACTTTGTGAGGAGCGGCTGCTCTCTGGCAACCTCGTCACCGAGCCAGCCAGTGACGTTAAAGACCCAGAAGTGCTGCTGGCTTTCTCCTTCACACTGCTGTCTTCGTGGATTGAAGTCAAATCTGGAACGTGGTGACATAAAGAAAGTCACTCATATTTAAATGTGCTTTGTTAGTAGACCACGTCAGCGTTTTTTTTGTTTTTTAAACAATAATATGCGACATGGGCGGCCCGGTGCTCCAGTGGTTAGCGCGTCAACCTCACAGTGCAGATGAACCGGGTTCAATTCCAGCTTTGGCCTGTGTGGAGTTTGCATGTTCTCCCCAGGCCTGCATGGGTTTTCTCTGGGTAGTCCGGTTTACCCCCACATTAAAAAAAACATGCATGGCAGGCTGATTGAACACTCCAAATTGTCCCTAGGTGTGAGCGTGAGAACGGATGGGTTTTTTGTCTATGTGTGCCCTGCGATTGGCTGGCAACCGGTTCAGGGTGTCCCCGGCCTACTGCCCGAAGACAGCTGGGATAGGCTGACAAAAGTGCTTTTATAATGTCCACTGGGAGTCTGAATTAATGAATGCCCAACGCTGCTTTGACTCTACTCACTACTCACCACTCTGGCTCGAGAAAAGCGGTACGTCTGGCGAAAGGCGACCGCTGTAAATCAAGGTCTGGTCCGCGAGGAGAACCTGCGACGGGGACACCGGCGGGGACCTGAAGGCGGACGGCGTCTTGGTGGAGTGCAGCGCGGCTTTGCTCCGACGAAGGTTGAGACGCGCCGGGCTGATGAGAGGACGACTGTGTCTGTCCGAGCCCGAGCTGGATGTCGCGGAGCCATCAACCGAGGGAGTCGGCGAAAGGCCGGGCGATGATGGGCGACTCCATGATTTCATTGAAAAGTAGTCTGCGGCAAACAGGGGTGACGAGAAGCCCAAATGAACGTATTGACATGTAATGGTCCTGCCTCGAGTTTCTTGATGTCAAATTGACGACCCCGAAAAGCAACTTGGGGTCTTAAGCTCGTTGCACCCATGCAGCCCAAACGCGGATGAACTTGACAACTACTAACACAACTAGGAAGAGTCACAACCACACAATTGGTGATGGATACTAACTTGCTGCGATTGGAAAACTGCGCCCCCTGGTGTTTGGAGGCTGCACGACACTTTTTAAAGAAAGCAGCTGACTTGACAGGACAAGAATGGCAGCTTCTTCATGGGAAAGTGAGCCGCATTTGGAGTCTTTGGGTGGCGGGAATTAATTGTTGGTAGTTGATTTTTATTCCCTGGCTTGTGACTCATCACATGACTCAGTATTGCTTTCGTGTTTCATTTTGTTTGCCGTTTTTGTTTTTCATTTATTGTTTTAACTGTCTGATTTTTAATATTTTTTACTCCACGTAGAGCACTTTGTATGCAGCGATGGTTATTTTTAAAGTGCTCTATAATTGGAGTTGGGAATAAGCATGGCCCGAAAAAAATAAGGCATTTATAAAATGGCAGATTCAAGGATTCATTATTGTTTTTCAGGAGTATAACGGAAAAATAAAGTTGAAGACGCCCTGTATTATTAACAGACATCTGCTTGTACAATAGTTAGTGTCTTAAATGAAAAACGACGACTGTAAAATTTAACAGAGGTTCTATGATGGGGGAGTTGGCGACTTTTGAGTTTGCATTATTTCTAATGAAAAACATTGTTTCAAAATCAGCCAACTCCCCAGAGGAGACTATGGTATACCTTTGCTTTTCAATACCTGAGGGAGGGGAGTCTTTGTAGATTGAGGCTGGTCTGCTTCCACTGAACAAGTAGCCTGAATCTGAAAAACAAGATGGACGCCTTTGTAATGCCACCACTTCACTTCCAGCAGTTCTTAGTGATGGGTTCCAGGAACAAGGTTTTCGACGTGGACAGGACACGTTGAGCCGGTCAGGCAAAATGGAATCTTTTCACCCCTCCTAGTGGCAGAACTATACAAATGCAGCCTTTCTTGCTGAAGCAGATTACATTCAAGAATTCAAGGTGATGGACAGACGCCATGCGATCAACCTAAAAATATCTCATCACACTGCATACTCAGTTACTGCCATACTTGCCGGGTTTCCGTGAGTGTTCTCTCCATTTTCATCCAAACTTAACAGAATTTGTGACTTTACAACTTGAGCACAAATTTGCCGGTACCGATATTGGGGCCATATCTCGAGGACCCCATGTAGGTGAAATAAATATGGAAAAATTGCTACCCGTCGTGGTGAAGGTGGAGATGGTACCAAGGCAGAGGGCGTTCTTGAGACGGCGCGGCAGAGAGGAGAGTGAGCCCTTTGGTTTCGGGGGACTCTTTTGGTGGTTTATGAGCTTGGAGATGTTGGGAGGAGGTGCGGGGATGAAGGAGCGGATCATTTCGGGGGTAAGCAAAGCGGGCTGGTTGCTCAGGGAGCGCATGGAGGAATCCGGGAGGTTTCTGCAAAACAAGAGCAGTGACAATCTACTGACCTGCAACTGAAACGGTCAACCAAAACAGGGCGGCAACTGATAGAGCTGAGCAAAAAGAAGAAAATGTTTGGTGTATTTGTCGTACTGTCTTACACGTAACGTTTGATCCGTGACTGTAGGAAATTGCTGCAGACTACTAAGACAACTTTGGCAGACGGTATTTGTTTTATTAGTGCGCAGATATCAATTCACGTAGTTCTCTCTCACTTGTAGCGGTAGGTGTCCCGCTAACATGCAGATATATCGAGAAATGACATAAAATGTTACTAACAAGGCAGGTTGTCCTATAAGAACTATGAATTGTTTTACTTGGGAAGGTGAGGGGCATACTAGTGGGCCTCAAAGAAAGCTATCGAGGATATTGAGCATATGCTCAAACGGCATCACGCAAAAGTTAGGGGCGCCGCAAAAAGTTAGTGTTGGCGCCGCAGCTGTGAACCAGAAAGCAGCAGCCGCACGTGCGTGAACATCAAAGCAGCGTCACACAATGAGGTCATCTAATAAGGCACGTGTGACCGTTGTTTGGTGGCAGTTAAGTCTGAGCTCAAGTCAAAGACGCCAATTGAGGTTTTCAATAACTATTTGAATTTGCATACACCGGACATAAAAAAAAGGGACACGAGCTGACATAAGCTGTTTATTATATATACACACAGCAAAAAAATCCTACAAAGTCTTCAATAACAGTAGACTGGAAAATAAATAAATCAGACTACAGTGTGCAGACAGCTTCCAAACAGCTGAAAAATACAAACCTTGACAATCGGTGACACCGCATATTCCAGCAAGATGTTTAGACTTTTTGGACTCCCGTTTGAGTTTGTTTTAAGCCAACAATCACTGTGCTCCATTGTTGCCAATTTACTACTTGTTTTAGGACAAAATGGGGGTGAAATAAATAAATAAATAAATAAATATTACAAGAGAGTTCTACCTTTGCAAGAATAAATATGATGATAAATATGAGAATTATTTGTGTATTGAGTAACGATGAAAAATAAAATAAGATCTAAGTACAGTAGTTGAGAATAATAACTGAAGTCCAGCAAATTATTTCAAAATAAAACAATATATTGCAGGCCACAAGAGACAGCAGCTGCTCGGAGGGTCTCAGACCATCGTTCTTCCCTTCATATGTGGGATTTTGACACTTACTTTACACAAATATTACTATATTTTCAGGATGTCCAAAAGACTTCACATAATGTTCTGGATCATTCATGTTACAGTGCTATACAAAAAAAAAAAAAAAAACATGAGTAAAACACAAATATTTGCCGTAGTGCATTTCAAGACGCATGCTTATCCCACACATCACAACTAAAACCGGTGTTACCTCAGGTCATTGTTTCCCAACCTTTGAGCCAGGGCACCCACTGTACAAAAAAAAAGTCTCACGGCACAAGACTAAACAAACAAAAACAAAAAAAATCATGAAATAATGACGATTCCCGTCTCACCTTCCTCTCGAATTGACCTACTCAGTATCTTATGCGGTCCTGTTTATTTAAACATCAAGCCAATATACTTCCAAAAAGCCACGCCCACATTCAGTCTGTCGTATGAATGGCGACAGGTGGATACACGGGTTAATTGTGCCTGTCATCGAATAAAAAGAGCATTTAATGGTTCCGTTTTTCACTGTATGTGGCTGGCACTGATAGATGACCAAAAATATCTTGCAATCCATGATGTACATTTCAGGCCACACTTGGTGGAATTGGTTCATTTCCTGTGGCACCCTGGATGATCTCTCGCGGCTAACTAGCGTGCCGCAGCACCTTGGTTGGGAATCATTGCCTCAGATTGTATACACCGAGGAGAGTGGGACACGTGACATCAAAATCAAGCAAGTGGACAGTGAGACAAAGGGCTGAAATTTAAGGCACACACCAGCCAAAGGAGCCATTGTGGTAAAAAGATAAAACTGTGCCTGCAGTTAGAAATACCACTTGCACAGCTTTTTAACGTACTACTTGGTATGCGTGATTAGGTACACGTTGTAATATTGCTTTCAGGTTACAGTCCTATCACTTGTGTTCTCTTCTCCAATTTGCCCATACAAAAGATTTAACAATGCTGAGGGAACACTCCGTAGCGATGTTTTGCTCATCCATGACACAATTATCTTGATGGGCCACATTTTTTTTATGTTGAGTTAGTTGGCAGCAGTGGCCATTTCTGTACAGGTCCCACTCAGTTCCGAAGAGTGGAGCTTGATTAAAGGAGGCATCGGAGGAAGTACGTCATGGTCATAAAGCGTAGAAAAAAAAGGAGTGTGTTTCCGGTAACCCGACCGACCGAGAATATCTACCTCAAAAAAAAACTTTACGGTCGGCATTTTTTTTTCAAACAACCTTCAACATTTTTGAGTAATAATAATAATAATAATACATTTCATTTATAAGCGCCTTTCAAAACACTCAAGGATGCTTTACAATCAAAACAAGAACAATAAAACCACAGACAAAAATTATAAATAATAAAAGGAAAGATGAATTAAGAGAGTTTACATCGGTGCAAACTCTCGCGATATTCACGTTGAGCCGTTGGCGGCGAGCGGGGGTTTCAATGTCTCCTTGTTTTATGTTTTATGGTTATTTTGTTTACATTTTTGATGGGGGGGGAGATAAAAAAAAAAAACCTTGTCCGACCTACCGACCCTATGCTGAAATTTCATGTTACCGGAAACACACTACTTTTTTTTCTACGCCTAAGGATATCATGGCTGCAAAGCTGAACGTGGCAAGCTCGTGTCATGTGATTGGCTGAGTAGATATTGATGCACATTTATGATCAGTTGACTAGGTTGGACCGTATGAAGTGCCCAGTGAGTGTTTTCATTTTTTACATCAATGAACAAATGTGGAAATAAAATAGTCCAAGTGGCTACAAAACAATGGCTGGTATGTGGAGGACAAAATGAACACAGTCATGGCTACATTCAGACATTGAACAGTACAGAGGGGGGAGGAAATAAAGAAAAGAAACTGCTGTGCGCCTAGAAACCACACATCAATTCTTTTTCCAAAAGGCTTTCAAATGCTGATGCCGCAACAACAACACCATTTTAGTCTACTACAGTGTAGCATAATATCAACAGTAAATTCGCAGGAGAGATAATATGAGATAATGTACTCCAGTGAGAATTAAAAGTACTCAATTGACGTGGCATGTTTACGGAATACATTAAAAGATGAGCTGCTGTTACAATTACAAGCTTTCGCCCTCCATCATTTCATAAATATTGAGCTTTTTATCTCGACGAGTGATTTATGGCTTAAATATTGTTCCACTGGTGCCGCTGGTCAATTGTCGTGTTTGAACAGTGATACAAGGCGACACCCCAAATTAAAAAAAAAAAACCTATATTGATAGTTCACGGCATAAGTTAAGTATGTGGCATGAATACTTTGTTGTGAGTGTAAAAATGCTACAGGTCTTACAAGAAATGTGAGTGGAACAAAATTTTACAAATAAATTACATTCTCAAAACTGACAATGATTTTAAATGACATGAGGAGGGCTGTTATGGAATGGGGCAAGTGCAATATAAAATTACATTTACTGATTATGTCTACTGCTGTATGTTATAACTTGCTCACAAATTTGGGTGACGTCGTCATCTTCATTACCGCACCCTTTATAACAAGTTTACTAGCTATGTATTTCATTCTGTGCGTGTCTGGGTTTGTTCCACATGATGATGCTGATGATGTAAACACCAAGCAACATACAGCTTCAATTCGTTTTCTATTTCTAAATACCGTATTTTTTGGACAAGTCGCACCTTTTTTGTATTTTGGCTGGTCTTGAGACTGACACTCAGCTCCAACTTGTGCAATTAATATGATTCGAATTTTCAGATTCAAATCTCGCACGCACTTCATTTCAGAAGGTGGCGGTGGTAATGTGTCAAAGCAATTTGCCCATCGCCAAGAGAAAGCAGAAATACATGAAAAGAGCGTCTCCCCAGCTAGCTTGCTAGAATTTTTTTTACAGCACCAAAAGGCAGAAAAAACAATGAGGATTTGACCTTTGACCACAATGCAACACAGGGTCCTAGTTATGGTAGGCCATTTTAAACCAAATAGAAAAACTTGTTCAAAGCAAAAGTTTTGAATCCAACCAGAACTTGTTCACTGTGGTCAACAGAATTAGGTAACAGGAATTTTTGACGCAAGTTCAAGCGCAAATGTTTTTGGTCTAGTTTTTTTGTAAAACAAATTTTCCCTAAAAATGTGATGTAGTCCAGTGTGGCATACAGATCCATTTTCTTCTTTGTTTTTTGTTGTTGTTTTTTTTAACTGTTGTGGCTCAAAGTCCGGAGCAACTTCTAGTACGAAAATTACGTAAGTCCTATTTGTAAAAACATTGAGTACTCTACACAAAGAGTATTTAAGGTTGACGGTGAGGTTGTTTTGTGTCCGACTTCAAAAGTGACCCACATTTCTACATGATTCTGGTTTGGTGAAAGATGAAGAAAGAATGCGAAGAAGCAACAACAGCCATCGTGCAAAGTACATCAGCGCTGAGATTCTGACCTTTGACATCTGCCTCTTCGTTGACTCAAAGGGTTGCGTGTGGCTACGGCGGCAGCAAAGCTGACAAGGCAGCACAGCACGGTGATGACGTGTGTGGTAGGCCAGCTGGAGGCGTCATCCTCGACGTACGCTGCCAACAGGTGCCAACAACAAACCAGGAACCACAGCACTGAAGACACTATATCAATTCTCCTCAACCTGATAATCACAGCAGATGGACGGTTGACTTTTCCTTCTCAAACAGATATCCGCAGCAGAGTGAGACTAACCTGGCCGCTCCTGCTAGTAGGAGACCAATAAGGCACGATGACAGGCCGACACAAATGACCGCCACCTGATTAGCTTGTCCGAAGAGCCACAAGAGCTTGGCATCCTCTACAAGTGTAACCGGGAGGAGGTCCAGCAGACTCTGCCATGACTGTGTGAATCCATCGCTGCCATTTTTGGTGGCGGACACGTTGTGGGCGATTGATTGGGAATGATTCAGTCCTCCGTTTGAAGTCTGCTGGTCGGCCGAGAAAGTCAAAGCGAGCAGAAAAGCACAAACGAGGAACGAGAGACATCTGAGCAGGATGACAGCCAGAGGACAGGATGCAGAGAGGGAGCCCTGTAAGCAAGATAAAACTTCATGGAGTAGAGACAAGTAGTCAAATTTCAAGGGCAGAAATGTAACAAATATATATACACATCTTCGGCACTGGGCACTTGGATGTGTAATGTAAATCTGGTTCTAGATCATACCTATTGACACATACATTTTTCAAGGTCTGCACATACCTTTATGAAGCCCTTCAGTGACCGTTGAGTGCGTCTAAGATGATTGGTGAGCAGCACGGACCGAAGCTGGCGGTTCTGATGTTTAATGTAATAGTCCACAGCTGCCTGACAAGGCCTGCATAGTTTGTAGTGCTCCTCCAAGTGACACTTGTAAGCGTCAATCTCCTCGTCGTAGTTCCCCTACCGAATTAAAAACAAAGGATTAGTGTCTTCAGGCTTGACAACAGCAAAGCGAGCATTTTAATACATACATCATCCTTTGGTATGAAAGAGGCCAGCAGCTTAATTTTAGTTGACTGGTTGTGGTTGCACTTCCTGCACAGGAGCATCTTGGAGTTTACCCACTGCATGGTGCCAAGAGTCACCTGAGTAGGAATACTGCCAGACACTCCATGGTTCAGATCCTCTGTGTACTGGGCCGGAATGGGCTTGTTGTAGTCGCCGTTCTGATATCAGGACAAACAAATGTTAAGTAATACAACATTATAGGTCTTGTGCCAAGAGTGTTATGAAGTGTGCGGGAAACTTGCATCCTGAAATCCGTTGTACTGGTCACAGCTGGGGCAGTCCCAACAGTTCCTGTTGCCGTATGGAACTACTGTGTCCTGATTGCAGAACCAACAGTTCACTGTAGCATTCCGGGGCTTTTCCCTGTGAATTGATCAAAGTTTGAAAAAAAAATGTTGACACCATTAGACAGTCAGCAGAAACCTGTGGCTATAAAAGAAGGGAAGGAGTTGTTGGAGTTAAGTTTCTGGTTTCAAATGGACTATAGGCTAGAAAGAATTAAAGAATCATAGCTCGCTGCTTTGTAAACATTTGGTTCTGTGTGGGGATGGGGGTGGGGGGACAAGGAGACACACTACTCGCTATCATCTCCTCATTCAATGCAGTGTTTGCCCATCTTGACTGAGCCAAGGCACATGTTTCACATTGGATATAAAAAAAATCACAGCACACTACTTAGCAAAAAATTGAAAAAAGAAAGTGGATACTTAGGTTAAAAAATGTAACTTCTGTCATCAAGTAGGAGAGCCTTTGATTGTTATGCCTGTTACTATATGTGGTTGGCATAGATCGATTGACAAAACGTTTTGGGGGGGGAGGGGGACCCTTTCCGTCAAAATAATTGGCAATGGAAACTTTCCAACGGTGTACACTTGAGCACTCTCACGGTGCACTAATGTGCGACAGCACACTGGTTGGTAATCACTCATTTAACGATCATGGTGACAGGACGCAAGCTCGTAGAAATCTACAAAGTAATATAGACAGCAGTCAAATAGTCATTATTGAGCTACATGAACATAACTTAAAAAAGTTCAAAATAATAGTTTTGCTATTTGCATGTTAAAACGAGTGGAGGTTCACCTGTTAGCAAGCTTGTAGATGAGCACGCCGCCGGCCACGAACGCTGTGGCGCTGTACAGCACTTGAGGATAGAGCTGCAGAAGGTCGTTGAACGTCTCCATTGCACGAACAGAAAAAAAAACGCTTGGTAAAAAGAAATTGTAAACGTGTCTGTGTTTAAGTGTTTCTAATGTGTATGAAACACCCCAAGTCAAAACGCGGCAAGAAAGCCTCTCTTTTGTCAGGGCTCATGTGACGGAAACGGAAATACGTCATCGCCAGGCCGCTTTCCAATAGGATCCGATATTACAACTACGTTCATACATTGGCGTAAAACGTTTGTTTCACGTGTATAAAATGAAGTTGCAGAAATGAGCAATGTTGTTGGTCTTGTTATTCTGTTAGGGAAATTTCATATTCACAAAGCCAATGTCCATGCGTTCAGGTATTTTTTGATTAAGCGTGATTGTTGTATTTGAGTCTTTATGTCGTCGAAGACATGAGAAGTGAAAATATTAACAGCGGTTTTTTTATTTCAAACCTGTAAATAACTTGTTTAAAAATGTTCTTTTACTTAAATGTTGTTACTGGGTCATCTTTCTTTACGATGATGTAATTGAACTGAATGTCTGATTGATAGTATATACTGTACACAATTTCAAATATTTGCTGCAATAATTATATTTTAAAATAATTGTATTATAATTAAGAATCTAATCAATCAAGCTATATTACGGAGCCCTTAAGGTAACATGGAAGAAGAAGAAAAATTGCATTCTCTCACAAAGTTCTTCGTATAAAGGAATTATATTTGAAGGAGGATTATTTTGCTATGGACTCAGTAAAAGTAATGTTACGTATTTGCGTCTTCCTTGTCTCGGTGTTTAAATTAAACTCAATCTGTTGTTAGGCTGTATATAGACCTTTTTTTAGGGGGGGGGGTATTACTTTGCAATTATCTTTCGTACATTCAGTCCGAAAAATAATATGAATACTAATACCCCACAAACCCGTCTAATAGGGCTAAACGTTGAAAAACGTAAAGTGTGTAACAGGTTTCGATGATGGTCTGGGTGATTCTAAAAAGATTAACCTTAACTTTCCAAAAACATGTTTATTCACCAAACATGATGAATTTGACATCAAGTAAACCTTTTAAATGTGCTTAAACCGCTGTGCAGAAGCCAACGAACATAAATAAACATCAGAACACGAACAAAGTTGGCTATAAAACATTTCGAAAATCCAAGTACAAAAATACAAAAATAACATTTGGCAGTTAGAATTATTTTCCCGAACGAAGGGGTCAGCATTTAACGGTCATTTACTGCTCAAATTGTTCAACGTTGCCCCATGCTGGGGAAATATTGGTAGACGTACTGCCCCATCTCGGTGTTCAAGGTGGAGTTCACGGTGCCATACTGGTACCCGTCCTGCTGCAGCAGAACCGGCTGCTGGTGGTAGACAGGGAAGGGCACAGGGGGGAAGCATGGTGGCATTAAATAGGGGCTCACTGGAGGGGAGTCGCTGAAGCCGGTGTGGTGCTGAAGCAGCGGAACCGTGTGGTAGAAACTCGGTTGGGGGGAAGTGGGCTGGCTCACGGTCCACAAGGAGCTGACGTACGTCGCCGGATATTTCGGGTAGGTCGAACTCGACAGGTTACTCAGAGGTCTCCTCACTCCGTGACGACGACGCCGCAACTTGCCATCCTCGAATAGGTCCTCGAAGGCGCGATCCAGCATCCAGTAGTTGCCCCTCTTGCTCCCGTAGCTCTCCCTTGGCACCTTGACGAAGCAGTCGTTCAGGGACAAATTATGTCGGACGCTGTTTTTCCAGCCTTTTTCGTTGCTCTTATAAAAGGGGAACTTGGAGGTGATGTAGTCGTAGATGCCGCCGAGAGTTTCCCTCTTGGCGGAGCTGTTATCAATGGCCATGGCGATAAGAGCAGCGTACGAATAGGGCGGCCTCTTCTCGCGGCGATTTTCCTCCTCCATGCCGGTACAGTACCTTTGTCTCGGGCCGGGTCGAAGTGAAGCTGATGTGCGGTGTCGATTTGCTCGCCGTGGCGTAACGCGTCCTCGAAGCCCACAAGGAAATACTGCGCGGTAAAGTTTAATCACAGGTGCAGCATACTCGACCCGCCCTTAAGTTGCGGCCCCTCTTAAATTGGTTGTTTATATTTGACACGTGATGTCTCTCCTGGTTCCCACGGTCTATTTCGATAATTTGCGTGGGAATGGCTCGATCATAGACATTGACGGTCCACGTGTTTCTTCTTTTTAATTTTTACGTGCAAAAGAAGTGTGCACATACACGCTCACACAAACCCAGCAATTTATGCATGTGTGTTTGACTGAAGAAGAACAGTGTGCCTTGCTAACATTAAACAAATAAATGTTTCAATTCTTCTGTTTTAATTCTAAACCAAGACAGTTTCCCATCATTGGTGAGCTTTTTTTTGGGGGGGGGGGGGGGGGAATAGACCCATGCACTTCTCATGTTTTACTTGGAGGTAAATAGTACATGCTGGTACCTACACATACCTTTTTTCTTAAGACAATGAGTGTTTTCTCAAGTCTTGTTCCCTCTCTCATGCAATATAACTGCTCCAGGAAAGAGCAAAAAAAAAAAAAAGAATTGGAGACAATTAACTTCAAAGACCGGGGCTCATTTGCTCAGCTCTGCAAGCAGACAATCATATTGTACCCTATTTAGACATCCACTCAAAATTAAAAGATGATCTCTTAATTGGTGAGAGCAATTATTGGGGGGTATCGAAACGTTGACCTTTTAAAACCAAGTAAATCTTCAACCGTTTTAGAGACCCCTTTTTAATCAACTGTATCAAATTTTGAAATGGGAATACTATACTGTACTTGATTTATTCCTGGGTGCTTTTAGGTTTGCCATCATTTCATGATTTGGCTGATTTGTGCTTTGTAATTGACCTTTTGACCAAAGTAGAAATTGTTGGTATTGTGTGTATGTGTTGGGGAAAAAAAGGTCTGCTGCTAATTGAATTAGGGGATGAGTGAGTTGATCAACCACAACAAACATTCATCCATCCATTTTCTAATCTGCTTATTCTCACAGCCCAAAAACATGGCAGGTTAATTGAACACTGAAACAGTGCCTCTGTGTGACCTTTGTGTGCCCTGCGATTGGCTGGCAACCAGTTCAGGGCAACCTTTGCCTCAACTCACATGCCTCAGGCCTAACCATCAAATGTAAACATTGACACACGGCATATTTATGTGTTTCATTCATTTTACTAAATAGAATATCCAACAAATCAAAGTTTCACACACTGTACTTTTTCGAAGACAATACTGCATATTTTTTCCGATCAGTTCTATGGATAAAAAAAAAAATCTCAATAGTATCGCACTGACGAACAAATAACACATACTGCATTCTTGGGCCTACAATGCTTGCTCATATCAAAATAATATTTAGGGCTGGGCTGATAAAGTGTTTTCACAGCGTTCAAATCTGGTCTAAATATATGACTTGGCGGAGTGTAGCAGAGAGTGACACACTGACACGGTGATGAAAAATTACTTGACTATCCAGATTAAATCATCAAAAACAGCCCTTCCAAAAGCAGATTGTTCAGTCAAAGAAGCCACCATAGTTTGTAACTTTCATTTTAGTAACGTGTTCCACAATGTGATTCCCCAAACATAAAAACAACCACAGTGAAGTCGACTTTATTTCCTCCATGTTTTCATTTAGGTGTGAAGGACAACACATACTGCACATACACGAGCAGTTGCCCGACAGGAAATGCGAAGGCACTTTTGTTTATTTTCCCTTTAAGACTCGCGTTAAGAAGAGAAAGTCAGTTTTGTTTCTACCGTAGAACGTTTTTCTATGTTGCACACACAAGACAATGACAATCAAAACAAAAGTAGGAGGTATTGATTTACATGACAGTATGACACTGAGATGTGATCTTCGGACAACTGCTATCATCATGTGTGTCTGAAATCCAAAGGCGAAAGCGTCTTTTTTTATGGACCAACTTGTGAGAACCGGTTATTCTTGATGGAGAAGGAACATTTAAAGAAACGACCTAAATGTTATGGGCGCCTAAAAGTATTGGGACGCCATGATCTAATGCACACACAGGAAGTGAAAATCTGGAGTAGCTCCAGTAGGTATTTTGCGGGGCACATTGTTGTGTGTGATTCAAAATGGGTCATAATTTTATCAGTGGCGACAAAGGCCATCACTCCCACCAGCCACTTTCATGGGTGGAATTTGATCTATACATTTATAGTCATGGCAGTTTTCTTCAACATTCATAATAACAAAGTGATTGCACTATGCGACTACGAGACTGCAATTCACATGATGCACTGCTTGCACACAGTGTTTGCTCATTGCTCCATTAATGAACCCTTTTTCTGGCGTCACTACCAAAAGGGTTTCAGACAGAATAGAAGTTTTTTTTGGAAGCATCCTACGTCTGGCACATGGGATGCCCACCAAACAAGCCCAAAGGGCACGGAGGAGGTCCCTGGACACGACATGCACCTCAAGACAACATGAAACAAAAGCAAATACAACGTCGAAATATCAATAACACAATATGACAATAATAACAGTGGCGCACCACTTAACAATACGCGAGGTACTTAGCTGGGCCAATCAGGAGGTTGGCCATGCAGTGGCCACACGTGAGATGAGGCATGATGTGCGCACCCGGAGCAGGGACTAATGGCAGACGTAGGGCGTGCGCTGCCACAGCAGGAACCTGAAGCTGCTTAGGAGAAGGAACAGGAACAGGCAGGTGCCGAAAAGCAGGAACAGGTCCATGGGTCTCATCAGCCTACTGCCATTTTAGTTGGGTAGCACAAGGGGCTGAGTGTACAGGAATTAGGGGAAAGAGCACCTGGACGAGGTGAAGGAGCTGGCGGAGAGATTTGGAATTGTTTAGCTTGGAAAAAGGATTGAGATTGAAGAAGGAGGTGGAATCTTTTTTGTTTTTTTTAGGCGTCTACGTTGGCCACCATGTGGAGTTTCCAGATAGCTGGCCCAATAGGGGTCAAATAAGGTCAGATGGAAAAGATGAACGTATGGGCTCTTGGTGATGATTAAAAGAAAAACCAGACTGAAACTGACTGCGACAAGAAACCTCAGGGACAGAATCGCAGAAATCAAAATTTGTGTCAGAATCGAAATTGGAGATTGGAGATGGCCTTTTTAGAATCGGAAAAGTTTGAATATAGAAAAATATAGTTAAAATGGTGATAATAGGGGTGGCCCGGTGGTCCAGTGGTTCGCACGTCGACCTCACAGTGCAGAGGTACCGGGTTCAATTCCAACTCCGGCCTCCCTGTGTGGAGTTTGCATGTTTCCCCCTGCGCCTACATGGGTTTTCTCCGGGTATTCCGGTTTCCTCCCACATTCCAAAAACATGCATGGCAGGCTGATTGAAAAATTTACATTGTCTCTAGATGTGAGTGTGAGCGCGGATGGTTGTTCATCTGTGTGTGCCCTGCGATTGGCTGGCAACCGGTTCAGGGTGTCCCCCGCCTATTGCCCGAAGACGGCTGGGATAGGCTCCATCACCCCACGCTACCCTTGTGAGGATAAAGCAGATCGGAAACTGGATGGATGGTAAAAATGGTTGGGCCACATGAAGTCCATAAACAAAATTCAAAGTAACAAACAAGCATTAGGATATGACATAAATGTATGCACACGGCTACAACTGGGGTGGGGGGTTAGGGGGCTACAGCCCCATCAGAAATCTGTCTAGCCCACCTTCAAACCCCCCCACCCTATCCCCCACAGCCCTCACAAATAGGGCTGCATGGGTCAGAGGTAGAGAGGTCGTTTGGTGGTTTGATCCCCCAGCCACTACATTTAAGTGTCCTTGAGCAAGCTACTGAACCACCAATAGGCTATTTATGTACTTTATTTTATATATTTATTAAGCTTAAAAAAATTTAAATTCACAAGTAGCCATTCTGTTCTGATACAATTCTTGTTTTCATACGTGTTTGTGAGGGCAAGGAGGGACGGGGTGAGTCTTTCAGTTACTTGCCCGTTGGGAGTGCGTTTGGAAATAACTCCAAGCGCTCATTGGTTCACTGCGACCGGCCAGAAACTTAAAGTATTGCTCAAATTTGTCATTCGTCAGTTCAGAGTTAGCTTGCAGTCCATCTCTGCAGACAATGAACGGTGCACACGGAAGGTGACATAACGACCAAATCAATTACCACGATTGGATGGTCAGTTCCAAATCTGTACTTTCCGGCAAATTCATACCTGATTTTGAATACACGTCTCTACCGTGCACCACTACTTTGTATTACACATTTATTTTCAAGAAGAAAAGATAATCTTTCATTGAAAAGTCATTAAAAATCAAAATGTTTCTCAGCCCAGCCTCATATTGGTCAAGCCCCTCTTTTGCTATGGGAAAGAACAAATCCTGGTCCTGGTCCTGGTCTGGACTTGACTGACTTGATTTGATTTGTACCGAGACAGCAAATACTAAAAACCGACGAAGACAGACATACCCCTGGAACGAAATACCCCCCCAAAAAACCTAACAAGACATGAACCACAAATGAACATGAGACAAAAACAAATGCAATTCTGAACAACAAAAACAGATCATGACAAAAAAATTAAACAAAACAAAAAAAAATATCTTTCATATCGAACCGGCATCCCGTCCAAGTTACTAGCAGTTGCAAGTTGCTCTCCTTTCTTGTAAAATGTAAACAAACTCTCGAGTGAGCGTTTGATGTCATGTTTCAGGCTAGCCGTGCAACTAAAGAACGTTGCTATGTGGTGATGGACGGGAAATGATAAGGGAATCTTTTATAAGAACGGCAGAAGATGTCAAGAAATTGAAACTCTGGACTCTGAACAGGAACCAGTTTTCGCATCCCATCCCTATTGAAAAATTCATGAACGCAACAATACTAACCATGAAAATTATGTCAATATCAAAACATATATCTGATTAATTCAGTCATTTGAAAGCTTATTTGCTGCATACTTCATTCTAAGCATGTCGATCTCGTAGTTTTCACACTACTATGTGAATAGCAGATCGAAATCCCCTTCTTCGGCGTAACTCAGACGCTTGCTGTTTGACACTGCAGCTAACCCATCCCTCCTCCACGAGCAAGTATTGCTTTGTGCGGTCCTGTATAGCCTGACAAGCAAGCTTTTGCCAAAGGCCCTTGGGTTTTGAAATGTAAACAACTATTACTCGATCAGTATCAAATCAAAATCGCAGTAAACAGTCAATGTGAAGAGTATTGTGATGGCCCTCTTGAAGATCGCCATTATCCTGCTGGTGTAAAAAAAAAAAAAAAAACGTAAAATGGTTGGCCCCACAATGGCAAATGATGAACTCAGCTTGGCTGCTCCATGTTGGCATTCAGTTGATCTAATGATAAGGGGCCGCACCAAGAAACGAATACCAACCTGCTTAAATCATAACTGACAAAAATTCTAGATGACAGTTTGAAGTCATTTTCTGCACAGCTCGTTGGTTACCGAAATGGACGGCATACATCAAAAATATGGTTGGCAAAGTATGGCCCGAGGTCCACATACTGTACGGGCTTTTTCTTTTATCTGGCCCGCCAAGCATTGACATTATTGAGGATCCTGTAAAGTTTCTCCTTTTCATTTAGCCGTCTTTCCCACCAAATTAATTGATGAAAATGTATTTATTCATTTTTAACTGATTTTTGTTCATTCATCTCATTTAAAATCAGTGAATTGATCTATTGTAAATAATATAATGAAAAGTATTGGTATGCAAAAATATTTACCATCTTACCATTTTATTTTTAAAATCACTTAATTAAAAAATAGTTACATTCTGAACACAGAATGAAAATGAAATAGTTATTCTTAAAATAATATGTTTCATCTTATTTTTATACCTCTTCTGTGAATGAGCTGGCCCATCAGTGCATTTCAAAACTAAACGTGTCCCTTGAGTAACACATCTATCTACCTATCTATCTATCTATCTATCTATCTATCGATCGATCTATCTTTGACTTGACCTGAAGATTTGAACAGGCGTCGTTTTTTAAAATATATTAGCATTGACCAGCAGAGGGCAGCAGACTCACACTGATCAGGCTTATACGGCTCACGCTGTACATAAAAGTGCAGTACATGTGTTGGAATGTTGTTGAGAACGACAAATCAGCAGAGATGTCGTTAAATAGTTTTAAAGCTAACCTTCTCACTATTTATGTTGTTTATATATAAACATGTTATAGTGAATCAATGCAATGTTTTGGGCATTTTTCTGATGAATTCATTGCATGTGGTTGTTATATGTGTAAACAAGAAAAACAAGGAGAAGTGATTTAGGTTCATCTTTTAGTCACCGTTTCAGTGATTGTTTCATTTTTTTGAGCGTCATTTCTTTTGAGTCATGGAAAGAAAAATCCCTGTGGTGACTCCACTGTTAAGGTTGGTAAACAACTTTAAAACAATGACCCCGTCACGACACTGTTTCTTCTTTCTTACACGTCCCATAACGTACTTTGAAGTCCAAAACAAAAAGAGGAAAATATATCCCGGGGTTCTTTAGAATTCACGTGAGGAGCCATAAAAGCAACACTTCATCAGAGGCGCCATTGAAGACTGATGATCTGCACTAAATTCAAATCTGAAGTATTGTGTGATGGGCAAACCAAATGCTTTGTTTTATCCACGGCGCCTTTCCGTCTTTTTGTCAACCTCTCGCGAATGACGTGGATGTACACAAGATGACTGAAAAACAAAGCAACGTAGATTCCAGCACACCATGGATTGTTGGAGGGGTGTGTGTGTGTGTGTGTGTGTGTGTGTGTGTGTGTGTGTGTGTGTGTGTGTGTGTGTGTGTGTGTGTGTGTGTGTGTGTGTGTGTGTGTGTGTGGTTAGCATTGGAAGACAAGAACATTTGGCCCATCGTATCAATCCGATGAGGAACAGGAAAAGGGGGGCGGTTGTGGAAAGAAGGAGGGCGAGGAGGCGAAATACACGACGTGAACGGGCTGTGAGAAAAGGGAGCTCCAGTTGGTAGCTCTTTAGAAAAGGCCCCTCAACTCTCCTGCTGGGTCTTACTCGGCTCTTGTCCTCCTGCTACAATGCTACCCACCCCACCCCACATGCCCCCCCCCAACTGCCCTCCACAGGCTGGAGCGCTACGCTGAAGGGCCGCAGCCCAGACCTTAGCATATGGAAGGCCGCTCACCAATGCGCTCCACAGCTGGGACCCTGCTGGAAAGGGCACACAACCTGCACACCACCGCATGCTGCCTCCTCGTGACACACTTCGAGGACACAGGACAACTTCAAAAGCCAATCGGACGACATGCCAGGGAAACGACAAGCCTAAAGTTGACGCTTTCATTGGAAGTTGAGTTACTTCTCTGTATTCGATATAAAAGATATATTGCAGTGTCACTAATGCTTCTGCTGTGACACACACTGGGGTTCGGGGAATAAAAATCCGCTAACTTGCGTCTGGACGTGTGGGAGACCTTGCAGGAGAAACAGCAAAAACTGCTGGGTTTGATATTTACGTTTACAATTTGGTCAATTGCCCCTGAAAATGGAAGCACTCAGCAGAGTATGGAAGTAGTTACAAATTGGTGATTTGCATATTTTTGGTGAAACATCTTAACCCTTTCGTGGACAATTTTGTGTTTTTATTAGTCTTTAGGCATGAAAAAAAAATAATCACCTTGGATGACAACTGTGACATAAGAGTCATGAAAATAAGCGAAAACAACATTTGAAGAGCTGTCCACTCTAGTAACCGCTGTCCCTGAAAGGGTTAAATTAAAGCTTAACCCTATGTTGCATGGCTTCTGCAGGAGTTATTCAATTGTGGTTTGTTTTTAAATTTAGGGTAGATTATGGCCAAATACCATAATAAATTCACAATTTTGGGAAAAAAATACATAATAGGGGGGTACTTGTGTGCATAATGGTCACTACAATTACCTTGCCAAAAAGCATGGCAGTACTGATAGGTAACACATAGAAACTGTTATTTATTGTGTTCTATATGTTCTATATACTCTTCTGCACAAGTACAATAGGGTATTTGGACCTTTTCATCTCACGGATAGAAATTATTCAACATTTTGTGGACCCTCTTTCACCTTTTCCTCATGGAGGCTGCCATGTTGCTTTTGCTGTTGCACACGCTAGTGACATCTCGCGGTGGATTTTAAAACTAAAACTGGTAACTTGAATAACCAATATGAGTTAAAGTTGTGGTTACTGTAAGTAACCCGTATGCAATTAAAAAATATTCCCATATGGGCAAAAAACATAAAATATGTCAGTGTTCAAATACTTCTGGACATAACTGGAAACAGCGCTGCCATGTCGTTGTGCAGGGTTGTGGACTTGAAAAAGACTTTTCAATCGGAACACTTAAAAATGTCTTCAGGGTAATTTTTGCGTTGCCAAATGTGAACGACTGCATTGCGACATAACAGGATAATACGGACCGTCACTTGACAATAGCTTAAAAATAAAAAAATAGTGATCGCTGCTTAAAGAGTCAGGCGCAAAACTGTAGCTATAGCAGCACCTTCAGAAACGTTCGAATCTTAAAGGCCTGCAAATCGGGTACGCATACGAAAGCTTCACAAAAATGTGTGGAACTATTGACAAAGTACAACTGTAAGAAGCGTGCTCAGTTTTTGGTCAGTCCACCATTGAGTACTGACCACTGAACCAATGTTGACTTAAGGCAGGAATATTTGGCCATTCTGATGCTAATGGGAGATTTAACCACCTACTTAAGCGCACAGGCTTAACTTTCTATACATATCCACTCAACCACATCCAACTGTGTGTATGAGAGAGACAGAGAGTGAGACAAAGAAGGAAAAGAAGGAAGGTGAGGAACAAGGAACTTTTTTTAACCTAATCTGTAAGGGAGTTCAAAATAATACCCAGGAGTGTGTATGGTTGGGTTTGTTTGTTATTCGCGACCAAAACTCGGACCTCAACCAAGTTAGAATGACTCGTGATTTAAGAAATATTTTCTTAGAAATCTAGAAATGATCAACCTCACAGTGCAGGGGTACCGGGTTGAATTCCAGCCCGGCCTCCTTGTGTGGAGTTTGCATGTTCTCCCCGGGCCTGTGTGGGTTTTCTCCCACATTCCAAAAACATGCATGGCAGGCTGTTTGAACCCTCAAAATTGTCGCTCGGTGAGAGTGTGAGCGTGGATGGTTGTTCGCCTCTGTGTGACCTGCGATTGGCTGTCAACCGGTTCTGGGTGTCCCCCGCCTACTGCCCGAAGATGGCTGGGATAGGCTCCAGCACCCTCCGCAACCCATGTGAGGATAAGCGGATCGGAAAATGGATGGATGGATCTAGAAATGAAGAAAGATGAAGTAACAGAGAAGCAATGCAAGCAACTATTTCCTTGTTGAAAGTAACGCATGAGCAATCACAATCAATTAGCAGTATATGTTTTGGATTGTATTGCATTGTTTTGTTGTCGATTTAAGGTGCTTGCGAGGGGGTGGGAGTTTACCTTTTCTGTGTGGTTATGTCAGTCAGACTCGTCCCGTTGGAGATAAGGGTCACCAGTTAGCATTAGGACATTTTAATACTCGAAACGTGGGTTGCTGCTTGGCCTGGCATGGCACAATATGTTGCTGGTCCAAGGGCAGGTGGTCATTAAAGGGGCCGTGATTTCCCCCCCACCCCCGATCCCCACTGAATAGCTCATGGCCACGAGGACGGTCAAAGAAAAAGTGGAATGAGGGAGAGATGGGAGGGAAAGACCAACAAAACGGGCAGATAAAGCTTCCCTCCACCAAGTTTTTGGGCGCAGGCATGGCGGAGCTCTTTCAGTCTGCGTCTGCGGGCAGCGCTTCAGAGCGGATGTGTTAACAGTTTCAGGCTCAATGGAGGGAGAAATCCTCACAAAGGGAGGTGTACAAATATTGTGGGAAATCCGTCCCCTCTTTAATATTTCATGAAGGCCCACAATCTATTCATGGGACTCCATTCCTTTGGAGGGGCTCGCATTCAGGCTCACTCCGCAGGCTCAATGGGCAGCCCTTAATTGAGTGCCCGTTCATTCTTGGTCTCCCTGGTAGATTGTTCCCCCTTGAATGCCCTCGCCTCTTCATCCTCCTCTTCTTCTCCCTGAGAGTGGCCCAAAGAAAAAGGGGGCATGCCTTGCTGGTGGTGCTTGTGGGAGAGTGATGAAGGAGACAGGGGGCGGTGGTGGGGGCTGATGAAATATGATAATAGGGGCAATAGGGGATGCTAGTGCCTACAGCGCTTGGGGCAGGGGGCTAATCCTCAGGGCGAGGCTGCATTTCCCCCTAGATGGCAGGAGCGTGTGGGCTTGTATATGTCAGAGGGATTCTAAGGAGGCGGGGGGAGGGGGGGGGGGCTGTGTGAATTTGTTTAATGACCAAGAGTTGCTCTGGGACACAAAAGCTAAAATAAATCAACCAGGAGCATTTCTCCTTTCAGCGTTTTATACCTGCATGTGCAGGCGTCTGGGTGGCTTCTGTCCACATTTGCATTTCCAACTTTTTGAACACGATCCATCGGATGTCTATAATTCAGGGTTGTCGAAATAATGTTTTTCTATTTCAGTTCCACCTGTCAGCAGTCTTTGAGCATGAAATGCAACCAATGTATCATAATCCAGTACTACTATTAGTACTAATCCTAACCCCAAGCATTGTGTGACTTTCAAGGGACCCAAGGACACTTGAAATACTTCATAACTAAATTGATAGAACACAATTAATAAATAAATGGATGGGAACGTCGAGGTGTAACTTGCTGCAGGCCTCCAGCTGGAGCCTCCGCTCCTGATCCCGAGATTAAAAGTCATCCTATGCTTTCTAAGGGCCTGTAAGACCCTGGGAGCCTGACTCAGTCCCAGTGACTCTGCTTTCATGCTCCAAACTGTGTCCAACGGGCTTATGTGCCAGCTCAGGAGAGAACCTGCAGAGAGGAAAATCTTCCGCATCCAACACTCACAAGTGAATATGCACACACAAACCGTGGACGCATGATTTAGCCCGGCCCAACCACGCCGGCTATCCTGCATGGGACCCCCTTGTGGAGTGTGGCAAAGCCATGCTAAATGGATTTTGCAGAGGAAAAGACTTAAAGCTTTTCATTGGCTTCAGTTTGTTGCACTCGAGTGCATCCGGGGCCTTTGATGGATGCGCTCAGGCGCGCGCTCATTCTTATAAATGGAAAATACTCTGCATATAAACACTACATAAATGCCCTGCACAATCTTTGAATTTAATTCAGTGAAAGATGTCGTCTCTGATGTGTCAGTGAAGTTTTAAGCGGACGTTTCTTACAGTATGTTCGTCTGTGATGGACTGGCAACTCGTCCAGAGCGTGGTTTGCCGTTTGCACAAAAAGTCAGCTGGAACAGGCTCCAGCTCCCTCAACAGGGTAAGCGCAGTCTACAAAATGGATCAGTATCAAATTGTAAACCTGGCATCGCCAAAAGAAATCAATAAATCCTGCGATATGATTGTATTTTGCCTGGCGAACCAGCAATTCCAGACAAATATCTTCTGTGATTTAATCCCTGGCGAACCACCGGCTCAGGAGGAAGTAATCCAGGAACAGTCTAATCCAAACATCCCCGGATATGGAGCACTCTCACCATGTTGCTCCGCTGGGCCTTTGTGTTATTCGGGAATTAACGCCACAAGTGTCGTCTGAGCCTCACATTGACTCGTGATTAGGACAAACTATTGGCTGGAGGTTTTCCTGGTATTTGTTTGGTCTATGGTGGCTAAACGCATTGCGACACATTCTGTGTAACTTCAATCAAACCGTTTTTTTAAACATTGTTTTGATTCATCATATTTTTTGTTAACATTTCCCAATAAAAAGTAGAATAGTCAATTGAAGTTTTTTTAATCAATCGGGAAGTTTTAATCAACCCTTTCAGGCACAGCGCTCACCACAGTGGATCTTTTTGTCATGTTATCAGGTTACAGGGTGCATGAAAGGGTCAAGTCTAAAATATTTTGAAAACAGCATAAATGTGGGAATATGATTTGAATTCATTTTAAACTGTCGAGGGTCGAACTCATGAATTGAAGTTCACTACGATCAAGGTTTTCAATATTTGTTTAATAAACTGTCATTTCAAGCGCCGTCAATGCACCAAAGAAATTTCTGCGCTTGCCTTGGAGTGCAGAAGTTGATCAATACGAATTACATTTTTTTCTTTCTCAATCAAAAATGAACTCTCTACCTTTCTGGTCATTTGATTCATTTTCAATAAAAGGGCACCATAAAATCCGTTTTCATTGTGGAACGCTTGCCGGCTATAGTCTATAAATTCATTCCGCTAAGTGGCAGACACACAAGCCTCCATATTATTTATACTTTTACTGCAGGCGACGGTGTCACTTAGATAAACACAGCAGAAGTTCATCTCATCGGGCACACAAAAAGCCAGAGTGTGCCGCTTCCAATGGTTCTGCTGAACTTTGACCCGCACGGGTCACGGAGTGCATTTGTCCCTCGGTAATTGGACAGAAGGGCCCTTTCGCTCTTCATTTAACCTTCGGGGTTCCAGATCTTTCTTCCGAGTCTACCATAAAGCGCGCGGTCCTGACCGAGTGTTTCCAGGCCTGTTTTTCCACCCCCATCTCAGGCTTTTGAAAGCCGGAGAAAAGCTGAAGTGTGCTCGCCCTGTTGGACACAATGGTAGAGTTAGTGACCCCTGACCTGACGGTCCCGGGCTTTTCTTCCTGGATCAGGCGCTGCCTTTCGCCACGCTGGGTTATTGCTGCACAGCTTGGCAACGGAGCCGGGGGTAAACACTTGTTAAGATTGCACTTCTTTCCTTCACTTGAGGTTCCCCCACAACTTGTTGTCTCTCACAGGCACGCCGCTTCGAGATTTGTTTCTTGTTTGGGAGGTCGGTTTGAGTACTTCCAGCAGCAGCTTGGTCATCCATCATTCTGACTTCTCTTTGTCACTTCTGCAGCGGGGAGCGCATGTTGCTGGCTGAAGTCATCAATGTGTTGGACATGCAGATGCTTTGTTGGGAAGCATTTAGTGTGAATTTAGGACGGAATATTTTGGACGATGTCGTTAAAGATCACAACGTGTTGCGCGAGAAGCTCATGGTGCCACAATCTGGATTACTTACTCTAGTCGAAATGTGGGTGGGAGATCATCACAGGGTATATTGTTTGAAGACAAACATTTATTTATTTCGTTTATTTATAGAGTATTTGAACATACTTAATATGACCGTGTAACTTAATATGACCATTCACAAATTCCATTTGGGTATGTTAAGCATCTATTTTCACAATCCAGCTGTTGCGTCATGTCTGTGACCCTAAATCCCATCTAATTGGGAGTCCGCAACATCTGAAATGACTTCCTTTCTTTAATCTCTCAAGTGCTGCCCTGAATCTCTGCGTAGCATTGCGCGGTCGCCGTGGAGACCGCCCGTCCACGTGGTGCGGCCAGATGCCGAGCATGCTGCCGCGGTACGTGGAGCGTCCTGTGAGGTGGCCACAAACATATGGGCGGAGAAAGGAGAACTCTCCTGGAGCTGCTAGCCTCTCTCCTCTGGGACACAAAGCTTTTGTCCCGAGCCTGTCCTCCATGCCACTTAATGGTGCACAACAGCAGTGTACAGTATTGTCAACTGCGCTCTCCTTCTGTGGTGCCATGAGTCACTCAATAGCTGGCCCGCTCCCTCCTCGGCTCTCATTCCCAGTGGGTGTTTTAGTGTCCTCTTCTTTCATCCCTTTCTCCAGCCGCCTCCTGCCTTCGCTACTTTTGCTCACTTGCTCACTGTTCCAACTGAGTGATGAGCTAATTGTCTGAGAACAATTAAGCCATCGGAATCCTCCACCATTATGTCATTATGTGTGCTTTGTTTTCAAATGGGCCCGCCAGAATACAGGAAAAGGCCTGGAGGTCACTTTGACATATGCCTGTGTTGGATGTGTGAGGCGCTCACCATCCATCCATCCATCCATTTTCAGTCCTGTTTTATCCTCACAAGGGTTGCGGGCATGCTGGAGCCGATCCCAGCTGTCTTTTGGCAGTAGGTACACCCAGAGCTGGTTGCCAGCCATTCTCAGGACACACATAAACAAACAACCATGCCTGTTCACAATCACGCCTCGGGACAATTTGGAGTGTTCATTCAGCCTGCCATGCAAATTTTTGGAATGTGGGAGGAAACCGGAGTACCCGGAGAAAACCCACACAGGCACAGGAAGAACATGCAAACTCTACACAGGAAGGCCGTAGCCGGAATCGAACCCTGCACCTCTGCACTGTGAGGCCGACGTGCTCACCAGTCGCCCACCGTGCCGCCAAACTCTTACCATGCGGGCCCAAATAAGTGGTCAGAGTGAAGCCAGAGGTTTCGACTCAGGGCCGCAAAAGTTGAAATTGGAATTCATTTCCAGAAAAATCATTGAAATAAAGTGCAACTTTAAACAATGCTGGTTAGCATACAAGAGAAAACCAAAATGTGTGGTAGAAAAAAAAAGATCTTAAATCATAATATCAAACGTTGCTGCACGCACGTTATTGGGAAAATCACATGATCTGTGATATGGGTGTTGAATATTGTGAGATTGATATTACTATGATACTGAACATATACCGAAACAAATGACATTTTTATTATCTAATGAAAGAACTATTTTTCCTTCACAAGTATTCTTAGCTAATTATTGGTGATAACTTATTACAATGTAGATATTTTTTCGAAACACTGAATCAAAAATTAAAACAGATGGTATGAAAAGGGCAGTCCTGTGTGAAAATTAACAGGAATATGAATTTACCGGAGTTAATAGAAATAAATGGGAAAATGTCATTATGTCATTGTCATTATATTTCCAAACCTTTTTAATCAAACAGGAGTTGCTTCTAGAAACTCACCTCAATTCAGGCTTAATGTGCATGTCCATCTTTGTTAGCCCAAACAGGGGGAAAAGTGATTTATTAGGCCTGGTTAAATAATGAAACGGCTCAAAGGCCTCTCCCCCTTGTCAGCTCAATAAAATGTGCCTGCGCCATTTCAGTTCTCAAGATATATGTCCCCTCTTAATAGACAGGTGACCCAAACAGCTGGAAGAAAGCTTGTCCCAAGATGCGACGTCTGCACATTTTTAGCCCCGCCGCCCCCATTGTTAGCATAATGTCACATCTGTGACCCCGTCTGCTCGCTCGTCTGCCATTAAAGTTGTTCATCCTCTTCTCTGCTCATACCTTCCGCGACATTACATCCTGTCTGGCTCCCTCCCCGCACGTGAGGGTGCGAGCTTTGCTCCGCGGTGTGGCAATAAGCCGCTCTCCTCCTTGTGTCTAATCCTGTTTTAATTTGACACTCCTGGCCGGACACACGGGGCCGCTTCCCACGATGAATAACATGGAATGTTGGGCAAATTCTTATACATTTAGTTTATGGGGCGGGGTGTTTTTCTTTTCTTTTCTTTTTCTTTTATTTTATTTAAGTAGCATTGAACTTCAAAGCTAGTTGCAGTTTGTCAGATAGGGAGCAATTCTTATTTCAAGATGTTTAGTGCCACTTCCAGCTGTACAGTACACCATGAAACTAAACATGAACAACTGATTTGTAAACCTTCAAACAACTTAAAAGTTTGCAGCCACAGCAAACAACAAAACTCACACGCATGTTGTTAATTCTCTGTGTAAAACAACAAGCTTTTTTTCTGCTTCGACTCTCAATGATTACTGCCGCACCATTTTAAAAACTTTGGCGGGGTGGGGTGGGGTGGGGGTCACATGCATGCTTGACGTATCTTAAGGGCAAGTCTTGTTGACCGTGTTTGGGAATCTGGCAGACTGCGCTGGCTGGCTGGCTGGCTGGACGTTCTGGCAGACCGAGGGCAGTTTTCTATTACACGCCCTCAGCGTTTTGGTGACAGAAAGTAGGCTAAACTTTAGACAGATTCTGCACTCTGCCCTGTGGTTGGATGTCATTTTCTCAGCAGTTTCAAATTCATTATTCTTATTATAATATTTCAAAAAGGATCCCCTTGTAACCTGGTCTTTCTGGTTTGAATGTATTGTTCATTCAATAAATACCTTAATGGGATACTCGCAGATTTGTGGGCCAGGCTCTTGGAGAAAAATGGATGAAAAAAATGAGTTAAAAAAACAAGTTGGAAAAAATTCCATCCATCCATTTTCTGAGCCGCTTTATCCACACAAGGGTGGCGGGGCATGTTGGAGCCTATCCCAGCCGTCTTCGGGCAGTAGGCGGGGGACACCCTGAACCGGTGGCCAGCCAATCGCAGGGCACACAGAAACGAACAACCATCCACGCTCACACTCACACCAAGGGACAATTTGGAGTGTTCAATTAGCCTGCCATGCATGTTTTTGGAATGTGGGAGAAAACTGGAGTACCCGGAGAAAACCCAAGCAGGCACGGGGAGAACATGCAAACTCCACGCAGGAAGGCCGGAGTTGGAATCGAACCCAGTACCTCTGCACTGTGAGGTCAACGCGCTAACCACTGGACCACCGGGCTGCCTGAAAAAAAAATCCGTAAAAATGAATTAATTATTCTGAAGACGCTGGCCCACCAGGCATCTTCCCACTATGCCCGATGACGAGTCCAGCCCTGACCAGTCGTGGTACTAAGAGGTGGATTAAAGATAGCCCAGGTATGTGCTCCCTACCACTGGAAAATACACTCTCACATAGAAAAATATTCACACATACACAGTGAGTGAGCGTGGTGTGCGATACAGCCGAGAACACCCAGTTTTCCCCATCCCAGCTTGTGGTTAATGATCTGCCTGTGCGGCCTGGCTGTGTGACAGCAGAGGCGAGCTCTGCGGTGTTAATGAGAAAAGAGGACGGATGAGCCTCCTCCTCTCACACACACAGCCCTTTGTTTCTGTCGTTGCCCCCCCATCATTAGCCTAATGTGGCCCTCTCCCCCCACTAAAAAGGCCACTGCCGGTTTGCCAGTAGGTTCACAAATGCAAATGCCAGCCTTGTGCTAATAGAGGTAAATGAAAATTAATTGATTCTCATTCAAAGGTCTTTTCACTCGCCTGTTCTCCCTCGGTGTTTTCTTAATAGGCAGACCTTGTCCCTCAACAATACCCGCTCTCCCTAAACCTTAACTCCTCCGACATATTGCATCGTGCTCGCCATTGCTACGGAGAGCGGAGACAAGACAATGGCGAGCACGGGAGATGAATGAGATTTTTTTTTGTTTGCCATACCTTGCTTGTTGGAAGTTCAAGACAATACCGCTTCGAGGTTCTTGATCTGGACCATACGCCGCATTTAAAGTCACCCATTTCCACTTATATGACATTTGAAAAGCATTTAACCCTATGTTGCATACGGGTTACTTCAGTAACCACACCCATTAACTCATATTGGTTATTCAAGTTACCAGTTTTAGTTTTTAAATCCACCGCGAGATGTCTCTAGCGTGCGCAACAGCAAAAGCAACATGGCAGCCTCCATGAGGAAAAGGTGAGTGTGAAAGAGGGTCCACAAAATGTTGAATAATTTCTACCGTGAGATGAAAAGGTCCAAATACCCTATTGTACTTGTGCAGAAGAGTATATAGAACATATAGAACACAATAAATAACAGTTTCTATGTGTTACTTATCAGTACTGCCATACTTTTTGGCAAGGTAATTGTAGTGATTAAGTAATTATGCACACGAAGTACCTGCACTTTGGTTTTCCCAAAATTGTGAATTTATTATGATATTTGGCCATAATCTACCCTAAATTTAAAAACAAACCACAATTGAATAACTCCTGCAGAAGCCATGCAACATAGGGTTAAAAGTCCACCTATAAATGTTTTCTCCTTGCCAGAACTTCCATGTTAGTAACTCATTGACTCCACTTACAGTGTTCCATTTTATATACAAAATATGGAAGAGTAAATTCAGAATAGTTGAACAAGTTCCAGAAAAATATGCCACTAAAGACACAACGCTCGAGGTCGAAGGACAGCCGTGACATGACTAAACTAAGCGTCATCAATGTCTCATCAGGCGTCAGTTCAGTGACCATGACAGAGTCCAAGTGTGTCATTTTGCACCCCTGTATGACCGTTAATAATGTAAAAAAGTGACAGTAATGTCTTTGTGGAAGATGACTTGCAAAAGGCTGAAACAAATGTTGCATCCAGGTACATGAAGATGAATTGCCCTATTAGCTTGACAAGCTAAGCTAGCTAGAGCCGCAGATTGTGGCCTCATGTTGGCGCACTGACATTTACTTGAGGGGGAGGGGTCACTCAGAAAATTCAAAGTAAATTTTACAAGGATAGTACTTGGACAGTAACGGTCACTTTACCACCTGAGTCATGCCACTCCTATGTTACTCAATACCTGCTGTAAGAGACCTCAAAAATGGGTCGATGCTACGAGTATTCCGCCTGACACCAGCAATATACGATCACACAGAAGGGAGCGGCATGGCTCTGGTGGTACAGTGCATGGCTGTTTCCCAACCTGAAGGTTATCTTTATCCTCAGGGAGTCACGTGGCCGTGACTCGATTTATTCAGAACGTGCATTTTTCTTGATCTATTGCAGTGCGGCTGTTCGTTAGGATTTTCCAGAGAAGCGCATAAGCAACCCAGTACACAGACAAAAAAAGGTTATCTTTGTCTCAAAGTGGTAAAAGTTGCCTTTTCTTTATGGGGACATCAGTGTGTGATGCAGCTATCATCATAAGGATGACCACGTCACATGTTGGAGATAAAGCGCAACGGCCCCGGACTCTTGTTCTGCTCTGCCGCTGCCTGTTTATTTTTCCAATCGATTGATGACCATTTGCCTTTTGTCACTAACCAAGCCTCCGTGTGCAGCATTTTCCTTCTCGCCTTCCTCCTGCAGTCATGGAAGCAAGGATCGGTGGTGAAACATTAACCAGAAGCGAGGTGCCCGCAGGAATGACGCAGTTGTCATCTACCAATCCGACGATTGTTCATGAGCCTGTGAACTGTTACCGAGGGTCATCGGAGGGGGTCACGTTGGCTTTTCAGCCCGTTTTGATGAGACGGAAGCTCATTATTCTGTTACATAAGCGCATGTTACGATAGAAAACGTTATGGCTACGGGGCCAAATAATTTGAAGCGTTGTGATTAACAAGTTTGAACAAGCTTGATGACATACAGAGGAAGTTTTCTGTCACTGTAAGCACATCGACCTCCCAAAATGTCTCATTCACATCAAAGTAAATCACATTCTCTGCTTTTAACCAGTCGGCTAGCTTGACATCATTCCAAAGACCATACCGTGAGAGCCGAGCACCAATCAGGGTAACAAGCACAAATGTGAAAAAACCCCAAAAACGCCTTATAATACGCTATATGCTCACACGTACAAAACATGACACGTTGCGGAGTCTCAAACCAATCAAAGCCAATAAAACCAACAAAGCTGGGCGTGTTTGTGAAAGAAAAAAAATAAAAGGAGAGATGGCCCTTCAATAGCAGCTCGTGAAAGGAGCGCCGTTTGCTAAGCTATCATTCTTTGCGCTATGGCTCCCATGCCTGTACAAGCTTGCTCCCAGCTCCACACACTTGTTGTCATTGTGACACGGTGGCAGAGTGAAGCCTCTGTAGTCTCGGGATCAATTGAGAGCCTGACAACACCACACTGAACCAGGGTGCCATTTGTTAGGGACCGCCACCCCCAATTCCACCCCGCATCGAAAACCCCCTTCCCTCCCCCATCTGTCAGGAGCCCTCCGAGGCACTTTTTGTGTCCTTCGTGGACATGTGAATGTAAGTGGGTGGGAAAACGGAGGTTAATCAAGATTTGGATGTGGATGAGGGTGGGAGGAGAGCGCACGTATGAGAAATTGAATGTGCGCTAGGTCATTATGTTGATTTCCTTTTTTTCTTTCTCTCCACAAGACATTGAAAGAATACTTTCTTGAACGCTCCTTTCTCCTCGCCGGACAATCTTCTACCTCCTGCGTTGCCCATTTTTGTGCCCAGAGGGACGGATATATGGGAATCGGGTCAATTAAGGAAAACTTCGGGCTGGTAAGGGGAAAAAAGGAGCAAGGGTGCTGTTATTTCAGAACTGTGCTAGCATCGATGGTTATCCCACTTGTTCCAAACAAACTTCGTTGGCTCCCACAAACCCAGTATATGAACTCGCCATTACCTCGATAGCACCTCACAACCTCTCTACCTGTCCAAACTCCTCCACCGAGACTGCCTACAGACGAGGGGGATATGAATAGTAGCTTACTTGAAACTGTCGTTTCATTTTACAACAAAAACACCCTAAATATAATTGTAAAAATGTGATTACTTTTCCGAACGCGCCCATTAATGCACAGAAATAAAATGATCAGAAATGTCATTTTTATTTTCAAACAGGTGCGACAATTTCTTTCAGGGGAAATTAAAGGAGGATTTGTTTTTCATCAGCTCTATGATGATCTTGTTCCGTTATATTTTGCTTTTTGCGAACCGCAATTCAATACTTTTAGAGTGTTTTGTCGCATCGATGATCCATCTCACAACTTTGCCGTATGAATCATTTTATAGCAAGAGCCAAGAGAAAATCAGTCACTCTTTTTATTTTAGTCAGTAATAGTAAAGTAGTATGAGCTATCTGCTGCAATGCTGCGTCAGGACGTTTTTGCATCCCTCTTCTTGCAGGCGCACCTGCAAAGTCTTAAAGTGCACACTTGGGCATGTCTGCGCTATTGATGATTCACAAAACACAGAACAACTATTTGTTCTTCTCCTCTCAGGCTCAATTCACGAGTCGGGGGCGCTCAAAACAAACCGTTTCCTGCTGACCGCCGACTTAGATGGGGGGTTCATGTTGGTTCTAGCTCACAAAGAGACAGGTGGTGAACTTTGAGCTGTGGTACTGACCCCACTCTCTTCCAGGGGTTAGGTGGAGAAACAGATGTGCCTCAATTTCACTCATGGACAACAGAATGAGGCCCGCTTGTCAAAGGACTCTGTTTTCCCCTTCGTGTGGGTGAAAGTGAAGCTCAAAGTGGAAGAAGGTGGGTCGAATTGGGATGCGGCATTCTGCTTGTGTCAGTAATTGGTGCAGGCTTTTCCAGAGCCAAACAAAAATACCAAAGTGGAATTATCTCGTGGTGAACAAAATGTTCAATGCTGATGAATTCCCTTGTTCCACCAGTAGGTGGCACTCTAGGCTGACAGTTCTTATCTCGTGATCCGCAGTGTGGGAATGGCCTAACCACCCGTGAAACCCACTTGATGCAGAAAACGTTCGAGTCATTCATGTAATGATGTGTGGGACACTGAGTGCCACCAAACACTGGACATTTGCGTTTTGCTGAAGATGGAGGATGTGTATAATTATTAATATATAGAAATATAATATATAAAGATGACTATATAAATATTTAGATATTTAATGAGTATGCAGTGCCACCATTTCAAAATTTTTGAACTTATTCGTATTCATGATTTTATGAGACCAAATGAACTAAGCCGCATCTTTTGCACAACTCACAAGGATCCTCCTGGTAACCTTTCGCGTTGTCTCCACACCACACAAGGTTAGCATTCTTTTCTGCTAAAAATAGCCGCTCAACAAAGACAGATTCATTTTAGCTAAATAAATAGGCCCAAGTAGGAATAAAGACATACATGGTGTCCTAACTTTACATATGAGGACTGAAAAGCTGCCAAATATATATATATATATATATATATATATATATATATATACATTATATGTATATATGTGTATATATATATATACAGTATATGTATATATATATATACTGTATATATATACTGTATATATATAGAGAGAGAGAGAGAGAGAGAGAGAGAGAGAGAGAGAGAGAGAGAGAGAGAGAGAGAGAGAGAGAGAGAGAGAGAGAGAGAGAGATTATTTTACATGTAGCATATTTTTTACTGCACATGAACGAGTTCATAAAATTTGATAAAATCAGAACCAAACCATTTTTGGAAGTGTTATCAACAATATATAGGAATAGGATGATTTACTACCGTTGTTACCTTTTGTATTAACAAAGCAAACAAAATAATGTCATTGTGCTCCGATTCTGTGTGTACTCACATATTCTAATAGGTTATTTTTCACAACACATATATTTTTTGTTACATTTGATTGTTCTAAAGGAAATTTTGAATAATTCATTTTGGCCAACAAGCACAAAGTGTGAATTTGTAATATCGGTTGCCTAGGCTATGGCTGCAAATGTTTAACATGCCAATGAAATACCATGCTGCACTTCCAATGGCTCCTGTCTAATGAGTGCTGGTTCTGCTCATAATTAAAAACATCACGAGACTGGAAAGTCAGTCGAGGGACAATGGCTGGGAAAGGTAATAACGAACCATTTAAATCACCCGAAATGGGACACATGCTTGGACATAGGGGAGACCTTTTCTTTTACCTTTCAGTCACTGCCCGAAATTATATAAGCCCGGAGAGTCATCTCTCTCCCAGCATGCCGCTGGGGCTATGAGGCCCATGAGCATCCTCAGCGTGAACCCTCTCATTTTTTTTTCCAAGGCCAGAAGAGTCATAAATGTCTTGTTCCTATTGTGTGGGAACTCATCTTGGACATTGTCCCCGTAACTCTGCCCACCAGTAGCCAATAAGTGGAACATGATCTCCTATCGAGCAGCGGTCTAGCATTCCTGACATTTCCAGTCGGCTGTCTGCCATAAGGTCGCAAGAGACGGCATCAAACAACAAGACACCTTGCTGTGGTCCCTTTGCCCGGCGGACTTGTCTCCGCAATGGAATGCCATTGTTTTGAGTGGACGAGCAAGCAACATCTGAATAACTGAACAGACTGACATTTGTGAGATTGTCTTTCAGTGAAATAACAACATGACAGCGATAACGGGTTCCCCCAAAATTGGAAAACTATCGTAAATAAAGAACTAGAAGAGAAGAAATTGCAGTACAATGGTACCTCTACTTATGAAGTTCATTGGTTCTGGAAGAAATTTATTAATGAGAAAAGTAGAGACGCGTTTTCCATGTAAATGCCCTAATCCGTTCCAAGCCTCACAAAATTCAGACATAGATGTTTGCTAAAGCATAAAAATGCATCAAAATATGTAACAAGAACATGTTGCAATTCGATTATTGCGCAATAAATGAGAGTTGTGCATAATGTAAAAAACAAAGAAGAGAGTAAAGAATAAAAATGATGATCACTTAACTTTTCACTGCACCCACATTGTTTTTTGCCCTCTTTAGTCCATGTTCTCTCTTAGAAGTGGTTTTTGCCTGGTGTTTTGTAAAGAACTGATCGAAGGACGTTAGCTTTTGTCAGCTTTTGACAATCCTTTGAAAATGTCCAAGGCATAGGCATCAGCATAGTGAGCGATCGCCGGAGTGGTGAACACTTTTTCTGGGTGATTCACATTTACGTAAAACTATCCGAATGTCTCATGGCTGGAGGGGCGAATATCGAGGACGATGCAAAGGCACATATCTATTTATCTATTTACACGCAAAGACACATTCGGTAGAGGTCCCTCTTAGCCAATGGGATGCCAGGAAGATGCCAGATAATAGCCAATGACAGAGCAGCTATTAGTATGTTGCGTCCAGGAAACTCTGAGCTGCGACTAGCAGACCAAACTGTATTTTTACCTTTCGTATCTTGAAATTTGTTTCGTACCAAGAGGCAATATTTTCCTGTAACTTGAAAATTTCTTATGAAGAGACGTTTGTAAGTAGAGGTACCACTGTATACAGTGTTTCTTACTTTATGGCGAGCTCTGTTGTATGTGAGGTGCGTAGGCCTGCTGCATACTGATCAACATGGTCGAAACCAAATAAACTTTTGCCGAGGGCATTGGGTTCAGCAACTCGTTTCGTGAGTTGTTGACAGCCGCTGGATTTGCTGCAAGTCTGGTGAACAGTGACGCAACGTCATTGATGTAGCAGCCAATGGAATATGCACGTGAGTTGAAAGACAAAAGTGGTGTTCCATCATGATGAAAGATGATTTCTAATATTTTGGTTACATTATTCATCCATTTATCATTCATGTTCGAGGGCCAAAATATCATAACCACTTCCCACATTCCAACTCCACACCACAGCAAACTACGACGGCAATAATAAATATGTGAAAAGTGTGAAGTCGCATATGACTTCACTAAAGTGAGCTAAAACAAATACAATTTAATGGCTGTATGATCAATAAAGTATGTATACCTTGGTAAAGGCAGTCATCATATTACCGGAGACAAATTCCTCAGGTCTTTTTCACACTTGGCCAATAAAGATTATTCTGCTTCCGATTCTAAATGTATTGGATTGTCCAGATGTACCAAATGTGACCAAAGAGTATACACTTGGATTGCATATTCTGAACTGATTAGCTAATGCTGTAGTTGCTGCCATAGTCAATTAATTGCTATCTCCTTCGTTGCCTCTTTATGCTTTGAGATGAGGAGAAAGTTGATGGGAGACTTTAACTCTTACTTGGGGTGGTCATAAAAAATTAAGTGTAAAAAGAATAACGGCATGTATTGTGGCCTGTAGAACCCCAGGGTCTAGTGTTTTACCGCTCTGGGTTTAAAGTCTCGTTACTGGTGGGTTATTAGACTTAATCTAGTAAAGTAGCGTAGCGTTGCAATCACCCTGAAGGCTTCTGGGAGCCTTTCGGAACAGTAGGGGGATTCATCTGAGGCGGCCATATGTTGTCTCCCGCTCATGGGTGGGGGAGATCCATTGAAGTCCTTTCAAACATCACCTGAGGCACTTTGCTGGCAGGTAGGGCCTCCGCTAAAAGTTTCATGCATTGCAAAATGGCTGGGATGTTAGTGATGGAGCACCGGGTCACCCGCGGTGTGCACAGAGACTCCGGGGGAGGCAGGGTTGAGCGTTGCCTCAGGGCATGTGGTGGCTGGTTAGCTGTGAAGCAGTGAGGTGCGATGGGAGATCCTCTTTGAACTGTGGGATGCAGGTGGAATGTGCTGAGTCAGCAGGTCACTTTTATACCCTTCTTAAAGGATGAGCATGGAGAATCAAGCTAATGTCACGGAAGTTAACCACTCACCGTGGCCTAACCATTGTCTCTGTTAGCCACAACAAAACTGCAGTTTTTGCCTTTAGCTCGCTTTTCTGCTCTTAATTCATCAACATGTCAAATAATACATGGACGTCAATGCCTTGTTCAGCTTCCATTTTGAAGACCAGCTTCAGCTAGCTACTGAGACCCTCACAGAGGCACACTCTGACTCATGACTTGTATCATCCCCTCCTCTGCGGCTGGCGGCACCTACATTGCCCATGTCATGGCACAGATGTGATTCTGTGACTTTTCGTATGCAATTAGTGCAACACATTTAAAGGAAATAAAAGGAATTTCTCTGATTGGCCTGAGTGAAGTTGGCTGTGACCACTCCCACAGTGCCGCAGCGCTCCCTCTGTAGAGCTGCCCAGCGCTCGTCTGCAAAATTACCAACAACAGATCTAAACTGCCTCTGCCATCCACGACACACTCGGGATTCACGCCGGTCATGAAGATCGAAATTCAGACTCAAGCAGAACTTCATCACCTTCAATTGCATCCTACTGGATATGGCACCCTCGAGTTCGATACAGTTTCAGCATACCCCTCGACAGATCATGGCCCGGTGCACCAGCATACCCCTGTCAGGCCCCAGCCAACCTCCAGGTGGGCACGACGAATGAGCTCCGATCGTCGCTCTGGCATGGGCGACTTCTTCCCAGGATTGGAAGGGGCCTCAGAGGGGGTGTCGGGGGTCTAAGACTGGGTCAGTGCCAGGCAGGGGGGCTGTGGATGGAACAAGAGCGGGGAAGGGTCATTTGAACACATGCACTTTTTAGACCTTGAACAAGTGTGGGAAGAGCGAGTGTGATTCAAAAAAGGCCGCCACATGGCACATTATAGGACACAAGCCGTTTTTTTTGTCCTTTCTGTTGTCGTGATTGGAAGTAAGCTTATAGTGTCCCACTTGTTTCCTTGCTTGTTGAATGTGCCAGGCGGTCGGGCCCCTCGTCTCGCTCCATTTTTACAGTGCCACATATTCCAAAGGAAATAGATCCACGTGAAAGAGAACGCCGTTGACTAACGCGATTGTTTGTCCGATGCTGCCAGCGTCTGCTTTTGTTTCCTGGGCTTTTGAAGTGATTGATACACAGACACAAATGTTCTCCTCTGTAACGTTTGGCCCAAAATACGAGTCAAAGGGAGGGTATGCAATCAATCTCCACATCAGAGGGTCAAGGAAGGGTGGTCTGTTTTGGGGTAAAGGGAGGAACTATGATGATTAGATGGTGTTTGCCGAGATGAGAAACTTGTTTCAACCATTGTTTTTGCTGCTCCACAATCTCTAATTGAGGTAAAATGCATGTTTGCTATCCCTGTCAGCTTTGGATGTAGAAATGTCCTGCTCACATATGGGCTTTGGGCTACTGAAGAATTTGTAAAATATAGAAAAGTGTTCTGGAAGTTACTTCCACATCAGTTATTTTCCTTTGAAAATAATGGCATGTTTTGCACTATGTTACATATTACTTTCTCCTATGGTGTGCTAGAAAAAAAAACTGAAAGCAATTTTGGAATCAGCATGCCAAGTTTTGTTTTAATCAGCACATAAAATCTCATTCTGCATGTATAGATACACAACATATATATATTTTCAAATTATTCTGCATTGTTGTCATGGTGCACTAGAATAAAAACAAACACGTTAAAACTATTGAATAAAATGAATGATCGTTTCAGGAAAAAAAAAAATCAGCCACTTCATACAAAAGATGAAATGTTTTAAGCTTTTGGGTCTTTTTAAAGCTTGCTGGCGCTGACTTTTTTTTTTGCATGTGTTGAGTCTCCTGCGGTGCTGGTCACTCGGAATGGATTGCCCTGCATCATGGGTTCAAGGCGTTGCCATTAAGGCCTTTTTGTCACCCGCGAGTGAGGTCATCTCTCTTCTCCACTGGCCAAAGAATGTTCATGGCTTCCACTTTTCTTATGATTTTGTTTAGAGGGCGCAAACAAAAGTGCAAAGCTTTGAATTATTCAGGAAAATGAATAAAGGATTAATTTGCATTGATTTTTCAGCTCAACAACAAAGAGTGTCTTTTATTGTCGCAAAAAAATGAAAGGCAAAGCATTTCTTCCACCCCAAAAAACCCTGCATAAAACCAACAATGGTCTTATTTAAGAAGGCCATCAGGGTGGGAAACGACTATCTTTGTGCTTTTTGCAATTGGGAGTTATTAGAGGATTTTCCACTCAGAGTTCGGGTCAATGCTACTTTTGTGAACAATTTTTGTCCTTGTGACAAAAGTAATCGTCATTGTAAACGTGAATAATATAACCTGTGAATGTTTTTTTTTAAGGTGGGGTGAGGGTGGGGGGTCTACAATAAATCATAAATAAATGAGGATGTTAAATCCAGAGACGAATGTTTCTCTTCCACCTGTTCTTTGCGATTACATGCAATTGATGGTTAAAATTAAAAAAAAAAACAATTTAAAAACTCTTTTGATTTGGCTGGAATGGATGACACGAAGGTGATCTTCTCCTTGAATTTGCTCAGATTATGTTGGCTTTTTTTTTTTTAAACTAGTTACGGTCATTTGATGACATGCCCTTGATTGACAAATCAGCACAAATATTTAGGTAACATTTTAACATTGTGAACACAAGTATGCAGAGAAGATCACTGTCATGCGCAAACACGAAGTCAAATTAAGAGTAAAGTTAAACTGCTCACCCTTTTAGGCATCCTGACGGACGGACAAATAATGGCGAGGTTCATGGAGATGATGGCAGAGAGATCCTGTCAACGGGTGATTCCTAACTTTTTCGCGCAAGTTTCATTTCCTGTTGTATGGCTCGCACGACCATTTTCCACCTTTAGAAATCATGAACTCAAAGTGCTGTTTGATTTTTTGAGTTTGGTTAAACGTCACATTTTGGGGTGTTCAATTATAACTCCATTGACAAGTTCCACTCTACTGTTTACTGCAAAAACAATATTTGTCAACGTAAAATTTCCGTTCTTCTTTTTTTTGAGGGGGGCCACAAATAATGTATTGTGGACATAATAAGTCTGAGCACCCATGTTCAAATGGCAGGCTTTATAAGAGAAAAAAATCAGACCGACATTAATCATTGCTCACAAAGGATGCGTTGGACCTGATTTTTTTTCCAGCTGGAACTCGGTGTTAGTCAAAGTGGAAGCAATTATGATCGGTTTCAAGTAGCAGATAGTGGTCGCACAAAATCTGCAGCGTTCTGCAAGAAGCAAAAAAATAAATAAAAATAAAAAAGTCAGGAAAAGTACACCGGAACGTCTGAAATGCATTGGGGGTTAATCAGACACACTTTAAATGGTGGCAGATGTGTGCTTACTTCTCATTACCGTGATTTTGAATGTGATCTATTCATTCTGAACGCAGCCACATAGTCAGTTGTAAGATGGTATACACGACTAAATATATTTATTTTTAGGTGTTTCAATAAAAAATAAAACATTTGAATTGTACAGTTTATGGATCACGTTAACAGTGGAAACAGTTCTGAAATATTTTCTCAAGATCATTCTTTAAAAAAATATATATATATATATATATATATATATATATATATATATATATATATATATATATATATATATATATATATATATATATATATATATACTATGTATACACACACACACTCTTTTTTTTTTTAATTCTTTTAGACCTCCACGTTTGATCCTTTGTCTCGACCGTGCCCACCCTCTGTTTTAAATCCATGCACTTGTAAGCAAAGGTCTGAGGATGGGGTGGGGGCAACAGGGTTGCCCGTCCCGTTGAGTGCAACCTTGCGCAAGAAAGTGTCCAAGAGGGCTATGTCTGTCACAGCACATTGCGCTGTGCAGCTATAATATGAATGAATGAAGCGAGGCGGTGTGCCTAAGCTGCAAGTGAGGAGCTCAAAGGGCTGCTGAAATGCTGTCATGTAATTATGTGGACAGTCTCTCGTGTCCATTAGCTGCAATTGGTCCTTGCAGCCACCATTCAGCTAGTTGTGTGTGTGGGGGGTGAGGGGAGAGGGTTCGGGGGGACTTCGGGCTCTGAAGTCATCTGAAAGGGCCTCCTCTTTACTCATTGTGCTCATTGTCTTTGACTATTTTTAGAGGGGGCATCAAGTTAGGGCACACTACTGATGACAACAACTTCACAGACTTTACAGTTACAGGGGGAGAGATGTTGGGTGTGTGTGTGGGGGGGAGGGGGCATACTGCACCAAATACCTGTACATAATAATTACATTAATTAATTTCATCAAACCTCACATTACTCGTTTGAATTCACTAACACACACGCACACACACACACACACACACTCACAAAATGAACACTACTGTCCTGTACTGTTGCCGTGTTTTGTTTTGTTTTTGTGGTATTGGATTACATTATAACACTTGTGAATGTTTCTGTATACATGACACAGCTTTTTTTTGTAAATAACTAGAAATAATTGTCGTGGCATGAAGAATAAAATCACACGTTTATTTTTCTTGTAATTTGCAACTTATTTTAATTTAAATGTATTGGTCGTCTTGTATGTGATTGGAGCATTAATCAAATCAAATAAAATAAAATAGTCACCGGAACTAGAAAATAACAAATGGCAAAAAGGAGATGGAAAAACAGAAGTTGACGACCAGGTGAGAATGACTATTTTGGCGGGAGTTTTTTCCCGGTGATGCAGCCTTTATCTGTCCCATGGGCTGTCCAATTCCTTCTTTTTAACTTTTCTCTCTCATCAATAATTTATCCAAGAAAGTTATCAGCACTCTCTGTGCTGAAGCAGGTGAGACCGCATCCACGTGACATGCACAGAAAAACGATTGCCGCATTATTCAATCCCAACTTCTCTCTCGGCCCAGTCTTTGTCGGCCTGTTTTGTTGCACCGTGATACATTCAGAAATAACAATCAAATATTACATTTGAGGCATAAGATGGGGCCAGAGATTTCTCAAGAGCTTGTTTGAACATATATGACAAAAAGTTTATTCATTCCTTTATGTTTAAGACTACAAACTATACATTTAATTGATTTGCATAGTGTGGAGTAGCCAGAGCAAAAACAGTCTGTGTGGCTTTATTTTCATCATATCCTTTACGCATGTAAAAATGTATCGATCGATAACAATAAATAAATAATACAATTTCCAAATTTAATAAAGTAATAGTTATCTGAGACCAAAGAATATTCTGGTCTGGGTATGCAGGCTGATAAAAGTTGAATGGGTGTTTCATGTTTAAGTGCACATCCTAACTCAAGACAGCAATTAAAAACAACTTAACAAGTTGCCCTGGCTCCCAAACAAACGATACAGATTGCATTAACCTTGTACTTGACTAAACAAATCTCCGACGTCTATCTGAGAATCGAGTTAGTGGTTCCACTAATTTGCAGAATTTGATTTTGGGGAGTTCCAGCGCCTTGTGTTTACCTAATCTTTTGGCATTCACGCAGACAAGTGGTAATGTCCAAATGCGTCAGCGCACAACTTTAAAGGCTTTTTCCCCATGTATTGCAGTCTAGTGACCCATTCTAAATAACCTATATCATTGGGGATCTGAGGTTTATAAAGGAGTCCATTGGGGCCGGTGTTGAAAGGGTTTTTTTTTTTTTTGGGGTGCCGACTTGGATAAAAAGTGCAAAGAGGAGGATAAAAGGGAAAGCATAGGAGATGTCAGGAGGCCTTTGGAAGGAAAACAAACTGCAGAGAGCAATGTGAGTTGACTTAATCTGATTAGGCTAACCTCATCAACAGCCTACTTAAAAGGGAGAAGAAAGACTTGAATTGGGGCGAGAAGCAAGAGAAAAGGCTCTCTCTCGGTATTCAGAAAGCCAAAGGGGCTGTGTGAATACATCACATTGTACAGCGCATGCTGGTCTGCAGATGGCAAAATGACAAGAAGCCTTTCTTAAAAGTGAGGCAAATATAATTGATCGCAGGATTTTTTACCTTGCCCATCTTTTTGCACATATAAAAACAGCTGAGAGTGTCATTTATGGTTCCTCACTAAAAGATTCCCACATTCTTCAAGGCCGATCTTTTAGAAGAAACTTTGGCTTCACGTCAAATGAGAGAAAACGTGCTGTTTAAACAGCAATGTTGACTAATGCGGCCCAAATTTAACAAATCCCTGTCGCAGCAACGCAAATAATAATTCACCTGTTGCCCTGGGATAATTTGCTTAATCTTTTGTCAACGGGTTGACGGGTTTTACTCAGCCCGTAATTTTATGTTTTAATACATTTGTTTGCCTTCATTTTTCTCTTGAATGATATATTTGAATAGGTTTCTCAAAGCAGTGCTGTGTTCCAGCCTGCTGATTCCTTAAGTGCCACTGCAGCAGACGCAGGTGTCTCCTTACTCCTGGGCACAGATCAGCAACTCATGGCACAAATAACCTTGAATGAGACTTTTAAGAGGCAAGAAATAAGTGAACCTCACATAGCAGTTCACCACAAACACGACCCTTATACACCTCACACTACCCAGTACATGGTTCTGCTCACTTACAAGGCATTTTACTGACAAAATCAGGCAAATAACATGACTGATTTATAATATATATTATAAATATTTTAAACTAAGATATTTTTGACCTTACAGGGCATGCACGGCCAGTAATTCATTTCCAGTTTCCGGTTTACCGTAGTTTTACGAGTATTTTCTTTCCACAGCTTACACATTTATTCATTTGCCTGTGATTTTCCTGCGCTAACTTGGCTACGTACCACATTGACGCAGCCCCAGCCAGACATCGGTGAAATTTTTTTCTCAATCACCCAAGCAAGTAATTCCGATGTTAAATGTGCTAGCCGTGTGCTAGGTTATCTCTGGTCGCCATGGTAATATTTAAACGTGCCTTCAAAATAAGATAGAACGCAAATACAAAGTGAACGAAAAATCGCACTCACTATCACCGCATATTATGCAGTGGCCTTGGTGCGGGGAATCTCCCGTTGAGATAAATCCGTATTTGAAGTAGGACTTCTGATATTGTCAATTAAATGTAGCCTTCTTTTCTTTGAAAGTAGTAGGCCCCGTTTCCGTCTCCTGGCTGGGACTTTTCCCCTTCCCAAAGGCGTTTGGGTTTTTTTTTACTCATTTTGCCAGCTACTGCGTTTCATTTTAGCGTTTCATTTACCTATCACCGAGAAGCGCGCCTTCACCTGTGTCAAGAGTGACATACTGTAAATGAATGTAACAGAGGATCCGATAATTTATCAAAATAAAACATCTTTCAGATTCCGAAATAAATAAAATGTAAGTAATGTAAGTTATTTATTCTTTCTGTGCAGCCCGGTACCAAATGACCCAATCTATCTCTTCTTGTCACACTATTACTATTGTGATAGTGTGCACACCACTAGAGGAGCCACTAACTGAGAGGCATTACGTTTGAGTATGCGGCCATTCTTGTTGAAGTGTCAAATGCGTGTGCTCGACAAACTTTTGATTTGGAATACCTGTTTTGTTTTTCACCCATTGTCAGGTAGTCACCTGTCACAGGCTCTTCTTTGTGAGGAATGTTTTGTGTTAAGTGATACCTGGAGGGGGAGGCAGGTTGAATTGATCCATTAGGTTTACTCAATAAGGTGATATTTTTATAACCTGATTTGCTACTTGGTCCGAATAAAATTTCCACAGTATTCACAGACAACCAAAAGGAGCATTATAACTGCATTGGTTGTTGGAAACATCAGTGAGCTCCTAATTGGGGACTGTGTACAAAGATTGGCCAGATGACACCATGCTAACACAGGTTGAATTGACTCCCTTTCTGCATTCTGCACATGGATTCCAAGAGGTACATGGGCTCATTGTGTAAGAACAAATTAAGCAGACAGCATTGAAAAGGAGTTTCTGAGTGCAGAGCGGCTCGGGACAACAGACCGCTGAAGTCTGCTAAATCTGCAAACACTGCTTCTCCCCGCTATGTGGGGCTTTTCATCTCCCCAGATATCCCCTCTATAGCTTGCAAGACTGAGTCAAAAAGTAAGTACTTTTGGCTCTTTTCCCGTGAATGTCGGCACAATTTCTATTCTCTACATTCCTCAGCAAAGCCATGTCGGAATATCAGCTTTCATGATGTTCTAACGACAAGAGTCACTCCAAAAGTGTGCTTGTCCTTGAATGAGAATTCCTCCAGTCTTTGTTGCCTCCGCCGGTGGACCCTTTGATATGCACAAGTGAAGAAGGGGCGGATATGGTTTGAAATAGTAAAGAGTGGTCCGACTTGTTCGAGTTCAACAGGTGTGACACCACCTCGACAAAATTATTCAACCCCAAAGCCTGTTAACTCCGGTGTGGGGTTTGACAGTTGTGTAATATTTGCGGAGCTCTGTAGAATTAGATCTGCATCATTTGGGGCCGATCCAAGAGCAAATAAGGCAAACGTACAAAGTAAGTCAAAGCACACACAGCTGGCCCTTGAGACTCGGGATCCTGGGTAAACAAGTGTCCGGCATGCCTCGGCACAGCTCAGCCTTGGGGGCACACGAACCACCCCACAATGGCTTCCACACTCCAGTGCAGCGGGGCTTAGCAACATTTTATTACATTTACCCCCTTTCAATAGACTGCGGACCAAAAGAGGATCACAGAATTTGTCATCGGTCATAAGAATGTCATAAGATTACTGCGACATCTATGCCTTCTCAGACTCCGTAATTCTCCTTTTGTTGGAGAATATCCTCTGATTTAACATGGGAATGTATTCTTGTTTCTGCTACTCGTCATGTTGTGATTTATTTCGTTATTTATTCAATTTGTGGTTAAATGTTTGGGCTGTAAGTGTAACCATAATATTGTTAGATTGAGTTGATGTTGCTAGTGGGACAGCTTTGGGTGAGGAAAACAGGAAGTGACGTATGTTCTCTCCGATGTCACGAGACTGAGTTACGTACTTGTACTCAAAGAGTTATGCCAATAACATTTAAGTAAGCAAGATGCTTGAACCTTCCGCTCTGTCTGGTCAGTGAGAACGGAGCAGAGTGAAACAGTAAGAACAACCATCTGCGTATTGCCCACCGGCTGCGGTCTTTTGACAAAAACACAAACAAAAAATACATGTCTCAACCCTGTACTGTAGTGCTTTGATTTACTGCGGTCAAGCCAGCCTCCACTCGCAAAATCGATGTCAAGTGAGCCGCCACAGCGATCTTCAATACTGTGCATTACGGTAATCTGCCGACAGCGAGTGGCATGGGCCACCTTCAAAATAAAAGTGTATCCACGAATGCATAAACGTCATTTGTTTGGGTAAAAAGAAATTAATAAAAATATAAAATAAGTAATTTCTTGGCTGACTCTTACAACAGCACTAATATACACAAATACACGTTCAAGTGGAGATCATTCGGATCTGATGTCGGCCTCTGAAGTGACAAGATGACCTGCATTCTGACATGTTGATCTTTTAGCCCATTTTAGAACAACTGAAAAGAAGGAATCCAGCACCCGGCTCTCCACACAGACCACCCTCGTCGGATCAATTTTGAATGTTGAAATAAAAGATGATCTGAGCGCCCAACATGTTGACATTTCGATCGTTTTGAAAAAAATCCTAAAATTAGAGATTTCGTTATCCCGTGAGGGCCATAGGTCTGGAGATAACTACGGCACCCCAGCTATCCAACCAGACCACTTTGGTCCGATTCTGATGTGAAATTTAGGAATAAAAGGCCTCCAAAATAGGAGAATATGACCTAGGTCAAGTTGGTCTGGCGCCTAACATGTTGACATTTTCAAGCGTTTTGAAAAATTCCTAAAATTAGAGATTTCGTTATCCTGTGAGGGCCATAGGTCTGGAGGTGACTACGGCACCCAGCTATCCAACCAGACCACTTTGGTCCGATTCTGATGTGAAATTTAGGAATAAAGGCCTCCAAAATAGGAGAATATGACCTAGTTCAAGTTGGTCTGAGCGCCTAACATGTTGACATTTTCAAGCGTTTTGAAAAATTCCTAAAATTAGAGATTTCGTTATCCTGTGAGGGCCATAGGTCTGGAGGTGACTACGGCACCCCGGCTATCCAACCAGACCACTTTGGTCCGATTCTGATGTGAAATTTAGGAATAAAGGCCTCCAAAATAGGAGAATATGACCTAGGTCAAGTTGGTCTGAGCGCCTAACATGTTGACATTTTCAAGCGTTTTGAAAAAATTCCTAAAATTAGAAATTTCGTTATCCCGTGAGGGCCTTAGGTCTGGAGGTGACTACGGCACCCCGGCTATCCAGCCAGACCACTTTGGTCCGAATCTGATGTGACATTTTGGAATAAAAGGCCTCCAAAATAGGAGAATATGACCTGGGTCAAGTTGGTCTGAGCGCCTAACATGTTGACATTTTAGAGCGTTTTGAAAAAAATTCCTAAAATTAGAGATTTCGTTATCCTGTGAGGGCCATAGGTCTGGAGATAACTACGGCACCCCGGCTATCCAACCAGACCACTTTGGTCCAATTCTGATGTGACATTTGGGAATAAAGGCCTCCAAAATAGGAGAATATGACCTGGGTCAAGTTGGTCTGAGCGCCTCACATGTTGACATTTTCAAGCGTTTTGAAAAAATTCCTAAAATTAGAAATTTCGTTATCCCGTGAGGGCCTTAGGTCTGGAGGTGACTACGGCACCCCGGCTATCCAGCCAGACCACTTTGGTCCGAATCTGATGTGACATTTTGGAATAAAAGGCCTCCAAAATAGGAGAATATGACCTGGGTCAAGTTGGTCTGAGCGCCTCACATGTTGACATTTTCAAGTGTTTTGAAAAAATTCCTAAAATTAGAAATTTCGTTATCCCGCGAGGGCCTTAGGTCTGGAGGTGACTACGGCACCCCAGCTATCCAACCAGACCACTTTGGTCCGATTCTGATGTGAAATTTAGGAATAAAAGGCCTCCAAAATAGGAGAATATGACCTAGTTCAAGTTGGTCTGAGCGCCTAACATGTTGACATTTTCAAGCGTTTTGAAAAAATTCCTAAAATTAGAAATTTCGTTATCCCGTGAGGGCCTTAGGTCTGGAGGTGACTACGGCACACCGGCTATCCAGCCAGACCACTTTGGTCCGAATCTGATGTGACATTTTGGAATAAAAGGCCTCCAAAATAGGAGAATATGACCTGGGTCAAGTTGGTCTGAGCGCCTAACATGTTGACATTTTAGAGCGTTTTGAAAAAATTCCTAAAATTAGAGATTTCGTTATACTGTGAGGGCCATAGGTCTGGAGATAACTACGGCACCCCGGCTATCCAACCAGACCACTTTGGTCCAATTCTGATGTGACATTTGGGAATAAAAGGCCTCCAAAATAGGAGAATATGACCTGGGTCAAGTTGGTCTGAGCGCCTCACATGTTGACATTTTCAAGCGTTTTGAAAAAATTCCTAAAATTAGAAATTTCGTTATCCCGTGAGGGCCTTAGGTCTGGAGGTGACTACGGCACCCCGGCTATCCAGCCAGACCACTTTGGTCCGAATCTGATGTGACATTTTGGAATAAAAGGCCTCCAAAATAGGAGAATATGACATGGGTCAAGTTGGTCTGAGCGCCTCACATGTTGACATTTTAGAGCGTTTTGAAAAAATTCCTAAAATTATAAATTTCGTTATCCCGTGAGGGCCTTAGGTCTGGAGGTGACTACGGCACCCCAGCTATCCAACCAGACCACTTTGGTCCGACTCTGATGTGAAATTTTGGAATAAAAGGCCTCCAAAATAGGAGAATATGGCCTGGGTCAAGTTGGTCTGACCGCCTCACATGTTGACATTTTAGAGCGTTTTGAAAAAATTCCTAAAATTATAAATTTCGTTATCCCGTGAGGGCCTTAGGTCTGGAGGTGACTACGGCACCCCAGCTATCCAGCCAGACCACTTTGGTCCGATTCTGATGTGAAATTTTGGAATAAAGGCCTCCAAAATAGGAGAATATGACCTGGGTCAAGTTGGTGTGAGCGCCTAACATGTTGACATTTTCAAGCGTTTTGAAAAAATTCCTAAAATTATAAATTTCGTTATCCCGTGAGGGCCTTAGGTCTGGAGGTGACTACGGCACCCCAGCTATCCAGCCAGACCACTTTGGTCCGATTCTGATGTGAAATTTTGGAATAAAAGGCCTCCAAAATAGGAGAATATGACCTGGGTCAAGTTGGTGTGAGGGCCTAACATGTTGACATTTTAGAGCGTTTTGAAAAAATTCCTAAAATTAGAAATTTCGTTATCCCGTGAGGGCCTTAGGTCTGGAGATAACTACAGCACCCCAGCTATCCAACCAGACCACTTTGGTCCAATTCTGATGTGACATTTTGGAATAAAAGGCCTCCAAAATAGGAGAATATGACCTAAGTCAAGTTGGTGTGAGCGCCTAACATGTTGACATTTTCAAGTGTTTTGAAAAAATTCCTAAAATTAGAAATGTCGTTATCCCGTGAGGGCCTTAGGTCTGGAGGTGACTACGGCTCCCCGGCTATCCAACCAGACCACTTTGGTCCGATTCTGATGTTACATTTGGGAATTAAAGGCCTCTGAAATGTGGCAAAAATATCTTATTTCTGACATGTTGACGCCGGACAAGACTCTACTGCCGCCATGTTCTGCCCCCTCCCCTGCCTCCTGCCACAATCGGTGTCTCTCTCCCCGCATCTGACATCCGAATATTGCTTTGTGTGAATAGGCAATAATCACAAGTGCCCTTGGTTGTCTGTGGTTGCTATTTGTTTTTCTATTGTTTGTTATTTGTTTTATTTATTATTGTAGATCTGACTAGCGCGCAAGTCTCTCGCTGGTATTGTGTAGGCATCATTTCTGGTGACTACACTCGGTTCGAGGCACAAGACTGGAGTTTTCTATTTATCGGTGTGGTCCCTACTGAATGCTAGACTTCCTCAGCGCACCTTCACTGTCAGAGCGCACTGCAGGAAGCTCCACATTCTTCAATTTTTTCAACCCAAAAGACGGTAACCTTCCACCTAAAGTACTACCAAACAATAAACAATAGTGTCAGTGGCATACATCACACTCAACATACAGTATTTAGAAATTTATATCTCATGATTTTTATTCATAAATTTTAGCTGTTCAATAAATCCTGTTCAATGTAGTACATGTGTGCACTGTGGTTGAGAGAGGAAAGTAATTTCATCTGTGCTATACAGTATGTTAAACATACTGTAGAGCATATTTGACAATAAAAACAGAATTGACTTGTCTGTTGATTTTTAGCTTTGAAATTTTCAATGGCATCTCTGAAGCTATTACTCTCAAGTTTTGGAGGCCTTTTATTCCAAAATGTAACATCAGATTCGGACCAAAGTGGTCTGGTTGGATAGCCGGGGTGCTGTAGTTATCTCCAGACCTAAGGCCCTCACAGGATAACGAAATTTCTAATTTTAGGAATGTTTTCAAAACGCTTAAAAATGTCAACACGTTAGGCGCTCAGACCAACTTGACTTAGGTCATATTCTCCTATTTTGGAGGCCTTTTATTCCAAAATGACACATCAGAATTGGACCAAAGTGGTCTGGTTGGATAGCTGGGGTGCCGTAGTCACCTCCAGACCTAAGGCCCTCACGGGATAACGAAATTTCTAATTTTAGGAATTTTTTCAAAACGCTCTAAAATGTCAACATGTTATGCCCTCACACCAACTTGACCCAGGTCATATTCTCCTATTTTGGAGGCCTTTTATTCCAAAATGACACATCAGAATTGGACCAAAGTGGTCTGGTTGGATAGCTGGGGTGCTGTAGTTATCTCCAGACCTAAGGCCCTCACGGGATAACGAAATTTCTAATTTTAGGAATTTTTTCAAAACGCTCTAAAATGTCAACATGTTAGGCGCTCACACCAACTTGACCCAGGTCATATTCTCCTATTTTGGAGGCCTTTTATTCCAAAATGTCACATCAGAATGGACCAAAGTGGTCTGGTTGGATAGCTGAGTGCTGTAGTTATCTCCAGACCTAAGGCCCTCACGGGATAACGAAATTTCTAATTTTAGGAATTTTTTCAAAACACTTGAAAATGTCAACATGTTAGGCACTCACACCAACTTGACTTAGGTCATATTCTCCTATTTTGGAGGCCTTTTATTCCAAAATGACACATCATAATTGGACCAAAGTGGTCTGGTTGGATAGCTGGGGTGCTGTAGTCACCTCCAGACCTAAGGCCCTCACGGGATAACGAAATCTCTAATTTTAGGAATTTTTCAAAACGCTCTAAAATGTCAACACGTTAAGCGCTCACACCAACTTGACCCAGGTCATATTCTCCTATTTTGGAGGCCTTTTATTCCAAAATGACACATCAGAATTGGACCAAAGTGGTCTGGTTGGATAGCTGGGTGCTGTAGTTATCTCCAGACCTAAGGCCCTCACGGGATAACGAAATCTCTAATTTTAGGAATTTTTCAAAACACTTGAAAATGTCAACATGTTAGGCGCTCACACCAACTTGACTTAGGTCATATTCTCCTATTTTGGAGGCCTTTTATTCCAAAATGTCACATCAGAATTGGACCAAAGTGGTCTGGTTGGATAGCCGGGGTGCCGTAGTCACCTCCAGACCTAAGGCCCTCACGGGATAACGAAATTTCTAATTTTAGGAATTTTTTCAAAACGCTCTAAAATGTCAACACGTTAGGCGCTCAGACCAACTTGACCCAGGTCATATTCTCCTATTTTGGAGGCCTTTTATTCCAAAATGTCACATCAGAATTGGACCAAAGTGGTCTGGTTGGATAGCTGGGGTGCTGTAGTTATCTCCAGACCTAAGGCCCTCACGGGATAACGAAATTTCTAATTTTAGGAATTTTTTCAAAACACTTGAAAATGTCAACATGTTAGGCACTCACACCAACTTGACTTAGGTCATATTCTCCTATTTTGGAGGCCTTTTATTCCAAAATGACACATCATAATTGGACCAAAGTGGTCTGGTTGGATAGCTGGGGTGCTGTAGTCACCTCCAGACCTAAGGCCCTCACGGGATAACGAAATCTCTAATTTTAGGAATTTTTTCAAAACGCTCTAAAATGTCAACACGTTAGGCGCTCACACCAACTTGACCCAGGTCATATTCTCCTATTTTGGAGGCCTTTTATTCCAAAATGACACATCAGAATTGGACCAAAGTGGTCTGGTTGGATAGCTGGGGTGCTGTAGTTATCTCCAGACCTAAGGCCCTCACGGGATAACGAAATCTCTAATTTTAGGAATTTTTTCAAAACACTTGAAAATGTCAACATGTTAGGCGCTCACACCAACTTGACTTAGGTCATATTCTCCTATTTTGGAGGCCTTTTATTCCAAAATGTCACATCAGAATTGGACCAAAGTGGTCTGGTTGGATAGCCGGGGTGCCGTAGTCACCTCCAGACCTAAGGCCCTCACGGGATAACGAAATTTCTAATTTTAGGAATTTTTTCAAAACGCTCTAAAATGTCAACACGTTAGGCGCTCAGACCAACTTGACCCAGGTCATATTCTCCTATTTTGGAGGCCTTTTATTCCAAAATGTCACATCAGAATCGGACCAAAGTGGTCTGGTTGGATAGCTGAAGTGCCGTAGTCACCTCCAGACCTAAGGCCCTCACGGGATAACAGAAATTTCTAATTTTAGGAATTTTTCAAAACACTTGAAAATGTCAACATGTTAGGCGCTCACACCAACTTGACTTAGGTCATATTCTCCTATTTTGGAGGCCTTTTATTCCAAAATGTCACATCAGAATTGGACCAAAGTGGTCTGGTTGGATAGCTGGGGTGCTGTAGTTATCTCAGACCTAAGGCCCTCACGGGATAACGAAATTTCTAATTTTAGGAATTTTTCAAAACGCTCTAAAATGTCAACATGTTAGGCGCTCACACCAACTTGACCCAGGTCATATTCTCCTATTTTGGAGGCCTTTTATTCCAAAATGACACATCAGAATTGGACCAAAGTGGTCTGGTTGGATAGCTGGGGTGCTGTAGTTATCTCCAGACCTAAGGCCCTCACGGGATAACGAAATTTCTAATTTTAGGAATTTTTTCAAAACGCTCTAAAATGTCAACATGTTAGGCGCTCACACCAACTTGACCCAGGTCATATTCTCCTATTTTGGAGGCCTTTTATTCCAAAATGTCACATCAGAATCGGACCAAAGTGGTCTGGTTGGATAGCTGGGGTGCCGTAGTCACCTCCAGACCTAAGGCCCTCACGGGATAACGAAATCTCTAATTTTAGGAATTTTTTCAAAACGCTCTAAAATGTCAACACGTTAGGCGCTCAGACCAACTTGACTTAGGTCATATTCTCCTATTTTGGAGGCCTTTTATTCCAAAATGACACATCAGAATTGGACCAAAGTGGTCTGGTTGGATAGCTGGGGTGCCGTAGTCACCTCCAGACCTAAGGCCCTCACGGGATAACGAAATTTCTAATTTTAGGAATTTTTTCAAAACACTTGAAAATGTCAACATGTTAGGCGCTCACACCAACTTGACTTAGGTCATATTCTCCTATTTTGGAGGCCTTTTATTCCAAAATGTCACATCAGAATTGGACCAAAGTGGTCTGGTTGGATAGCTGGGGTGCTGTAGTTATCTCCAGACCTAAGGCCCTCACGGGATAACGAAATTTCTAATTTTAGGAATTTTTTCAAAACGCTCTAAAATGTCAACATGTTAGGCCCTCACACCAACTTGACCCAGGTCATATTCTCCTATTTTGGAGGCCTTTTATTCCAAAATGACACATCAGAATTGGACCAAAGTGGTCTGGTTGGATAGCTGAAGTGCTGTAGTTATCTCCAGACCTAAGGCCCTCACGGGATAACAGAAATTTCTAATTTTAGGAATTTTTTCAAAACGCTCTAAAATGTCAACATGTTAGGCGCTCACACCAACTTGACCCAGGTCATATTCTCCTATTTTGGAGGCCTTTTATTCCAAAATGTCACATCAGAATCGGACCAAAGTGGTCTGGTTGGATAGCTGGGGTGCCGTAGTCACCTCCAGACCTAAGGCCCTCACGGGATAACGAAATCTCTAATTTTAGGAATTTTTTCAAAACGATCGAAAATGTCAACATGTTAGGCGCTCAGACCAACTTGACCTAGGTCATATTCTCCTATTTTGGAGGCCTTTTATTCCAAAATTTCACATCAGAATCGGACCAAAGTGGTCTGGTTGGATAGCCGGGGTGCCGTAGTTATCTCCAGACCTAAGGCCCTCACGGGATAACGAAATTTCTAATTTTAGGAATTTTTTCTAAACGCTCGAAAATGTCAACATGTTAGGCGCTCAGACCAACTTGACCTAGGTCATATTCTCCTATTTTGGAGGCCTTTTATTCCAAAATTTCACATCAGAATCGGACCAAAGTGGTCTGGTTGGATAGCCGGGGTGCCGTAGTTACCTCCAGACCTAAGGCCCTCACGGGATAACGAAATTTCTAATTTTAGGAATTTTTTCAAAACGCTCTAAAATGTCAACATGTGAGGCGCTCAGACCAACTTGACCCAGGCCATATTCTCCTATTTTGGAGGCCTTTTATTCCAAAATGTCACATCAGATTCGGACCAAAGTGGTCTGGTTGGATAGCCAGGTGCCGTAGTTATCTCCAGACCTAAGGCCCTCACGGGATAACGAAATTTCTAATTTTAGGAATTTTTTCAAAACGCTCTAAAATGTCAACATGTTAGGCGCTCAGACCAACTTGACCCAGGTCATATTCTCCTATTTTGGAGGCCTTTTATTCCAAAATGTAACATCAGAATCTGACCAAAGTGGTCTGGTTGGATAGCCGGGGTGCCGTAGTTATCTCCAGACCTAAAGCCCTCACGGGATAACGAAATTTCTAATTTTAGGAATTTTTTCAAAACGCTCTAAAATGTCAACACGTTAGGCGCTCAGACCAACTTGATCCAGGTCATATTCTCCTATTTTGGAGGCCTTTTATTCCCAAATGTAACATCAGAATCGGACCAAAGTGGTCTGGCTGGATAGCCGGGGTGCCGTAGTCACCTCCAGACCTAAGGCCCTCACGGGATAACGAAATCTCTAATTTTAGGAATTTTTTCAAAACGCTCTAAAATGTCAACACGTTAGGCGCTCACACCAACTTGACCCAGGTCATATTCTCCTATTTTGGAGGCCTTTTATTCCAAAATGACACATCAGAATTGGACCAAAGTGGTCTGGTTGGATAGCTGGGGTGCTGTAGTTATCTCCAGACCTAAGGCCCTCACGGGATAACGAAATCTCTAATTTTAGGAATTTTTTCAAAACACTTGAAAATGTCAACATGTTAGGCGCTCACACCAACTTGACTTAGGTCATATTCTCCTATTTTGGAGGCCTTTTATTCCAAAATGTCACATCAGAATTGGACCAAAGTGGTCTGGTTGGATAGCCGGTGTGCCGTAGTCACCTCCAGACCTAAGGCCCTCACGGGATAACGAAATTTCTAATTTTAGGAATTTTTTCAAAACGCTCTAAAATGTCAACACGTTAGGCGCTCAGACCAACTTGACCCAGGTCATATTCTCCTATTTTGGAGGCCTTTTATTCCAAAATGTCACATCAGAATTGGACCAAAGTGGTCTGGTTGGATAGCTGGGGTGCTGTAGTTATCTCCAGACCTAAGGCCCTCACGGGATAACGAAATTTCTAATTTTAGGAATTTTTTCAAAACGCTCTAAAATGTCAACATGTTAGGCCCTCACACCAACTTGACCCAGGTCATATTCTCCTATTTTGGAGGCCTTTTATTCCAAAATGACACATCAGAATTGGACCAAAGTGGTCTGGTTGGATAGCTGGGGTGCTGTAGTTATCTCCAGACCTAAGGCCCTCACGGGATAACGAAATTTCTAATTTTAGGAATTTTTTCAAAACGCTCTAAAATGTCAACATGTTAGGCGCTCACACCAACTTGACCCAGGTCATATTCTCCTATTTTGGAGGCCTTTTATTCCAAAATGTCACATCAGAATCGGACCAAAGTGGTCTGGTTGGATAGCTGGGGTGCCGTAGTCACCTCCAGACCTAAGGCCCTCACGGGATAACGAAATCTCTAATTTTAGGAATTTTTTCAAAACGATCGAAAATGTCAACATGTTAGGCGCTCAGACCAACTTGACCCAGGTCATATTCTCCTATTTTGGAGGCCTTTTATTCCAAAATTTCACATCAGAATCGGACCAAAGTGGTCTGGTTGGATAGCCGGGTGCCGTAGTTATCTCCAGACCTAAGGCCCTCACGGGATAACGAAATTTCTAATTTTAGGAATTTTTTCTAAACGCTCGAAAATGTCAACATGTTAGGCGCTCAGACCAACTTGACCTAGGTCATATTCTCCTATTTTGGAGGCCTTTTATTCCAAAATTTCACATCAGAATCGGACCAAAGTGGTCTGGTTGGATAGCCGGGGTGCCGTAGTTACCTCCAGACCTAAGGCCCTCACGGGATAACGAAATTTCTAATTTTAGGAATTTTTTCAAAACGCTCTAAAATGTCAACATGTGAGGCGCTCAGACCAACTTGACCCAGGCCATATTCTCCTATTTTGGAGGCCTTTTATTCCAAAATGTCACATCAGATTCGGACCAAAGTGGTCTGGTTGGATAGCCGGGGTGCCGTAGTTATCTCCAGACCTAAGGCCCTCACGGGATAACGAAATTTCTAATTTTAGGAATTTTTTCAAAACGCTCTAAAATGTCAACATGTTAGGCGCTCAGACCAACTTGACCCAGGTCATATTCTCCTATTTTGGAGGCCTTTTATTCCAAAATGTAACATCAGAATCTGACCAAAGTGGTCTGGTTGGATAGCCGGGGTGCCGTAGTTATCTCCAGACCTAAAGCCCTCACGGGATAACGAAATTTCTAATTTTAGGAATTTTTTCAAAACGCTCTAAAATGTCAACACGTTAGGCGCTCAGACCAACTTGATCCAGGTCATATTCTCCTATTTTGGAGGCCTTTTATTCCCAAATGTAACATCAGAATCGGACCAAAGTGGTCTGGCTGGATAGCCGGGGTGCCGTAGTCACCTCCAGACCTAAGGCCCTCACGGGATAACGAAATCTCTAATTTTAGGAATTTTTCAAAACGCTCTAAAATGTCAACATGTGAGCGCTCAGACCAACTTGACCCAGGTCATATTCTCCTATTTTGGAGGCCTTTTATTCCAAAATGTCACATCAGAATCGGACCAAAGTGGTCTGGTTGGATAGCTGGGGTGCCGTAGTCACCTCCAGACCTATGGCCCTCACGGGATAACGAAATTTCTAATTTTAGGAATTTTTTCAAAACGCTCTAAAATGTCAACATGTTAGGCGCTCAGACCAACTTGACCCAGGCCATATTCTCCTATTTTGGAGGCCTTTTATTCCAAAATGTCACATCAGATTCGGACCAAAGTGGTCTGGTTGGATAGCCGAGTGCCGTAGTCACCTCCAGACCTAAGGCCCTCGCGGGATAACGAAATTTCTAATTTTAGGAATTTTTTCAAAACGCTTGAAAATGTCAACATGTTAGGCGCTCAGACCAACTTGACTTAGGTCATATTCTCCTATTTTGGAGGCCTTTTATTCCAAAATGACACATCAGAATTGGACCAAAGTGGTCTGGTTGGATAGCTGGGGTGCCGTAGTCACCTCCAGACCTAAGGCCCTCGCGGGATAACGAAATTTCTAATTTTAGGAATTTTTTCAAAACGCTTGAAAATGTCAACATGTTAGGCGCTCAGACCAACTTGTCGGGACCCAGGTCAACATGTCAGTTTTCAGAGATCTTTTATTTCAACATTCAAAATTGGTTCCGGACGAGGGTGGTCTGTGTGGAGAGCCGGGGTGCTGGATTCCTTCTTTTCGGATGTTCTAAAAATGGGCAAAAAGATCAACATGTCAGAATGCAGGTCATCTTGTCACTTCAGAGGCCGACATCAGATCCGAATGATCTCCACTTGAACGTGTATTTGTGTATATTAGTGCTGTTGTAAGAGTCAGCCAAGAAATTACTTATTTTATATTTTTATTAATTTCTTTTTACCCAAACAAATGACGTTTATGCATTCGTGGATACACTTTTATTTTGAAGGTGGCCAACGCCGCTCGCTGGCGGCAGACTACCGTAATGCAGAGCACTGACAATCGCTGTGGCGGCTCACTTGACTTCGATTTTGCGAGTGGAGGCTGGCTTGACCGCAGTTTTGATTTGACCGTTTAATGCTCGATATGTAACATGCTCCAAAATCTGTTGTTCTATGGCCTATGGATTTATGGCTCCATTATATCAATATCATTTTTCCCCATTGTTTAATGCGTAATGCAAATCAAAACGCCTCTGTGACCTGCTTTACGTTTGACACCTGTGCAGGTTGGCGATAGTACCCAAATCGTTTGACTTGCTAACGGGGGTAAAAGGAGCCGATTGGAATCGGCTGTCGCTGTAACAGTTACGATACTCAATGTTAAAATACCTGCCCGCTTTGTGCTTCGATTGAATACAGATGCTCCTCTTTGTGGTTAACATGAAATAATATATGCACGCACACGCACATCCAAGTGCTTACACACACGCACGACACGAACACGTGTGTTGAAATGAACAACGTATTAAAATAAGATTTGACGTTTGATCATATACCGGAGTATATCCAGCGTACAGTTGATTGTTTTTTTTTAAACCAGCGACCACCTCATCTTCAAACCTAAGTACTGGTCTAAGGTAGGACATAAGGTGCTATATTAATTGAGATGCGAGATCAAGTTTACGAAATGAACGCCAGGTGGCGACCTTTTCCATTCTCAAACCCTGGATGGCCATTGGACATGTGTAAAGGGGTTCTCATATCATATGGACAGACCTACAGTCCGATAGATAGATAGATAGATAGATAGATAGATAGATAGATAGATAGATAGATAGATAGATAGATAGATAGATAGATAGATAGATAGATAGATAGATAGATAGATAGATAGATAGATAGATAGATAGATAGATAGATAGATAGATAGATAGATAGATAGATAGATAGATAGATAGATAGATAGATAGATAGATAGATAGATAGATAGATAGATAGATAGATAGATAGATAGATAGATAGATAGATAGATAGATAGATAGATAGATAGATAGATAGATAGATAGATAGATAGATAGATAGATAGATAGATAGATAGATAGATAGATAGATAGATAGATAGATAGATAGATAGATAGATAGATAGATAGATAGATAGATAGATAGATAGATAGATAGATAGATAGATAGATAGATAGATAGATAGAATTCAAAAATTGAGGAAAAATCATGTCACAGCAGCAATAGTCATTCAACTTTACCTACTTTCATCGTGTCTTTCTCGTACATTTCTACACTACTGTATAGCTTACAGGGAATGTGTGTAGAATTACATTTAACACACCCTGTTGTATACAGTGCATTACTCATTATTTTATTTATTATATGTGTAGAGTCTTGTGAGGTCTAAGGAGCAGATTTTAATCTGACATTATTGGCACGCGGAAAGATGTGACCCACCTCTCCACCCCCTTCCTGGCGGTCTGAGCTGCTCCCGCGTCGAAATGATTGACACGGAGCCGTTTCGGCAGCCAATCGGAGAACGAAGCGTTTTATTTGCATAAAGCAGGCGCGCGCCATTGGCTGACTGCATGCTCCGGCAAAAAGTCCCTCGCGTGCCGTGATCCCGCAGGCGGCGCACGTCCGGAAGCTGCCATAAAAATAGAAGTTTATTTAAACCAAAATCTCGCTCATGTTTACTTATATTCAGTGTTCTAACGGCAGGATGTTGACAACAGTGAAAACATGTCAAGAATAAAAAGATATCTAGTAGGTTGTGTTAGTGAGACAGACGACATTTGGTCTTTTTTTTTTCACGAGCACCGACTAAAATTGGAAGCAAACATCCAAGCGCATTCCCCCGCTTTTCACCAGCACCCGACCCAGCCGGCCGCTCGGCCGGCTTTGTTGTTCTTCACGGCGGGTTGATTGAGCAGCGCGTGACTGACGGCTCGCGGGGGTGTTGGCCAATCAGCGTCTGGGCTCGCGCCCACTTGGCGGGACGGCGCTTCCATTGGCTGAGACGAGTGTGGGAAAGAATGCAGAGAAGCGTTCACACGATGTGGGAGCACGCGCGCCGGTATAAGTTGGTCCGTGGCGCGTGTCGGCCGCAGAATCGAGACGCTGCCACTCGCGTTTTGCCGGTGATACAATACTGACGAAGGGAGGACACTTTTTCTCCCTCCCCCCTTTTTTTTCCTTGAACAAGGCTGTTCGGTGGACGAACGTCGTTAAAACAAGAAGACCTTTCGTCAACATCTGATTCTTGCCGGATTTATCGACCTAACTCATTTCCCATAACTGATTAACGATGCCTGCTGACACCATGGAGAAGCAGACGGGGTCCCCGATGGCTGGTTCCCCCGCAAACGGCTCACACACCCCGGACAAACCCAAAAATGCCAGCGAGCACAGAAAGGTAAGTGACGCCCAATGTAAATTACACTTATGATCCACAATATTGCCGCGCTTTCTCGAACATTAATAATTGACTAAACAATGTGTCTATTTTCATTCCTTTGCAGTCATCCAAGCCCATCATGGAAAAAAGACGGAGGGCAAGAATCAACGAAAGCCTCGGTCAGCTTAAGACACTCATCCTCGACGCACTAAAGAAAGATGTAAGTCGACTTTGGCATTTTCACCTTGAAATCTTCTGTGGGTCTTTTGAAACAAAAACAAAGAATCGCTACTACATGGGACTGTAATAAAACTTGACCTGCATTCTCCCCAGAGCTCCAGACACTCCAAGCTGGAGAAGGCAGACATTCTGGAGATGACAGTGAAGCACTTGAGGAACCTGCAGCGGATCCAGATGAGTGGTCAGTTGAGTTTTCCTCTACTTTTAGTGAGCCACATTTTTACATGAGCGATCAGTCACAGCACACCAAATTCACACAAACATACTACATAATTAAATGTTTCGCCTTTTGTGTGATGGGCGTGGAATAGCTTTTTTTAATGAGCATTTATTTCAGGAAATAGCACTTTATAATAAAACACAGAGATAAAAACATTACAGTTGATTCCGTAATGTGATTCAAAAAAATGTTTATTTCTTATAATTATTTCAGAATAATTATTGAAAAGGAGTAGGAAGAAGGAAATCTTTTTGAAGCTCCCGCCCCTTCTCCCCTTCTCATCATTATTGTTCCAGTTAGCTTCTGTGTCGTTTCTTGTAGGATATGATTCCAAATTATGTAAAAATATGTAACATAGATACCTAAATCGTGGATGGTAACATAATAAAACAATTAATAGCACCAATGGTAAAACGAGTTCACCAAATAGAAGAACGAAAGGGAAAGAAAACCTTTTTAAATGAAACTGGATCATTTCCTCCACAGAAGTGCGGGTTAAAATGTTCATTGTGATCCAGTGGCATTCAAAAATGAGTCAGCGAACACTGAACAGTGAGAAGGCATCGCTAACATCAGTGTTCCTCCTCCCCTCTCCTCCAGCAGCTGCTCTCTCACCTGACGCCACCGTGCTGAGCAAGTACAGAGCCGGATTCAACGAGTGCATGAATGAAGTCACACGCTTCTTGTCCACTTCGGAGGGGGTGAACGTGGAGGTGAGGTCAAGGCTGCTCACTCACCTGTCCGGGTGCATGAGCCAGATGATGGCCATCAACTACTCGCAGCAGACCTCGTCCCAGCAAGCTCACATCGCCCAACCCCTGCACGTCCAACTCCCCTCTACTCTTCCCATCAGCCCCATGGCCTCCAAAGTCAGCCCGGCCGAGGCGGCTTCCCCCAAGGTGTTCGGTGGCTTCCAGCTCGTTCCGGCATCCGATGGACAGTTTGCTTTCTTGATTCACAACCCGGCTTTTGCTGCGGCCACAGCCCCGATGATCCCTCTGTATGCAAACGCCGGGCTGCCCTTGGCGGTCAACGGGCCCTCGGCAGGCACCGCGGCTTCGCCGGTACACGGCATGACTTCCTTCTCCGGCGGATCCCAGTCGGGAAGCCCGGTAGGAGTGAGTCCTGGTCCGGACAGTGGCGAGCCCGTGTGGCGGCCTTGGTAGCGAGCGCCTCACTTGCCACCGAAAGCCAGCGAGGGAACGCTAACATGGAAATGTGGGGACTGCCACTGTTAAAACGTTTGAGTTCAGACCTGCAGCTGTTACGAGGATCTAACCTGTGACTTTTCTGTTGCGCCACCCTGAAAGAGTTCACGTGGCACTTCTTTTTGTTTCGTTTTATGGAACAGAAGCCTTGGATGGAACGTTATCATTTATGACCAGTTCCAGTTGGAAGTTGGTGATGAAAGCCTGTACATGAAGAGGTGTTGATTTATAGGATTTTTGCTATAAAGTACTTTTTATAAAAAGGTTTAGTTTTGTACAGAGTTGTTCTTGATTGCGATACCAAAGCTGTTTTATATTGTTTTTCTGTTTGTTAAAGAAAAAAAAAACTGGTGTTCTGCCAGTGTTTGAATAAATAATGTTGAAAAATTCAGGATTGGTGTGAAGTCCATTTTTATACTGCTGTCAATCTCTTTAATCGGCGTGTTAGAAGATTACACACTCACTGACTTATAAATCTGTCTAAAAGTGAAAATTCCAATATACATTTTTTCTATATGAATTTTGACTTGTGTGCAATTTGAACTGGCAAATGTTCAGTCTTGGGGGGATTTCTTCACACCTGGCTGTAAGTGAGACAAAGGAGTGGATTTATTTTAACTTGTGTCTCACTCCTGTTTTAAAGGTACTGTCATTAAAAGTTCCAAAGCGGATCTCATTCAATATGCAGTGGGAGCTCGCCGAGTCTATTCAGAAGACGGGGATAAGTGCTCAGAGGTTAATGTCACTAACAGATTGGCCCTGTGAAAAGAAGAATATGGAGGGATCCTCTCATCCTTTTGTCTGTCAATTGTTCAAATCCACTCCCGTCCAATGGGCCTGCAAACTAAACTTGACTAGGGAAAACGAAGGAATTTGGCCAAGCAGCCGCATAAAATGCTCAAATCTGACTCGAATCTGACATTTACACCAGGGATGATTCCAGGATTTTTCACCCCCAGGCCTAAAGGGGGTCTTGACTGATACACAGTGGGGCTGAGAAAATAAATTATTGGTCTGTCCAGAATTGGAATAACCACATTTGGGCTTCAAAACTCTTGAAAAATAAAACTTTACTATTTAGTTTTTTTGCCCCATTTATCAATAATAATAATAATAATAATAATAATTCTAAAGTCTGAGTAAAGGAGTGCAACCATGTCCATTTGGGTGCAACTCACTGTAAGCACAGCAAAGGGGCTAGCAGGTAACAGTTTTGCGAATCCCGACGAATGTTAGCTTTTTCTCTGGAGCTGTTAGCTAAGCTAGCTAAACCAAGAGCACAAACTTACTTATGTAAATGAATAAAGACCACAAAAAAAAAGTCCTATTCTGATCATAAGGTACACACATGAGGTAGAGTTAGACATTCAATCAAGGCGTTACAAAAAATATTCCAAAAAATAGTAGAGATGAAATCCATTATTTTAGAAAACTGGATCCTATGTTTCACTGCTTTCCTCTACTTCTATCATGGTAAATGATTTTAAATTTGATGAATGGGATGTAAAATGTGCTCCAATTCTGGAACTACCCTAAGAAACATATTTTAGAATGTCAAATAAAATGCTGGAGTGATTTAACTGTTTCGCCATCTCCCGTTTACACAGCAGTTGAGTTGCACACTGCGCCCCATTTTAATGTCAACTCCCATCTTCCTTGAGTATAAACGTAACCCCTCCCTTCAGTAAAGTGGGCTCCAAATCCGGGATATATTTATGTGTGGTGGGCTGGTGGCGTGGTGCTTGCCGTGTGTCAGCCACCAGTGACTTGCAGCCACGAAGACCCCCCCCCCCCTCCCTTCTCCGCTGCTTTTGGGATCAAGTTACAGCAGCTCCGCTTTTATGGCCGCGCATGATGCGTGAGCGAGAATTTTGATTTGAAACCAGCTTTTGGGAACCATGATTTTGTCAACGTGAAATTTCTGTAAATCAGTTATTAAATGTCGTCGTTTTTAACAGTTGGATCGTGTTTGTCCCTGCGTGTGAGTCTAATTTTTCCTCATCCGGTCTGAATGCCCCGAAGATGACACCGTGTCGAAACGACACATTGAACGTCTCCTTTGAGAGGAACCACACTTAAACAGCAGTTGGCAGCGCGCGGAGCCTTTTGCGGTTTTTCTGACTGCCTGCGCGTCTGAGTCAATAGTTCAGCGATTGCCTTTGAGGAGCTGAGGTCGTGAGAACCGAACGAACTAGTCCGCCTGTGGTCGGGCACGGAGCCAGCCATTAAATCCCCGCCCGCAGGCCGCGAGCGCTGCCGCTTCGACTGAGGTGTGGAGGCGGACGCCCGCAAGTGAGCCTCACGGTCCGGTGGAAATGAATAAATAAATAAATAAAAAGCTCGGGTGGCTAGAAGTGTTTATCCAGGAGTCAACTGTTAAAACGAGTCGAGTGAGTCTATTTTTATCGACATTAGTGCGAGCGCTTAAACAGTCTACTGGCTCTCGTTTCATGAAATCATTTGACTCCGGTCCAGATTTGGTTTCACGGGAGGAATGAATGAAAACGAGCGGGAAAATCCCCTTGCCCGATGATGAAAAGGATTCCTGGGGAGGGTTGCATGTCCCTCGGGGATGTGGCCGTCAAATCCCACGGGAGCGGTGGCTATTGAGGGGGTCGGGGTCGTCAGAGGAGCCACAATCTATCACTCTCATTAGCGACTCAATGGGCCGTACGCGCGCAACACGTTGCCGCCAAGTGTTCACCATCAAATCTCCCTCCAAATTTACAATTGGCATTGTTGTATAGACGCGGCGGTGTTTACAGCCAGCACTTGAGTGCTTTTCGTATGCAAGTTGTGCTGCTACAATGACAAGTGCACGCATCTCTCTCACGCCCTATACTGTTTGTGCTTCCCGAGTTTTTTTTTTTGCAAGGCATCCTATTTTACATAAGAAAAAAAAATCACCACACACCAATAAACAATGTCACCAAAAAGTACAAGTAGGCCCACATACTAAATTAATGATGATCCCTGATCGATTTACTCATAAATTTACTCACTTAGTGTGAAATCCTGGCCTATTTAATTGAACAACAAAGTTGATGCGCTCGCAAAAAAAGCCACAAAGGTATTCGGTTGCATGAATTCCAACAGGTGGATACACTGGTTTAAGTTTACCTTCTGACCTCCTCTCATATAATGGAAGAACATTTAGTTGTTCCGCCTTCAGTTACCGCTGACACAGATTCTGGAGATGAACAAAGATATCTTTGTAATTAATAACTCATAATTTTAGGACAAATCAAGAGAAATTTCCTGCACTACCGCTGATAATCTCATTCGGCACCACTGCGCCTGCACCCTCTGTGGGAGTCACTTCACATTGAACCAGCCCACGGGACTGATGGGTGTCTTCTCATCATTAATAACTATCCATAGCTGCAGCCTCATTTTTACGTGCATAATTTCTGTCTATTTCGATGTATGCATTGACATACACATCTGTGTGTGTGTGCGCGTGCATGCGTGTGTGTGTCAAAACGCCCCAGGACTTGGTGTCAGCTCCAACATTTCAAACCCAAACTACAACTTTCCCCCTGCGGAATGAGCATGATGAACAACCAGCTCATCTACAAGATTTGCTTCATTCAGTATATGACAAAAATATTTGCTTCTTAATATGAAGACGCTGCAGGCCGACAATTGAAATTCAAATTGTCATGCGCATTGGCAGCATGTTCCGATGTGAAAAGGGCAGGGCAGGATGCAGGCCTGATGAGGGAAATGTGTGTGAATGTCAGTGTGTGTGTGGGGGGTGAGGGGGGTTCTGGATAGTCTTCTTTGCACCTGTTTTCTTGAGAAGCAGAGGGGGTGAGGCGGATATGGAAAAGGAGACAGACAGACGGGATGTGGAGGGCTGGGGGGTGGGGGGTGGGGTGACATGTTAAAAAGCTGTTGAAGCTCAGGAAAGCACAACTCGATTCCTCTCCTTGTGTGTGACATGTTTGCAGCTCGGCGAGGGAACTTCATCTTCGTCACTTCACATTTCCTGTCCGTCTTTGTATTTATAGCCTGACAACGCGGAACGAGGTGGCCTGTCGCATCAACCTTGATCAAGTATCCGTGGGCCACTTGGGCTCCAGTCTTTCCCCGCCAGTTGGTTACAAGGCGTGTGTCTGAGGTCAAGTTTGGCTTTTCAGCAGCTTCTCCACTTTCAGCGCACGGGGGCCCGCGGCCTTTTGCAGCGAATGAAGATTCCAGGAAAGAAAGTCAAAAGTTCTCCCCTGGCACGGGTCATCTTGGAAACTCCCAGGCGGCTTTGAAAGAGCCTCAGCATGTTTGATTTATGCATTTATCTATCGAGCGGGCATCCTTGCCTATCATGCAGTACGGGGCAGCTGTTATTCTATTTTAGTTCTAGATCGCTACAGCGGGAAGTCGCTGCGATAAATGCTTGACTAAAGGCACTCCCAAGTTGGCAATGTGAAAATTAAACAGCTTTTAACTATGATGAAGTCATGACCTCAGAGTTTGTACACTGGTTAAAAGAGTTTTTTTTTTAATGAGGAACCAAGATTGTATTGTACAAGCATTTATTACTAAAATGGCACCCAGTAGACTGCAGACCTCCACCATAATGGAAAAAAAAAATCACTGTCCATGGGGCACAACCCTGAAAAGAAATGAAAACCCTTAAAAGGCATGAAAATATCTCGTTTTTTTTTGTGCCCGGCAGCAGTTTAGTACACTTTTAAAAAGCAGTGCAGTTTAGTTTGCAGCTGCTATGCAGTCATTTTCATTTTAAAAAATTGTCAAGCTAATAATCAGACATGCTGGGTGCAGACCACTCTTATTATGGAGAGGCTGATGATCAGATTGCAACCTAGTGTGCATCTTCAGTTGCCAGAAGTCTGCCACGCCCACCTGCCCGACCTGCCAGGAGAAAACCAGCCAATACACAAACAGACCTGCCACACACACAAAAATTAACAGAATCATCCATCCATCCATCCATCCATCCATCCATCCATCCATCCATCCATCCATCCATCCATCCATCCATCCATCCATCCATCCATCCATCCATCCATCCATTATCATAAACGGTTCTCCTCCCGAGGGTCATAGGGATCCTGGAGGCTTTCCCAGCTGTCTTCGGGCAGTAGGCCGGGTACACGAACAAGCATTCGCGCTCACACTCAAACCTCGGGAGAAATTTGCATTTTGAATGAACATGCATGGCAGGCTGATTGAATAATCTAAATTGTTCCTCGGTGTGAGTGTGAGCACGGATGGTTGTTCGTCTCTGTGTGCCCTGTGATTGGCTTGCAACCGGTTCAGGGTGTCCTTGCCTACTGCCCGAAGACAGCTGGGATAGGCTTCAGCACGCCCCCCCCCCCCGCCCCCTGACCCTTGTGAGTATAAGCAGATCAGAAAATGGATGAATGGATGGATTTATTTTATATTTAAAAAAAAATAAATAAAAAGCAAAAACTGAAAATACCCCTCGATGAAGTCCTGACATATTCTGCTAAAATACAGTTAAAGAATATGTGGGAGATATTCAAGTTTACAAAAGTCCTCCCCGGAAGACAAATGGTAGTGAAGAGATTGAGAAAAATGTACCTGTTCTCTCATTTTGCCACTGTCTACATCTGGTTTGTGCCAGTTAAGATGCACATGTGCCTTTGTGTCTGTTTTCAGGAGGAGAATATGCATGTCTCATGTCAGACATGTGACGCAAAACCAGCTTCTCATCGCAATTGTGGCTAAAGCCGTCTGGTGTTTTGTCTGAGTCAGCGTACGCCACGTGACACACGTTCTCCCCCAAAGGAAAGAAAATGCAGGCTCAAGAAGGTCATAATGTAGCCAATGTGAAGAGGTGCAAGCCAGAGGCTATGACGGGCCTGTGGGCGAAATGCCTTCTCAGCTTGCTTAGTTAATCCAGCCCGGGTGATGGCCACACCTATAAAGCCATGTCAGTATCAAGCACTCCCTGAAGGCATCGGACGTGGCAGCTGGAGCCTGCTTGGATTCAAAACGCAGAGGATTTTGTTACACTTGCAGGAGGACTATCAAATGTCTATGGAAGTCCATTCATGTACTAATTTGAGAACAGTATCATTACACGGATCTAGGGTGCACCCGATTTGGCTGCCCGGGTACCCTAATTTCCTAATCTTGCAACAGAAAAAAAATTAGCATGTTCAACCTGTCAATGGGGGATTTTTATTTTTATTTGGGGGGGTGTTTCCCAGCATCCAAATCAGACGCTAAAGGGGAGTGAAAGTGTTGTGTTTGGCAGGTAAAATTCTGTCACCTCTGGGCAGTGTAATAAAACAGTGCTTTCCTGAAGAGCCAGATGAGAGAACCAAGGCCTTGTCATCTCGTCGAAATCAGGTGGTGACAGCTGCACTGTCTCTTTAGCACTGTGGGTGGAGGGCGAGGGTGAGTTGCGGGTGAGCATTGACTCTCAAACAGGATGTCCTGGTGACTGGCCCCATCTCATAGACTCTCCTTTGTGTGCGCATGTGTGTCCATGTGTGAACGTTTGGGAAAATCTTTCAAGCAGATGTGACCATGTTTGGATGCGGTTCCATCCAACCTTTTCATCTCCCTGCTTCTTCCTTTCCTTCCCATGTCTGCACGTCACTTCAATACACTTTTTTTGGCCTTTATTCTGCATTTGCTTTTTGTCGAAAGCAATGCATTTTGATAACTATCACTGCTATCACTATTTGCTGTAAAGTGTGCTTCGGCAGTAGGCGGGGGCACCCTGAACCGGTTGCCAGCCAAGCGCAGGGCACACAGAGACGAACAACCATTCGCGCTCACACTCACACCTCAAGACAATTTAGAGTGTTCAATCAGCATGTTTTTGGGATGTGGGAGCAAACCCAAATACCCGGAGAAAACCCATGCAGGCCGGGGAGAACATGCAAACTCAGCACTGTAAGGTTGACATGCTAACAACTGGACCACCGGGCCGCCCCCAATGGTATTAATTCAATTTACTGTTCATTTTGTCAATGGCTTAATGAGCTTCTTTCTCTGGTTTGTGGGCTGTGCTCTTGGGGGAAAAATATCAGAAAAAAATTTCACAGCCCCTGAAGACGGCTGCCCACCGGACGTCTACCTGCTATGCCCGACGGACAATCCAGCCCTGGGTACTACAAACAAACGGAAAAGAACGCAAGTTAAGCAACACAAGTTAGCACACCGACAGGGCAGGCTGAAACAATTGCACAAGGAACAACACAAAAATAAACTACTTACACACGGCCGAGAAGCGACAAAGACAACGGCCAGATTATTACACAACTAGAAAAACAGGAACAAGGGAACTGGTGGTGAGTAGAATAATAGCCCGGCATCTGTCCCCAGAAACTCCTGAGCTTAATTGCCCAGCCGATGGCAAAGCAGGCAAGGTGCGCACAAGAGGCTCCGCCCAACCATTAGAGCAACCTGGGAAAAAAAAACCCAGACACCAGGTAGGATCATGACAGTTGTTCTGGTGAAAGTGACCAAGACTCTTAAGTATTATGATATATGGACACTAGTATGGCACATAATACACGTAGAATCCAAAAATAGTGTATTCATATCTAATGTAGTAGGAGTTAACCATCTTCTCACAAGGATTATAACGAAAACTTAATTGACGCAAAATGTGTATTTTGAAATTGGACACATTGCATGTGCCAGTTCTTCAATGAGTCCCGCTTTTTTTCTTTCTTTCTGTCTTTCTTCTTCCCGCTACTTTTTCTTTTTCATACCCTGGGAAGGTAAACACTCTTTGTCTCTCCTTGTGTTGTTCTTGTAGCAACTGTAGAACAGTGTGTGCCCTACTTGTGGTTTCATTGCCCGGATTGTCATTCGGGAGGCACCGGAGACAAGTGTCAATAAGTGGATGGGCCCTCGCCAAACAAATGTGGCCAAAAGAATGGCTAAGAATGCAGCTGGGTACACACACACACACACACACACACACACACACACACACACACACACACACACACACACACACACACACACACACACACACACACTTACATTGTCTGGAGGCGCCATGGCTCAGTGGTAAAGTGGACGTGTTCAGTCCCCGGCCGTTGCGAGCTTGTCAAAGTGTGCTTGAGCAAGATCCTCAACCCTCAGTTGCTCCTGATGCCCCGTCATCAGTAGGTACTAAATGACGAAACAGTGTGAAGCGCTTTGAGTACCTACTGTGTATAAGTGACAGCCCAATCAAATCATCGACAACTCGTTTGCTAATCATTTCGAGAGCAAGGCCGACGCGTTAACCACTCGACCACCATTGAAAAATACTGTCTATCATCCTGTAAATGTTGTTTTGATAACACATTTATTTCATGGAAAATCTCCTAAACCATCATTCAACAACACTTTCTTTGAAAATACTCACAAGGAGTGAACAGTCGCCTGTGCTGCTCAAACCGCTTTTTAGTGATGTTTGACAACGGGATTGGAGAAAGTAAACAGTTCCATGTGTGTGCGTCTGCGCCTGGGTTTTTATCTCTGCAGGATGGATCGCCCCCCCTTCCAGCACAAGCCCTCATCTCTGGTCATAGTCTGCTCTCGAGGGTTTAAGAGACTGGGCCTCATGATGAATACGGTGATTACATACGCACACGCACACCCACACACACGTTCTTCTCAGTCTCAACTCATTCAGAACAGGAATCCCACCTTCTATGAATGTCCGGTTGTATGTCTGCACACTTCACACGACAGTAATAAAAAAAAAAAAATTATGAATGGCACAACTGTCAAAGTGAAAAGAAAAGGGTATTTTACCCATCCTGTCAGTCATGGTGCAGTCTCGGTTACATCCACCTGTCACAGATTTTTTGGGATGTGTACAGTGAAGGTGGATGACTTGAAAACATTGAGCCACGCATGTTATTAAGTCAATGGAGTTGTAAGTCCTGATTCGTGAACTACAGACGCTCCCCGACTTACGAACATCCGAGTTACGAACAACGGTACATACGAACATTTTTACGGGTATGTCGAAAAAGAAAAGAAAAAGTTAGATTTTGTATTTCAAGCCTTTTTGCGAGTACAGGTACTGTAGTACTTCTTTCCGCCGCTAATACCAACGTGAGGCGCTGTGAGAGCTCGCCCAGCATCCACCCCGAATCCGGCTTCCTCTGCCCAGTTGTTAAATATCTCGTGCATCCATTATTCAATATGGTTGGTGAAAAGCGAAAGGCTTCTAGTGAGAATGGTAGTGTAAAGAAGAGGCAAGCCATTTCATTTCAAATGAAAGTGGCAATAATAAAGAAGCTTGATGTGGGTGAGAAAATGGTGAGCGTTGCACTTGCATACAACATGAATCGTTCGACCACCGGTACCATTTATAAACAGAAATATCGGGAGCTTCAAGCTGAAGCCGCTGCTAGTTTAGCAGGCAGCTAACCCTCGAGCCCTGAAGAACGTGACGAAAAGCTCTCTCCCCGTTATATGGATGTCAAACATATAAGCCTTAAACATACATTCCAGACAAAATATAGCACTGAAGCAACTTACGAACGAATTCACCTTACGAATGATCGTTCGGAACGTATCTCGTTCGTAACCTGGGGAGCGTCTGTAATTGCCATGCTATTGAAGAGTAAGATATTTATTTACATTCTCGCCTTCATTTGATAAACCCGCAGATTACGATAAAATTAGAATACTGTACGTGGGGTGCGTCTTTTAAAATATCACACGTTGACTACGAAGCGAACTAAATTTCCAGCAGCACTGATTGGACAAGCAATGTCATGTGATCATCTGCAGCCAGTGATGGCCAAGCGGGCGTGTCATAACTAATTATCAAGTTGAGTTGCGTGTGTCTTACCCTCCATGGCAGAGGCTCTGTCGAACCCCTGAGACCGACTCACCGAACCACTGGGGTTTGATCGAACCCAGGTTAAGAAACACTGATTTAGAATGTTCAATCAGCCTGCCATGCGTGTTTTTGGAATGTGGGAGAAAAACAGAGTACCCGGAGAAAACCCACGCAGGTACAGGGGAGAAGTCAAATGACAAAAATGATTCATTTGTGCACTTGCACTGATCATCGTCAATCTATCCATTAATATATAATTATAAAACAATCAATGCCAGAATCTCATCGTTTTAGCAGCCGAAATCTCTTTGTTGACAATAAAATTGTGATCTGTTGGCTCTCTCAACCCCAGATGTGTCCGGGGAACACTTGATGTGCGCGTCACGGTTACCGTCTGTATATTTGTGTGCAGCATGCCGGGTCAACCCCCCTGCCGTGTGGCCGCGTGCTGACAGACAGCCCCAACGCGCCTCTACAATAGCGGATCTCTTCTGCGCCTGTGACTGTATCAACACAAAGTGGGATGGCTCCCTCAAGCAGAACTCGCAGTATTGATTACTCGGCCGAGATCCCACAGCCTCACTCTTTGTCCTGCGCTCTCTTTTCTGGCCTGCCAATCAATACCTCTTTGTGTTGATTTGAACCCATTGACAAATCACTCTGCCCCATTGCCTTTTGTAAGGCTGTCAATCAAGCGGAAGGTGTTGCCTTATTGGATCCTCATTCTGTGCAATACTTTCACATTCCAAGCTTGAAGAGTAGGTCTGAGTACCACCACCGCACAAAATGAACAGCAATGCTTTAATGACTGTGTGTCAATAAAATTAGTCTGTCAAAAAACAAAACAAAAAACAAGAAGTGAAAAGTAAATGCATGTTATTGTCTTTTTTTTGCATTAATTATGTTTATATCTATATTATTCATTCATTCATTCATTCATTCATTCATCTTCCGAACCGCTTGATCCTCACAAGGGTCGCGGGGTGCTAGAGCCTATCCCAGCTGTCTCCGGGCAGTAGGCGGGGGACACCCTGAATCGGATGCCAGCCAATTTCAGGGCACACAGAGACGAACAACCATCCACGCTCACACCTAGGGACAATTTAGAGTGTTCAATCAGCCTGCCATGCATGTTTTTGGAATGTGGGAGGAAACCGGAGCACCCGGAGAAAACCCACGCAGGCCCGGGGAGAACATGCAAACTCCACACAGGGAGGTCGGAGCTGGAATCGAACCCGGTACCTCTGCACTGTGAAGCCGACGTGCTAACCACTGGACTACCGGGCCGCCCATATCTATATTAATTATGAATTAAATTATTTTCAAAAATCCTAGCACTAATCATTTTGGGGTGAACTTTATTGAACTCATTTGACAAAATATGATGACCAAAACTTTAAATAATCTCAATCCAAAATTGTGTGTAACACATGGCGGAATGCCTTACGTGACATGGCAGCTCAGTACACACAAAGCCAATTGTAAAGGATTTGCTTGTAGTATTATAAATATATATATATTACTTACTAATCACATTCATAGTCAAACCTTAACATTGACGATAAGTGACAGCAACAATCTTTGGCTTTTGTAGCTGTAAGCAGATACAGGCAAGTGTGTTTATCCCACAGTGCGGTGCATCCTCTCATTCGTTGGCTTGTTTCCATGAGTCAGCGGTGGTGGTCAGAGGTTTCCACCTCTAGACACAACAGTCTGTCCGGGAAAAACAACTCTCTGATGCCTCAGTCTTCCTATATTGTCTAGGAGGATTCCTAGTTGCGAGAGCCTCATTGTTCCAGCGTCTTTGTAGTGCAGGTCCATTGCGGTTGAGGGGATTTCCTCTCGTGTGGGTATTTTTAAACCTGTGTGAGAATTCAAGGGAGCTCTCTGTATTGCTGGGGCACACGTGTCAGGTCACACGGACCCAGATGACGTACGCATGTCGGATAGAAGATCGGTCGTATCAAGGGAAGGCTTTATTGAAAATGAGATTCGCACGTCATACTCACAGCATGTTGAATTGAGATGGACGCCACATCTCCAATTTCACGGAGCGTTTTAAGGTTTGACAGCTCCATCGGTTTCGTCGAAGACGGATCTGCTTCGAGTATCGCTCGCTCAAGTGTTTCGGGGAGCTTGAGCGAACCACCTAGGGGTCTCTGACCTCTTAGGAAAATTGTCTCCTGCGGGTCCCTCCCCATGACAGCATCAATGGAGGCGTCCATGCAGCGGACAGGCGGCTGGGTGGGTGACTGGGGTGACATGAGGGAATAGACAGGTCATATTTCGAAGGGCCTGTCACCTCTGGATCAAATCACCAGTGAAGTCTTCTTCCGGATCACTCTCACCCTGTCATTGGTTGATGTCACATGACACTGCTGAGTGACCTTTAGCTACGTTGTCTGTCCAAAGATGTCGGTGTTAGTCTGTGTGTGTGTGTTCAAAATTAACGCTCAGTTTTCAAAAATTAGGGTCATAACCCAAAACTGGTCCCGGGTGAGTTTTTATGACTTGCTGATCAAACGCAGTCAGCTTATGAAGTTGCTGCCAAAATATTGCGCACACTTGGATGATCAGATCCAATTCAACTGCTGTATCAAAACAGAAATAATATGGTTCAGTTTTGACACCGGCAGAATGGTATTAATTAAACAGCAGGTTGATCATTGTGTTTTTTATTTTCATGTGAATTATTTGTGAGAACGTGTTTTCAAATGTTGTCAAGATGTTGCGGGTGGTCCGTGTACGATAAATGTATGGGTCTTTTGGCAACATTAAAATATATTTTTGTAAGTTTGTATCCTGGTGATGAACCACGTTTTTAACGATGGCAATTAGCTGAGAGCTTAGTTTTTATAAACCATTTGACTTTAAATTTATTTAAATGAAAACAAAAGGAAATCCCTCCGCGTATCTTTGTGACATGTAGCTAAAAGTAGACCAGCCGGTGCTTTAAGTCACGGTTTCCGCCTCCCATATGGCGCATCACAACCATCCCGCCATACAAAGGCAGTGTGACATCATCACATAGCTTAGTGGTGAGTCATGACGCAGGTCAACACTTGAATGTCTTTTTCACACACTACTTAACTTACTAATGGAATCAGGACCCCCCCCCTTGCCCCCCCACACCCCCTTCCTGCCCGGAGGGATTTACATTCAAACAATTACATTTCTGTGTTTACCATCTCCATTTTATCTGCATGCTGACAATCACAAGGTCTTTAACCTGTAAATAAGTTCGTGTTGTGCAATGAAAAAAAAAACATCTTAATTGTTTTTTTCTGGAATTGTTGATGTGTATTTGGGTCTCTACGTTGTCATTTTGAAGTTGTTTTTGTCACCCATTAAGATATATTTGCTGTGCACGTTTCTATTTCTTTAGACATGCCAGATATTTTTGTCAGTCTTGGCTGCACTTAATGAACTATTTGGAGAAGGAAAATGACTTCAATGTTAACCCTTACAAAGACAGCGGTTACTACAGTGGACAGCTTGAACGTGTGATCAGGTTACAGGGTGCATGAAAGGGTTAAAATGAGTTCTCAAAGTCAACATTTGTTAAGTGATGACTACATTTCAGTTGGAATCACAGTAGTGGGTTGCATGGTGACCGAGCAGCTTCCTCCCACAGTCCATAAACACGAATGTTTGGTTAGTTCGTCTAAATCAGGTGTGCCCAAGTCTGGTCCTCGAATTTGGCTTGCTGTGACTAACCAATTACAAGTCTAGCCTCAGGAAGAAACAAAACCAAAAACAGTCCCATCGCTAACGTAGTTACGTTGCATCAGCCAACACATGCTGATTTTGAAGTCCCCGTTGTAGATTAGATTGTCATGTCAACACATAAGGGTAAAATCTGATTGGCCAGAGAAGCTAACATCCACATATAGTACTGAAAGTAGTTCGCTCAAAAAAAACGCAACTAAATTAAGACAACTGGCTGTCAGAAATAAACTAATGCAATGTCATGGAATACATTTTAGAATTAAGGTTGTAAATGTAGGTCACTGCTTCTAATAGCATTTGGGGCAGCAGAGACGGACGGCTTTGCTGATGCTGATGATCCACCACGGGATAAGATACAACACAGTTAGCATCCTACGCAGTCACATGCCTCATTCATCTTTACTAAATGCATTATTTTTATGCACAACTAAGTCATAAAAGAGCTGAGTGTGCGTGTGACAGAGCCGCCGATATCAGAACTAATATAAATATGGCCTTGGAATGTCCCATCGGGGGGATGCTTCCCACCCTTTCCACACTTCCAGCCGAGCACAACAGACAGTTTGCAAGTTAGCTTTGTTTGGAGTAGCATCATTGAAAATAAAAGTTCTTCGATGTAGCGACTTCATTCCCTTATCCTCTCTATTATGTTAAACCAAAAGAAAGGGCTCTGATTGTGCAAATTAATATAGAAGCAGGTGGAAAGAAAGCCTTTGTTCATGACTTCATGAAGAATTCCCCCACTTTACACGCCGGCTTTTTCACTGGCCGTTTACTCCCTGTGCAGGGCAATGGAAACTTGATAAAAAGTGTATCTTACCATGAAATGAGTAAGCACAGATAAATGGCCAACGCGAGGTTTTGTCTATCAATGCAGTCAGTCTATTGGGGGTCCAGCGGCTGGGCAGGTTCGGACCATATGTCATCATTCCGAGCCTTTGTGTGGGCGTGTCTCTGTGGCAACCGCATCAGCTGTGGTCATTGTGTGGGACCATTCAATGGCCCATATATTCATTGCGGGGCAAGAGTGGGCCCTGCAACAGAAACAAATTGATACATACAAGCCCCCAACCCCATTTGGCCCGCATGACGCATTTCAAATGGTTAAAAAAAAATACGATGACATTCGAGTCTGTTCGAAATGTTGAGAAAGCTTGGTCACCATGGCGACTCAGCAGCCAAAGCAGGCCATGGGCCATTAAACTCCAATCAGATGTAAATTTGGGCTGCTCCCACAGCTGACACAAATTAAACAGTTTGTTTGCCAATTCACATGTCATCTTAATGGCTTTTTATTCCCCGGGCCTTTGTTTAAATGACGAGACTTACAAACCTTCATTGCTTTATTATATGAGGTCACTTGAAGATGCCTGTGGATTGCCTATTTATTACTCACTCACCATCTGATGGATAATGTTGATAAAGATGTGTCTCCTGTATGTAATCATTATTAAATGTGTTGATTTATGAATATTTTTGAATTGGCTGTTTCCTCATTCGTATCATTGGCAGTTGGAACGAAAGTTATTCGTCGTTTCCTGTTTGTTATCAGAAATACTTTACTGTCTTTTTATGGTGCAAATTGAATGAGATTGGAGTGCAAAAACAAGTTATAAATAGAAAATAAATAAGAGAAAAGGTATACGAAACAAGACTAGCAGGTCCAATAGCTGGTAGGCGGAGTGGCTGTGCCACCTCTGATTGCCTCGTCACCTCTTCTATGTTAAGTGACTTTTCTCCATTTTTTTTGTTTATGACGGATCTTTTGACAATATTTTTCTTCCGTCATTCTGAACAATATCATGCTAATGGGATAGTTTAGCTCTAAGTGGAGGGCAGCACTCTACCTGGAATGAATCTTGTTTGTTCAATAATTGCTGTGAAAGTGGGCCTCAAACCCCCATCGAGCAAGCTTTAATTCTTGCCAAAGCATACAAGTACCATAAGCCTTGCAAAATAGTGTCTCTCCCACCCCTCTTCCAAAAAAAAAAAAAAAAAAAAAAACAGAGGCAGAAGTACAATTTGACGTTGATCACTGCGTTCGATATTTCTGTCATAGCTGTTGTTAAAGTGACACAAACAAACCTGCTCAATAATTAGTTCCCACGGAGCGACTCAACTGACACCTCTAACATGATCACTCATTAAGAGGGCTGGATGCACTTTTGATTTGACAACAGGGAGTCATTATGAGACTAACAATTGCACGGCATTGTTACACATTTTGTTTGTTGCTGCGCCAAGCGTGTCATGAGAGTAGACTTGCGACAGCACATAGATGTTTGTGTGGTCCAGTAAGCATTCCGTCCTCAGTAGACGACACACCCTCTTAGTACAGTAAAAGTCTTTCTGTTGTGCGCAGTCTGAGCACAGCGTGAGCTTTGTACTGGCTCGGGCCCAAGATGACCTGCGACCTGACAGTACCCGTAAAGCAGCTGCCTCCCCATTGCTCGCTTTTTTTGTTGCACAGTGCAGCTAACCATGCCTTGGCGTCTTCCACGCAGGGCACACGGGACGCTAATTTGACACTGGGATGAATAACAGCCAGGGCCAGAAGAACAAACACTCTCATTTACATTAAGCTTTGTTTTCATTGCATGGCTCACCTCCCTGAGGGATTTGATTGCTTTATTAATGCACTCGCTCGTGTGTGTGTGTGTGTGTGTGTGTGTGTGTGTGTGTGTGTGTGTGTGTGTGTGTGTGTGTGTGTGTGTGTGTGTGTGTGTGTGTGTGTGTGTGTGTGTGTGTGTGTGTGTGTGTGTGTGTGTTTATGTCAACAGTTTTCCTTTGAAACATACATCCTTGTCAATACTTCTTGTTTAGGGTTCGGAGGAGCTCATCCTGTGAGGCAGGGGTGAGGAACCTTCCTATCTGGGGCCTTTTAGGTTTGTCCTCAGAGGCCCGTGAGGGTGATTGGTATTGATTGGTATTGGGAGAGATGTCTGCTTAGCTGAGCCTTGTCTACGTGCTCTTGAGCAAGGCATCAACCATCTGCAAAGCTCCCCAGCTGCAACACCAATAAGCTGTCCCCAACACCTTGACATTTCTCTGTTGTCTGAAGGGGCTGGATGATCGATTGATGGATAGATCGATGAATGCTCTCCTGTTGTCAGTGCATAGTTCTACAGTAGGCTTACACAATCAAACAATATCCGACCAACCATCTTAGCAGCAGCGACAAAATGAAGATCTAAAATACACCGTATGAAGATTGTACTTAAAAGAAATATTAAATAAAAGTATATGACAACTGATGAAAATTACACCACACTAATATTTTGGAATTAAAATGTGTGGGCGTGTGGTTACATTGAAAATACATTTATTTTTCATCCATCCATCCATTTTATAATCTGCTTATCCTCACAAGGGTCACGGGCGTGCTGGGGCCTATCCCAGCTGTCTTCGGGCAGTAGGCGGGGTACACCCAGAATTGGTTGCCAGTCAATTGTCGGGCATACATCGACGAACAAACTCTCACACTCACACTGAGGGACAATTTCAAGTGTTCTATCAACCCGCCATGCATGTTTTTGGAATGTAAGACGAACCGGAGTACCTGGAGAAAACCCACGCAGCACTGTGGGAACAAGCAAACTCCACACAGGAAGGCTGGAGTCATAATCAAACCCTGCATCTCCACACTGTGAAGCCGATGTGCTAACCAGTCGACCACTGTGCCACCCCTGGGTTATTTTTTACATAATAAAATACATTACATTCTAAATTTAAAAAAAACACAGTAAGATACTATTAAAATTGTAATTTTAATACAGTAATTAAAAAGTCAATATGGAGTGAATTGTACTTTCAATGCCACTTCAATATTTTTACCAAAGCAACATTTTTTTAAATCTTTAATTATTCATGTTATTTTGTTTATTCCACCGTAGTCCACGAAATGCTCTCCTGGAATCAGCCCAAATGACAAGAGGCCATGAAAAAGAATGAAAGGAAGACAGGAGGCAGCACATACTGTCTGGAAGTCTGGTGTCCGCACAGAGCTGCTGCTTGTCCACTGGTGGCTGTGGAGGATGCATTAAGCTCCACATTGAGCAGCCCGCATGTGAGTGACAGGTCTCTACAGCCGGTGTCACCCCTCTCCTAAAAGGCTCCACAGATCATCCCACTCTTCTCTCGCCCATCTGGCTGCCTGAGCCTAACAAGGCCTGTCCTTTGCCTCAAGGAGGAGCATAAAGAGAAGAAGAGAGGGCGAGGAAAAGTTAAAGACTCAAATATCCCATCAGATTCTCCATGGTCTTTGGGCTCCAATTATTCACAGCTTATCTTTTCAGCTCGGCTGATCTCCAAATGAATAAAGCGCGGGCCGTATTACTGACGGCCGGGTGCACCTCTAAAGGGGCTGAAGGAGGATCAGGACTGTGGGTTAGGGTGTCAATCCGGCCCTGACCCTCAGGGTTAGGGAGGTGGCGTTATGTAGTGACAGCACCTAGGCATCCCCTTGTAGCACCTCCGTTTACAAGCCATGTGGCTAAAGGAAAAGGGCAATCGCATAAGAGGAGGCTTCTGTCCATTGCAAGCCGAAAGAAGAGACTGAGAGGAAAAAAATCTGTAATGACTAACTCCTGACTTTCAAGAGAGCTCCAGCGAGTGCCGTGAATGAAGTCAAATGGTTTAATCAGCACAGTGAGGTGTCCAACTAAGCAACAGACAGACACAGTGGAATATAAGTGAAAGAAAAAAACATCAGCATTTTTGACTGGCAAGGCACTAAAATTAAAACAAGAAAAGTTTGTGATTATGTTACAAACTTGTATGGATAACAATCATGCTATTATGACAGAAAAGTTCAAGTGTCTTTGAATACAGTATGTATAGTTACATACTGTCGCGTCCAAGGCGAAGTGAAGTGACATCCCTCCTTGTTTGGGGCCCCACTCTTGGCACAGAGCCGGGGTACAATATATGACACTGGTAGTTTTCTGGGAGGTCCATTGCATTCCGAGAGCTTCCAACAACTCTCAGGTCTCCTGACAAGTGTTGCTGATGATTCCCTTCTCCGCAGATTCTCATGCCAGCACACAATGCTGAAACAAGCTGCTATGTCTAATTCAATTAATTGAATTAGGTGCACTGTGAGGGCTATAATGAGTGAGCAGAGAGGAAGGGAGAGTGGATGTGTGGAAGAAGTGTACTTGGTCTCATTCTTAATGAAGGCTTTAGTATCTCTTGGATAACAAATTCATTTTGTGTCACGCTAATGTCTAAAATGTCTGATATTAAAGTACAATTATTACAAATGATTCCTTATTTTTAAATACTTAATGCTCCATACTATTTACCGTCACCTGTTAAAGCTCTTTATCTAGCTAGCTAGCTATCCATCCATCCATCCATCCATTTATCTATCCATCCAGCTACCTAGCTGGCTAGCTAGCTTGCGAGCCACATCAGCTTTTAGAACATCTAGTTTTGAAATCACAAATCAAGAATAATAATTTCTTCCACTATTGTTGAAGTTACAGAAACAACTTGACAAGAAAATGCTTGCGATATCTCATCGTTATAATTTATTACATTTTGACATTTTGGTACAGCTTTAAGCTTGATTTGCTTTCGTGGGCCACATAAAATTATGTGGCGGGCCAGATCTAGTTCCCATACTTTCAATTTTACACCTGTGAGCTCAAGTATTTATTGATCCGCAGCACAGGTGTCAAACTCTGGTCCTCGAGTTTCGCTATGCCACATGTTCGAATCTCGATGTTTCCCTCCTCCAACACACTTGATTCAAATGAACATGATCGTTCAGGCTAACTTCTTAAAGGGATTGTGTCCATATCCCAATATTTTATTGATACTTTTTACCTTACATTAATTATCTTAAAAACATTTTTTCTAAGTATTTATATTGAGGTCATATTTGCAGATTTTTATCTGAAGATCATCTTGGAATTCTCCATTTTTGAGAGATAAACGTACAAATAAGTAATCGTCTCCAACTGACAGTCTTGTTCTCCACATACTGAGCCTGTGTCACAGACGCTAAATAGCAAAGTAGTCACGGCTGACAAGAAAATAGAAATGGTTGGAGAAAAGCAGCCTTTCTGCTTTTTCAACACTTCTGTCTTCAGCTGTGAAGTATCTCAGACCTATGAGGCCTTTAGTTTCACCCAAGCTCCCAAAAGGCCTCCTGCTGCTCTTCCAGGACCCTCGTCTTTCGCTGCACAAAAAAAGCCCCTCAAACATTTGACTTTCTCACAGAAACAGCTCGCTAAATGGTATTTCTCTAATGGACTCCTGCTAGGGTTCATATGCCTTGTATAGCCACATTGCCCAAAGTTGAGTCAACACAATTACCATGAGAATGCTCAAGAAGAAAGGCCCAAAAAGGTTGTTTTTGAATAAAAATCGGAAACTATAGAATTCTTTGTTTTCCGAAGAAAAAAAAAATCAGACATCGATGGTCATTTTTTTCTTTTGGAAAAGTGCTGCCGAATGAATGTCTTATTTACATGCCAAAGGGAAGGGCGGTGGTTTTATAAGGATGGGAACGCAGAGCCGCCTTTATAGGAGGTGCTGGTTGCGCAGGCCGTAGCTCAGCCTGCATCCTCCCTGCTGGGCCGCGGTTAACAAGGCCTGTGCTGAATTAAAGAATGGCAACGAGTTTTTAATTGGTGACACATTAAATTTATCAAGCTGACAGCAAAGCGAGTGCACAGCAGCCTTTCTTGTTTTGTCCTTGCGGGTGCACTACTTCCCTTTAAGTACCTCTGCACGATAACCCACCCACCCCTTCCCAACCCATCTTCTTGAGATCCTTCACGTGTGAAGAGAGAAGAAAAACATAATAATCACGCATCGAGTTGAATGATAATACTGAATTATTCATAAGGCTCTCGCTTAAGTGTTGGATAAATCAGCCCCTCCTCCCCCCACCCGCCTCCCATTTCAACAAAAGCGTCTCTTTGTGACTCGGGCCAATCAAGCTTAGCATAAAAACAAATACGTTTTAGGTCTTTTTGTGCATCGTGACAGAAGTTGTGCCAAAGCCTGAAAAGTTATTAAGAAGTGTTTAATATTTAGATGAGAGGGCTTTCTACTTGCCGCCGATGTGTGGCCCTCCCGTACAAGCGAGCAGCATGTGGCTTAACACTTCATCATGACACTCAGTGTTGCTAATGTGTCTTTAAGCCATGAATATATTTGCGTTTTAATATATATTAATACTGACCCGCGACAACAATAAGACAAGCTCTTTGCACAAGACGTACGGCATGAATGAATAATTACCGTAACCTGTTAAATCTCTTTATCTAGCTAGCTAGCTATCCATCCATCCATCCATTTATCTATCCATCCGGCTACCTAGCTGGCTAGCTAGCTTGCGAGCCACATTAAAAACTTTTAGAACATCTAGTTTTGAAATCACAAATCAAGAATAATAATTTCTTCCACTGTTGTTGAAGTTACAGAAACAACTTGACAAGAAAATGCTTGCGATATCTCATCGTTATAATTTATTACATTTTGACATTTTGGTACAGCTTTAAGCTTGATTTGCTTTCGTGGGCCACATAAAATTATGTGGCGGGCCAGATCTAGTTCCCATACTTTCAATTTTACACCTGTGAGCTCAAGTATTTATTGATCCGCAGCACAGGTGTCAAACTCTGGTCCTCGAGTTTCGCTATGCCACATGTTCTAATCTCGATGTTTCCCTCCTCCAACACACTTGATTCAAATGAACATGATCGTTCAGGCTAACTTCTTAAAGGGATTGTGTCCATATCCCAATATTTTATTGATACTTTTTACCTTACATTAATTATCTTAAAAACATTTTTTCTAAGTATTTATATTGAGGTCATATTTGCAGATTTTTATCTGAAGATCATCTTGGAATTCTCCATTTTGAGAGATAACGTACAAATAAGTAATCGTCTCCAACTGACAGTCTTGTTCTCCACATACTGAGCCTGTGTCACAGGCGCTAAATAGCAAAGTAGTCACGGCTGACAAGAAAATAGAAATGGTTGGAGAAAAGCAGCCTTTCTGCTTTTTCAACACTTCTGTCTTCAGCTGTGAAGTATCTCAGACCTATGAGGCCTTTAGTTTCACCCAAGCTCCCAAAAGGCCTCCTGCTGCTCTTCCAGGACCCTCGTCTTTCGCTGCACAAAAAGAGCCCCTCAAACATTTGACTTTCTCACAGAAACAGCTCGCTAAATGGTATTTCTCTAATGGACTCCTGCTAGGGTTCATATGCCTTGTATAGCCACATTGCCCAAAGTTGAGTCAACACAATTACCATGAGAATGCTCAAGAAGAAAGGCCCAAAAAGGTTGTTTTTGAATAAAAATCGGAAACTATAGAATTCTTTGTTTTCCGAAGAAAAAAAAAATCAGACATCGATGGTCATTTTTTTCTTTTGGAAAAGTGCTGCCGAATGAATGTCTTATTTACATGCCAAAGGGAAGGGCGGTGGTTTTATAAGGATGGGAACGCAGAGCCGCCTTTATAGGAGGTGCTGGTTGCGCAGGCCGTAGCTCAGCCTGCATCCTCCCTGCTGGGCCGCGGTTAACAAGGCCTGTGCTGAATTAAAGAATGGCAACGAGTTTTTAATTGGTGACACATTAAATTTATCAAGCTGACAGCAAAGCGAGTGCACAGCAGCCTTTCTTGTTTTGTCCTTGCGGGTGCACTACTTCCCTTTAAGTACCTCTGCACGATAACCCACCCACCCTTCCCAACCCATCTTCTTGAGATCCTTCACGTGTGAAGAGAGAGAAAAACATAATAATCACGCATCGAGTTGAATGATAATACTGAATTATTCATAAGGCTCTCGCTTAAGTGTTGGATAAATCAGCCCCTCCTCCCCCCACCCGCCTCCCATTTCAACAAAAGCGTCTCTTTGTGACTCGGGCCAATCAAGCTTAGCATAAAGACAAATACTTTTAGGTCTTTTTGTGCATCGTGACAGAAGTTGTGCCAAAGCCTGAAAAGTTATTAAGAAGTGTTTAATATTTAGATGAGAGGGCTTTCTACTTGCCGCCGATGTGTGGCCCTCCCGTACAAGCGAGCAGCATGTGGCTTAACACTTCATCATGACACTCAGTGTTGCTAATGTGTCTTTAAGCCATGAATATATTTGCGTTTTAATATATATTAATACTGACCCGCGACAACAATAAGACAAGCTCTTTGCACAAGACGTACGGCATGAATGAATAATGATTAAAAAAATCCCTACAATTGAAAAACTACAACCACACTGAACATAGAATATCATAACATTATGATGCAAGTCAAAGTTAACCAAAGTTTTTTTTTAATAAGTGTTGTCAATTTGAAATCGATACGAATGGAGTTAATGAGATACAAAAACTTTTTCCCACCCGTTTACGACTATAGTAGATAATTAACCCTTTTATGCACCAATAATGATAACCTGGAACCTGATAACATAATAAGCTGTCCATTGTAGTCCCTGAAAGGGTTAAACGTGACTCGGATCAAAATGACCCAGGATTGTTATTACTGTTTCTGAGAAATTATCATAATTTGAGGCTTAATGAATAGAATAAGAACTGAGCTTTTTTTTTTTATCTCAAAGGCAGAATTAGATCTCATTAGATGGTACTGAATGCTATGGCCAGTCGGCATGCAGCGTATCTTGTTATTCTTTTAAGAAGGCACTCAATTTCTAAAATCAAAATATTGTCTACAGGTATGTGAGCGGCTGACAACTCGGTCTGTAAAGTAAACATGTATCTAAAAATAACGACAAAAGGCATCTGCAGCATTTCTTAGAATGCGATTTTTCAAACAGCATTCAAAACGTAGGAGTTTTAATTTACTCTAATTTACCCAGGTTGCTTATTCCCAACAGAGCTCTCCCCTCTTCAGAGACAATTCCCACGACCCGTATTCCTTGTCCAACAGCATTCAAAAGTAGGAGTTTTAATTTACTCTAATTTAACCCAGGTTGTATTCCAACATTGTTGCCCTTCAGAGACAATTCCCAAGGTGGGTTGCACTGCTCAACATTTAAAAGGAGTGTGTTTTTGTATAAATCCTAGTTATAAATAGTTTGAAAGCATTGTTGCCTCAGGGACCTGAATAAAGTTGCAGGGTAAAGTGCACTGCTCTTGAAAATCCAAATGAAAGAAAGGGAGCTAGGCGAAGGAGGTCTAATGAAATATTTAAGATGGGCCTATAGGGACTTGAATAAAGTTTGCAACAATGTAGTCCTGCCGGCCCTCCATCCGCGGCCCCGAGCGTTGGGGCCTGTCGCCACAGATGTGAGGAGTCCCATATTGAGGCTGATTGCAGCTCTGCTCAGCTGTTAGCAGGCGTCCCATTCTGGCCACCATCCATGGTTGTGCCTTTTGATCCACAGAGCTCAAATGTACACCGAGCTGATTGCACAGCAACGCCTTTGTGTCGCCAACAAGAAGGCGCCGCCTATTCTGGACCATCAAGGTGCAGATATGCCTTTGCATCTGGACGATGGGAAATGCACAAACCTTGGAATTCAAGGCGACCCATCGCTGGATTTTTGGCTCCTAGCTTTTTTAATTGCTTTGAATTAATGAGGGGTCCATTCATCTATGCCTGATGGGAACTTCATCCGATCGGAATATTTGCCCATCCTTCTGATGCAGGAGCTGTCTATTTAAGGCTGGCTGCTTTGATTAATAGAGTGCAATCTAGCAAGAATATGCCATTTCCAAGGCTCAATAACGGGAGCACATTTGCCCATGTTTGTGAGACTGATGTGTTTAAGCATGGAAGCCGTTGCACTAATGAGTGAAACGAGAAGTAAATCGTCTTGCAATTTACAAGCAAATCACACTTCATGAGTAAACGTGTTTAAGGTCAACGCTGTGTTTAAGCTGAAGAGTTTTGAATGAGAGATTCACGCAGTCAAATCTCGGCAAGATTTAGCAAACTACTAACTTTCATGTTGGATCCAGTGGACAAAGTCCAGTAAATCAGAAATATTGAAGAGTTTCCTCTTCTGTTATATTGACCTGACCTGACTCGGCAGATTAAACTCAAATCTTCCGCATGGCCATCCAGTCGCACTTAAATCTCCAGCTGTAATTCGAAGCTTTGAGGTGAGCTGGGTTTTATTGTCAAAGCAGAAGCTAACGATTGAGTTGAAGTGGTTATTTTACAACAACGAAGAAAGGTTTTTATTTGAACAGTTGCAGTGGAAATAAGATTCGTAAGTTTTATTAAAACAAGAAGAATATTTAGTTGAAGTGGTTATTCTTTTGAAAACAATTAGAAGACAATTTTATTTGTTAAAGCAGTTGCAATGACAGTTTATTCGCTTTAAAAATAATATTAAAATAAATCTTAAACTTTTATGAAAACTCAAGATCATGTTCTTTTCTATTTTATCAGGTACAGCAAATGTGAACATTCACAATGCTGACCTTGCATCACTATGCCGTACAGCAAAAAAGTTACTTAAAAGCAGTAGACGAAATTAGCTTTGTTGATGTCACAATGTGGAAGACAAGCTGACGGAGGGGCATATTGGGTACCTTTGTGTTGTTAAATAATTTTACTTACTTTTTTGGGGTGGAAAATGCAATACATCAAATAATGATACCAGAGCACGCTTAATTTTTATATTGCACTGGTGGCAGTTACTTCACCTTCTATTATGTGTTTTGTATGTAGAAAAATGTGAATAGAAAATGCAGAAGACAAACCTTTTTCTGAATGGCTTTGGTATGTATGGAATGTACTGTAATTCATAAAAGAAAACATCATTTGGAAGAATGCGCTTTCCCAAAAGACCACATGACGCCACCAACGCCTTTTTTTTTACTAGTTATCGCCTTATGTTGTGTCTTTTGCATGCGGGTCCTGCCAGAGTTATGTCTAACAGTCGACACAGTCGCCAGTGGGACTAAATAACCTTTAAAGGAGGCTGGGTGCAGGGGGCGGGGCAAGTCCGGCTGCAAGGTGGGCTTGATACAAACCAGACAAATGACCAGCTAACCTGTTCGGTTAACCCCCACCTCTTCTTTTTTTTGTTGTTTTGTTTTTAGAGCACAGTTTCGCTGGCTGCACTTTCCTGGCAGCTTGTGTCTGTGTTCTTCACAAAGACCTGTCAGCTTTAATGGCCTGTTGGCTGAGTGGGCCGCTGTAGCCCTCTCTGGAAGGGAGCGTCACCAAGAAAGGCTCATGCTCAGATAATGCCGCTTAATGTTCTTTCCAAAAGGTTGCTGGGACAATTAAGAGAGCGTTTCCCATGGTCTCCCCCCCCCCAGCGGTGCGTGGCTGCCTGTGCAGTAGCTCATCTGTTTGATGGACTCTGAATGCGTCTTATTGATGGGGGTCAGAGATTAGAAGCAGCAATGCGAGGGGAGGTGGGTGAAAAGAGGGTCCCACACGGTGGCCACAATGCGGTACGGACATGCACACGCAAACATTCGCGTCACAAACAGCTCTTCCCTCCCGTGAATGGAATTCGTTCAAGTCCTATGAGGGATTGAGCTCCCGCCAGAGGAAATACCTGCTCTTAATTGGATAGGTAATGCCTCTTTGTGGCATTCACCGCTGTTTTATGATCTGTGATTTGTTCTTGGCGTTGAACACAATACAGCGTACTTACGAGCGAAATTCAGTTGAATCACTCACTGCCCCTGATTTCATAACGTATGAGGTAAATTTGCCGTGAAAGTCCCACACAGTATATTTTCCTAAGTCGAAACTGTCTACACCTGTGAACTTTGTGTATACCGTATTTTCCGGATTATAAATCGCAGTTGTTTTTTTTTTTTCATAGTTTGGCCGGGGTTACGATTTATACTCTGAAGCTATTTATGTGGGAAATTATTAACACATTTATCATTTCACGTTATTTTCACATTAAAATGCCTATGTTGATACTTTCCACATTGGCGAGTAATGATAAAAACAACTGACGATAACTCTGATGTAAGTGACGAAAAAGCGGAAGCGTGGCATCTTCTTCCTCCGGAGTTCGCGGAGTACTTTAAAAGTGACGCTGAGGATGAATATTTCATTGGATTTAGTGATTTGGAGAGACACCGATGGTTGGGTCAACTTGTTAGCATGTTCTTTACGCTACAGTTATCTGAATAACTCTTAATATGTTACGTGAACCTACCAGGCACGTTCTCCGTTCATTGTTTATGTGTCATGTAACGTTAGCATACCGTACACTTATTCGGCCTGTTGTTCTCTATTTTATTTTAATTTTAAATTGCCTTTCAAGATAACATGTCTGTTCTTGGTGTTGGATTTTATCAAATAAATTTCACCCAAAATGCAACTTATACTCCAGAGCGACTTATATGTGCTTTTTTTCCCTTCTTTATTGTGTATTATATGGCTGTTGCGACTTAAATTCTGGAGCGATTTATAATCCGTAAAATACGGTATATTTCCGCAAATCACAAAATGCATCGCATTCATTGTTGACCCTCATGCACCATTGTATGTTTATCACAGCGAGTCCGAGGATTCTTCACTATAGGCTATGCATCTACAGTTGTACGGTGACCTACTGAGTGGTTTAGGTCAAGGAGAGAGCATGGGTTTTGTTTGCCTCCATCTCATGACTGAATGGATGGATATAGGAAGAAGAAAGAAAAGAAGCCAATTAAGTGTGGGCTGGTTTTATTTTTTTTTCTCCTGTCCTGCAATTAGTACCAGGCTCAAAAAAACTTCCTCAAGTATCTTTTGGGTTGTTTTGTTGTCAGGCCATACCATTAGGGCCAAAATGATCCGCCCAGGTGCTTCGTGCCTCAATAGGTTGAGGAGAGATGTAAAATCAGCCAACCGCCAGCTTTGTGCTTGTGACACACTCTGTTGATCAGACAGCACCACAAGTGGCATCCTGAAAGCCCGCCAATCAAGCCGCCTCCAACAGGGTCCAACGTTTGAAGGAACAAATCACTGCAATTCTAATAAAATAATATTGTATATGTTGTCCTCCACATATAAATCGCTCTCTCTCTCTCTGTAGATAGATAGATAGATAGATAGATAGATAGATAGATAGATAGATAGATAGATAGATAGATAGATAGATAGATAGATAGATAGATAGATAGATAGATAGATAGATAGATAGATAGATAGATAGATAGATAGATAGATAGATGGATAGATGGATGGATATATAGATAGATAGAACTTATTGACGGATCGTTTCGCCCCTCGTGAATAAGAGTTGTGTGTTTTATTGTCAAAACACGAAGCGGATTGAGTTGAAGTGGTTATTGTTTTTGAAAGACAAGAAGAAAGGGTTTTTCATTTGTTAAAGCAGTTGCAGAGGACACGTACAATATATCGCTAAAGATATTGTGCATAAAAAAAAACAAGAAAATACTTTTATGACATCTCAGATCATGTTCTTTTCTATTTTATCAGGTACAGCAAATGTGAACATTCACAATGCTGACCTTGCATCACTATGCCGTACAGCAAAAAAGTTACTTAAAAGCAGCAGACGAAATTAGCTTTGTTGATGTCACAATGTGGAAGACAAGCTGACGGAGGGGCATATTGGGTACCTTTGTGTTGTTAAATAATTTTTTATTTAACAATTACTTTTTTGGGGTGGAAAATGCAATACATCAAATAATGATACCAGAGCACGCTTAATTTTTATATTGCACTGGTGGCAGTTACTTCACCTTCTATTATGTGTTTTGTATGTAGAAAAATGTGAATAGAAAATGCAGAAGACAAACCTTTTCTGAATGGCTTTGGTATGTATGGAATGTACTGTAATTCATAAAAGAAAACATCATTTGGAAGAATGCGCTTTCCGAAAAGACCACATGACGCCACCAACGCCTTTTTTTTACTAGATATCGCCTTATGTTGTGTCTTTTGCATGCGGGTCCTGCCAGAGTTATGTCTAACAGTCGACACAGTCGCCAGTGGGACTAAATAACCTTTAAAGGAGGCTGGGGGCAGCGGGCGGGGCAAGTCCGGCTGCAAGGTGGGCTTGATACAAACCAGACAAATGACCAGCTAACCTGTTCGGTTAACCCCCACCTCTTCTTTTTTTTGTTGTTTTGTTTTTAGAGCACAGTTTCGCTGGCTGCACTTTCCTGGCAGCTTGTGTCTGTGTTCTTCACAAAGACCTGTCAGCTTTAATGGCCTGTTGGCTGAGTGGGCCGCTGTAGCCCTCTCTGGAAGGGAGCGTCACCAAGAAAGGCTCATGCTCAGATAATGCCGCTTAATGTTCTTTCCAAAAGGTTGCTGGGACAATTAAGAGAGCGTTTCCCATGGTTCTCCCCCCACCCCCCCAGCGGTGCGTGGCTGCCTGTGCAGTAGCTCATCTGTTTGATGGACTCTGAATGCGTCTTATTGATGGGGGTCAGAGATTAGAAGCAGCAATGCGAGGGGAGGTGGGTGAATAGAGGGTCCCACACGGTGGCCACAATGCGGTACGGACACGCACACGCAAACATTCGCGTCACAAACAGCTCTTCCCTCCCGTGAATGGAATTTGTTCAAGTCCTATGATGGATTGAGCTCCCGCCAGAGGAAATACCTGCTCTTAATTGGATAGGTAATGCCTCTTTGTGGCATTCACCGCTGTTTTATGATCTGTGATTTGTTCTTGGCGTTGAACACAATACAGCGTACTTACGAGCGAAATTCAGTTGAATCACTCACTGCCCCTGATTTCATAACGTATGAGGTAAATTTGCCGTGAAAGTCCCACACAGTATATTTTCCAAAGTCGAAACTGTCTACACCTGTGAACTTTGTGTATACCGTATTTTCCGGATTATAAATCGCAGTTGTTTTTTTTTTTCATAGTTTGGCCGGGGTTACGATTTATACTCTGAAGCTATTTATGTGGGAAATTATTAACACATTTATCATTTCACGTTATTTTCACATTAAAATGCCTATGTTGATACTTTCCACATTGGCGAGTAATGATAAAAACAACTGACGATAACTCTGACGTAAGTGACGAAAAGCGGAAGCGTGGCATCTTCTTCCTCCGGAGTTCGCGGAGTACTTTAAAAGTGACGCTGAGGATGAATATTTCATTGGATTTAGTGATTTGGAGAGACACAGATGGTTGGGTCAACTTGTTAGCATGTTCTTTACGCTACAGTTATCTGAATAACTCTTAATATGTTACGTGAACCTACCAGGCACGTTCTCCGTTCATTGTTTATGTGTCATGTAACGTTAGCATACCGTACACTTATTCGGCCTGTTGTTCTCTATTTTATTTTAATTTTAAATTGCCTTTCAAGATAACATGTCTGTTCTTGGGTGTTGGATTTTATCAAATAAATTTCACCCAAAATGCAACTTATACTCCAGAAGCGACTTATATGTGCTTTTTCCCTTCTTTATTGTGTATTATATGGCTGTTGCGACTTAAATTCTGTAGCGATTTATAATCCGTAAAATACGGTATATTTCCTCAAATCACAAAATGCATCGCATTCATTGTTGACCCTCATGCACCATTGTATGTTTATCACAGCGAGTCCGAGGATTCTTCACTATAGGCTATGCATCTACAGTTGTACGGTGACCTACTGAGTGGTTTAGGTCAAGGAGAGAGCATGGGTTTTGTTTGCCTCCATCTCATGACTGAATGGATGGATATAGGAAGAAGAAAGAAAAGAAGCCAATTTAAGTGTGGGCTGGTTTTATTTTTTTCTCCTGTCCTGCAATTAGTACCAGGCTCAAAAAACTTCCTCAAGTATCTTTTGGGTTGTTTTGTTGTCAGGCCATACCATTAGGGCCAAAATGATCCGCCCAGGTGCTTCGTGCCTCAATAGGTTGAGGAGAGATGTAAAATCAGCCAACCGCCAGCTTTGTGCTTGTGACACACTCTGTTGATCAGACAGCACCACAAGTGGCATCCTGAAAGCCCGCCAATCAAGCCGCCTCCAACAGGGTCCAACGTTTGAAAGAACAAATCACTGCACTTCTAATAAAATAATATTGTATATGTTGTCCTCCACATATAAATCGCTCTCTCTCTCTCTGTAGATAGATAGATAGATAGATAGATAGATAGATAGATAGATAGATAGATAGATAGATAGATAGATAGATAGATAGATAGATAGATAGATAGATAGATAGATAGATAGATAGATAGATAGATAGATAGATAGATAGATAGATGGATAGATGGATGGATATATAGATAGATAGAACTTATTGAAAACAATAGGGATGAACCTCAAATAAATGTTTCTTCTTCATCTTTTGAGTTTCGACAATGAAAATGGAAAAAAAAACCCAAATGATACACGGATTAAAGTGCATGGCTGACAAATTTATCAGCCAGTGACCCCGTAAACTCCCCACCCTGCAGGCAGACCAACACATGATGGCACACGCCCTGGACTCTGGGAATTCGAGACGGGAACAGCTGCTGTCAAACTAGTCGGGAGGAGTGATGAGTGGAGCACAGGAAGGACTCAGGTTCACCTCGTTAATAACGCACAAGCGGCCTGCGTGGTACTATGTGGTCACTTTGTTATTAATGTGCCACCACACTCCTGGCATGTGACCCCAGGATACATTCTTGGTGTAATGGGCAGCAGCTGAGCCGGGGTTTCCGGCTGGTGTGCTTGCGGGGGGACAGCTGAGAACAAGCAGACACGCTCCAATGTGGGGGAACACCCACCATTATCGCTGTCACCCCTCCCTGAGAGAAGACTTCTCTCTTCACCGGTGTTCTCCAAGCACGCAATAATACCATCATGTCTGTTTATGCAGGCCGAATATGATTGTTGGGAGTAGCGCATCACGTGTGGATTTGCCTCATGGCAAAACAGCTCTGATTTCCTATTGTTTGATTTTTATAGGGGGGGGTTTTCCCCACTTTTTGGAAACTAAATCCCACCGAGCACACAGCACCCACTGTTGTTTTTTTCGACTGGAGTACTGCAATTAAAGAACCATATATATATATATATATATATATATATATATATATATATATATATATATATATATATATATATATATATATATATATATATATATATATATATATATATATATATATATATATATGTGTTCAATGTGCCTGCCATGCATATCTTTGGAATGTGGGAGGAAACCAGAGCACCCGGAGAAAACCCACACAAGTGTTTGGGAGTTTGCATGTTCTCCCCAGGCCTGCGTGTGTTTTCGCTGGGTACTCCGGTTTCCTCCCATATTCCGAAAACATGCGTGGCAGGTTAATGGGACTAAATTGTCCCTAGGTTTGAGTGTGAGCGAGGATGGTTGTTCGTCTCTGTGTGCCCTGCGATTGGCTGGCAACCAGTTCAGGTGGTCCCTTGCTTACTGCCCGAAGACAGCTGGGATAGGCACCAGCACCCCCCGCAACCCTTGTGAGGATAAGTGGATCGGAAAATGGATGGATGGATTTTTCCAAGTCAGCAACCCAATTTACCTAAATTATGTTGAAGTATTTGCTTTCCGAAAGAAACAAACTAAAACTACATTTTGTTGAGAACCAGGCTTTCCTTTTCAGTTCGTTGTAGCGTGTCTCAACTTAACCACGTACTGTATATGATCAATTATGTCTGCAGAAAACAGATCTGCACAAACACGATTGACCCCACTTCCACTTCAATCCACTGAGCCTGTATTGTTTTGAGTCCATTTGGTAACGCCCGCTGCGGTCAACTCGACTGGCAGCAAGCCTTTTCGGGATTTAAAGCACCCTCTTCAAACGTGCGTATGTGCACTACAGCAAAAGTTTTGGGCTGACACACAGACCTCAACCTTGGCAGACAACCAGTGGCTGGAGTGGCGTTGGCAGCAGACCGTGAGAAACAAGGGGGCGACACCCAAATGTCATCACAGCTGCAAAAAGTGCTGAGCAGAAAAGCCAAATTAGAGAAATATTCACCCTGAGGGCCCTCAGCAATGAAAACAGAACTGCTGTTGACTGGCTGCCGCTTGGGGAAGTTTGGAGATTTACTCTGAACTCCAGCTGCTGGAAGATATCATCAGCATGCACATGTGACTGATGGGTAGGAAATCATTCTGGATTAGCCTCTGTGCATGGCCTTACTCCAAATGATGTACAGATGAGGTGTTTATAAATTGGATTTTGAGACTTGAAATTTGATTCACGATTAAGAAATAGTAGCCTGAATAACGGAGTGCTTTGAAAATACTTTCATTTTTCCATGAGACGTTCTTGGTTTGAATCATACAAAATCTATGATTTACTTACTGTGAGACGATATAAAATGATGTCTATGCAAACATTCCACATAGATATCATTTTTTACGTTTAAAAAAACGTCTGCTTAGATGGAAAATCATTTTCCTCAGCAGGCCTCTGTTAACCGTATGTGACAACGTTTTCTAGTGACAGTCAACGGACCAGAGTGAGCAAAACTGTGGCTACTGATAATGCTAATTCTCTTCAACTATGTCAGGAAAGCCCTGAAATAGCGGACCCTCCAAGCTAATTTCGGTCAGGCTACATCTTTACTCTAATGGATTTCAGTCGGGAGGTTCCAGATTCAAATGTCCTGCCCCGTGTGGAGTTTGCACGCACCGTTAATGTGTAGCTTTTCTATGAGTACTCTGTTAAAAAAAAAAAAATTAAACACACATACTTGTTTGTTTTTTCAAGACTGAATAGTCCATATTTGTAGACTGAACTTGTTTTCGATGTTTTTTGACATTTTGTTTCTCTTTCTGTAATTCTTTTAATGTTTTATGTAAAGCACTTTCAATGGTGTTGTACATGAAATGTTCAAAACAAGCTTGTCTTGCCTTGCCATAGGTATGAATGGTGTCAGGTGGCATCGGCTTCAATTTACCCCCAAAACCTCAAACATGCACTGATGTTTTGTATGTTGTTGTGTTTAATTTTTGTTGTTGTGATTTTTATTTTTTTTGGGCTGGTGTGTTTTGCACAGAGGCCACCGTGTGTTCGCCAGCATCTTGCCCCCTAAAGCTCAGCACAATACAGTGGTACCTCTACTTATGAAATAAATTGGTTCTGGAAGAAATTTCTTAACTAGAAAATTTTGTAAGGCACATACGGACGAAGTCCCTCTTAGCCAATGGGATGCCAGGATGATGCTCGGTAATAGCCAATGGCAGAACAGCTATAAGTATGCTCGGAGATGCGAGCAGCAGGCCATACTGTATTTTTACCTTTCGTGTAACAAGAGATAATGTTTTTCCATTGAGACGTTTCGTAACTTGAACATTTCGTATGAAGAGACGTTTGTAAGTAGAGGTAACCCTGTATTTACAGCGACTGCCATGGTTTGCAAAGAGCTGCTTGTTTCCTGAATGGAACGAGGCGATCTGCTATGAAGCGCACTATGTAGGGGAAGTAGTTCTTTAGAAGCACAAACTCTCTTTGTATTTCTATGCCCAGGTGTGCACCTGTTTGTACGAGCAAGCACCCGACACGAACAGAGCGTGACGCTGACAAAATTAGAGTGGCAGTGGGATGGCGGGTGGCCGGGGGGCGAGGGACTTTGTGGGTGGAGGGGGTGTGAGCCATGTGAGCTGAAGAAGGCAGATGAAGAGAAGGGGTGTGCAGTGAGTGTGAGAGGGCCCTGTGCTCGTGCCTTTCAAGGTGTGTTATTTGTTCAAGGCTGTCCAAACATTTACAGAGCGCTGGCAGCCCAGGAATGCAGAGGCAGGGCCGAGGCGGAGAGCAGCAGCCGTGGGAAACTGCTGCTCTCCTCAACCTCTGCGCACTCGTTCGCCCTCAGGCAGAGTATCAACACAGACAGTGCCAGAGATGTGTGAGGCTGATAGTGACAGGTCCAGTCAGCAGCTGCACACACACACACACACACTCCCACACGCACATAAGCACGCACACGCAGACTCACACGTGGTTCCAGCCATCAGGCACACTGCCGGCTGGCTGCCTCGCATGCAGACTGACTCACATTAACAGGGAAGGGCAACCTGTCAGACACACGCGCCCAATTAGTCATTCGCATGCAGGTATTTATTATCTTTAGCCTTTAAAATGTATGGAGGTTCAGGCGATGGACTTTGTATGGTCATATGTGTGGAAAACAAAATGAACTGACAATTATAAGCACATTTTCAAAATAGCAATTGTTGCTTGCTTAAGCGCTATAATGTCATTCCAAGACATTGTCACGTAACTGCTTTTTTTTTGGCCCAAGATCTCATCTTTCCGCCTTTTGCAGAAGAAAAGCCCGGTAAAGTATTTCAGAGCATCTAAGTGCTCAGGTTCAAGAAAGGTTGTAGCTCATCCATCTCAGTGAAGCGCAACTATTTCTTCGGTTGAGTCTGCATGTGTTGAGCAATGGCTGCTGCCATGACATCATTACTACACCGCTGCTTATCTGTCCATGAGCTGGCTTTTGATCTTCTCTCAAAAAAGTCCAATATTTCAGAAGCCACGAGCATTTTGACTTGATACTAATAGCTCACCTGTCCTAAACAAGCATCTGTTGAGTAAGCCACTGTCACAAAAAAAAAAGTAACTTAATGTGCTTCTCTCATCAATCACAAGTAAATCCCAACAGAGGATGTTGCCAAGCAGATTTTTTTAAAACTAAGCATTATAATGGAGGCTAGATTCCATGCAACCAATAAGTTTTGCAAGCAGAATATAGATGACATCGGAGCAATCGGATTAATTCTATACTTGCAACTGAACAGAACTGAAGAGACGACGACATTGAAATTGAGCAAAGGGATGGATGCTTACGGTTAAACGCTAACTTATTATATGGCTGACGTGACTGTAAACCAGTCTCCGGCCACTCACTATGTTGACGTGATGTCTCGTGATAAGAGCGACTTCGGAAAGCAGCCCAAGAGTTCACGTGTGCAGGTGCGCCACAGGCGCGCGCATATCTTGGTCTACCTTGTTATCAATGCGGGGGGATAATGATAGCGATAATGCGTGGCTGACTTCTTGAACCTCCAACCTAAAAATAACCCCGGACCTTTTTTGATTCTAACGTGATCCAACACAGCGACTGGTGTCGTTCCATTTGTCGGACATGATCGTGCGCATTTGAGTGAGTCCTTGAAACCGCGTGCTATATTGTTTGTGGATTTGCTTATTCAAACTAACACCTGACAGTTAGCAAAATTTGAATGTGGGCTTGAGAGAGAAGCAAAAATAAATAAATAAATGGGCGCAGAAAATGTCACGCACTTTATATTTGCACGTGATATCCACCTCGTAAATTTATAAGGTAAAAGTTGGGATGAAATGTATCTCTTCGTTATTGCTGAGGGATCTGAAGAAGAAACAATTATTGTGTGACTTCCTGTAAAATACTCGAAGTAGCAGTGAGCCATTTGTGACAGAGGCTTTTTGGTTCCCGGAGCAGTTCATTTGAACTTCTTTTTCTAAACGGTCAAAAGTGGCATTTAAAAATGTCTCGCACATCGTGGGAACTTGTTGGAAGTTGTAAAGACAACCACAACAATTTGAGTCTGTGGCTACTGTCATGATTCCGTTTCTGTGAGTCGCCAGCCGGTTGGAGAGATGTTCCGGTCTTTCCAGCTGCGCACCAGTTACCCATCATGATCAACGGACTATTTAAGGACTTTCAAGCCGAAAACCGACTGTGCAATTCTTTTCGACATTCCCAGATTTCGCTCAGTTTCTCTCTTGCCTCGTTTGTTGTTCTCTGTTTTCTAACAAGTAGCCATTTTATTTTGTAAACTCGGTTTGTATCTGTCGCCATTTGGTTCTCTTGTCCTTGCAATCGCTTTTGGTTCTTCTCATTTTCTCCTGGTTTGTTTGACCAGTGTCGTTATTTCTACTTTGTCGGGCGTGCGTTGTGAATCAACCGTTTTTGTACCATAATGTTATCTTTGTCTATGGTTGTGCGATCCACGCCTATCTGGATATTTCCGGAACGTTACAAGTGACAACAGCAACGATTTTTGTTTTCGTTATTTAATCAGGAATGTCCCTTTGAAATAAAAATAATCTTTTTCAAGGGAGTTCCTGGAAAGAGGCAGCAAAAAAATTTGTTTCAACCAAATTTCAAATGACATACAAATTTGATAAAACAGTCACAGGTTAAGGAGGCTGCCTCAAGTGCACTCAGTCCGCATTTCTGCAGTTACTGAGATTCTGAAAATGGAACCCAGATTGCTACATCCATTCGATCTATCCATCCAATCCATCCATTTTCGAATCCGCTTATCCTCAAAAGGGCCGCGAGTGTGCGGGAGCCTATTGCAGCCATCTTCGGGGAGTAGGTGGAGTACACCCTAGACTGGTTGCTGGTCAATGGGGCACACATAAACGAACCCCCATCCATACTCACAATCACTCCTAGGGACAATTTAGAGCAACACAAAAGGTTTTGGTTGAAAATTTCAATTTGAATGAAACAACGAAACATTGAAGGTGTGCTCCTTGCATTTAGTGGAGACAAAGCCCACAGACCAACTTTGTGCTCGCGTTACCATAAACCACCGAAGGATATTCACCTAGTGCCACAAAAAATTAAAAAATTACAAAATTATGGTTTGCAGACAGTGAATCATGAACTGCAAACATAAAACCATAAAATTTCGAATGAACAATCTTTACTTAATTTTTGAACACACTGGTAAAATGTAAGCCAAATGTTAAAAAAACAACACGTTTTACTCGCACATGTGCAAGTCAATACCCCGTGACATTATGGGAAAAATGGTATGCTAACAGCATTTCACCATATGTACTTGCAAGTACGCTTGAACGTACTTGTGGGTTCATTTGAACATACTGTATTTGCAAGTCAACATTTTTTTCACTCCACATTGGCAGCTACTTGTACCTTAAGTGATGATGTAAAAATTATGATAAGGCTGCCGACTCATCATTCGGCATTTAGCCACTCCTAAGAAGCTGTGCATCCGCCACCGAGATAAAGCAGCAATCAGTCTGGCGTTTCATGCATCCAACTCCCAAAACCACATCACACTCCCTATCCTGCGGTCAAGTTTGTGGAGCAGCTGCTGAACGGTAACAAAAATGTTCAGCGACGCAACATGTTATGTGAAACAACTTATGAGTCTGCAGGTGTGACAAAGCGAAGTGAAACTTTCACATCAACCCTGCACTAGTCCTAGAGCCTAGCACATAGACAGACCACCTCCCCAGGACCTGTGGCCTAGTCCACCTGCCTGGACCACTGCAGAAGAGTCGCATTTCAGCCATGATGACGCAACGTTCCACCAATCAAGTGCGGTGAGAACGGTTAGAGAGCATGGTGAGAAATCTCCTCCCACGTCTGCTCTCTCCTATTTGGGAGAAACTGCCGCCTCAGGGAGGGACTCGCCACACCGGCCGCTTTCTGAATGAGGGCTAAACAAAAGAGTCTTACCAGCAGGTGAGTTTCACGAGTCTGTCTCACACGTACACAGAGAAGCACACGTCATTCACGGCTGGCTTGCCGCTTTGCATTTTACCCGGAAGAAACAAAACAGACAAGTGTGGGAACTTTTTTCGCCCTGCTCTCTTTTCTTCTTCCAAGAGTCTTTATCAGTATTAACTCTGCTTACACAGGTATTTGTGCACCTGTGGCAGTGGATTAGAGGATCACGTTCTTCATTGTGTGCGAAAATAAGCACTGTGAGCTATTTTTCCAGTTCATTCTCCATTTCCAACCCTTAATCATATTTCAGTGGTCACGACTGAGATTTTTTTTTAACCAGCTTTGTTTTATATAGATATGCACCGTTTAGATTTTTTTTTGTGCATGACCCCAACGTGTGCAACAGTGCCTCCTTCAGTACATTTGAGTCCATACAGAAAAGGTTTCAATAGTGACTTCCGAATGTTACATTCAGCATCTTTGCACAATGCAGTTTTGCACATATTGGCAGATGCTTTGTTGCAAAAGTCAACTTGGCTGCTGGTTCGATGCAACTGTGTGTGTGGTTCTGACAAACAAATGATAGTCTGTCAAATATAATGGAAATTAAGTGAAGTGAATGATTGTATAAGGACGTTGAGATTGAATCTATGAAATTAATTTATATCCATCCATCCATCCATTTTCTGATCCGCTTTATCCTCACAAGGGTCACGGGGCGTGCTGGAGCACATCCTAGCTGTCATCGGGCAGTAGGAGGGGGACACCCTGAACCGGTTGCCAGCCAATCGCAGGGCACATACAGACATACAACCATCTGCGCTCACACTCACACCGAGGCACAATGTAGAGTGATCAATCAGACTGCCATGCATGTTTTTGGAATGTGGAAGGAAATCGCAGTACCCGGAGAAAACCCACACAGGCACGGGGAGAACGTACAAACTCCACACAGGAAGGGTGGAGCCAGGATCGAACCCACGACCTCTGCACTGTGACGTCGACGCGCTAACCACTCGACCACCGCCGAGATTATTTTTGGGGTTGCGGGGGGGGGGGCATCATACAAATGATCGTGCCACAGTGTTTGCACAACAGCCTTACTGAATCACCTGGAAGAGGTGCAAAATGTTTTCTCCGTTTTCTATTACCAGCTAAACGAGACATGGAATTGGTGACAATATGTCTGGCCCTTGCCCTGCGGTTGGCTGGTAACCAGTTCAGGGTGTCCCCCTGTGATGTTTACCAGATGTGATCATCTGGTAAACTTCAGGTTGCCCTGATGGTGGAAAATATGCAGTTGTATTATTTGACGTGTGAATAAACTGAACATTTTTAAATTATAATTGAATAGATTTTGTCTCTTAAATTACTGAGCTGATCATTGTTTGCTCTGTCAAATTGGGCATGGATACTTCAGTCACATTCTTTTCACAGTCGCACTATTTGAAATATTTTTAAGTTGATTGTATTTGTTAGTTTGGCTCATGACTTGGCGGTGGGGCGTAACAAAAACAAATCCACTTTGTTGCCCTTATTAGGATCTTTCAGGTCTGTAATCAATCATCGGTGGCGTGGTCATTGAGCATGGAGACTGGAAATCAACTTGCGTCAGATGAACAACCGTGATCCGCATCATTCAAAGAACAGTTGCTTATTGATGCCTGGGCTGATTAGCTGTCAGATGACTGGAAACATCGGAGTCACATGTGCACGGAATAACCCGAAATACGGTCATGTTATTGTGTTGTACTTCTTCAGCAATGCAGAAAGCTTGTGCAGTGATGTGCATTACTGATAATTACAAGCCAACACCCGCCTGTAGTCATGAAGAATAAATCTGTCTCTTCATATCTGCATTTTTTGATTCATTTCTCCCCTTCTTTTCTTTGTGTTGTACTTCTTCAGCAATGCAGAAAGCTTGTGCAGTGATGTGCATTACTGATAATTACAAGCCAACACCCGCCTGTAGTCATGAAGAATAAATCTGTCTCTTCATATCTGCATTTTTTGATTCATTTCTCCCCTTCTTTTCTTTGCATTTGAATTGGCCCACCGTTTATTTGTTCGATGTGTCACCGTCGGCAATAGATGTATTGTATTGCTTAACTCACCGGATTATGACCCTGAAGTTTAGAGCATTGTAGGATGAGGGTTGTTGTGGGAGGAAGCACCAAAGCTTCTCAGACATGGCAATCCGTCAATTTATACATGCCTTGCAACCTCCTTTGCACAACATAATCGTATTGGAAGTGTTGCACAACAAAGTTATGTGAAAAGCAACAAAGCCCCTTGTGTCTCTTGTATTTGGCTGAAGAGGAGGAAAGAGTAAAACGAAGATACAATATGTGACCACGAAACGTGAATAGGAGAAAGGATGGAGAATTCAGCCCAACTGTCCATGTGTGTCATTGACAAGGCGAAGCATCATCAGTACTTTTGTTTCTTTCGTTTGTGTCACTGATGCGTGTGCAGTGTGTTCAGTTCCAAAATATGGAATGTGAAAAGTCTGTTTCAGTCAATGCAACATAAGTTTAGCGCTCTGTTTTTATCGTATTTTCTGCACTATAAAGCGCTTCAGATGATAAGGCGCACCGTCAACGAAAGGCCTATTTTAAAACATTTTTCATATATAGAGCGCACTGCATTATAAGGCGCATAGAATAGGAGCTGCAGTCGTGCTACAAATGGCATTCCAAAACAATAAATGAAAGACAAAAGTTATGAAGACAATTGATTCAACAAAAAGGCACACAAACCTCGTGGGCTCACACACACAAGGGGCTAAATATCCTTAGAAGTCATGCTTGTCTCCTTCTTCCTTCATCTAGTCAGTAGTTAACTATGCTTTTGACGATATCTTCGTTTGGTTGCAGGGCTCACAAAATATTGTCTGAGTGTGTGTTGGCGAATACACATGTCGATTAGTGTCTGGCAGAACCCTTTTAGATTACAATTGGTTCCTGCGAATAATCACCACGAGATGCCATAGCAACACTAAAGGTGGAAAGATCTCAATGGGGAATATAAAGAGACTGTAACACCATATATAAGGTGAATCGGATTATAGGGCGCACTGTCGGCTTCTGGGAAACGTAAAAGCTTTTAGGTGCACCTTATAGTGTGGAAAATACGGTAACAGCTTTTTCCCTCGATTTATCCAACAAAACATTATTGTACACATGCAGATAGCACGCCTGCTCACGGTCAATGGTTCTGGTGTCAAATCTCCGGTCTTGGTTTTGTGGACTTGGCAAGTTAAAGAACTTGTGTGCATAGTTTTCCTGAGCCTAAATTATTACCGGTACATAACACTTTTCTAAAGGAAAACATCAGATGTAGCTATGTAAATACAAGTAGTAGAAGTAGCGCGCATTCGAATGTACAGGCCTGATTGACCCCTGAGTGTGAAAGAGCGTTCCCTCTTCTTTAAACTGAAGCCCCCGCTGAGCTGCACATCCACTTGACTGCTCAATAAAAACAACTAAAAGGCTGACATCGGACTTCATTTAACACTGTATGCCCCTCGCTCTTCCTCCTACTTCAGCCATTGTCGTCTGCCAGGACATGTCTTTGTTGACATCTTAAATGATGCCTATAAACCAAAACTCCAGATGACAATACACGGCCCGCAGTTTCCTTGGCTGGCAAACACTTTGTTTTATGTCCTCTATAGTGTTGTGTTCTCAGAATGTCATTTTGCTGGTTGAAGATGAAAACTGTGTTAAGGCGCGTTCCCACATTGCAATTTGTGTTTTATGCAACATGTTGCATAAAACAAATTGCAAATATGATGTTGCAAACCGAATGTATTCCCACGTTGCAACAGTTGCAAACAATTTCAAATCTCGCGAGAATATTTTTCCGAATGCGCGTTTAACGTTGCTAAGCCACATATTTCGTTCTGCAACTATGGCGGGCTAATTGTCAATACGACAGCGACGATGATCTCCTCGAACTGGCAGCTATCGGTCTACTAGCCGAGCTAGAGGAGCCAAAACCCAAACGGTCGTTTTGGGTACGACCGTGGATCGGGAGACGGCAAGAACTCGGCGCTTACAACGTTCTGATGCAGGAGTTGGCGGCCGAGGACCCCGATAATTTCAGAAATTTCCTTGAATGGATCGCACTAATTTTGAACTTTTAATAATTAATTAACCTTTCGTGTCGCCCGGGAGAGCTCGATTTTTGGATTTCTGTGTCGACGCCATTATACTTCCGCGTTCCGTGTTTACATAACGACGTGATATTTTTGTCACGTGATAGCGCAACGCGTTCTGATTGGTCGGGTTCATGCAACACGTTGCAAGAAAATAGAGCAAGTCCTATTTCATGCAACACGCATCCAACACGTTGCATGCCACAAAAGTCTGTCCAACTTCAGGGTTCACACGTTGCAATGTGTTTGCATGCCACAAAACTTATGCCACAAATTGCAACGTGGGAACGCGCTTTAGAGAAGAATCTCCTTGATTTTATTTTGGGGGATTTTAGGATTCCTTTTTGCATAATAAATACAAATAACCAGAATCAGAAAAATACTTGGGCTTGGTTTCCCTTAAAATAAATAAATAAATAAATGAATGGGATAAATTAATTAATTAAACCCCAATTGTGATAAATGTGTGTAATTGTATTCGGCTGGGGAAACTTGAAGGCTCTGAATTCTTTGCCTACCAACCAATTTTGTGTATAGAACAAAGATTCAATTTTTATTTAGATCACATTGCAATCAAATTTGTCTTGAGACTGGATTTTCCCACATTACCAATCTGGAAATGGGTCAGGAAAAAAATGCAGAAAATTTGGCCTCTTCCAAATGTGAATAAAATTCTGATATGCCCTTTCAAATTCTGATCAAAATGTGCCAATCACACGACGCACTCTATACATACGAGCATACACAAAACAACACATCCATGCTAAATCAAATCTACAAAGAAATAGCATTTACCAAAAAATATGAAACATTAGCAGACCATTTACCAATAACGATGCATCAGATTTCAAAAGCGCTTTTCTGGACACACTCAAAGCACTCCACAACGGATACATTATACATGTCCTCACACATTCACACTCTAGTGGTGGTGGTAAACTACATTGTGACGGAAGCGTCGCTGCCACTGTGCGCCAACAGCCCCTTCCGACCACCACCAAACATTCACAATTAGCCGTACACTGGTGTGAGCGACGTAGAGGCAAGGTGGATGAAGTGTCTTGCCCATGACTCGGACAGAGTGGGAATCGAACATCCCAATAAAGAAAATGACTGCCGAAGGCGGTCAGTGGAGTAAAGCTGAGGTTTCTGCATTTGAAACATTGGTGGAGAAAATTCAAGTAGAGGTCAGCGAGTAACTGTGTGTGTTATAAATATTTGTTCATCATTTCTTGTTGATGTCTGCATTCTCACTGTTGTGTCGCAAACGCTATGGCGGTGGATGTTAGTCACAAAAATAGTCAAACTAAAAGCCAAAGAATAGAAATTATTTTTGAGACGAGTTTCAAAGAAAAGTGGTCGGCCATTCCAAAGAGAGACCAGCAACGGAAAAAGCTCGATCGCCTCTGGGCCTGCACCTAGTTCTTCGTACGTCTAATAATGTCTGGTCCGCAGACCGGAGGCAGGTTTGTAGGGGCGGAGGGGCTCAGAGAGGTAAGGTGGAGCGAGACTATTTAAAGATTTGAAAACAAATAAGAGGATCTTCAAAAGAACTCTAAAATGTATCGGGAGCCAGTGAAGGGATGCCAGAGCAGGAGTTATGTGCTCCCTCTTACGAGTAACAGCCAAGAGGTGAGCAGCAGCATTCTGGACCAACTGGAGACGCTTAATGGAGGATAGGCTGACTCCAAAGTAAAGTGCAATTCGGTGATCCACTCTGGAAGATTAATCACAGAGAAGTGTCAAATGTGCTTGAAGAAACCTCAATACATCTTCATCCCGTTTGGTTGCAGGGCTCACAAAATATTGTCTGAGTGTGTGTTGGCGAATACACATGTCGATTAGTGTCTGGCAGAACCCTTTTAGATTACAATTGGTTCCTGCGAATAATCACCACGAGATGCCATAGCAACACTAAAGGTGGAAAGATCTCAATGGGGAATATAAAGAGACTGTAACACCATATATAAGGTGAATCGGATTATAGGGCGCACTGTCGGCTTCTGGGAAACGTAAAAGCTTTTAGGTGCACCTTATAGTGTGGAAAATACGGTAACAGCTTTTTCCCTCGATTTATCCAACAAAACATTATTGTACACATGCAGATAGCACGCCTGCTCACGGTCAATGGTTCTGGTGTCAAATCTCCGGTCTTGGTTTTGTGGACTTGGCAAGTTAAAGAACTTGTGTGCATAGTTTTCCTGAGCCTAAATTATTACCGGTACATAACACTTTTCTAAAGGAAAACATCAGATGTAGCTATGTAAATACAAGTAGTAGAAGTAAGCGCATTCGAATGTACAGGCCTGATTGACCCCTGAGTGTGAAAGAGCGTTCCCTCTTCTTTAAACTGAAGCCCCCGCTGAGCTGCACATCCACTTGACTGCTCAATAAAAACAACTAAAAGGCTGACATCGGACTTCATTTAACACTGTATGCCCCTCGCTCTTCCTCCTACTTCAGCCATTGTCGTCTGCCAGGACATGTCTTTGTTGACATCTTAAATGATGCCTATAAACCAAAACTCCAGATGACAATACACGGCCCGCAGTTTCCTTGGCTGGCAAACACTTTGTTTTATGTCCTCTATAGTGTTGTGTTCTCAGAATGTCATTTTGCTGGTTGAAGATGAAAACTGTGTTAAGGCGCGTTCCCACATTGCAATTTGTGTTTTATGCAACATGTTGCATAAAACAAATTGCAAATATGATGTTGCAAACCGAATGTATTCCCACGTTGCAACAGTTGCAAACAATTTCAAATCTCGCGAGAATATTTTTCCGAATGCGCGTTTAACGTTGCTAAGCCACATATTTCGTTCTGCAACTATGGCGGCTAATTGTCAATACGACAGCGACGATGATCTCCTCGAACTGGCAGCTATCGGTCTACTAGCCGAGCTAGAGGAGCCAAAACCCAAACGGTCGTTTTGGGTACGACCGTGGATCGGGAGACGGCAAGAACTCGGCGCTTACAACGTTCTGATGCAGGAGTTGGCGGCCGAGGACCCCGATAATTTCAGAAATTTCCTTCGAATGGATCGCACCAATTTTGAACTTTTAATAATTAATTAACCTTTCGGTGTCGCCCCGGGGAGAGCTCGATTTTTTTGGATTTCTGTGTCGACGCCATTATACTTCCGCGTTCCGTGTTTACATAACGACGTGATATTTTTGTCACGTGATAGCGCAACGCGTTCTGATTGGTCGGGTTCATGCAACACGTTGCAAGAAAATAGAGCAAGTCCTATTTCATGCAACACGCATCCAACACGTTGCATGCCACAAAAGTCTGTCCAACTTCAGGGTTCACACGTTGCAATGTGTTGCATGCCACAAAACTTATGCCACAAATTGCAACGTGGGAACGCGCCTTTAGAGAAGAATCTCCCTTGATTTTATTTTGGGGATTTTAGGATTCCTTTTTTTGCATAATAAATACAAATAACCAGAATCAGAAAAATACTTGGGCTTGGTTTCCCTTAAAATAAATAAATAAATAAATGAATGGATAAATTAATTAATTAAACCCCCAATTGTGATAAATGTGTAATTGTATTCGGCTGGGGAAACTTGAAGGCTCTGAATTCTTTGCCTACCAACCAATTTTTGTGTATAGAACAAAGATTCAATTTTTATTTAGATCACATTGCAATCAAATTTGTCTTGAGACTGGATTTTCCCACATTACCAATCTGGAAATGGGTCAGGAAAAAAAAATGCAGAAAATTTGGCCTCTTCCAAATGTGAATAAAATTCTGATATGCCCTTTCAAATTCTGATCAAAATGTGCCAATCACACGACGCACTCTATACATACGAGCATACACAAAACAACACATCCGTGCTAAATCAAATCTACAAAGAAATAGCATTTACCAAAAAAATATGAAACATCAGCAGACCATTTACCAATAACGATGCATCAGATTTCGAAAGCGCTTTTCTGGACACACTCAAAGCACTCCACAACGGATACATTATACATGTCCTCACACATTCACACTCTAGTGGTGGTAAACTACATTGTGACGGAAGCGTCGCTGCCACTGTGCGCCAACAGCCCCTTCCGACCACCACCAAACATTCACAATTAGCCGTACACTGGTGTGAGCGACGTAGAGGCAAGGTGGATGAAGTGTCTTGCCCATGACTCGGACAGAGTGGGAATCGAACATCCCAATAAAGAAAATGACTGCCGAAGGCGGTCAGTGGAGTAAAGCTGAGGTTTCTGCATTTGAAACATTGGTGGAGAAAATTCAAGTAGAGGTCAGCGAGTAACTGTGTGTGTTATAAATATTTGTTCATCATTTCTTGTTGATGTCTGCATTCTCACTGTTGTGTCGCAAACGCTATGGCGGTGGATGTTAGTCACAAAATAGTCAAACTAAAAGCCAAAGAATAGAAATTATTTTTGAGACGAGTTTCAAAGAAAAGTGGTCGGCCATTCCAAAGAGAGACCAGCAACGGAAAAAGCTCGATCGCCTCTGGGCCTGCACCTAGTTCTTCGTACGTCTAATAATGTCTGGTCCGCAGACCGGAGGCAGGTTTGTAGGGGCGGAGGGGCTCAGAGAGGTAAGGTGGAGCGAGACTATTTAAAGATTTGAAAACAAATAAGAGGATCTTCAAAAGAACTCTAAAATGTATCGGGAGCCAGTGAAGGGATGCCAGAGCAGGAGTTATGTGCTCCCTCTTACGAGTAACAGCCAAGAGGTGAGCAGCAGCATTCTGGACCAACTGGAGACGCTTAATGGAGGATAGGCTGACTCCAAAGTAAAGTGCAATTCGGTGATCCACTCTGGAAGATTAATCACAGAGAAGTGTCAAATGTGCTTGAAGAAACCTCAATACATCTTCATCCCGCATTCTGCTTTGCTATGGAAGTCTCCGATCAATGGAGGAAGCGCGGGAAGTGAAGCCACAACAAGCAACCGCTAAGTTATTCTAGCCAAGTAAGAAGGTCTTTTATTAGCAAGCAATTCCCCGAAGCAGCAACTGTTCTTGATGTTTGAGCTATTTTTTGAAACTTCCTCTCACCGGGCTGTTGTCAACACTGTATCCCTGGCAGCGGTAGCCCCGGAGACAAATATGATGTATTTCTCCTTGCCAGGTGTGATACTTAACCAATGTCACCGTGCTTTTCATTGCGCTTTTTCGCTCCGTTTGTTCTTATCCTTCCAGCAAGCACAAAGAGTTGTTTGCTCAGCCTCTCGCTGCACAGTCAGCTGTTCTCAACGTGCAAATATGTTTGTGCAAAGTCAACGCTACCGAAGGAGTGCGTTGGCAATGAATGACGCATTTGGAGGCTGTTCTCGTGCGATCTTGTGCATCCTTTTTTATAGCTGTGATGTTTCTTGAGCTAACATGGAATACACACGCATAGTGGTGGCCGAAGGTTTCCTCTGTGCATCAGATGGGGCTTATCATTCTCCCGAGATGCATTTACTATTGGGCACCCTGTCAACATGACATCACGATCCTGAAAGGATTAGATATTTTTAATATCGGCAATGTTATTTGCATTTATTTGCACCTCGTAGCACTTGACTGAGTCTTTCCTTTGCTTTCGTTGACAAAAGGGTCCATAGTAGAGAGGATTACTGTCGCTGGTTAAATACGACAATAACATTAGCATCTGTGTGTCACCTTGCAACAATGTGTGACTTACACGTTTGCTTTGTGCTGGTGCCCTTGCGTGCTTAGTAATCAATTGGCAGTGATACAACAAAACACACTGAGACCTTAAGAACATTCAATTAGTTAAGATTTCATAATCAATTTAACAATCGAGTATGGTGACATTAATCTCGCTTGCAATTTCATTTCAATAATTTTTTTTCATTAAATGCTTTACGGGCCTTTATGTGCCTTTTACATGCTCTTACCATGTTCCCTCCCTGTCTGCCAATGAAGGAAATGACATGTTGCGATAGTACAACAGGCTTCCACCTAATAAAGTTTGGTAGGTGAAAAGGGAGCGAAAAAGTAGGGAGAACTGGAGGAGAAAGCATGGAGTACCAGTGGTGTAAAAACAGAGAATTGCTTTATGGCTTTGTGTTCATTGGGGCCATTTTACAAAGGATCATATATTCCTGGAAGGCTGAAACAGACAGGAGAGTGCAGAAAGCAAAGGGAAAAGGGTAACCCTCTATAAAACAGCTTGTCTTTCTCTCTCTTTACCACAAGACAGACTGAAGCGACTTGATTTGCAAATGTAAATGTCATTATTTGCAGCAGCGTAACCATTTCAGAAATGTGTGTGTGCGTGTGTATGTGTGTGTGCGTTGCAGGAAAAGTTGCAAGAATTGAGTAACGCTGCACTTGCCATATCGCGGAAATGAGAGCGCAACCAGCGGAACCTCCAGGGATGGTTGTCAGGCGCCGCAAGCGGCAAGTGAGCATAAACTAAAGTGGAGCTGTCGAGACGGGCTGTGGTTAGGTAAATGCTAACCACTCAAACTGTTGAGCCACTCAACCTCCAATGTCATGAACAAATCGGGTGATCTGCACGATATTTTTAATCATTTTGTTTTTATTTTGTTTCCTGAAAAGATCTTCACATGAAAATGGCCAGTAGCACTAAAATGTTTGGGGTCCTGCCATGTGTGCATGTGTGGATTGTTGAAATGCCACTGCTGAGGAAATAACTTTATTCTTTTAAGTTTTATTATTCAATACATATCAAGAAAATGCTCCCGCATGTACTTCTGCTGTAATGTTTCTGAAATAATTTTAAAAACAGGAAAATTAAGATAATTTGTTCATAAATTTCTATCGGTTAGCAGCTCTAGAAATGTAACGTGGTAAAAAAAATAAAATAAAATGTTGCACCTAACTTTCATGATGGTGAGACCTAGAAAGAGAGTTGGGCGCACCAATACAACCAGTAAAAAAAAAAAAAAACTTTCATGTGATAGTTTCTGGTAAATACATTGTTCTGAAAAAATGTGCTATCGTGACAGGCCTATCAATGAATGTACCGTAAATATTATAAAATTACATTACTAAAATGGGTTTAGCACCAGGTTTAGTAAGTTTCCTGGGGGAAACCCTGAGGAGACATCTTACACATCTACGAAATGGCATGGGAAAGAAGGAGCACATAGGTCACATGGTAATTGGTAAAATAAATAAACAAATAAATAGATTGGCACGCAGGTAATCATATGGAATTCATTTACAAGTTTTTATGGTTATTTGCAATTTTTACCATTGTTCTTAGCTTAACATTTGCCTCTTACCTCCACTGTTTGGCCATTCTGAAGTCGGATCAGACCTCTCTGTGGTCTGTGCAGTCTAAGTTGCCTGCTGGAAGCTGAGCCTTAAGACAAAGCCCTGTTTACACTAATGGCCCACGAGTCTTTTTTTCCCCTTTGCAGAAACAAATGCCAGTGGGAGGACATCAATAGAATTTAACAATTTGACATTTTTCCTCAAGCACTCAAAACCAATATTGACCCAGCACCCCTGCCTGGTCGGCTTTAGTGCAAGACCTTGGCATACAAATCAAGCTGGTGCAACCGAACCACAGGTTGCCAGTTGAAGGGTGAGGCCAACAATAGCCAGCCCAGGATGGGGCTCTCCCACTGGGTAGGCAGTGTAACCACTGTGCCTGGTTTCAAGCTGGTCCACAGAAGCTTGAGGTATAAAAGAGGCCATGCTCTCCCGCCCGCTTTAATGATTACATCTGAGAGAGCCAATTGTGTTTGGACTCGCGACCATGCTGCTGAGTGAGGTGGACAAACACAAGGGACGGTGGGGGCCCTCACATGTGCAGAAAAACCACATAGCGGGCCACTACTTCTCAAAGACCGGATTACAATCAGTTAGGGCCTAATGAGTGGCAAGTTGGACTTGTAACCTGTTGCAGCAGGGTAGTTGTTTTGAATGCTCCCAGTCAGCGCACACATCAATAACCTCTGAAATAGCTCGCCACTGAAGCTGCAAACAGCGGGAAGTGGCTGAGTCTTGCGTATGTCGCCTTGCCACAGTCCGCTGTCGCGCCTCGGCTCTTGACAGGAATATAAAAGCATATTTCATACTCGGTTATGTGGATTTCGTTTATGTCTGGGGGAGTTCTTTGTGGCATTGTGGCTTACCAAGGCTAGGCACTAATTTGGTGAGCTAAAAAGCTCAACGGGACATCTAGTGGTGATTGCGCATTAAAACTTACTTCACTAACAGATGGTATTTTTTTTTCTGTATTCCACATCTGTATTTTCGAATTAATATGGAGCAGTGACTCTCTTGTTGTCATCTGACTTGGACTTGGTCACTCAAAAAGGCATTTGTGTGTTTTGTTTGAGGCCTACGAACACTCTCGATAGAAAGTAATGTGAATGTGAGTGAAAAATTCTCTGGATCAAAACTGTGTTACCTCATCTGAAAGATGTTACATCCTCTTTTTGCTGTTTAGAAAGGACCATTGAGTGAAGATTCAGACATTCAACATTAGCCGCTATGCTAGTTACCAACTGCCTAGCTCCTCTTTGCTTATCATTTGCTGCAGGTAGAGTGCTTTACTGTTTTAACGATTTAAATTTCAGAAGTGACTGCCTTGACTTCCCTGTGTCTGTTTATGAAAAGAGGAGTAGCTACGGCACAAAGACGTAGAGCACTAACATTGCCTGCTAGCTAAATAGTTGAGGAATGGCTAGCTGCTGTGTACTTGTCACTTATGATATGAAAGTAGTATTTTATTTTAACGGTTTAACCTTTATAAGTGGTTTTCTGACCTCCTGTTTCTGTCTATTTTACCATTCAGCCTATATGAACTCTGCCCGGCAACAAGTGGCTTGAAACGCCATACTTGCCACTAATGTAGAGATAGAGGGTTTTATTGTTTTAACATCTTAGAATAATACATTAGTGGTTGAATTCTTTTTCGCTTGTGTGACAGCTAAAACTGAGTTTTGTTACGTTTTTCACATGAAAACACCAATGAGGGCCCCCCCATAAAAAAAACTTTCTTTAGCGGACTTTGCTGTTATTTCAAGGTGCTTGTGTGTTAAAAAGGACGCTTTCTCCACCCACAGAAATGGCAGTCGGCGAGCACGTGTCGCAGCCCAGCAGGGGAGCTAGTCCTCAGGCCTCTTTCACCTGTGAGAGCTTCTGCAGTGCCTTGGCTCTTTACAATGTCCCCAGCAGGCGAGCAAAAAGAGAAGGTGAAGCAGCAGGAGCAAACGGAACACTCTGGCCCAAGGTGAGATTGGGAGGAAGGAGGATAGGTGGGGGCTAAGTGAGAGCAGAGGTCACTGCCTTGTGAGTGTAACTTGACTAAAACGGTGGTCAATAATGCTCTTATGGCACTACCACTGCACACTGGTTCGGAATCACTTTTAGTACGCCGAACTTGGGAATTACTGTACAAAAGTTAGAAATGATTGTTTTAGGATGTTTTAAACATGCATTATGAACGCTCATCAGCACAATTTAAATGTCCAAAAAAAACAATACAAATAGACATATGGTTGGCAGAAACTCATTACAGGAAGAAAAATTGAACCACAGATATAGAAATTCTGACTCTCATGTCATCTCCTGAAAATGTTATGTGCTTAAATTCAAATGCATAACCGAAGGGTATGATCCAGAAGAAAATTTTACTAGCCTTATATTTCAGTATGTCATATAATAAGATGGAATGTCAATATTCCAGTCTTCTGTCAGTATTCACCACATTGACAATACTGTATTCAGTTTTGTTCATTAGAAGTGAATAGCAAAATTATTGCTATGGTGCAACGGGAGAACAGTGGAACACAAAACTATCAATAAATAAATAAATAAATGACAACAGAAGCATTGATAATGGATTTTTTTTCCCTCATCTCTTACCATTACAGTTAGTTTTGTGGACTTTCAAAAAAACGTTTTGGGATGTGTTGTTATCTTACACACACTCAAGCACACACACACACACAAGCTGTATGACAAAATATAGCTAGTATCATGAAAGTCACCAATTTAAGGGATTTACTTTACAGATTAGTGGAACTGCTATTCACCTCATTCAAAATAAAAACTGAAATGCAAAGTCTTTCATTGTTCATTTTTCACGTTATCCACACAGTCCTTCATATATTCTTCCACATTTGAGTGTACACGCTGACCAGCTACAACACAATGCATGATGTAACTGAGATGCAATGCAAGTTGTATCAAACAAAGGTAGAATATTTGCTCTAGTTTTACCATTGGATCTCATTCGAGGTGTGCCTCATAACGATGTGGCCAGTCAGTATGAGAGCTGCACTTTTCAAGGAGATAATATTAAAAAGACCTCCGGCATTTAAATCTCTCTCGCCGCATGCTCCCCACTTCATTTTGTGTTAGTTGTGGGAACCTGCACCGGCCCCTAACTGATCATTGTAATATATGTTGCTGTTATGCAAGCAGTTGGGTACCAGCGCTCACCACTGTGCTGGTACCCTTTTAATCAAACAAAACCCACTGTGAAATCCTGACTCCCCACCAACCAAAAGCGAGCATTTCTCCTCAGCAACCCCCAAAGTGGCAGCTAGTATTTAGTAATATTGCACGGCCATGCGACAGCTTCTACTATAATGTACTCACCGATGGCGCTGGCCTCTGTGCCCTCTTCTCAAGTTATATTAGAGCACAGCAGGAGATCTGGGAGAGCTGTGGAGAAGGATGGAGGTTCTCAATACAATCTGGCATTTTCTCATGCTTTGAGAAGGGGGTCGACTTTCCATGCATTCCATACTCTGTTGCGCCTCATTTAAATTATTTACTCAATATATGGTCTGGGATGGCCCTGATGTCCCAGTTTCATCAGTTATAATATTTGACGTCGCCATGGTAATCAAAATGTTCTTTTATTTGAGAGAAGGGAAATGTTTAACAACATATCCAAGCTGCCGTGGGGTGAAAGGCAGGTACACACCGGAATGGACGCCGACCAATCACAGGATAAACCAAAACAAAGATCCAGACAAACATTCCCATTCAAACACGACATGCTGCACTTTCCATAGAGTCCTAATAGCACAATCGCTTGCACTTTTCATCGTCCGAGTGCTAATTACATTTTTTTTTATCTCTGTGTAAAATACAGTACGTGGTGCTCCTCTTTTACATTGTCATTGCTGAAATTTGCACCTAAGTGAACCTAACATCTGCAAAAGAAGTCAAAAGGCAATGAGTGATGCTACCTCTTCTATGCAAGTATTTTGGTTTTGTAAAATAAAGGCATTGGCTTCATACGTCGCAGCTTCATCCCATGTTTTGGCTTCATTTTGCTGTGCAATTCTGTCATGACTGGGTTTTTTTAAACTAACCGAATTTTTTTAAATCAATCAATCAATATGTTCCAAAATGCAAAGAACAGCACTGGCATGCACTGCACTGCCTGACTAAATTCATCCTGCCCATTCTAACGAACAGTCTCGATAAAGGGCTGATTATTTTTCTGAGTGAAAAGGTCGGAGCCCCGAGAGGTTTGGGGCAGCGACGACATCGGTAATGACGACCTCTGACCGTTTGCATTTTGTTGTGCCTCATTAAGCAAGCGTGAACACATCAAGCAAGGCTACTTAACAGCCTTTCTGTTATGGCAACCAACAAGTAAATACGTTCCAACTTGCCTCTATTCTCTTCGCTCTCTATTTGGCCTGTAGCATCACACAAGTGAAGAGTCTCTTTCCTGGAGTGCTGCACTCCCTCGAGAGCGAGATGACCACTCATCAGAGAGCGACCGTATTGTTGCATGAATGCTTTGGCGTCCGTGCAAATTCTTCCTCACTCACAGTGGGCCCGCACTGACTGCGTGCTTGTGTTAATTTAGTTTCCTTTCAGTGTTTCTGGACCTCCACGGAAAAGGAGTTAAACCCATCTGTGTCAGCACAAGAAAGTCCCATTCAGCCCAATAGTGAAATGTCATTAACAAATGTGGCACCACAATCAACTAATCTGCCGTTTACTTCACCATTGAATGACTATTGTCTGTTCTTGATAAACCACTGCAGTGAGTATTTTAGAGAGAGACACGGTGGGTGTTCCACAATGAGCCACAAATGCAAAGCTTGAAATTTTTCTCTTTCTTTCTTTTCGGCGCAAATCACTGACTTCATTTGAAAAGTAGTTTTGTAATTTTGTGGAGCAAATTTTTAATCCCAGCCACTTGAATCATGGGTTTTATTAAAAAAGAAAAATATGAAAATCTAAAAAAAATAACTTTTGTTTTTTTTTGTTTGTTTGTTTTTATATAGCCTATAAACAATTTTATTGTGTATAGCTTAAAATTTTCTAGTCTCAAAGCAAAGCCCAATTGAATATTTGGAAGATCTAACTGAGTAAGAGAACATTTCATGTGCAGACTTCGAAAGTCATAATCCATATTCTGGACTCTATAGCAAAAACAAATAAGATTATGTTGTAAATATTTCACAACATAATGTTATATAGATGTACTATAATATATTAGATATTTATGTACTTTAAACCTTATACAGTAGTCTGTTACGCCTATCTGACAAACTGAATTTATTTCATTTCCGAATCACTTTAGCTAGTATGATTTTCTTTTCAGAGTCCAGACACATATTATTTTGCCTGCTATTTTGCTCTCAATGCGCTCCTCTTTAACGCTATTTAAGACAAACTTCTGTGAAAAGTTTACTCGATCAGCCAAGGAGATTATTCCAGTGTTGAACGCACAAACTGTGTCAATCTTAGGCTAGCAATTAGCATGGTTTCTCCGTCTTTCCTCGTCATCCCTTTCGTGAGGACAATACTTGGCAGTAGTGTAGCTTAGCATTGCGGAGGCAATTACTCGGGAGTGAGTCCGTGTTTCACTGTAGCGGTAGCTAGCTAAAGCTCGTTGCTAGATAGCTGGTGTGGTATAAACTGCTTCAAATTTAAAGCTTGCCTGGCCCGCCTCCTTCCCACACATAGGAAATGTAACAGGTGCGCATCCAACCCAGCGAAGTTTTGTAGGACTGTCTTGGCGGTTGATTCTCCGTTTTGTTATTCACCGTGTTTTGATGAGGTGCAAAACGCTAACGTTTACCATGCAAAACCCCAATGCAAAATCCCTTATTTCAAGCCTTGCAAATGAGTTTAAACAATGGTTGTCTTTTGGGTTCACAGAGATGCCTGCGCCCTTGTACAGTCATTCTGGCCACCGATGATACAGACGACGCCTTCACCCACCAAATGGCTGAGTCACATCAAGAGGGCAACCAGGGCACAGCACAGGAAGGCAACCATTGAACAGACACTGAACTCTCAGCGTTAACAGACCGTTTGTGACAAAGTTAAGGCAGAGTGGGTCATATCTGGAAAATGATCTCATTGCTGACCCAATAAACCCCAGGCAAACACGAATGTGGCATGACAAAATCGTGTTGTTTCCGTGTACTTTTCTAGTCGGTTAGACAACCACTAAAAGCTCAAGAAATTATAAGTGTACCAGCACATCCATTCAAAGGTTGGATGAAAAATGTTTTTTTCTTTTAGAATAACTAAATAAATACATAGACAGCTGGGATAGGCTCCAGCAACCCCCGCGACCCTAGTGAGGATCAAGCGGTTCGGAAGATAAATAAATACATGTCTCAGAATGATGGAGTGAATATTCCTATGCTTGTGGGTGCCGCAATAATACATTATTTTTATTACCTCTCTGGCAAATTTCAAAGCTGAGCACTGTTTCTTAATAGCTTGGGTGAGTTTGTCTTGTCCACATGTGTGAAGATGCCAGAATAATGTTTGCAATTCAAAATACAAGTGCAGATTATTTTCATTTTGCCATTTCAATGTGTGGGCACTGGGGCCGTGCGCACGCGTATATGTGTGTGCATGTGTAAGTGTACGTGTGTGAAAAGGTGAATGACAGAGCCGCAACGTGATTGGCCAGAGCACTTCCTATTGATCGCCATTGTCCCTGATAACCCGGGTGACCCAGGCCTAAGGAAGGAAGCCTTCAGTTTGCGGCGGAGGAATTGTCACTCCTTTGTTTTGAGATAACTTATTAACCCGTCAAGTCCACTAAGAGAAGAATGATGTGTCTCATGGCTCACCGTATGTTTAACCCAGAGTAAACAGGAGTACGTCTGCATAGAAGAATGGCATTCTCAAGGAAGAAAGTTTCATGTCAACATACCTTGGTCAACAAAAAAGGACAACTTACTGAATTTTTGTGTCAATTGGTCTTTAAGTTAGTTTACAAAAATGGGTGTAGCAAAGTTAGAGAAACGCAAAACTGAAGACACTACCCAAACTATAATTTACCCATTGAAAGTACGTTTTCATTTTTCATCAACAACTTGAACTCGTTTTAATTTGATGGAATCTATCTGTCGGGTTTGAAAGTAGCGGAATCATAAAGAAAATAAATATTTTGCAATATTACCTTTAATTTTCGAACAAGTCTCTCAGAAGGAATCAATGTACGTTTAGAAACTCTTTTAGAGGTGAAACAAATTTGTAATCATGTTCAAGTGTTTATCGCCAAATTAGAAATACATGCATTGACATCTGCAAAGGCACCATCAAGTTATACGTACTGATCACACTTGTGACCTTCCTAAAACAATGGCTCAAGTCATTTTCTCAGAAAACACAAAAAAATTATCCAAATACTGATTACATTATATTTATCAATAATTTCATTCCATTGGTAGAATTGGATGAGTTGTTTAACAAAGGCTGTAGAAGATTTTAGCAGACGTGGCCAAGCATCATGAGATCTTTTAAGTATAACAATATTTTTTTGTCAAAATATGACTGATGTCATGGAGGATGTCACTTTTTTTCAAACATAAATATCACTACAGCGTGCATCTAAACCTCTGAATCATTCCAGAAATCGGTTAAGTGGACCCATTTTTATTATCATCAGCTTTCTTATATTGATTAAAACACCCCCCTGGGCCATGGAAGAGTTACAAATTATGAATCTGCTTTCATTGGCAAGGAAGTGAATCGGCTATGTTCATTTATAACTGCGCCCGTCTACGAAAATAACAACAGAAAGAGAACTCCACCCATGCGCACAGTTAAACTGCACTTTGCTCTACACTTTCGCCGTAGGCACAAAAATTGGGCCCTTGGTGAGTGTGTGAATGGTTGCTTGTCTCTATGCTTGGCTATGTGACCACTCCAAGGTATAGCCAGTTTCTCACCTAAAGTCACCTTGCATCGGTTCCAGCTCTGCTGCAAGCAGGGCTGTAGTATAAGTGTGAGGCAGAGATGAATTAAATAGTTTTATCTTGTCGTTTCAGCCAACTTGTGAAGCTTCCCGGCCCTGTGACGCAGAGAGGGTAAGTCAAGGGTCAGCGCGCACCTCGGGCTCAGGCGTATGACACCACGTCACGCTCCTGTAGGTCACGCTGGCGCGCCTTACAATCACTGCAACTGTTCTACTTCAAGGGAGGAAGCGGGGAAAATAGGCTGAATTGTTTTTACTGGTGTCAGGAGTCAGACCGCCTAAAGGCAGGAGACGGCAGGAGGAATCTCAAGTCGCCGTCTGCCGCGCTAAAAATACTCTGGCAACATGCATGTGAAACGATGTGGTTGTGTGCCTGCATGACGAAGTGGAAGGAAGTCGCGGAGGCCGACAGATCGGCTTCAGCGCGTGGTGTGCGCGTGGTGCGCAAGACTCTCCCTGTGCCTGCGTAGGTTTTCTCTGGGTTCTCTGGTTTCCTCCCACATTCCAAAAACATGTAACATAGGTTAATTGAACACTCTAAACTGTAATTGTGAGCGCAAATGGTCGTTTGTCTATGTGTGCGATCGGCTGGCGACGAGTTTAGGGTGTACCCTGCCTGTTGCCCAAAGTCAGCTGGGTTCGGCTCCAGCATGCCTGCAACTAAAGGGTAAAATGGTTCAGATAATGAATGGAAAGATGGATGAAATGTCATACAAATTAAAGCAAAACTCTTTCATTTCTTTTGCAAGCAAATGCAAATCGCCGATAGAAGAAAATGTGAAAGGAAATAACACCTCGGTTGCCACACTGGGTGGGATCAAGAGGTGAGGTACACCCTTGGCTGCTTGCCATGTCGCAGGGCATATATGAACAAACAATCATTCACATCTACAGACAATTTTGAGTTCTTGTCACATCTTGATTGAATGATGTCACGATTGAGTAGGACTGATTTGATCCTTTTTGTTTTCCAATGTTCTATGACAACATTTACATTAAATTCATTTTGAACTTTTGGAAAACAATAGAACTTTGTGCAACGTGACCCCTCTACTCAGCTGCAGCCACATGTGTTGTATTTTATTTTTGTAGATTAGACCTGTGCCCTGGTCAAAGATAAATAGGGTCACAGTGAGATTAAGTAAGATCACCCAACTTTATCCATTGATAACATTCCCACGCTTTAACGGTCTAACAATATGATTTATTTGCACCCACCGGATAAAATAAGCGTGAGGCTAAAATAGGGTAAAAAACTTATGGCATGCCTAGAACGAAGGCATAGGTCCAGAATAATTATCCAATATATACACCAGATGTGGGCAAACTGTGGCTCAAAGTCCACATACACTGTACGATCCACACCAGTCTTTATTCTGGCCCATAAAGGAGTTACACGATGAAAAGTCCTGTTATCCATCCATCAATCCGTTCTTTGTTCCTCACCTCACTTGGGTCAAGGTCATGCTTGAGCGTATCACATCTGACGGGCTACCGGTGGTTGGGGACGACTCTGCTAACCAGTTGTAGTTATTTAAAGATGTTTTTGTCAGTGTTAATCTCATTCAATAATTGGCTAGTTAAATAAAAAACCAAAACACTCGTAAAATAAAAATACACATACATTTAATTAAACTCCATTTGTTATTTTCATTTTAAAAAATTATTTGGCATAAAGGTTTGAAATATCTTCAGCCTTTTTCAACAGAGACGGTTACCAGCCAAATTACAAGGCACATAATTGTAAGCTTTTGTTAAATTGTTAATTATTATCATTTTATGTTTGAACATTACAGTATTGTGTTTGATGTTAAAGTTACCTAAATTATATTCTCTTTGATAATTTCTTAAACATGTTTATGTTGAGAGCGTCTGATTGGCTGAAGCAAACAGAAAGTGTTTTAGTACCGGAAAAAGGGGTTGTGCTCCTTAACGTGCTGCGGTGCAGATGACTTTATTTTTCTTCTCAATAAAACTGCATTCAAAGGATTCCATCTCTCCTTTTGCCGTTCGTAAAGTAGAGCTATCCACTAAAAACAATGAACCCCTCAACTTACATAAGTGAGCATACACACTCACATTCACACTTGTGGACAATTTAGAGTCTGAACCTACCTTGGATGTTTTCGAAACGTGGGAGGACTCGGAGGCTGGAGTACCTCAAGAAGATTCCTTATCCCAGAACTGTGCCTGGCGCGTCTGCTCTGCTGCGGTTTCGAAAATCAGGCCCGCTTCAATTTGATCTCAAACAATGGTTGTGAGGCGCCATCAAGTGGTTTACTGGGAGCACTGCGCTGCATACCTTTACTCTTAACGTTGAATGAATTTAATCCGTAAAACGACCAGTAGAGTCGGAATATAAACTCGCACGTTTTTCACGATGTGTCTGTCCGTCCAGATTAATTGTTGAGGGAGTTTAACTCGAAGATGTGCTTCGGTTGTGTTGTCAAGGTCGGTTGAGCGGTAGACAAAGATGCTATTGTCAATGTGCACCTGATCCGATCTCACCATTGTCAAGGGGCCCGCGGCCACATTCGTCGGCAGACCTGTTTAAACTGTTAAGAGGAACTAATTATCAGGAGTAATCAGCCAAATGGCACCATCGAGATAATACAAATAGACTAATTTCTGATGAATGTTCAATGAAATGTGAAGTCTATATTACCTGTAACACGCATTGTGTTACTTGCCATTGTATCATTACAGCTGCATTAATATTTTAACATATAGAATATTCAAATTCAACAGTAGGCCGTAATATGATGTCCTGCACATCAAAGATATCTTGGTCAAATATTCCGCCTTTACAAAGCTATACATCCTCAATTTTGATAGATTCTCACATCAGAGTATTTCAGATTAGTGTAGATATGAATGAAAATAGAACTAAAATCGAATATAATTTAATTAAATCACAATTAGGGTCTATTGAGGGTTTTCTTCACTCTGCCTCCCCTGCCCACCATGATTGCACATCCCTGAGTATGTTGCAGTGTTGCTCTACACGTCTGCAAACTGCAACCTCAATAGTGTACTTTAGTGATAGTGTCAATAAAATGGAGTTTAAATAGCTTGTAAAGGCATGCACATAATTCTTCTGTTGTACAGCCATTTATGTTGAATGAGTTCAAGCGTCTTATTCATCCACATAAAGCTATAAATTGTGTAGTATTTGTACATCACTAACAGTATCTATTTGTTCTCTGGAGATCACCCCCCAAAAATGATGCTTGCATGGATGAAAACATCGGTGCCACTGTGCTGGTTGGTCCTGAATGTGTCTGCTTATTGGTCACTGTTTAATAAATGCCGAATTGCTGCACCTGACGTGGTAGGCAATTAGGGGCGCATATTCTGGGACATTATAGCTTGAGCAGACTGCAATCTTAAATCCAAGAAATGGCTCATAAGAACCTAATCCTGTTGATGGAGACAGAAGCCCACCCGCGTTAAAACGGCCGACTGGTGCTCTGGCCACACAAGCCTGTGCTTGTCTCCCTTTACTACAGTTGGAGAATCGAGTGGCCCTCTTGGGCACTGAGCCCAGTGTGGCTTGCCTAATTAGCAGCTCTGTTTTCTCATAAATATCTATGGTTATGGCAATTAGGTGAAATAAAGGTTGCTGTTGCAGTCCATGAAAGTGTTCGGTAGTGTGACAAAAAATAAAAAATTAAACAAAGATGGAAAAATAAAATATATGATTCACGTTGAAGTCATTTCTTAAGTGCGACATCAGAATGGACTATTGTATAAGTGGTTGACCTTTCATGTGATTTGTGAACAAAGCAAACAAACAAAAACAAGATTTAACAAATCCCCTTTTGATGTAGCACTTATTTCTAATAATGACTTAAAATCACCAATCGTTAAAGAAAAATCTTGGGATGCATTTATAATCATTGCAAATTGTCCATCAAATTCAGTGCAGATTGTTACGAAGTTTGATTATGACCCAAGGCAACCGTGTTGAATCAACACATGCTGCTGCAATTAAGGCGCATTAGGCACCAACTAAGTACAGTTTAGCAGTTAATGAGATCAGAACAAGGATAGGTTATCTGTGTATCTTTTAGTGCCCGTCACAATATGACAGCCAGGATGGGCTCCGTCGTCACATTGTCCTCACTGATAGCTGTAAACAAAGGCTCAGCCACCCCCATTGAGAAACAGACCTAGCTAATGGTACGTTTCACAAGAGACTAGAAACCAAAATCTTGCTTTTAGCGTGCCAGATGGGATTTAACTGACAACTATCTAGTCACGCCCCACTCGGCGAACAAAAGTTGAGACAACTTGAAAATAATTTGGAATGATTGAAAATGTTCATATTAGGGGCAGTCAGAGACCACGGTGACTTTGTTTCCCCCCCTAGTATACCTGTTAAGAAACGATATCTTGTATCCTCATTTCTGTAAAGATGTGATGTGTTCTTTATTTTGAACGGTTTTGGCAACCCAAGATACTACGCCATATCCGGTCTGTACACGGCGCGAAATGTCTTCCTGTTCAGTGGTGATGAAAGTTAAGTTTGAGTCAAGCAAGAAAATTCATCTCTCGTCGTTATTCTCCCAAATACATTCCGAACGAAGCGCACATCTCAACATACCTAGCAAGAAATGCAGAGTGGTAATCAAATATGAAAAACGTTATTCGATAGGAAAAATAATGTTTTTTTGCTTAGTTAAATACAGGAAATCACTGACACTGCCGTACAAGAGAGAGGGCAAACACGGAAGGCATCTTTCAGTGGAGTATTCTCATTTTTTTAAGTGATGATTTGAATCTATCAAAAGCGATTAACTTCTGACTTATAATTACATGGATCATTCACAGTGCAGCCACAAAAGCCATAGTTGAAATGGTACGCCTAAAGTTAGAGTTCCAATTTTTATTAAGTGAAACGGGTGCCTGCCTGGGTGCAAACGATGCAAATCACATGTTGCACTTTTTGCTCAACCCCTCGACACTCACCCCCAGCCTCACCTTGACTCCCACTTCCACTCTCAACACACGAATGGATTAGGATCCAGCCTTCCTCCGTTATGATACACCCGTGAGCTGTCAAGTGACTGACAACACAGCAACCATGACTCATCGTGGAGTGACTTGACTGGGAAGACGCCAGTAGTAGGTTCCTGCAGATTGTTTGTGATAATACTGCAACACTATAAAGATTGTGGGATAAACGCAACGTCCGAAACAACACAGCACAAATGCTGAACAGCAACTAAAGCAGCTTCCTAGATTGGTGTTTTTTTTCAAGTTGAGAAATGTTACTTGAAATAGACTATTGCTCTGTTGGGGTCGCGGGCTCGACGTGCATTACGTGATCAGAAGCATCGTTCTATATTTATCAAATCATGAGGCTTGTAGTGACGCGTGTAAAAAGGACGCCCACCTCAAGAAATACAACATGGTGCCGTACAAACTGCAGACCTGCGGACCTTCAGAACCTTCGAGTGATCCACGCGAGTCTGGTAGGAAGCATGCACACTTGACGCTAAATTCTAATTGATAAACTGTTTATTTACTTGAGCTTTATCTTACCAGGCTAGTCCAAATGACAAAACAATAATTTAATTGGCTCTCTTTATTTTTGTGGATGCATCGATCTCCATATTGCATTATTTGAACTACCGGTAGTTTTGCTACATGAGTAGAAAAAAACATGATCTCTCGCTCTAACAAGCGGTACAGAAATGGATGGATGGATACTGCCAAATTGTGTTTTCACTGCCATCAACGTAGGTAGATAATTCTACAGGATGACCATAAAGTCTGGGTACATGGTTAAAAAAAAACACATAGTTCTTCAAACAAAACAATTGTATTAAATTGTAATGCTGATTAAAAATATATTTTTAAAATTATTTTCAAGGCCTAATCTGATGCACTTTGCAAAATTCAGGTGAACTTGATGGTTGAGAGTTTCATTGCCGTCGATTTCAGCACATTGACTGGGCATGCTTTCTCTCATGTGGTTTGAATCTGTCGTCTTTATTTGTTTAATTTATAATGATTTAGCATAGCACAGAAAAAGTATTGAAGGGAGAAAGGTCTGATGAATGAGAAACTTGGAAAAAATACTTTTGCAACTTCTAAAAATCATGGTTCAAATGTCACTGTTAACTGTCATTCTACTGGCTTTAATGTCTGTAAGTATTTACGTTTATAGTAAATTTTTTCACTTTAAATTTATTTTTAGGTTGCATCGAGTCTCCCACGTTTAAATGGAGGACTTGGAGTTCAGTGTGGAGATCTGCGACCGTGATTGGCAACACTTTTTTGAGACGTGCGAGGAGTGTGACTTGCATCCTCCCTCGCTGGCGACGGCAGATGACTCTGGGCTGAGCGATTGTGATCACACAAAGTCCGCGCTAGCAGAAAGTGCCCAGGAAGTCCATCTGACCAGACGCTACTCCCTGGACGCCATATCCAACTGCAAGGACTTGGTCGTGGAGACCCAACTTGGTGAACAAGCCACCGGTGAAATGGAGATCATCCTGTCGGGCAGCGAGGAAGATATTCACCTGCAGTCGGTGAATATGTTCTTTGAAAGGATGACAAACCAGGCAAACGTTGGAAAAAGCAAAGAGTCAAACCAGGAGGATGAACTGTGCAGCAATGGGATGGAATTCAGATCAAAGCTGCCTGCCGTAGATGAAACAATATTTGTCAACGAAAACGACCTTGACAAAATGAACACCTTAAAAAAAGTCCAGCCTTCTTCTTATACTTTACATGACCTCCCAGCCTGCAGCTGGAACGACAGGTCAACTCATACCGAGTCATTCATTAGCATCCAGACTGAGACGAAAACAAATAAGACTAATCCTTACAAACCTGATGACTCATTCAACCTTCATAAGTCACAACGGGTCACAGTCAGCACAAAAGATGGCCCACCATCATCAGCAATGGCCACCATGAAAAGGAGGAGGAGGAAGAAGAGATGCCACGGCATAGAGTCAACCCAGAGTAGACATGAGAGGAGCAATGACGAGGAACAGAGTTTGTCTCGATTTTATCGCGATATAAAGCCGTTGTATTCAAATGAGCCGCAAAAGACTGACGCGTTAGTCACAACCGCGGTCCCATGTGGAGGTACACGTCATCACGAAAGCAGGTTCAGTTGTAGAGATAGCGAACGCAATGACGAATTAATGTGTCTCCAGTGCTTTCATCATCCAGATTGTGAAGATCAATTCGATCTGGAAGACCGAAGACTAAAAGTCCAAGCAACCAGTGAGGGAGCAGACTGGGATGATGGGGATGATATGGATGGTGGCCAAGGTGACACCCTATCTGCTGCTAAGTCCGTCCACGCTGCAGAGGCTTTACATTCTGGCAGAGACGAGGGGACGGGGTGTCAAAGACAGGCTGAGACCCAGCGACAGTTGGAGATGGAAGCTTACAATTTAGACCAAAATAGCCATGAATTTATGTTCACATCTCATGCGCAGAAGTCGACCTTTCCCAACACAGAACTCCGGAAGTGCGAAACCGCTGTGTCTTCAGTCGACGAGACGGTAAGCCAAGTGACCTGCGCTGAATTAACAGCCCACTTCACGGAATTATCAGCTCATAAAAGGCACCTATCTGAAAGACCTTCCAGTTTAGCTCTTACGGAAACAGAATATCGTGCGGAAAATCCTAAATGTGATGATGAAGACCGTCAGATTAGCTCTTTTGTTGGTCCATTTTCGGATAACAAAAAGAGAGAAACAAATCCAGAGTTGCCCTTGTTTGAAGACACGGGGCCAGTGATGTCTCGATCCAATGTAAATCTTGCTGGTTCTTGTTCATGTCCCAGTCCAGATCCGGATCCAGTTAATAGATGTGGCTCAATCATGGCCACGCATAAGGAAGAAGCTCACGGCACAGGACAAACAAACAATTTCAAGGTTGAAGGCGACGATGTCATCTCAACATCACGTGAGCCTGATTCGAAAGAACCGGTTTTTGTCATGTCTTCTTTTTGGAGTGAGATGGAGAAGCTGACAATTAATGACATCATGGGTCTAAGGAAAACCAATAAGGAGACGGATGAGAACAATCCCAGTCTTTCCCCTCAGTCTGTCCAGTCCAAGCCGCTGCCTGCTGGTGAGGACGCCGATGGCGATTTTGACGCTGTTCCTTCAAATCCCGATTCCACGTCTTCAAAGTGTGTACTGTTGTGGGAGAGTGAACCTGTTGATATCATGACCGAGAAAGCGGAGGAGGCACCTTTCAGCGGCTCTCCGAGACACGGAAGCCCTCCGAAGGGCCTCCGAAGGATATCGAAAAACGCAAGCGTGCACAATCTGAGAGCTTTGGATTCTCCGGAACCATGCGGCAAGGCAAAGAAAGCACACATTTTACGAACGTTAGAAGAATTAGAGGTGAAAGAAGTCAAGAAACACAGTTTAGCTTCGACGCACCGCAAGAGTTTCTCTCTTTATGACGTATTTCAGTTCCTCCTCGGTGGAAAACAACAAATCCGCAGCCAGTCAGCCAAAGATGATATCGTCAACTTCATCACGGATGGAAAATCGGTCCCTGAAACTTACGATCATTTCTTTGCAGAGTTCGGTATCGAAAATTTCTTCTACCCTTTCGTTATAGAAGAGAAGCACTCAAAGACGCGTTCAGTCACCTCTGGACAGACAAAGATGCACTTGCCAGAAGCCTATGACTATTTCTTTGCATCCTCTTCTTCAGACGATTCTGCAGGGGAAGAGGAAGAGGAAAGCGGCAGTCCGCTGAGGGTGGTAAGCAGGCTTAGCCAAAACTCAAATACCACTCAAACTTTTACGGACGATTATGAGAATTTCTTTTGTGACAGCGACACGCGAGAGAATTTCTTTTGGACGGCAAAATTTTCCTTCAGGAATTTTCATCTCAGTAGAGGTGCAGTCTGGAACAAGAGGTCAATCCCATCATCACTTGGACACGTGGGGCGGAATGTGCCAAATGCCCTCCGTGATTTAGGACATACGGGCCTGATCCATCTGCTCAGCCAACAAAGGAAAAACAGGATCACCAGATCAATTTTGACGCAACCACTCGGATATGAAGACGTGCAAAGAGCTCTTCCAAACCCAAGTAAGCTCATAAAAATTTTTCATTTGCATTTAGCAATAACAGGAGGAATGACCCCCTTGCAATTTACCTGACTTGTTGATTTATGTGGGTGTTCCTGATAGACCCAATATTGTTCAGTATTGCCTCTTTCTCAGTGCAAAAAAAGTAGGTTCCGACTGGGCTCGAAGGGCCAAAACTCAGCGACAAAATCAATGCACATGCTAATGTTGACTCGTCCTGTTTGCAGTGCTTTAGCTCTAAATGTTTTAATATTGTCCAACGGCCTTCACTTTATCGCATCTGGTCTTCTTTGCTTTTATCAGTCTGCTCTTGAACAAAATGTGTTTCCTCACAGTATGCAACACCACAAGCTGTGAAATAAATACAAGACAGCCTTGTTTCTGCTCTGTACAGTTATCATGGGGACACCGCTTGTATTGCTCAGTTTTGAAAGTTTCAAATGAGTAAATTGTATGTTTGATGCTTTCGGGGACAGCGGTTACTACAGTGGACAGCTTACCGGTAATCATGTTATCAGGTTAAAGGGTGGGCGGCCCAGTAGTCCAGTGGTTAGCACGTTGGCTTCACGGTGCAGAGGTTCGATTCCATCTGCGGCCTCCCTGTGTGGAGTTTGCATGTTCTCCCCGGGCCTGCGTGGGTTTTCTCCGGGTGCTCCGGTTTCCTCCCACATTGCGAAGACATGCATGGCAGGCTGATTGGACACTCCAAATTGTCCCTGGGTGTGAGTGTGGGCGTGGTTGGTTGTTCGTCTCTGTGTACCCTGCGATTGGCCGGCAACTGATTCAGGGTGTCCCCTGGCTACTGCTCAAGACAGCTGGGATAGGCTCCAGCACCCCCCGCGACCCTAGTGAGGATTAAGCGGTTCGGAAAATGGATGGATGGAGGTTAAAGGGTGCATTAAAGGTTAAAAAAATGGTTTAAAAAAGATGCTTTCAAACAGTGAGTTAGCACATCTGCTTCGTTTGTGAGGTTCCAGACTTGAATGTTGAATCAGGCCCTCTTGTGTGGAGTTTTGCATTTTCTTCCTTTCTTTGCTCGCATGGAATCTCTTCTTTTGCCACATTCCAAAAACATGCACGTTAGCTAAATTGAAGACTCTATATTGCCCATAGGTGTCAAGTGAAAATGGTTGTTTGTCCATAAGTGCCCAGCAATTGACTGACGACAAGGCCATGGTGTACTTCTTGCCAATGTCAGATGAGATTACAATCCAGCTCATCTATGACCCGAATAGCGACACAACTTGATAGAAAATGACGGAGGTTAAACATTTTGCAACCTTTCTGATGGGAGGCCGAGATTGCCGACAGCGGACGCACATAAACAAACAGATTTAAAATACCCAGAAAATCAAAATGTTGGAAAGATTCACAACAGAAAACATTGACCAATTACGCGACTAATGCTAGGCACGCGCACGTGCTAACCTGACTTGACGTAAAGAGTGTCCTCGTCCAGCAGAAGAGATTCTAGTTCATTCATTCATTTTCCGAACCGCTTCATCCTCACTAGGGTCGCGGGGTGCTGGAGCCTATCCCAGCTGTCTTCGGGCAGTAGGCGGGGGACACCCTGAATCGGTTGCCAGCCAATCACAGGGCACACAGAGACGAACAACCATTCACGGCCACACTCATACCTAGGGACAACTTAGAGTGTTCAATCAGCCTGCCATGCATGTTTTTGGAATGTGGGAGGAAACCGGAGTACCCGGAGAAAACCCACGCAGGCCAGGGAGGCCCAGCTGGAATTGAACCCGGTACCTCCGCACTGCGAAGTCACCGTGCTAACCACTGGACTACCGGGCCGCCTGAGATTCTAGTTTGTTCGTTAATTTGAACAAGTGAGGAGGGAGTCCTACCATATATCCCACTGTGGTATGGATTTAACCGGGTCACCGTGTGACATGACTGGAAGCGCTAACGTATTAGCTCAGCTGTTGTTGTACGTTCACCAATGATGGTGTCCATGTCTGTTCAGCAGGATCCACCGTGAAAATCTTTCTCTTTTGTTTACAGGGACGGATGTTTCCCTGCTGCCTCTCAGGCAATCAGATATGTGTCTGGTCTGTATTGCATTCGCTTCCTGGGTGCTGAAGACAACAAATCCCCAAGTTGGAGACACGTGGAAGGCCGGTATGTATGTTAGCACGTAAGATTGGTGTCAAGTCAAGTCAAGTCAACTGAATTTATAGAGCACTTTCAAACAGCCATCGCCGCATACAAAGTGCTGTACATGGAGCAATTTAACATATACAATAAACAGTAAAACAAATCGGTAATAAAGACGGTAGAAAGCACCAAACAGTAAAACCAAGAACAAATCAAAGTCATGCTGAGTCGAATGCAAGCATAGCAACTGATTCTGAAGAAATGAATTTCAAGTTTGAGATTTTTCTATTTAATTTTTTGAAATACAATTATCATAATTTGTTACTTTGAATGTTATATGATGCGTTTCTACTTAGATTAAATCAACCTGGGGAAAAAATGAGAACGACCCAAGACTGTGGGGTTATTATTATAAGTACAGGCAGAATGATTTCAGTTGTGCGCTGCATCACAACTTTTTTCTTCAAACAGTTCTGCTGGCAAACCTAAGTGCTCTGTCAGCCATTCGGTACCTGCGGAAGGACGTCAAGGTGGAAGTGGCAGCCGGTCAGAAGAAACAGCATCTGACCACACTCGGTGGTACTTGAGGTCTCTAAATAATTCAACCCTGAGCTCAAGTTCCTGTAATTAATTCCTTTTGAATTTGTACCAAAACCTCAAACTCTCTTTTGTTGCTGCATGACTGGGTTTCCACAACCACACCTAGTAGAAATACCCAACGATGTCCGCCTCTACGCGGTGGTTGGACTCCGCCGGACCAAGGACCAGACGGACCAAGGACCGGACGGACCAAATGGACATCACTTCACCGACGGCCACCTCCTCGGGGGGAACCCTCGGCTACTACCGCGGGGCGACCCCTGTGGGAGCCTGTGCCGCCGCCACGCAACAACAACAACAACCCAATTTTGTGGAAAAGTAAGCGAGTCGAAGTAGCAGACATACGCTATGCCTTTGAAGCTTACTTTCACCGTATCACACTGACATAAGGAAATAATACAAAAGTTGAAGGAAGCTAACTCGCACAGAGTAAAAGTGAATCTCCACTTCTGATGAAGATTGAGAAGACGAGAATATCAAGGAACAACACCGTTCCTGTAGAGCGGGCTAGTTCTATATTCACTATTTCAATTATTCAACAGCACATCATTCGCTTAGATGGCTAAATTTGCCACTGCAGTTACGCCTCATGTTAGTAGATAATGTCTGTATTTTGATTAAAGAACTAACAACAGCGTACTATTATAGCTAATTACAAGCAGGCTACATAACTTATCTTGTAGCATACAAGTGTATGGTTATTTACAGCGCCAAGCTTTACAAAATAGTCCACTAGCTGGAAATATCCAGTTCCATGACCATGACATCTAGTTCATTAAGTGTGTGTGTTTATTAAATATATGTTGTATATATGCTCTGATTGTTTAGTTTTTGTTATTCCGACTTTTGTAAACATATCTGAGAAAAATGCCGTTTTATACTATTTAAGCACTAGAGGGCAGTATTTGATCACGAAACAAGCAGGGAAAAAAGTTGGGTGCGCTTCCGAGAACCGTGCAGTAATTTACAATGTTTGCAAAAGGTTTATTGATGTGGATCCAAACTAATAAATACATTCATTAATTACTCACATATCTTGGAAAATCACCCTCTGATATCGTTTCATGATTTAATCCTGTACTTGACAGTGCTGGGTTGAAAAGTAAAGTATGGTCATTTTTGACTTTTGGTGTATGTCTTTGTACGGACAGACTTTTCGATACAACGCTTGCATTGGATATCATTAGATCGTGCAGATGTCCAATATATCCAGGCAGGTTTGATAGAATTGGAGGACACAATATATGTACTGCAAATATTTGTCTCATTTCACCAATTTATTTTTTGAACCTTTAAATAAACACCTCAAACAAATGAACAGACACCACACGTGTATCAGAACGATGAAGAAATATGACATCCTTACAGCCAAAATAAATCTGTATTTACATATATAGTATACTATTTACAAAATATTTACAGTAGGTTCATTAAGAATGCCCTGGGGAATGTTTTTATCTCTTGATTTTTTTTGTTTTAATTAAGCAAAAAGTCAAATAAAATAACAGCGGAATAAAGAGATTGACTTACTCCTGAACAAAACACATTCCAAGTATAAAGTACAATCACACAAAATTAGTGTCAAATATGTGAAATCGTATTTAGAATGTATTATTCTTTTGTTCTTTTTAATAATTTTTTCCCCCTTCACACACCCACCACCACCACTTCATCCCAATGCTTTTTATGCTACTGTACGCTGACTGGATAACAACACAGCCTGCACGAGTTCGCTTTTTATAATCCCTCTGATAGAGGTCCGTTGTTTGCACACGCCCAGACGAGTGCCGGCCTATTGTTTTGCTTTATGACCATCTCTGCTCCGTTGCCATGGCACCAAGGCCCCTGGCCCGCCGTGTAATCCCGTCCAGTGTGTCGGAATTACAGACGTTGGCTGAATCATTCCAGTGTGGCGATCAGACTCCCAAATGTTGTCATAGTCTATTTCCTGGTCATCTGGTTCTGTGGGTTTGAGGTATGAATGAAGATCTATCAGGGGGAGAAAGGATAAACAGACTTTTAGAAATGATTCAATAACATTAGAATATGAGACACAAATCACCCACAAGCAAACCACAATTCCATTAAAGCTGGGATGGTGTGTAAAATGTGAATGAGAAAATGATTTGTAAATCAAAATATTGCAATCGCCCACAGATAGCTCAATGCGGTGATCGGGCTGAAAATACCTAAAATTATGGGCTTGTGCTGGGGTATGGTGCGTGGGGTGCAGGGCACACATTGTTGTTGTTGTTTTTTTTTTTTTTACTTGTCTCAAGTGCTGGCAAAATCAAACTGTGCCATTGTGTTAAGACCAGCGCTCTCAGGTTCTTCAACTGAAACCAACATACTGTAGCTTTATGGACCTTGCTTTACGCACTGAGAAAAGGGAGGTCCTCAAACTGCTACCACAAACTTGGTAATAAGATGTCAATACTTTTGTCCTTCGCGTAGTGAGCTTTCAACAAAGGATTAGTTTCATCGTGCTTCTGAACACCTTCGATCAGTTCTTACCTGGTGAGTAATCGTATGTCTGAGAGGAGTTGATCCCACAGTTGGACCGCAGGTGTCCCTGTCAACAGACGTGAAAACACAAGAATGTCACTTCCAGTTGTCAGTAATAACAAATATTCTCTTTCATCCGCAGCAACTGATAAAAAAAACACCGGCACAAAAAACATCTAACCGCAATCTATCATTCAGTCAGCCACCCTTGCATGTTGTACCACAGCATTCCAGAAACCGGAGTGCCTTGGGAGATGAGCGGTACTTTCTTTCTCACCTGCTCTTGTCCTTTTGAGGGTGCATTCAGCAGCTTGAGCCTCGACACGGCCTCGGTTCTTTGCTCCACTTGACCCCGAGGGCTCTCTTTCTCCAGGCCCGGAGCGTCTCCCTGCGACTTGGTCCCGACCAGACTTCTCCGGTTGTGTCTGCCCATTGGCGGGGTGCGGAGCTTGAAGGAAGAGGGGGGAACCCAAGAGCTTTGCTGGGCGTGGTACAGATGAGTGGGCTCCTGCCAGCTCTCCTGTTCAGGGCGAGGGAGATGATTTAGGGATGGTTCTATGAACATGTGACTAAACATTTCACACACAAACTCGCTTTAAAAAAAACTCAGTTTTTGTATTCAAGCCAAAGCCATGTCTAATATGAAAATGTTTCTTTTTAGCCTTCTTGGGGCATCAAGGGGCCAAGGAATGCATGTTAAAGTGAGGGGAGGAGCTTAATTTAGGCAGGCCATAGCTTTGTCAAAGTGCTTTGCCACCATTTATAAACAATTCAACGTTTTAGGGGAAGACGTCAATTACTCCACAATTTGTAGCAGGCCTTGGTCCCCATCCCTGCAAACAGCAGGTGAATGGCAAAATTAACAATAGGTTAACTGGATTAAGGTTGTTTATCATTTGATCAGCTATGACCTTTGTCAACAAAATTCACAGAAGTACATTGAATTAATTTAACGAACAATGACTTTCATTACAAAGTGACCAATTCACTTATCTTGTCTGTTGCTGATTGTCATCAGACATGCCATTTTTGACTTCTTGTTTACGTTCATTAACCTGTGTGGTGTAAATTGAACCCATGAATGCAGTATCAATAAACCCCTTACCGCTGGACCCGCTTCATCCAAGGCGAAGATTTCAGGGCTGCAGGGCACATCGTAGAGAGGGGACAAGGGCTGGCGAGGAGCACACATGTCCGAGTGTCGCTGTGGGACATTCAGGGAGTAGCTGAAAGTTGTCTGAGATGTGTTCCAGCTGTTTGACTGATCAGAGCAGATCCAAGTGTTAAGTTTAAAGCAGTAATGTGATTATTTTTCTATTAATCACTGTATACACACACATATATATACTGTATACTGTATATATATATATATATGTGTGTGTGTGTGTGTGTGTGTGTGTGTGTGTGTGTTGAACTAACCACATAAAAACTCTCTTTCAATCGCAATGCATAAATAAATAGCACAGACAACAAACATGAACAATTTAGCATAGGGAGCACCAAGATCATTTGCGTGAACGCTTGCTGCTACGCAGAGTTTATAGAGCTCAGTCACATGTGCCGATAAATATTTTGGCACATGCCACTAGGTACTTTGAATGTTTGACAGGATCAGGAAGTCAAAGAAGGAAAATTGCTTTAAAAAAACAACCTTTATAAGCTCTGTAAAACTAGTTTGTTTTTATACATGAATTTTGCTCTGTATTAACTTAAAAATCCAGTTAGGAAAGGAAGCCAGCAGTCTCTCCAAGATCCAACCTATCAGGTCATTGTTTTTCTGCTCATTGAGGTTCATAGGGTCAAAGATTAAATGTTTTCTACTCATTCATCTGTTGGCACGTCTAAGCTTTGCCACTACGATCACAAATACGCCATATCATGACCGAGCTCGAATTCCTACTCACTGTGTATTTATAGTGACATGTAAGATAAGTCGACAGGCAGAAGGGGGAATACCGTATGCACTTATCAAGTTTAGAGGCCGGGCTGACTGATTACCTTGACAAGCAGGCCTTTCTCGTAGGGACGCGGGCCAGGGTACGGCGTGCTGTACAGCTGTGGCATTGCAGCAGAGCTCTCTCCTGGCTGGAGGTAGGAGCTGCGCTGCGGGGACGAGTAGCGCATTGGCAAGGGTCGTGGGTCACGCTCAGGCTTGGTGTGGGAAGAGAAGCTGCTGGTCCTGCTTCCCAGGCGGGCGGTCTCGGTCGAGGAGGGACGGCTATACTGTGGACAGCAAGCGGGGCGGTTGTGAGCGGCGCAAACATTCTCAAATTGCGCCTGCCTCATTTCAAACCGTCTCTGTCATTTTAATGAGACGGGTGTTTGTCAGAGGCTGAGAAAGAACAAGTCTTCTTGGCAGCGAGCCCTCTCCGGCAAAAACTAATTGGGAGTTTGCGCTGCGTTGCAGTTCTCTTCGAGGAATGTCATAAAATGTTCTGATATGCTTCATTATTTCTACAGAGTGTGTGTGGGGGCGGGGTAGGGGGGTGTTAATAATCAATGCCTGGATAAATGGGATGTTGTTTCAGAAGAAATTCCAACCTCATAATGTGGTGTTGTTTTTTTTCTTGTCAACCTTGAGGTGTACCACCTGAGCCTCTTGACCTTGCTTAATAATTAACTGGGTGAGAGTGGGAGGGGGCAGGGGTGTTGCTGCTGTGCTCCAGTAAAATGGAGTTTTCCTTATCATTGACAATTTATGTCCTCAGGTATATTGCTGACAACTTACACAGAGAGGTTCCGAGTATCCTGGAGAGAGTGGGTTTTCTTCATGAGTGGGGAACTGACGGCTGTGGGATCCATGTCCACTCTGACTGAACTTGAGGGACTCGGGGTAGCCTTGACTGTTTCCACTCCACCTGTCAAACTGTGGCGCCTACACGGAACACGAGTTTCCACACATTAACATTATGACACAGTCAATAATACTGGTATACTAAGTAGGAAGAAGTGAGCTGAATTTTGCCTCTATTTCTTCAAGACACGAATAATCAACAATTATCCTAACTCAGTCCAAAAAAAATGAAACACAAAACAATCATGTCTCTTCAGTGGTAACGTATTCCATGTAGTCATTTCCCTTCATTCACGTTTACACCTATGGACAATTTAGATTCTTCACTGCACTGAACAAACATGTGTTTAGCATGTGGGAGGAAACCAGAGTACCCTGAGAAAAAATTGCGAGTACAGTGAGAACACACAAGCTCTCACACAGGATGGTCGGAGCCGAGAATAAAAACCCCAAACCTCAGAAGAGTGAGGCCAACTGCAAGACTAGCGGGCTCGCTCACAGTTTCCAAGATGGATTTATTTGAGACATGACGACAAAAGAATATTTAGCTTCATCCTTAAGTAGAATAATTGCAAGTATCTTTAACATTGTCATCCTGGAGACTCACGAAAAAGGTGTAGATAGAAACATAGCCTGCTTTGCTCATGATTGTTTATTAAAAAAGTGTAGATAGAAACATAGCCTGCTTTGCTCATGATTGTTTATTTAAAAAAAAAAAGAAGGGTAGGTCTTACCTCCCTGTGTGTTGGCGTGTAGATGATGTCATAGACCGGGGGCGGTGGGCTGAGAACGGGCACGTCAGCAGCTTTAAAATGTTGGATCCAGTCGCAGAACTCTCTCCTATCCAGACAGGACACCACGATGGGGTTGATGAGCTTCCCTAGCAACAGAAAAGGAGGAGGTGGGGGGACAAAGCGTGTCATTCGATTCAGTCGTTCAGTGGAATGCGCCACGGTCAGATTGTCATTCAATGAGAATAAAGCCAAATCATTCATGGAGGGTTGCACTTTATGACGTTAGCACATTCCCGCAAAAGTCCACATTGCGTAAAATATGCATAATACTGGACACTAGGGTGGGACACAAAACTGTTTAAAATGATGTGAATCTCAATATTCTCCTCCGGGCGCAGTCAACATGGCTCACATAAACGACCAATGAAAACAGGTTTGATTGTGTTGTGTTTTTTTAACATGAGGTTTCTTTACGACTTAAATTCATTTTCTTTCGACAAAGACAAGAGAGACAAAATTGAAACAGATATTCATTCATCCATTTTCTGATCCGCTTTATCCTCCCAAGGGTTGCGGGGTGGGCTGGAGCCTATCCCAGCTGTCTTCGGCCAGTAGGAGGGGGACAACCTGGACTGGTCGCCAGCCAATCGCAGGGCACACATAGACAAACAACCATTCGTGCTCACAATCACACCTAGGAACAATTTTGAGTGTTCCATTAACCTGCCGTGAATGTTTTCGGAATGTGGGAGGAAACCGGAGTACCCGGAGAAAACCCACGCAAGCCCGGGGAGAACATGCAAACTCCCACAGGATCGCCGGAGCCAGAATCGAACCCTGCACCCAATATTATTCACATGTACAACATCCATAACATTAAAAGTACTGTATATGTCGAAGACAGTTCTGATCATTAAGTGAAATACCTGTTTGTTTGTTTTTTTTGTGGCCCCCTCCCCCGATACAGGATGAATTCAAGTGTACAGGAAATTAAATGTGTTCATGTATTTTTGGTGTCAGGTATCTTCCCCCTTCTTCAGCTACATAGATGTCACAATATACCAAACATATTCTTTCTAGATTCCGGCCTCCCTGTGTGGCGTTTGCATGTTCTCCGCTTGCCTCCGTGGTTTTTCTCCGGGTACTCCGGTTTCCTCCCATATTCTAAAAACATGCATAGCAGGTTAACGGAACACTTTTAAATTGTCCCTTGGTGTGAGCGTCGATCGTTCGTCTCTGTGTGCCCTGCGATTGGCTGGCAACCAGTTCAGGGTGTCCCCCGCCTACTGCCCGAAAACAGCTGGGATAGGCTCGAGCACGTCCCGTGATCCTTGTGAGGATAAAGCGGATCGGAAAATGGATGGATGGATGCATGTTCTTTCTCCAATATATTGATGAATCACCGCCCTGTGATGTTTTTGATGCCAGCATTCCACACTGACAATACACCACGCTTATTGTATTGCGCTTTGTGTAGCTACCTTCAATCATAAATGTGTTGGGCTTGACGTCTTGGCAAGGTGTGGTCACTGTGATCATGTTGAGCGGAAGCTTCCCCTGACAAAGATAATAAGCATGAAGCATTTGATAAAACAAGGCATGCGCACAGCTCGGGAGATGCTCAAGAGTTTAAATGGTGCCCGTGGGTACCACAGTATATAAATCGACGGATTTATTTTTGTTGTCAATACCTTGTAGAAGAGGCCATTCTCCTCTTCTGATAAGATGATCATCGTTGACGTGTACATCACCAGTAGTCTGTCACTTTGTTGCTGTCAACAACAACAACAAAAAAGGAGTTGTTGGTTTCATGTACTCTTTTTGAGCTCATCATCAATTACCCATATTGTATTTTTTTACACTTTTCTAAAGGTTTGTAAAACTTTTGAAGCAAGTAGATGTTTCCACCCACATTTCCCAATTGCAGAATTTGTTTTGTGCCTGGCTGATCTCTTTATCTCGATATTTTTAACAGCAGACAAAACACGGACTGAATGTTCTTGACCTACACTACTCTTTCTGCAGCTTTGAAGTGGCACGAGGCATAACAGCATCAAATTCTTTTGCTCTCAGGTTAATAAAACCTGATAACGTCTTGCGGACAGATAAGACTGAGTAAAAAAATGCACCGAGGTCACCTTCAGACTCTTTTTAACTCTTTGAGAAAAACCACCAATTGGATCTTTTCATCCTCTGCAGTGAGGCCAAACATGAATCCTGGTCAATTTTGAGCATTGAAAGGTCTGGAAAGCCTAGGTTAAATTTCCTCACTCTCACACAGGGTGTGTCCGCGGAGACAGCTGACATTCCAGCTGTGAGGTGAGAGTAGTTACTTCCCACACCCTGAATCTCAACACACTTCAATGGGGCAGCCGCTCGTTCCCACAGTGAATAAATCTCAACAATCCCAGCACGTTGTGGCATGATTACTGTTTTGTTTTTGTTTTTTTCCCCATCTCTATTTGATATTGTTCAACTTGGGTATGCCACCTAGTGGAAAACTAGAACTAGATAAATGTTTGGCTATCCAACATAGAGCAGTGGTTCTCAAACTTGGGCCCGCGTGAGTTATAACTTGAGGGTCATCAAAATTATTTGCATTATTATTATTCCCGTATTCTATTTTTTTTAACGTAAATAGTTACAGATGGGGAGTGGTTGACCAATAATACAATTAACATCCTAAACCAGTTAATCCTTCCTACTATTGCTTTAATGTGATTGTGAGATGACATATCCGATTTTATGTGTACATAATTTTTGGCTCTCATGCTCTTTTCTGATGTCGAGCTGTGCAGGTGAGGCAAGGCAACCTCGGCAGAATATTTGCAAGCTTGGAGACACATTACGCAGGGACCATGTTTTGGGCAATGTTCAGGGCAATTGACTCTGCGATTGCCTTCCCAACTCCTTTCTTGTCATACAGAAGAAGAAAATGCGAAAAATGATTTAAGATGTTTGTTTCTTAGCGAGGTTTAAACTTGCGAGATGCTTTTTTTTTTTTTTTCAATAGTTGCTAGTCGAGTATGTCAGCAAAACTGACATGCTTTTGAGAATGAGTTCCTACTCCAAAGCAGTGCATTGTGCACATTAGGATAAATGTTGAATATTATGTTAAATTTAATTTACCTTGGTCAGAAAAAAAAAAGAAAACACATCAAAGACCATTTAGGGGGTTACATGGTAGTTATGTTTGATAACTTTTGTGTGACCAATCAGAATTTGTGAAGTGCGGTTGTTTGTGCCCCAGTGGTCCAATACAAAACGTGCTATTATGCTATTTGCAAAGCAATATGGTTATAAACGGTCTTAGTCGATCCACACCGCAGAGGACAAATAGGGAGATGTGGCAGGAACACAAACATACACAACCTACGACTTATAAAAACAAGCTCTATAAGGAGTTCGTCATTTACCGTTAGCTTTTTTGTGTTGATTTACTTTAGATTTAATCTGCACAGCATTTCTCCGTATTTATCAACACATATTTAATGTCCAATCAATCACTAACCTGTATTTATTCAAAAATTTAGAACAAGAGCGATCTTTTTTGATTTTTATTCACAACACAAGCTACCGTATCGCTTGATGCTTTTCTCTACTTGCCCCGAAAGCAAAATCCTGACTGTGCAACAGTTTACAGTAGTAATAAATGTGTTACACAATAAGCAATAAATGTGTTACACAATTGGAACACTCTGTGACTCATTTCCTACTTTCTTCAAGTCGCGTCAACAATTCCATGAGCCTGAACACAAGTGATGCAGCTCCTTTATGTTTCTCCAGAAGCTACGAAAAGAACGTTAGTGTATGTTTTGGTTGTACCTGACAGGGCAGGTGCTGCAAACGAACTTTGGTGACATAGTTTATGGGACCCAGGCTGTCCCGCTGCGAGCCCTCCCACTCGTAGATGGGCTCTTTGTTGATTGAGTTCCTCAGCTCTTCTCTGCCTGCAGAAGTCTTCTCCTGGTTTTGCTACCAGAGACACACAGTGCATCGGGGAAGTTAAACACAGAAGATGACTCAAGAACCAGCTGCCAATCAAAGTGCAGCCCCTCCCCCCCATCTCATTTTCGTCAGCCAATTGCACACCTGAAAACATGACGTACTTAGGAGTGCTTAAGGTTTAGACAACGATCGTGGTGTGGTCAAGGCCGCTCCCTACTCTCGAGCCCTGAAGGAGAGCCAGGAGTGACCTACTTGACTCATCACACACACACACACACACACACACACACACACACACACACACACACACACACACACACACACATCCTGTTTCTTCATTGCTTGGTGAAACAGATATTTTCCCACCGGGCAAGTCAAGACATGAAAAAGGTAACGTCCAAGCGCAGAAAGACCATGGTGAGAACGATTGTTTTGATAGTTTTTGGAGCTCAGATTGTTCGGCATTCTGTACTGTCTGCTTCTGTCAGTCTCATTTTCTTCCAACAAGGTGGTTTTGTTTTTTCCCTCACTTAGTATCATAGAATTAAAAAATACAGTGGTACCTCTACTTAGGAAATTAATTGGTTCTGGAAAAAAAAATTATGAACTAGAAAATTTTGTAGAGACGCGTTTTCCATGTAAATGCCCTAATCCGTTCCAAGCCCCCCTAAAATTCAGACATAAAGGTTTTCTAAAGCATAAAAATGCATCAAATGTATACCTTTCGTATCTTGAAATTTGTAACAAGAGGCAATATTTTCCTGTTGAGGTGTTTCGTAACTTGAAAATTTCATATGAAGAGACGTTTGTAAGTAGAGGTACCACTGTACTAACTATCTAATACTAATACAAAAGTACAAACCCTTGAGCAGCCTCTTTAGGACATTTTAAGCCGAGTATCACCTTCTGACCACCCAACAGAGTTAAAGCACACACACACACACACACACACACACACACACACACACACACACACACACACACACACACACACACACACACTACTATAGAACAGCATTCCACTTTCCGTCCTGCCCAAATGTGACAGGCTGTTTGTGAGAACTTACTTTGACTCTGGTGTAGTTTTCCGGTGCGACAGCGTTGCCGCCGTTGGCTTCAATGTTTTCCTTCAGAAGACCAAACCATCGGTCCATTTCTTGTTGGTTGGCACAATAGACGATGATGGGGTTAAGGCTGACACCTGTGAGGGAGGAAACAAAGGGAATTCATTGCCGGGATAACTTTCCACTCACTGAAGGAGTTCCCGCTTCGCTCCCCTTGTTATGTCTAGAATGCAGTAACTGTTCACATATGTGGAAGACCGCACGTCACACGGTTTTCTTCTGAAGATCCCCACAAGAATTTCAAATCATAGTGGTCTCGTCCTCCCACACACCGAGGGCCCGGAAGGAATGAGAAAGACTTTCCCCTCGATCAAATGTGCACATACCAGAGATAAACGGCAAAGAAGTTTGATTTAATTTGTGCTGGAAATGGATGCCTTTGCAGATGAATCCATATCTGTGTCGAAATTGAGCAGAATTATCCTTGAAAAGGTCAAATTCTTGATATCGCTCTTGTAACGAGCTCATTAGGTTGAAGAAAGGAAAGGCTTTGGAACAGAAACAGAAACACATTGTGGAAGGTAATAAAACCACTGTTATGTAACTTTCATGCCACTGTTAACATTTCCTGGAAGTTTCCGATCACTTGTTTGCTTCGTCATGCTCTTTCACGCGCTGCCGTCGCCATTGATTTGCTTTTCTAGGAGAAGGAAAGTAAACGTCTCGCACTCATCGCGACGTCAGATCGCTCACTTGACTCAGACTTTCGTCACACTTCCTCCACATGTGTGCCGTTGTCGGTGCGTCCCATAAAGTCAAAATTTCAGTGTGAGTGAGTGAGAACAATGACGAGTGAGTGACAACACGTCTGCCTCACAGTGCAGAGGTGCAGGGTTCAATTCAGGCTCCGGCCTTCCTGTGTGGAGTTTGCATGTTCTCCTCGGGCCTGCGTGGGTTTTCTCCGGGTACTCCGGTTTCCTCCCACATTCCGAAAACAGGCATGGCAGGTCAATGGAACACTCCAAATTGTCCCTCGGTGTCAGTGTGAGCGTGGATGGTTGTTTGTCTATGTGTGACCTGCGATTGGCTGGCGACCAGTTCAGGGTATACCCCGCCTACCACCCGAAGACAGCCGGGATAGGCTGCAGCACCCCCCGCGACCCGGATGGATGTTACACCTAATGTATGACGTGTAACAGTTGACTCGGCAAAGATGCCTTGGTTACATAACGCTTGAGATCTATTGAGACACGATGAAATTGATGTCGACGGGTTCATTTTTCCACATACCATCTCCTCCGATCCTGTAATTTATTCTTTTCTTTCGCATACACCACCGGTTAAACTATTTGTGTCATGTTTCCCAACAAAAGCGTTTCACTTCCACAACATTTTCTGGTGTATAGCATGTTCAAAAATGAAGGTGGCATTTGTCTGCGGCATGCGTGGTAGATTTGCACCAGTGACAAGGCTGAGAATGGGAGCTGTGGCTTTTTTGGGGAGGGGGGCAGCTGGCCTCTGTGAACTGCACCTGTTGTCTAGCAAGTAAGGCCTCTGAGGCAGATTTGGCCCTCTGACCAAGGTTAAAGGGGGGCCCGACTCTAGTTAGTCTTGAAGTTGAGTGGAGGTGACGAGGGTCACAGTGTCGTTGAATTACCGGAATGCGATAATATACGAAATGCTGGAGCTTGAAAAGAACGCATGGTGACTGTTTTTTTTTCCGGGGTGTTTTTCTTTTTTTTTTTAAGGCCATGCTACTTTGATGATCAGAGATAGGAGTGACCTCCTACAAAACTGAGCACAGTTTAATACTTGAGCTATTCGGTCATTAGATGCTTTTTTTTTTTTTTTTTTAGATCTGCCTTAATTTAGTTTTTTGTATTTTCAACACAACATTTGACTTGGTAACATCCTGGTGGATTAGCCGATTCCAGTATGAACACCCCCCACCCACCACCCCATGGCACTATTATTCATAAATCACATTGTAATGTGTATTTCAGATTTCCAAAAACGACAGCAATGCCTCTAATAGTCATGCGACAAGAAAATATTCTTCAGCGCTCACCATTTATTTGAAAGGCGTACTCCGTCGGTTGGCTGTGGTTGCAGTTCTGTTGCGGGTTGGAGATGGTGAGCTCTTTCAGCGGAAGAGTTCCCTGCACACAAAACAGCACAAGATTGATCCATCTATCATTTGCTGCTCAGTTTGTCCTGTTCAGCGTGATTCGGTGGACCAAACGCCGGAACGTTCTTCGGTCAGCTGTAGAGTAATTGTGGAAAGCCAACTGAGTCATCGGAGTGAATCATCAAAAAAAAAAAACGATGACACATCACTTTTTGTGGATAAAGCTTCCTCCATGTTTGTTTTCAGTCAGTCACATCTTACCATGTTCTAACACAAGATTTTTTTTTTTTTTAAAACTAAACCGAGATGAGCCAAGTTCGCCATGTCAATGCTGCCTTGTGCGTGACGACTAGACGGGCGCTTTGACTTCAGCGGACGAGGTGCTCGGATGATTAATGACTGCTCATGCTCCAGTAGACAGGTGACGATACGTAATCATACTATCTGTTTACCAACACACTCCCCGGTTGACTGGATACGTATGTCAGAAGCAATGACGGCATGACTCCAACGTCTGATCCCAGTGAACATGAAACCTCGTAAAAATGCTGACGTAGTGATTCATGCATGGATTTATTGAAGGAAGGTATCAAAGTGTTTCTGAGGTTGAAGGGGGAAAAAAAAAACTCACCTGGTATGTCAGTCCAGGGGTGTTGTTGGACACAAAATGAAGGTGTGTCTGGAAGAGATCCAGGTAGCAATCGTGTATATCCTGAAGAGACAACATGAGAAGCTCAAAAGTCAAGTTGGACTTGTTGCTGTAATTGGCTTCCGTTACAGGTGGCAAGATTTTGCAAACCGTAGATAAAGATGACATTGACTCGGCACTTCATGCAATGCAGAATATGTAAATTGTTAAATGAATAAACTAGTGGAGATCTCGGTCGAAATGAGGTCTTGTTGTCATTGTAAATGCTTACATCTTTTTTTCACATTCAACTCTTGTGTTGGCGTCTCTTCTTGCGACTTTTTATTTCGTCTGATAAGAATCATCTGGCGATGTCATGCGGAAAGTTGAGATCAACTGCTTTTTCAATGCCCCGCATGTTGTCTCAGCTGCTGATTCATCGATGATTTCAAGGAAGCATGAGTGGTGGTGTAAGTTTTGGATTCTCAGAAATAGAAGGAATTGTTTGACTTTCACATGTGATGTCAGGTAAATATTCTGGGATGGTTTTCTCCCATCTCTTGAAATACTTCACAAATTGGCCGCATCTTAAGAAACACATTTTGCTTCCTGTGCTCTTTTTCTTTTCTTTTTTTTATTAATTAGGTACGTTTCTCAATCTTTGAACTCGTTTTGTTGTTGTTCTGGACAGAGTTGTTGTGTCACAGCGCCGACAATTTTGACTTTGCACAAGCTGCCGTCTATCAGGACGTGCGATCAGGAGAGCTCGCTCTCTCTCTCTCTCTCTCACACACACACACTCTCTCTCTCTCTCTCTCTCTCTACCCCGAGGTTTTTTCTTTTCCCCCCTAAGATGTTTCACAATTACCACTCTGCAAAGCGTGTTCAAACACAGGCTGGAAAATGGATTGAATTATTCACAGCGAACCACCAAGTCAGTTGCATCACCGAGTTTCTGTATTTCAATGTTCGCACAGTAGCTTCCTGCAAGGCTGCACCTGCTTTTGATAGTTTTGACACCTTCCGGTTTGGTATGGATGCGTCATTGCAGCATTAAGCCATATTCTAAAGCCCTGTTCACACGGGCAGATTTATTTCGGCGCTGCTCCGGAGTATTTTGTTGCGATATAAATTTGCACCGTAACAAATTTTGTGGAGCGTTCAAAAGAATATATCGGAACAGCTCCACTTGCTTTCACACGGGCAGTTCCTGTTGCGGAACAAAACGACAGGAATGCGGAAGTAAAACATGCGCATGCGTAAAGAAAGAAGAAGGCGGGGAAAAGGAAATACCATTTCCCCTCCTTCTTTGTGACAAAATGGCTTCTTCTCCGGAGAAATCAACGATGTGGTCGATAATCAGACGCCGCAGGAGAGAGAGAAAAGACCCGCCATGTTTTGAAGCGCAAAATACCCAGGATGCATGTTGGCAAGTACCCGGATGGACTCCTCTGACGCGTAGTGAGGCCACTCCCCCGCAAGCGAGCATTTGCTCTGGAGCAAATTTAACCCAGTTGCGTTCATACGCGTACATTTGCTTCGGTACTGCTTCGCAAACGAGCATTTGTTCCGGACCAAATTTTTAAACCACCTCCCTGAGGCTTGTTCCTGGTCCGGAACAAGCTGTTTTCGGGCACTAGTCTGGAACAAAGTTGCACGTATGAACGCTCGAGAGGAGCAGTTGCGCAGTAAGTCCGAAATAAATCTGCCCGTGTGAACAGCCCTTAAGTCTCAGGAAGCAGCTGATTAAACTGGATAACGTAGTATCATAAAGTTTGCCTATTGCTTCATAACAAAGCCATTAAAAATAAATAAATAAATAAAATAAAGAGCAAGCGGTTCTGCTCACCTGGCAGTGCAGGAAGCGGAAACGAACTTTGGCGCTGTGAATCAGCCGCCCGTAATTCTTCACGTTGATGCTGCTCTTCTTCCAGCCGCTTGCCGGGTCGTACGGGAATGGAGGATCCCATTTGATGTTCTCAATAGTCTGCAGGTCTTTAGTGGACATTTCCTGCAACCGGACCACCGATTAGCATTGACTTTGCATGCACACACACACACACAGCAGGACAGTTGCATCACAGATGATGGAAGTTTTTACCTTCCTCGGGGTGACCGTGCAGAGGATATTGATGATGCTGTTGGACTTCTCCTGGCCCTCTTGGGGATTCTTCTTGCGAAACAGGCGACTGCTGCTCAAATGGGAGAAAGTCTTGTCAGTGCTTTTTCTCCTGTGTTTATTACTCGCTTCCCAAGTGCGTTTTCAAGGGACATTTCCTGTTTATAGGCGTTGCCTGTCGTCCACTTCTGTCCCCGGGAGATCGAGCAAAGATTATAACTGCTCGTGATCTTATTCAACACTTTATTTTATTGTTTCAAATCCAACGTCAGACAATAAGAGGTGAGTAGTAACATTCTACATTTACTCCATTACATAATTTACCGAATTTGGATATAGCATACATTTTAATTTGACTTGAGTATTTGTCTTAACGATGAATGTTTTGTTTTTTTAATGCTGTCACACTGAGTAACAATACATTGCACAGGTTACTTTAATTTGAACACTTTCATCCACCAATAATGATGACCTGTAACCTGATAACATGCGGAGCCGTCCACTGCAGTGACCGCTGTCCCTGAAAGGGTTAAAGTAGTATCGCTCGTGTTTTCGTAATTTCTGTCTGCTGAGCCCAATTTGCCAATTCATGAGCGCAAACAAAGAAAGTTAATTCAAGACCAATTTCTTGTGCCTAATTTGGCTCCATTTAAATCCATTCATGAAGATGATAGAGATTAGAGTTCTTTTCTTGAAAGTAATGTGGGGCAATCTCCGAACATGCATGTTCACATATATTTTTTGCCTATTTGCTCTGTTTAAAACAAGAAATTAATCCGAAGTAATTCACCTGATACTACTCGAGTACTTCCCCCTACGCTGAGTACTTACAGTACTCTTTACGCTTTTGATTATTTGGAAAACTATTTTACTTTTACATAAGCCATATTATTCTAACGTAATTATACTCCACCCTCCTCTGCAGACAATTCCCAATAATTAACCTCCTCCCTTTGTCTTAATTACATCAGTGACAGACATTTACCTAATTCGAACAATTGACTCCTAGGCTACTGAAATGCATAGGAAAATCAGCATTCAATGCTCCTCTTTGTTTCCCATGACCCTCGCCTGCTACCATTAGTGTCACATCTTTATGAGGAAGCATCCTCGGTGTGCCCGATAAAGCGCTTCAGCACGGCTGGTGCAGAGTCACTTTGGGAGTTGATCTGCTTATCTGTGCGTGTATGTGTGCGTATGTGCAACAAAGTGGGCCTTTGTCTGCATGGTGGGAATCGAGTTCTGTCTAATCAGGAAGTCAGTGACCAGCGTCAATCATTTAAAGCCGTCCAATGCTTTTTCCGTTACACTTTGGTTTTGTTTCAAAAAAGAGAAACGTATGAGAATAATACTCCAAAGTTGCTATCGGTGGGTGCAGCATTAAAAAAAAAAAGAATGTGGATATAATGCTGATAGCATCCTCTAGTAGTCATCGCAATGGCATTTAACCACAAAAGGAACTGTAATTCAAAATTTACTGTGCATACTTGAGCCAGTGATTCAACTTGTAACGCGTGTAGCTGCTCAGTGTGTGTGTGTGTGTGTGTGTGTGTGTGTGTTTACAAATACAAACCACATTTTAAGAGCTTCTGGGCAAGTTGGTGAAAACCAGAGACTGAATCATCAGTGCAAGCTAGAAGAACGGGTGCTAATGGGAATCAGATGTGATGATCCAACACTGACTCGGAGCATGTCCAGACATATAATCCGGTGGGATTGAACAAAACCAACCGTATCAACCATCACTTACAGAGTTAGGATCATGACAAGCTGATTCTGCTACATCGGGATCCCAGATTCTTTTGATGTTAAGTATAATTGGCCCCTTGTCAAGAGGACCCTAAGGCGGTCAAGGCCTGATTTTGTTATTGGGTCACTGGAATCACTGACAGCTGGCAGATCATCTTCACACTCATAGAGATGTGTGGAGGAAGCAAACGGTAACTGGATCGTTGAACACAGGGACAGTCGGCCCACCAGTCAGGCACAACTCTTAGAACCAAAGCCACTGGTATGATCCCGTGTTACTCTGGGATCTGAGAATTCACAACTCCTACTTGTCAAAAGCCTGGCAAATACTGAGAATTCTTTCCACTTAATATCACGGGCAAAAAAAGTGAACTCGCTAAAGGCCATGTGCAGATCAGATACACATTATAGAATAGACCAAGTGTATCCGGATAATAGTATTTACCTGTTTCTGCGGATGAAACTTTTGCTGGAGAAGGTGAAGTTGTGCTGGGGCACACATGAAATGCTGCTCCCCATGATGCCGCTCTTCGGTGTGTTCGTGCGAGTGTCCTCAGTCGGAGAAAAAAAAAAGTGTTTGGTGGATGCAAGTAGTCCGGAGGGGCAGCGCAGTGCACGCCGTGCTCTCGTCAAACTGAGGGAGCAGCGTGTGAGCTGAGAGTTGTATACAGAGTGTGCCTGCGTAAAAGTGGGCGGAGTTTGGGGGAGGGTGTCATTGACTGTGCGCGTTCGTGTGTGTGTGTGTGTGTGTGTGTGTGTGTGTGTGTGTGTGTGTGTGTGTGTGTGTGTGTGTGTGTGTGTGTGTGAATAATCAGCTGGGCTCACACCTTATGGGACTTGGCTTGGCTCTGTCTGGTAAATCAATCCTGGCAGCTACAAAGACAAGTCTGGGGGATAGGAGAGAAGTGTGCCGTTTCACACCTTCCAGGAGCCAAATGGGTCTCATTGTGTGTGGGTCGCCACTGGGGGGGAAAAAAATGCAAACAGACCGGTGTGTGTCAATCACAGAGGGAAGATAGGACGGAACTTCCAATGCGGTATGCCCGGGCATGTGCACGGCCTGCCACTGTAAGAAGGTTATTTCTAATTAGCGCTTATGTTTTAATATTGTCATTTTGGCAAATGTTTCTCCAGGAAGCCTTATGTGACCCGATTCGCGTACACAATATGAATGGCAGAAATAGGCGGGTAACTTTAAACACAGGGAATGTGGGGACCTCCCGCATCGTGTTCTTGCCCTGGGCAGTCAGTCGTCTGTCGGTGTGCGCGATGTGAAGCATGGATGGTTAAACAGGAGGCCTGTGTATTCGAAAGGTTTTGATTTGCATATGGGTATGCAAAGAGTGACTATCCAGTTTGCATATAAGGAGCTCGCTCCCAAGAGATAAATACCCTTGAAATGAAATCCTTACTGGTACATTTGGAGTCTTAATAGACTTTCTCAAAATGTATATAATTAAAATTCTGATCAAATGCATGAGTTTAAATACATTTGTGTAACTCAAAGTTGAATTGGGATCAAAACCTAAACCCAGTTTGCCAGGTTCGAAATGATTAGGACTTGGAACAGTACAATGGAATAAAATCTATTGTAGAAAATTGAAGAAATTGGCTGTGTATCTCTATTTAATTTTCCATCTGGAACTTCCAAATAAAGTTATAAATGATGTCATTGAGTATTAGGCCCATTACAAGGAAATATGTTCCTTTCCAGAGAAGGACAAAAGAGGGAACGCGATACACACTCCTATCTCTTATCAGTCGGACAGGTGTGCTACGTGTGTGGTTTATTTCTATTTTTGTCTGCGGCCACCTCAGTTATAAAATCCAACACGTGTCGCTCGTTTGCAGCTAACCTGTTGGACAGGTTGTAAAACGGATATACCTGAGGCACCAACAGTCCACTTCGCGGTCGTTATCACTTTGGCGTACAACAATACTTTATTGTTCTCTCAAAATCTCTTCTTTGATGGGCTCGGCAACCTGTGACAATTTCAAAGAAATTTGATTTAATCAACAAAGTGAAGCCGACTGATTGAGCTGCTTGTGTGCTGATATGACCTAACATCGGTTTAAGTGTGAAACAAGATCAAACTGAACCAGGGAAAGTTACTCTTATCATTTGATGATTGGCACAAGAGAACTTTGTTATGGATGTCGGTACGTAAGATGAATACATAAATGGTTTGTTAACAATAAACATCTTAGAAGTGCAGCTATTCCAAAATGCATCCAAAAAGGCCTTTAATATAATGCCAACCTTTTATATTTGGATTGTATCTATTCGTAAATGTGTTCATAAGAATTCAGCAACAATAACAAATAGAAGGTGACAGATTTATGAGGACAAAATTTCATACTAATCATAACAAACATCACCCGAAACCACAGTGAGATAGACAGATTGAGCGATTGATTGAATGAATGATAGACACACTGACTATCAATCAATAGATACATAGTCCTGCCATTCTTAAATTAAATGAGATGTCATTATAATATGTGGATCATCGTGGAGAAATTTGACAATGGGCTTGTTGCCACAGCCAGCCAGCATGGTGACTCATACATCTCCCCCCAGTATTCCTCACAGGCACAAGGAAGTCGACGTCCTGCAAAATATTCCCGGGGTTTCCTGCATTATCTTGTTTCAGTTTTCCATTCATAGTTTCAAGTAGGATTCATCATCCAGCCCAAAAAAAAAAAAAAGATGACAGAAAGAGACTTACTCATGTACCGGCAACTTCATTTACAGTCGATCAGACCACTGTTCTTGAGCGCATTAGTGTGTCGTGGGAAATTATCCAATGTTGCTTAATTAGTCTAAAAATACACATTTCTTCAATTAAAGCACTGGTGTCAAAGTCAAGGCCCGGGGGCCAGATCTGGCCCCCAACATCATTTTATGTGGCCCGCGGGAGCAAATCCTGCGTCTCAACTATCAAGATTCTTGCTGAAATCTGAACCGAAATGTCAAATTGTCACGGGCAATAAATAACGGTGAGATTTTGCACCGGCCCTCCGCTGGAAGCCGTAAGTCTGAAGTGCCCCACGACAAAAATGAATTGACAACCCCGAATTAAAGGTTACACAGTGAACTTGTGATTAGCTCATCAGCCTCAACGGTCGTGGGTTCAAATCGGGCCTCCGGCATTCCTGTGTGGAGTTTGGATGCTGTGTGGAATGACAAAAGAAGTTAAATAACTTCAGGATCAACATTTGGAAAACAATAAAAGTGCATAGAAACAATGATACATTTCTTAATAGTTGTAGTCTGGAGCGCTTTCTGCTACCAAGAGATATTGATCCTATCTTGACATATCGGCAGAACGCAATTAACATTCTCTCATCATTAGTAGAGTTATATTAGGCATACATATTGTAATTGTAGAGTAAATAGATTGTGCGTAACACATTATTTCAACCTTTTAACCTCTTTATGACCTCTCAGGGTCGTGAAGTGCCTGATAATATTCATCCATACTCCAGCAAGCTCTCTCTTTTACCAATTTGAACAGGAATGAGACATTTCTAACTGAATTTACATTTTCATATCTAAATTTGATCTAGCCCACTGAGAGGTGAATAACTCGAATATACTGTTAAAAAACATTAAACATTCAGAGCCCATAATATCACAAACATGCTTTTATTGTTTTGGTTTTCCTTCACAGGTGACATAGCTTGGCTGGCACCGTGGACATATAAATATACTTGCTCGTCAGAAAAAGTGCCAAAAGTGTCTTTGGCCTGAAATTTCGTTATCGTGACTAACTTTGCATCGAGTATCTGCGCCGTCAGTGTGCGATTGTGAAGTGACAAATGTGAAACTTGCAAGTCTGAACGCGCTTATTTCATATTGCTCAACGGGGCTGGTGTGTTCGTAACAGCTCGCGTGAGTTTGTCGCATGATGTGTCAAACCCTTTTTATTCAGATTTTCCAATGGAACTGATACAATCTTAATCTCCCTCTCTCCATGTGTGGTGTGGCTGAGGAGTCGCTCCCTGTTGTTTATCCTAGACTCAGCGGGTGAGAGAGACGGTGCTAAAGTCACACCTTGGCCCACTTCAACGGAGCCTTGGGTCTGAGAGCACAAACATCAGGTGTCCAGTGGAAACTCCACCGTGCCAAAGTTCTCACACGGGACCAGCATAAAGGAATCTTAATTGGACCCCGGCACTCCTTTGAAGGCGAGATCACTCGCTGTCAGTTGAACAAATTAATTCCACACATTCTGTTTTGTATGTGATAAGCACCAAACTGGAAAATGAATTTGTATTTCTCTCTAATTTTCTCACAGTCAAACATTAAATATTGAGGCAGAACGTCACATACTCAGGATAAATGGTTTGGTATCTATCTATCTATCTGTCTGTCTAGAATCAAATAGATCTCTCTCTCTCTCTCTCTCTCTCTCTAGAGACATATATACTTTATTTCTTTAACATGAGTTTTATAGCAACCTTTGTTGCTCTAACACAAAGCTGTGCCATTGTACTTTATTTTCCAACCAGAAGTTAATTTTTTTTTTGTCTTATCATTTTCACAGTGTGATAACCACAATAAATTCATGCACACATAACCACACGTGCATGTGTCGATGACTATACAGCACTACTTGTCTGCAGGCTTATTAAACATTGTCTGTTTGTTTGAAGGAACTACTTGAAGTTTAAAAACACCTGGAGCATTTGTCAGTTGTTGACACATCTTCCTAAAGAAAAAAAAAAACTTCCAAAACAGATGTATGATAAAAATGCCACTTTAACCCTTTCAGGGACAACGGTTACTACAATGGACAGCTTATCATTTTATCAGGTAACGGGGTGCAGGGTAAGTTACTAATAGATTCCAATATTGTATTTCAACCCATTGAGCTACAAACACAATAATAAATTAATTAATGCCGCTTTGATCGTGACATCAGTATTAACTTCATACATGCAGAAATTCATATGCAAATCTCACATCGAATATCTTTACTGTGTGCAAGTATAAACAGAGTTTGTGGCAGGCCGGTTATGTGCTGTCACTAAATTCATGGATTGACCGTTTTTTTGTTTTTGGTTGGTTGAATTTAATAGGGTTAAAATGGTGTGTGCAGAGGAAGCCACAGGTGCAGTGGCCATTTGAATTGGGAGTTTCAGAGAGGGTAAAGTGAGTGTGCTCAGCTGTCTGAGCAGCTCACAGTGAAAGGAGAGCATCTTGGGACACTACCAAGCAATAGTGTTGTAGCAAGCGAGCCAAGGTTCAAAGTGCGTTTTCACAGGACAAGACACAGTGAGATGCAATATATTTGAAAATGCGCTGATTTAAAGATTCAGATCTTGCCTCAAACTTGGATCACATTTGGAACATCTTTATTTCATTTTTGTATTGCTCCATTTGCAATTGTGCAAAATGTCTAGAATTATATTAATACAGTATTTTACAGTTCAAATAAATAGTCACCACATAGAAGCAGAGCAGAAACTTAAAATCATTGCTACAGTCACGTTCACACTGAATAACATGGATTCATTAGGCCATCTTCCTATTTACAGGACATTTTCATCGACATGCGATTCTTGGTCCTTCCCTGCAGATTTAAACACTAACAGCATCTCCATGAGACATGGGCAAGTTGATTTAACTGGATCCTCGCTGAAAAACAATGGGAAAAAAATGAGGTAGAAACTGAAAACCTTGAACAAAATAGGAAAAGGGCAATGTCTCGCAACAGTTTGCAATAATAATGTGGGATTTTCCTGTTTGTTAGCCATGATGTTATGTTGCATCTTGATGATGCATGTTCAACACTGGGGGGGGTAAAAACCCCCCAAAACTAACTGTTGGGGTTATCTCCACACATATTCATACTTAGCATTGAGTAATAGAAGTTGGGTGGGTGCTGCAATTTATTTTTACATGCTGCTGTCATTTTTTGGTATATGTTTTTAAAGTCATAAGTCCTCCTTGTGCACTTGTGGTATTTGAGTCACATGATCACCTCGCAAGTGGGAGTAAGGAAACTCATGTAAACTAGCCATGAGTATGGTAGCATTAATCTGAACCACTTTATCCTCACATGGGTCGTGGGCGTGCTGGAGCCTATCCCAGCCGTCTTCGGGCAGTAGGCGGGGGACACCCTGAACTGGTCGCCAGCCAATCGCAGTGATGGAAAATGTTGCTATATCCACCCAACTTCTCTGAACATCATTCTGTCCAAAGTGAAAGGAAACAAGGTGGAAATAACCGTGATGTTATTGCTAAAGTTACTCATCCTCCATTACAGAGAAGTCATTCGATGCCCATCCTTAAGGGAAACAAATGGAACTCTGCATCACAGCTCATCTCAGAAACGCTCCGGACGCAACCACACTATCCCACTCTCACTACATGTCACACATAAATAAATATATTAAAACACTTTTAAACAGGCATCGCATGTTGTCTTCACTTAACATCTTACAGATAAACATATTTACATAGGAACACATTTATATAGGAATCTCGTGTTTCCTTCTCTCAACATTTTACAGGTAAACATCTGAACATCCACACATCTTTATAAATACTTGAAAATTCCTCACTTCAAAGTTTGAAACTCCTTTAGACACGAGAGCTTGGCTTGTCGTGTGTTGCGTGCATGCCGTCTCACAGCGCACCGTGGTGTGGGTTGAGGGTGTGGCGTGTTACTGCCACCTAGCGTGACATTAGCGGTACTACCTTATTTTCAACACCCCGTTTGGGAGGCGATGCGAGCCAGCTGTTGTGGAATAAACATGCAGTTTGCTTTAAGATCCCCATGAGCTACATTCTAGTTTTTTTCATGTCTCTTCTGATACTGCAAACACTACATTTTGGGGTAGTAGCAAATACAGGTTTGCGCAATCTTCTTTAGTTTATGTTCATATCTTGAGGAGAGAGAGCGCGTGGCTGAATGGGACGCCGCACAGAAGGGCAAAATATTCAATGTCATCGTACAAAATAGACCTCTCGGGTGGCAGTAGCTCAGTCTAATCTGTCCGAATTCAGATTTTCATGACATTTTTGATGGCCAATCTGTATCAAAAGTGCCAGTAATAACGGTCAGGAGCCTCATTTACCCCCCCTTACACCTCATCTTCATCGTGCTCCCCCTCAAAATGAGCAGTTACGTCTCTTCCCAGAACCAGTCTGGGGTGTAGCAGCGGCGGCTGAAGTCAGCCAAGCGATGACCCCGTGTCAAAGGCTAGTGGAGGACACAGACAGGGTGGGCGAGGACGGCGGCGGGAAGTTGAGCAGTTCCAGCACAGCCACGCCCACACTGCTGCGGCGCGTGAACATACAGGAGGCCGCCACCCATTTGTTGCTTCGCGGGTTGTACTTCTCGATGGAGTTGAGACTGGAGCTGCCGTCGTTGCCTCCCACGGCGTACAGCCAGCCATCCATCGCCACCAAGTCGTGAGTGCTCCTGTGACGGGCAAACAAAACAAACCACAAGGTAAATCCCAAGATATTTGCAGGGGATAGGAACGGAGTCCTGCCACAGATGAAAAACTGAGATCAATTGGTGCCCAAAAATGTTCATAATAGCTTGTGTTAATAGTGTAAACTGTAAATGTACCGCAAAATCTGATGCCAAAACACTTGAACATCAATTCAAACTCAACTTGCATTACTTTTAAAAATAAATGGCATCAGATGATTTGATTTTGAAACACCGCACCAGCGGCCCGGTGACCCAGTGGTTATCGCGTTGACCTCACAGTGCAGAGGTCGTGGGTTCGATTCCAGCTCTGGCCTTCCTGTGTGGAGTTTGCATGTTCTCCCCCGGTGCCTGTGTGGGTTTTCTCCGGGTCCTCCGGTTTCCTCCCACATTCCAAAAACATGCATGGCAGGCTGATTGAACACTCCAAAATTGTCCCTAGGTGTGAGTGAGAGCGTGGATGGTTGTTCGTCTCTGTGTGCCCTGTGATTGGCTGGCAAGCGGTTCAGGGTGTCCCCGCCTACTGCCTGAAGACAGCTGGGATAGGCTCCAGCACGCCCCGACCCTTGTAAGGATAAAGCGGATCGGAAAATGGATGGATGGAGTACATGCACAAGTGGCAAAGACTCTCTCGTAACTTCTTCCACTCGCGAGTGGGGGTGCGAATGGAAGATTTTGTCAGACGGATCATGTGACGCAAGATTTTCCATTTGTCACACATCTGTCTTGTGTATTGCCGGGCCGCACACATTTTGTTGCCCAGTGAAATATTTTTGTCAACGGGCAGAGGGACTGTGTGATGTCTGTGCCCCTTTCAGGTGGATGCCTGGCTGAAACTTTGCTCACTTTATTTTTACTAAAAACTTTATTCTGAACCCTTTCATGCACCCTATAACCTGATAACACGATAAGCTGTCCACTGTAGTAACCGCTGTCCCTTAAAGGGTTAAACATTACTCATCAAAATGCTCTTCTCATAAATTGTTGGTGAAACCAGCTGCCATTTTTGTGTTAAGCAGAGTTGTCAGCAATAAAGTAACTTGGAATTAAACTCGGTTACTTTCAAGGAATCAGTTAAGCACCTAAATTGCTTTTTCTAAATAACTGTGGCAACGCTGTTGTTGGATAGACAGAGGAAAACACACCTTGCATCTCTCACACAAAACCTTAAAAAATAAAAAAAAGACTGACTTTTTTTGTTTGTTTCTCAACACATAGTGACAATGGGTGTTTGGGTCAAGAGAAAGAGGTCAGCACAAGGGGACATTACTTCTACTGTTAAATTGAGCCCAGCAACTGGATAATAAAAGCACTTCACGCCATGGTTTATTCATGGCGCTGCACTTGCTCCCACCACATTCTGACTCACACAAAGGCAGGAGGGTGTCTGAGCGTGTGCGTGCGTGTTGTGTGTCGAGGGGTTTGAGTGAACGAGCCGACACATCCACAAATCCAAGACGGTTCCATCGCCAAAGCCCACTGCTCGATGCTGATCTGCTGCATCTATATTTGTCTGAGAGTATGCGCGGGATCATCACACATCAAACAACTGGGGGACAATCTTAAGGTTTACTGTATAGCTTTCAGAGAAAATCCCTAGATGAAATTTCCAAATAATATCATTGTACTATAATACAATGACATTATAGTCAGGATATTATGTTTTATCCATCCGTCCCATCCATTTTCCGACCCGCTTTATCCTCACATGGGTCGCAGGGGGGGTGGGGGGGTGGAGCCTATCCCAGCCGTCTTCGACCAGCAGGCGGGGGACAACCTGAACCGGTTGCCAGCCAATCACAGGGCACACAGAGACGAACAACCATCCGCGCTCACGCTCACCCCTAGGGACAATTTGGAGTGTTCAATCAGCCTGCCATGCATGTTTTTGGAATGTGGGAGAAAACCGGAGTACCCGGAGAAAACCCCGACCTCCAACTAGGCCTTTGTCAGGTAGCTTTATTTGTTTATTTATTTTTAATCAAGGGTATTGCATCCTGCTTTTGTTGTACTACTGCAAGTTGTGCCTGCCGACAAACCTGCGAATGTTCATGGCAGACACTCCCTCCCACGTGTTGGTCTTGGGGTTGAACCTTTCCACTGAGTTGAGGCAGCTGGTGCCGTCATTACCTCCTGCGACATACAGCATGCCGTCCAGGACGGCCACGCCGGCACTGCTGCGTCGACTCAGCATATTGGCAATGGGTGTCCATGTGTTGCTCTGCTCATCCGATCCAACAATTCAGAAACAGTCATGAATCAATATTCAGCCCACAAAGCAAAGATTTCCCATGTCATGGCAAAAAGCAGAAAATGCACCTGAGGATCGTACTTCTCCACCGTTGCAAGATGTGAGGAACTGTCGTAACCACCTACCGCATACAAGTTGCCATCTGGAGGGGGAAAGAAAGCGAAAAGTATCAAAATGCATCCTTCAACATTTGAGCTTCAGTCCAGCTTGATGCTATACATTATATATGTGAAGAATTCCGAGCATCATGAGTCGCTACCTAGAGTTGCGACTCTAACGTATCTCCTGCGCGTACTCATGGCAGCAATTGAGGTCCATGTGCCGGTCAGAGGATCAAAACGCTCTGCACTGTGAAGAAGATGCAAAGATCTCTTTGAATATGTCTTAAAACGACAATCAAAACAAACATTCTAGTACTGTATGACGTGTTTGTGTGTCTATGCGTGTACCTATTGAGACAGGAAGCTCCGTCATAACCCCCCGCCGCATACAACAATCCATGCAAGACCGCCACACCCAAACAGCTCCGACGCGTTCCCATAGAAACCTCAGGCTGCCAGGAGTTAGTGATGGGGTCATATGACTCCACAGTTGCCAGATCCGAGGTCCCATCATACCTGAATGACATGTGGACCAATGAACAGGAGTGTTTTTTTAAGACTGTAGAGCAGTGGTTCTCAAACTTTTTTTCAATTATGTGTAATATCTTTTTTTAGTCATGTGCCCCAAAATCAGTGCAGAGCATTTTTGGATGGAAAAAAAAACTTAAAGCAGAGTGTTGTGCCATCAGTGTCTGATTTATTTAAACTTTAAAACTCCATTTGTAGTGGCATCGCTAGAACCATTTGGAAAGACTGTAAATAGAAGGAAAAAAAAGAAATAATTAACTTATTTATAGATTTGTCCGCATGAAAATAATTATCAACATAAAGTTCTCACCTTTGGGATCACAGTACAGTCAGTTATGGTGGCAGGGAGGCAGCTGCTCTGATCGAGCTCTCTCTCTCTTTTGGATTTTTTTTTTTGCAATGATGCTACTTTTTAAATATATTTTAAAATCTCACATACCGCCTGAAGTGCTTACATGAGCAGAGTGCTATTTTCCTCAACAGCCCAAGTCTAGCGCAACGTTCAGTCTAACTGCGTGCATGGTTGGGGTTTTCTTTCTTTTGTTATGATTAGAATTGTGTGTTTGCGCCGCTGTGGGAGTGAACACAGCTGACTTGATTCCTAGCCAATCGAAGTGGTTAAAGGGAATGACAGGTCGTTCCCTTTAAATTCAGCCCAGGTGAGGTGTGTGGTAAACATGGTGTAAGCAGAATGGATTCGTTCCCTGCAGTCTATACAGGAGATCGATGCATGCAACGTACGTTTATAAGGAAACTGCAAGATCTCCACTGGTGGGTGGTATGAAGTTAGCCCCTGTTGAGTCGCCACCGGTTTATACCCCTGTGCGTGGCAATTTAAAATGCAATGTAATAGCAGAAAGGATGAATTTGGAGACCACTTCTGCCTCACAGTTAGAAGTTCTGGGTTTGACTCTCGGCTCGGGCCATGCATGTGTGGGGTTTCTCGGCTTCTGCTCTCATTCCAAAAACAAGGACATTAGGTTAATTGAAGTCTCGAAATGACCCACTCATTGGTGTGACTGTGAGTGATTATCTGTATGTGCCCTGCTACCACGCGGAGACTGCAGCACACCCGAGGCAATGAAAATACAGTAATTAGCGGTCGAAAATTCATGAATGTATGTTGAAGTGATAAGATGCGTGAGCCAGCGAAGTTAGGTGTATTTGTGTCGAACACTGTTGCCACTCACCCGCCAACAGCATACAGTCTGTTCCCAATGGCTGCCACGCCCACCCGGGCCCGACGAGTGGACATGGATGCCACCATGTGCCAGCGGTCTGTCCTGGTATCATATGCTTCGCAGTCTCCATGAATAGCAAACAGGCTGCCCCCACCTTGGACACACACACACACACAAAATTTTAACTGTACTATTGTGGCCATTTTATATTCATTTGACTGTCTTGAGTTTGTCACTAACCAACAGCAAAGAGGACGGGACTGGCGCCCTCGCAGCGACGAGGCCGCGTTCGGCTGTTACTGAGCACCCCTCTCTGCTCGGGCATCAGGTGATACTTCAGAGCCTCGATCAGCAGGTCCTTGCACTCCGAGTGGTGACGCACCAGCAGCTCTGTGTCCACATTGCTCATCAGGAAGTCTCGCCTCAGCAGTGGCAGCCGCACGCACTTCATCAACTGACGGGACAGTAGCACTGTTTCGGTGAGTTGAAATTTAAGAGTGTAGTCAGAAATCATCTCAGGTAAAACAAAATGAGTCCTACCCATGGAACGTGTGGCCGACGCCCATCTATGTCATGTTTCACCCAGCTCAGAACAGCCCGGTACACTTCCTCTTCAGATGGTACGTTCAGGTTGTCACTGGAAATTAGATCCAGAACCTGCGAGGAAAGGATAAAGTGTCAAATGGAATGATTAAATAAAAAAAAAAACAAATGTAGCACACCTTATCGAAGACTATTAACGTATACCGTATTGTGATTTTTCATTGCACAATATTAAAAATTGTTTCTGGTTTTGACCGTTAAAAAAAAAAGCGTGAAATTCTGCTGACAGATGATTGCTTGAAAAGTAAAAACCAAAAACCTAATTCATGAGTTGTCAAATATTTGCAGTGGACACAGAAGGTTTACACACCCCTGCTCAATTGAGAGAAAAGTATGAGAGGGCAGAACCAGAGGAGTAGAACTAAACCATACATACAATGTTACAATGTGGTTGCACAAGTGTGCACACCCTCTTATAACTGGTGATGTGGCTCTGTTCAGAATTACGCAATCATATTCAAAGTCATTGTAAATGGAAGTCAGCACACATCTGCCACCATTGAAAATGGCTCGGATTAAGCCCAATTAATGTCCAGCTGTTCTAGTAAGCTTTTCCTGACATGTTTTTATTTTCAAGCAGATGCTTGAAGGTTTTGTGCTCACAGTAACTGCTATTTGGAACTGTCATTCCCTCCACCTTGACTCAGGCCCCAGACTGAACTTTGCACATACACATTAGGATGACATTTAAGAGTTCATACATTGAGGAAGTAAAACTGATGCCTTAGCAATCGTTCTGTCGGCTCAATAGAAAGTCCAGACTGGAAATGATGACTTTTAGAGATGGAAACCATTCAGCAGTGAGCAGTTGCTGAACAAGCTGTAGCAACTCATTTGGATGCACGACTAAACCTGCACCCACCTGTTTCAATGGCAGCAGCATGAACTCCTCGGTCTTGGACACCTCCACAAAGTGTTGCAGGACATACTTGTGTGCCGACTTGAGAAGGTCGCTGCAGGAGTGTGTGTCAGCAAAGCCTCGGATGCCCAGGCAGTTCGAGGGGTCCAGCTGGCTGAGGAGGAACTTGCAGCAGGCGTCTCGCACCCCGTTGAGTTGCAGCAGGCTAGCCGCTGGAAGCAACGTCTAAGGAAGGATTGTAGGTGGAAGTAGCCCCGGGGTATTCAATGTATATTGAGGATTGATTGATTGGTGATCTGATCTGTAGGTTACCTGAACGTTACCCTCCCCGACCACGATCTCTGCTGTGTAGGTGTACTGAATGAGCTGCTCCAACGCTTGGGGGTCGATATCATGTAGCGTCACGTGGGTCTGACGACTCTCTGACATCTCATCTACATATGAGAACATAATAAGAATAGTTAGCATTCACCATTTTCTGGACCACGTATTCAAAGCAGGTCACAGGAAAGCTGGCGTAAACTGGCTTTAGATGGTGAGAGGCAGGGGATAAGCAACATTTAGGGAGCCACATGCTCACCCAGTACATTTTTGCTGTGAGCAAGCAGTTCCAACGCAGTCAGTATTGGCCAGATCTGTTGATTCAGATGATACTATTTTCGTGTATGGACTGAAGCTCATTTGGTGCCATTTTTAGAATACAATAACAAATATACTGTACAACCAAAATTTTAACCCAATAGGAAAATGATGTTGCCACTGCTGTATATTTTTGCATTAAATGCATTGCACCACACAAACAACTACCGGAAAATAACCCATAAGCAGAGAGGGGACCAATTTCAGAATGGTAGGACAGTTCAAAAGGTTGACTAGCGTCAATTTGGAGGATTGCTCAGAGACACGATAACAGTGCTCAGCGGCGTGAATCTATTTTTTCATTTGAGGACAAATCTGCCCCAAATTAATGACTCATTCATGTATTTATTTATTTTTATTATTATTATTATTATTATTATCAAAATTACTAAATTATGATCAAAATTATGAAAACAAAAATTGACTAAATAAAATATATTTTTTTAAATGATAACTAAATGAAACCACATCTTACTTTTTTTAAAACTAACTCCAACTAACTAAATCTAATTAGACTTACAGGGAAAATGTTCTTCACGTTCATCTTCATCGATTCATTTCAAACGTGAACTTTCGAGTTTCATTTTAAATGCATTTATTTCTGAATTACTGTATAGCAATACAGAAAAAGGAAGGTCGAACAGTTGTTCGGGAATTGTAGTTTACGTTATAACACAAAACGTACAGTCGATAAATACAAATAAAAATTCTAACTAATACCAAAGCTAATACATACTAAACTAAAACAAAGCATTTTCTAAAAAAAAAATTCAAAACTGCCAAATGTGCTCAAAACTAAATGAACTAAATCTAAAAAAATGAAATGAATATGAAAATGAAAAGTGAAAAAAAAGAAAACCCTGGCTGTCAGGTGGCGCAAGGCCCATCTGTACATTTCAAACAACAGCGGCACTGACATTAATAAGGCAAAAAGCAAAACAGACGAAATAGACGAAGATGAACAGATGAAAATGGGCTCATTAGTGACTTGGTAAGACTAGATGAGGCTTGGTGTCTGGAAGTCTGGAGGCAGTTTACAAGGACAATGGTCTTGCATGGAGAGGAAATGTGAGACACGCACCGACACCGACCACCTGTGCCCCAGACAGGAAGAGGAGGCAGGGAAACAATGATGCTTAAAATGCATTCGGTAGTGTTTACTGCACTCATGCTGTCTTGACATTAAACTCCAAATCTGAAACTATCCCGAGGCAAATTAAAGGCGATGGATAGCACAAAGAAACAGAGTTGCGGGCCGCTTTTAGGGGATGATGTGCAATGTGCTGAACTTACTGGTAAACATGGCGTGGAAGTAAGGGCTGCAAGAAGCCAGCACCACTTTGTGCGCCTTGATCTCTTTGTTGGAGACGTGCAGCACAATATCGCACAGCAGCCCGCGCTGTCGCATCCTGTTCATGGACACGAAGGAGTCGTGGTAGTGGCGCTTGGAGTTGTGCGAGATGCTGTGGCCGTCGCGGTTCAGCAGCTGCATGCCTCCCTCCATCATGGTGCCGGGTGTGGCGGTCGCCGGCTCGGGCCTGTGCCGCACTCTGGCCAACTGAAAGAGTGATTGTCATTATCTATAAAACTACGGGATAAATTATCCTTGTCATCAGTCTTCCACCTGAAAGAGCTTAGTTCATCAGCAGGTGTTATGACAGGTGTCCAGAGCAATCACGGTTCTTTGTACTACTGCTGTATTTCTCATGGTGACAGCTGTGACAGGACTCCTCTCAGCACAACAGAGATCCAAGAAGTCCAATCATTAATTGCAGGCTGGCAGGACACTTGGTGTCAACGCCGATTAAACCCCACAGCAGCAAAACATCAGGTCTATAATGCAGTTTACAGTATGTACATTATTACTTCAATGATGATTGGATATGAGAAGGGTGTAGCTTAACAATGACTTTTAACTCAACATTTTTGTTTTGGTAAATAGTCACACTGCATGAAACAATTCAACCCAGATACATATCAATCAAATAACTAAGAATTTCAGCTGCAATAGCTTATTGCACTAACACGACACTTAATTAGGTCCATTGTATCTGAAAATCTACGAAGATCTCTTTGCCAGAAAAAAAGTAGTTTTGCAAAGTGAATAATTTGATTGAAACTGTCAGATTCATCATTGCGGTGTTTGTGGATGATGTCAAACTGCACATGATATTGATGCAGCTTCATTTTAACCCTATGATGTCACCAAATAAGGTTGCCAAATTTGAAGCACCTCTGAGTATGATATTGTGCAGTTCTGCACCACTGCAAACTATAAAACTTAAAATGGCTCTTTGATGGTGGCAGATTTTCCTATACAGGTACACTGCTTGCATGGGATCTCATTATTTGAGGTGTACCCAATGGGCGTTTGTTAGTAGGTGGGAGATTTTGGGTGAATTGAAAACTAAAATAAACATCACATAATCTTTGTGAAAAAGTACCGGTAGATGTTGTTCCTTCTGTCAAACACACCATACCCCCGCCCCCACCTCACACACACACACACACACACACACACACACACACACACACACACACACACACACACACACACAGAATATGACAACCTCGGTGTCTTCTACCACTACCGTTGAGTGCCATATAGCATGACGTGAATTTTTAGGCATGAAACGCGGCGCATAACCCCAACACACGCACGCACGCACGCACGCACGCACGCACACACACACACACACACGCACACACGCACACACGCACACACGCACACACGCACACACACACACACACACACACACACACACACACACACACACACACACACACACACACACACACACACAAATAATGATCATAATCATGCTCTGCTGGTGGGGACAATATTTAATGTCCACTGAGTTTGTCTCCGATACTTCAGCATTCATCCACAAAGCTCCGAGAGCCTACACTGATGTTGGCAACGTAAACATAGTATTGGGTAACAACGCAAGTATAATTCTATGAATGCATATTTTTCCAACCTGGCCCGTCATTATCCATAGACAACGTTAGCAAACACAGAGATATTGTCTCTTTACCGGTAGCTTTGTTGCGGTTATGTTTGCAATTCTTGTTGCTCCCGAAATGATGGAAGATGAGCCTGCAGCTGTCGCAGTCAGGATGGTTTGGAAATCGGCTGCAGCGAAGCTATCTGTCCATATTCGTCTCAAGCATCGGAAATATTCAAGAAAAAATGCCTGTTTTGTGTCTTGTATACGATTGACGTCAATGCACAAAAAAAATGTATGGACGCTACCTTGGGTCTGTTAAGGTGGAAGAAGGCAGTTCACTGAACATTCGATTCAAAGTGAAGAACTAAGATTTTTGTGGACGATTAGGGTAATATTACACAAGGCAGATTTGTTTGTTTTTTCATAAAATACATACTACATGTTTTTAAATGTCCACCGCGTATGTTAAACTTGTGTTCTGATGCTTGAATACTATTTGCAATTAACATATACAACCTTAAGAAGTCCGCCCCCGACTCCGAGTGCGGAAGTAAATTTGAATGATACGACTGCGCTTGCGCGAAAGGCTGGGCTTCTTTTCAGGAGTCATGATTGGTCAAGTGCTAATTTGGTTTGTTTGTGGGGTTTTTTGGGTGGGGTGTCATCAACTATGATTATTGCCAGTGAAAGTTAAATAAATCCCACCACTGTTAGTGGTTATTCTGTCTCTTATTCATGCGATGCGTGTACACACCAGCAGCCGCTTTTGGCGTGACAGTCGCGAAGCGTTTTTGTTCGTGCACTTTCCCAGCTTTGTGCAAGATGGTGTAAAGAAAATGACAAGTAAACAAAATAATACAGCTGTTTCGATGCCTGTCTCGTGGATGTAGCTATCATTCGATTTAAAGCTCACATGTAGCGTCACAACACAACTCGAAAATTTTAAGATTCTCGTGCGCGCCGAACGTTTTATTTATTTTAGAATACACTAACTACACAATTGTAAACATATTTCACTCCTGATAAATGTAGCATCTATGGTCTTTCAGCAACTGTACATATCTGAGGGAATCACGCGCTCATTTTTAAAGATCTTAAACAAAATCTATCAGAAAGCATCAATAGTTGTCCACGAAACATAAAATCAACAGCACCCGGTGCATTGTGGGTAAAGGAAGTTCGGCGTCACATGTTGAAAACAGCATGGCAGAGAAACGGTGCGTGCTATTTTTCATATGTATATTTATTTGTAAAAGTTTGTCATACATTACTTTGCCATTCTGAGGATAATACCGGGTGTTATGTTTTGGTATTAATGTTGGATGTTATGTTTTGGCAATGTTGGACAGTGAAATTGAGTTACTTTAACATGACTGATGTGCTAGCTTGAAGGAGTCTTGCTAGCGGTTGCTATCAACAATCAGTCGGACGTGTTATCTATACTGCATATGAAATGTACTGACCCTGCTTCTTTTTGATGACGATACTTGAAACTATTGTTCCTCCGTATACCGAGGTGATTTATAGAGATGTTATGTTTGTCGTAGAAAACTAGAGGACCTCAGTTTCGATGAGTTCTTGCGGTATGGATTGGATTCAGATGATGAAGAGGAGACTAAAGACAAATCCCCCAAGCAAAATGGACAGAAGAAAAAGGACAAGAGGAAAGATAATAAGTAATAACCATACTTGTCGATTCAAATGTATGAATCCAAACGCTGTCCTAAAACAATGTATTTTCCCCCTTTAGGGAGGAAGTGAAGATGGGTAAAGCGTCCCAGCACAAGGACCAGTTGTCCAGATTAAAAAATAAAGATCCAGAGTTTTACAAGTTTCTGCAGGAAAATGACAAGAACCTCCTGAATTTTGATGACACGGATAGCTCTGAGGATGAAGATGAGGACAATTACCACAGACTGCCATCTACGTTGGAGGTGGGACTGACACCAGTGTTTAAAATTTATTGTCAGTTCATAAATTATTCCCCAACTACAAAATCATCCTTTACATCTAGGAGGCCAGCGATGAAGAGGAGGTCGAGGAGGAAGGTGCTCAAAAGGCATCTAAGAAATCCAAGAAGACAGACGAGGCCATTAAAATCACTGAAAAAATGATCTGCGATTGGAAAGCTTCCCTGAAAAAGGGACCTTCCTCCCGCCTCCTCAGAGAAATCACCCAAGCCTTCAAGGCCGCCGTTGCTACGACTAAGGGTGAAGGAGCTACCCAATGCAAGTACAAGGTGGATGAGAGTTCAGGTAAGAACCACTCATTTTATGTGGTGATATTGTAATATTATTAGCATTGTAACTCTGGGTTTAAGGACTAATCTAGCTCGGGGTTGAACTCCATACAAAATGACGATGAATACATTCTTTGGAAGATCACTCAAGACATTGCAAAAATGTCATCAAATGCTGTGACTCGTATCGCTAAGGCAAATTCATCCGTGTCAATAAACAATTTCAATATAGACTCATAGTCTTTATTCTTGAAAGGACACTTTGAATCTCTCCTCTTTCATCTCAAACTGCTTTAAACAACAAAGCGTATGAGGGGAAACGTGGTTAGGACTGCATGACTGTCCGTGTTTTATGTTATGTGTTGTGTTTATTATTTTACTTTATGTTAACTGTTTTGTTAAGCGCTTTGTTACAGCTTCCGCTGTTGTGAAAGTGCTATATAAATCAGCGTGTATTGTATTGTATTGTATTGTGCTAATATGCGTATGCTGCTGTGCTGCCCCTGTGTTTTAGTCAAAACGGCAATACTGCAGAGTCATTGTCATTTTGCTAACAGTTTCAAGCAAGGCAAACTACATGAGCACATCTGTCAGGGTCAGCCACCTAAATGGGGATAACGTGGAGGACCAGCCATCAAAGAATGAAACCAAATACCACGGTTCCAGCAGGTGGCGCCAAATTAATGCTTTAACATCTCGGCAAAATAATCAGTTAACGAAGGCTTGGTTCCAAAAATAATATGTGAACATGTGAGCTTGTGAATGCTGAACAGCCAGTAGGTGGTAGCTCAATGTTATCTTCCAACTGCCTTTGGTCTGCTTTTATTGGTGTAACAGTAATGTCGTAATTTCCCCCCAACTCTGTCTGCAGTGTTTAATTCCCTGGTCCTCTTCTGCATCCGAAACATCCACGGTGCCTTCCAGCAGATGCTCAATTTAAAGGCAGATACAGACCCAAAACGGTAGTCTGGGAGTCTCCAATCTCCCCAATTCTACCCTTCTGCGTATTTCAGGGCTGATGGAAATAAATCAATGACTTTCTTCTGTTGCTGTTGCTTGTAGGCTGGTGCTACCACAAACTAGTCCGAAATGGCAGAAGAACCAAGTAGACATCAAGATGTATCTCAGTGGCGTTATTCAGGTCGGTTGGTTGCCATTATTGTGTGATCTAGATTACGGAGAAACTGCTGATCAATTCCAAAGTTGTGCCTCTTCTGTGACTTGCTGTTTATTCTCTGCAGCTTTACAAAAAACACTTGCGTTCTGTTTTCATTGATGCTCTCCATCCACAGTTGCTATCCTGTCTAACAGAGGCCACAGTCATCAGCGCTGTCCTGCGACACGCCAATCAACTCGTCCCTTATTTTCTTTGTCTTCCCAAGCAGTGTCGGCACCTGGTTAAGGTAGGATTGATGCTATTATGGACGGTAGCATCACAATACCTTGTTAATCACGAAAAAGGAAATGAATAAAAAAATCACCACCGCCAGCATTGCACGAAGCTCGATTCTTGCGGCGTCATAGTTCAAATGTTTTTGTTCATCCACGTCACGTTTGCTTGTGTTCAGCAATTGATTAAGCAATGGAGCACTGGAGAGGAGACATGTCGGGTCCTTGCCTTTTTGGCCCTCAACAAAATCTGCAGACACAAGCAAGAAAACTATCTTGTCCCCATTCTGAAGGTGAGTAACAAAAAGACACATTGAGATGTTATCTCTACGTGGATTAGTGTCAAGGAATAAATGTCACTTTGTCCTCCCCCCCAGCATATGTACATTTCGTATGTGCAAAACTGCAAGTTCACATCCCCCAATGCGCTGCCCATGATCAACTTCATGCAGCGCACTCTAACAGAGATGTACGCCCAGGACACGCAGGCCACTTACCAGCATGCCTTTGTCTACATTCGACAGCTCGCCATCCACCTCAGGAATGCCATGACCATGAATAAAACGGTTGGTTTCCCATCATGTGAAAGGGTTTAGGAGGGCAGACTACCAAAGCAAAGGAGAATTTGAAATGTAATCCTCAAAAGAATGGGGTTCAGAATTCACACAGAATTTTCACTTTTGTTTTGGGCCAGTCTGAGGTTGCATTTGCTACATCAATACATTGTCATTCACCTCGGTTTTTTTTTTTTCATCACTGGGTTAGGTTATCCTAAATGTTTAACTTTATACCAATGGCAATTCAATCCTCCTAAAACCTGAAGAAAGTCATTGACAGAAAAGGCATGATTAAAGAAGGCCAGTCAGGAGTCTTGCCTGGTAGCAAGGTCCAGTTCATGCTTGAATTTAAATTTGAAGACACATTGAATTACAAGGTCTCACTTTTTGGAAATTATTTAAGCCAGTGGTTTTCAAAAGAGGTGGGGGGGCGCTAACACACACTAAATTTGGGGTTCCGCAAAAATAATTTGCAATAAATTATGTCGGATGTAAAATGTAATATTTTTCATATTACTGGTTTCATTGAATTTGTGAGTAATGAGTTTCTTTACAAAAGTACCGTTTAGGTATATTAAAAAGATACAAATTACTTTCTAGTTACTTTTTTGAATTGTGATTGATTTATTAATGCTTTTTTCATTTTAAACAGAAAATGCAAAATTTGTGACCATAGCTGGTAAAATTTAGTCGTAATGAGAATCTTTTAACTATGTAGTGTGGAGTATTATGTTAAAAGTTTGGACTCTGTAGTGGGCAATCACTACCATTGATTAATATTTGTATAAAAAACAAGTAGCATTCGTTAACATATAGATATTGGAGCTGATAATTGGTCCAATATATACATAATCCCAGACTGTAAACCATAAATAAAATGACCAACCTTTTTTGACCCAAGAGCTACTTTTCTAGCCAACCAACCTCCGCGACCGACTATTAGCGCACGTGTATACACACACACACACACACACACACACACACACACACACACACACACACACACACACACACACCATGACGAGCAACAGCCATAACGGTCTAGGAAAATTGTCATTAAGAGAGTTGAGATGAGCTCTTTGAAACTGTGCCTTTGTCTGTTCCTTAGGAAACATACCAGTCAGTGTACAACTGGCAGTACATCCACTGTCTCTACCTGTGGTGTCGTGTCCTCGGCACCCTGCACCCCAGTGACGTCCTTCACCCTCTCATCTATCCACTGTGCCAAGTTATCATTGGTACCATCAAGTAAGTACTTTGAGTTTATCGCAGGAATGTTGTCCAATGTTCTCCTTTTCAAGAATGCAGAAAAAAAAGTTGCTGTATGTTTCACCACCAGCAGGTGGCGACGATGATCACTGTCGTGTGTCCCTCAACAGGTTGGTCCCCACGGCAAGATATTATCCTCTGAGGATGCATTGTTGCAGAGCTCTCACACAACTATCAGGCAGCACCAATACATTTGTGCCGGTTCTTCCTTTCCTCATAGAGGTGAGATTCCATGCCGCTGTAGTATTTGTCCTCTTCAAATATATCTATGTGACCAAAGTTGCCTACAGCTTCCACTGTTTTTTTTTGTGTTGTTTTTTTTTCGCCGAGTTTTTCTCCAGTGATCCTGAAATGAACTTTTTTTTAACACCTCAAAATAAGGTGCCAATACTCGGGATTTTGACCATTCAAGATAAACGTAGACAAGAAGGGCGAGTGCCTTTTGTTGAGGGGTGGTTCTCAAAAAATGTGATCCAGGAATGCAATACGAGAGCCCAAAAATAATCTTGTTCAAAACCAGGTCACATTGATATGTGCTTTAAATCTAACCTTCCTTCGGTGTGCTCTGAATAAATCAAGGTAGTTCACGCACCGCTGTGTTCGCAAGAGATTGTTAAATGTTGTGGTTCTCCATTGTTTCTTATTGAACCGTTGCACCAAGCACTGACCACTCAAGTAAAAAAAAAAAATAATAATAATAATTTCACTTGAAGAGCTTCTTCATGAATTTCATACAAAGATATTCAGCTGACGAATTGTACATTGAAAATCAACTCTGCATGGTGAATATTTTTATCACAGTGGTTGTCATTTACGTAGCGTTACTTTGGAGGCACGGTAGATACCTTCTAATCAGTGTCCGCTTTGCAAAATACATCATGCCTGCAGCGGAATTTTGAGCTGTTACAATCCTGGTGACTTGGTCGGTTCCACGCTTGTGTAGCTAGAGAACCCAATTTTCTGTAGGCGTTCAAAAATTAGTCAAAGTGGTCAAAAATGGCTGGCACCGGCGCTTCCGATTTGAGAAAAACGGCTGGATGAGTTAATGTGGAAGACAACCAGTGGCGGGTATCTGTCCTTAGGCGAGTGTGCTTGTGAACAACAGGAAAGCTTTGTTGCCTTAAATCGTGCGTCACTAACTGACAACTTACTCACAGCGCCGGGTGTTGTGCTTGGTCTGAGGGAAGAGAGTGCTTTTTGCTGCCAGCAACGACTCAACTTCCCCCTATAGCAGTGGTCTTTGTGTGGGTTTGTGCGTGTAGCAGTTTGACAAAAAGCGATAAAGTCGCGGTTGTGGTTCACACTCTGGTCTCAGCCCACTGCGCAGACCACATCCTGTCTGCCTCTGCCCTACTCCACACACCCCGTTCTTACCCGTACTTTCATGCAGAGGCCATGCCCCATTTAGCAAACTCTCCTCCTTCTCCCCCCAACTACATCCCCAACATCAAAACCATTTGTGATGCCCATTTTTTCGTCTGCTTTTACTCATTTATGCTTCCTTTTGTTCAAGGTAAGCTGAGGTGCACTGCTACTGATTTAATTAGGGCAGCAGTGGCAAAACCCCCCACCCCCGCCGCCCCACCCCGTCCTCTGCTGTGTCTGTATGCGTTCTTGCCTCTCCGTGGGGGTGTATAAGTTGAAGCTTTCGCATCAGCAGTGTCTGCGCGCTGGCGTGTGTGTGCATGTATGCATGCATGCATCAGGGTTGGTCCATGCTGTCCCACTTCCCCGTGCCCCCCCCCCCTCACCCCTCCCCTCCCCTCAGACCGCCACCACATCCTCTGTTTATCGAGACAGCAGCGGCCAGCGACGCCGTTCTGCTTCGCACACACTGAGCACATTAACGACCACACAGGCGCACAGAACCACACAATGATAAGCGGGTGTCGGAAATAGCTTCAAACACGTACACAGCACATTTTCACGTGCACGCCATGAGCAGAATGCGAGAGCATGTGGACGAAAAGTCGATGCGCCGCCTGGAATGTTCTCTCACTGCCGAAGAATGTGCTGCATGACCGTGGCGTAAAGTCGGGAAATGAATGTTAGGCTGTACTCAACCAGCAGGATATTTTAGTCTCTATTGTTCTGTATTTGTAAACACATTAAACCGATTATGGTTTTGACGATTTCATCAACTTTTTTTCCCTCCATTCTTTATCTTATCCATCCATCAATCTTCTCTACCACTTATCGTCGTTGCCGTCTTGCAGGTGTGCTGAAACCTATACCAGTTGCCATCTGGCAGGAGTGATAGCCAGTCGATCGCAGAACACATATAGACAAAAACACTTACATTCACACCAAAAACGATTCTGTCTTGTTTTTGGAATGTGGGAGGAAACGGAGGACTTGCAGAAAAACCTATCCTAACTCCACCCCGGAAAACCGGTGCCCAGATTCGTACCTCAGACATCGGAACTGTGAAGTGGCTGTGCTAACTACTTGCTCACTGTACAGCCTCGATTTGATGTAGGTTGACGCTGAAAGTATCAAATCCAAACCGTTGTTAAATTATTACCTTTTTTTTTGTATTCTACGATTCGAATCTTGTAAAATGTTCACTTTATTCTTGTCATAGTAAAACTTGATTGTTTTATTTGTAACGTCAGTCCACCGCTTCCAGCTTTGCTTGGAGGTGGTTCACATTGCAGCGTGCGAGTACCCTTTCAAACCAAATAATATTTAACATTTTGTAACCAGTAGACTAGTACAGTATTTCATATTTTGAAAACAGTGGTATCCATTGAAGTACACTCTTCTATACAGATGTCTACTCTGTGAAACCATAGTTCTCTATTTTTCATATTTGGACAGCTTCCACCCGTGCTTAGCCTGGTAATCCAATGCCGTGTTTCCACCAAGCAATATGCACTTCACTCGATTTTTCCATAATATAGTTTGTAACTTTGATCTGGCTTGCATTTGCCACCAACAGGGCCTGTTGGTGGGATGGCCATCAATTTATAAGTTATGTAAATAACGTGACATCATCGCGGCAACAATGGCGGACATGCGGCGTTTTGTCGTTTCTTCTTGGAATGTGGCCATTGGACAATTTCTGGTCTGGCTCCACACTTTAAGTGTCATATCACTAGCCCCTTGGAAATTGTAGTTAAAACCGGCCGTTTGTCTGGTGTCGCAGTTCTGTTTAAATGGCATCAACGTTGAATCGGGGTGCAAAGTTGACCCTGCCATTTTTCGCCTTTAAGGGTAGTGTCATGGACAAGTGGTGGGACGACTTGTCCTCATGTGTCACTGGTTATTTTTGGCCATGTTGTTGTTTTTGTTGAGAAGATACGTGTTGGGTCGAAGGTAAAAAAAACATTTGTCGAGCTGTGATCCGGGACTCTCGTTTTGCCCGACACCACGTAAAGGTGGTCACCAAAGTCGGGCTGCATCTGCTGTTCTTTAACTATGTAGCTCAAAGCTCAGTCTTAAGTGGTGCCCGAGTAAAATGCCGCAGTAAACGCTGCTTGGCACTGACCTTCCAACAACGTTATGATTGGATCACATCACATGAAAGGTGCCTCTTTCCCCACTCCTCAGGGCAAACACAACAATTGCAGTCTAAACAAAAATCAATTTATTTAAGCTTAGACAGTAAAAAGCTCAACTCAACTAAACCAGAAATAATGAAAATCCAACACAGGTCTCTCCCAAACATTAACAGGAGAAAACATGCCTGCCCACCCCCATAGCAACACGGATGGCTTTTTTTTTTAATTTTAGATAATTGTGGCATTTGAACAGTTGAGTAAACTGGTAGACAATTAGAACGATCCGAACGTCCACGGTGTCATTCTTGTCCACGATGACGTTGAAGCTACCGGCTCACATTTCCTGTTCCTGCTTTCCTTCACAGATCTTTCAGCAGGTGGACTTTAACAAGAAACCAGGACGGATGAGTAAGAGGCCAATCAACTTTGCCGTCATCCTGAAGCTGAACAAAGTCAACCTGATCGAGAAAGCTTACAGGGTAACGCTTTGAAAAAAGGTTCTGTGAACGTCACAATCAACAATAACAGCATCTTTTAAATAGAGGAGGGTTAGGGAACCCGCTTCTCTGAGAGCCATATCCTGCCTGTTTTAGGGCTCTCCCTACTCCAACACACCTGATTCAATTGGTCCTGATCGTTTCAGGCTTTTACAGAGCTTGCTGCCGAGCTGATCATTTGAATCAAGTAGGGAGGGATGGAAAGCAGACCAGACATGGCTCTTTGAGGAACCGAAGTTTCCCACCTCTGAAATAGAGGAAACGCAGAGAGTAGGGCAGAAAGGTTTTTAAAATATATATTTTGTTTGCAAATTGTGAAAAAAAATCCTGCTGAATATGTTAAGTGTTCATTTGTCTATGAATTTTGAGTATGGATTTGTGGTATTTAGGAGACTTCCAATTTTATTTGATTCATTGAAAAAAAAGTTCATTTTTGATGTGTAACATTCAAACCCGTGTCATACTGAGCGGCACGAAGAAATTTTGATCATCTTATACTGTCTTTGGGGCCGTTAAAACTGTTCGCGAACGTCTGACGAACGTCTTTGCAATGTTAGACGAACCCTGACAAAAAAAGTGTCCGGGCCGTGCTCAGTACACTCACAAACCTTCGCTGCTGAGTGAGATACTGGCTGTAAGAAGATTGATCTCAAATGCAAACCGTTGTACATGCACAGTATAAGATATATATAAGGTTGTCGCATTGGTGTAAACTGAAGGGCACAGATGGCCACAGTTGGACATTTGCATCTGATTTTTGTTGCACGGAGAAAGAGCAGCTGATCCTGATGAGTCATTCAGGCCTTGGGTAAAGTTGCTTTCATGTTACACATCTGACACTGTGTGCCGAGTCTGTGTGTGCGTGTGTATGTGCACATCACGGGATTGAGCACTCAAAGCCCTCCTTCCAGGCCTCTAAATCTGCCCCAAAAGGCACCACATTTAGTGCTGCAGCCAAGAGGAGTGCAGCACAGGCCGCTGGGATTATTCCCCCATTGTTTGTCATGGTCACCTGACGCACAAACTCATGATCTGTCGTCTCTTCCTGAATGTTTAGACATAAACCCAGACCATGCCTCTTAACGATTGTCGTTGCATCTTGGTAAAATAGGTTGTTTTCAATGAAAAGCCAAAAAAAAATGTTGAATTGGTGATATGAAAAACGCTGTGTCTTGACATAAAAAATGACTTCCTTTTGGAGGTTTCCTCGATGGCCATTTACGTGCCTATTTCCGTATTTTCTGCACTATAAGGGGCTTCGGAGTGTAAGGCGCACCTTCAATGAATGGCATATTTTAAAACTGTTTTCATATATAGGATGCACTGCATTATAAGGCACATAGAATAGAAGCTACAATAGGGGCTGCAGTTGCGCTATGCATCCACTAGATGGAGCTATGCTAAAGGGAATACAATATAATATGATCCAGCTTTATTTGTATAGCGCCTTCTCAACCGCTGCAGCTGTAACAATGAAAACTGGTCACAGATATGAAACATATAAATTCAAATGGCATTACAAAAGAATGAAAGACAAAAGTTAATGGCTGCGCGGAGCTCACAAAGTAGTTGTCTGTTTGAGTGTGTGTTGGCAAATGCTCGTGTCAGTTAGTGTCGGGCAAAAGAACCCTTTTGGTTACAATTGGTTCCTGCGAATAATCACCACTAGATGGCATCGGAACATAACTAAGGAAACAACTCAACGGGGAATATCAAGAGACTTTACACCATTTAGACACATGGGATTATAGGGCGCACTGTCGGCTTTTGGGGAAATTGAATGCTTTTAGGTGCGCCTTTATAGTCTGGAAAATTACGTTTGATTATTTCATGTGGAAACGACGTGCACGACACAGAGGCACATCTAATTTTGTATGAATCTGTATTTTCTTTTTCTATGTTTTTACCCTACCGTAGGACGGATTGATCGACCAGCTCTATGACTTGATGCTGGAATATTTCCACACTCAGGCCAGCTCCATCGGCTTCCCGGAGCTCGCTCTGCCCACCGTCCTTCAGGTAATGCGCACTAATCGCTGCTGTGGTCTCCGTAACCTCTGCTGAGATGTTGAACTCCGTTCAAGGAAATGTGCACTTTTCGTGTTGGAAGAACATGGCAAATGTTCAGCTATTGAAGGGATTTTTCCAAAACAATGGTGACTAATTTGATTACCTCAGTAGGGTGACTTTGTTGCCTTGCCTTTTTCCGCGCCGCTGTTTTGTGTAGACCACACAAGCACAAAATCAGCACTTTTCGACCTCCTGTGTGTGAGGGTATTTCACAATGCAAGAAGCGGGAGTTAAGTTTAATGCAAGATGCCCACGCGCACAAACTACAGATAGCAACGACACGTTTAATTGTGCTTTTATCCGTTCGTCCATTGGGGTTCATGAGAGAAAAAAAAGTAAGATGTCTTTTGGGTTACACCTTGTCAGTAGTGCACACATCAATTATATTTTTTATTTCAGCAAACTAATAACCATGCTCGGGTGCTGCCTATCATTTAAAAAAAAAATGGATCCAGCAAGCCGTGTCCAAGTGCTGTTTTTCCTCACCACCCCCAACAAAACCCCTTTTCCCTCTTCCAGCTGAAAGCGTTCCTGAAAGAATGCAAAGTGGCCAATTACTGCAAGTCAGTGCGCCAGCTTCTTGAGAAGGTGCAAGAGAACGGCAACCACATCACAGCAAAACGACAAAACGCCACCTTTGGAGTGGCCGATTCTCGCGCTGTGGTGAGTGGAGACCAGAGGCCTCTAAAAAATATTCCATTTTACTTATTGTTGGTGATGTTTTGCTTTATTGTGATTGCTTTCTTATTAGATGTTCTTCGAAACATATGTCAAGACAGCTTTTTAACATTGTGGGTTATTTAAAGTGTCGGCGTGGGTGAACATCAGCCCACAAAAAAATTATATAGACATATAATAATGCATATCTTATTACCAGAATCCACCCAGAATGATTGAAAGGGCCAGAATACCATGGATTCTTCCAGTTTGACCAGAATCCATCAATATGATCAACTTTTAAACCAAAATTACCCATTGAGATGAACAATATTTAGTGATTTGTTTTCATAGCTGATCCTATCAGCATCATGAAACCTTTATGAACTGAACTACAAGGAATGAATTTAGTATTAGTCTAGCATTAATTTCAAGTAACTGTGAAGTATTAATCAAATGAGGGGCAACCTCCATCTGATTATGAGAAAGGGAAAAAAACTGAACATATGCAAAGAAGTCATTCAGTAAGGTTGTGTGATATAGAACGTGAAATCCACAGATGTCCTTCTCTTTTGATCACAAGTTAAGTTATACGGCGGCTAGCACCAAATGCTTGTCAAAATCACAAACTCAACTGGGCAGTGTCAGTCTCAGAAGATCCAAAGCAAAATCCTTAGTTCACAAAAAGCTCTTGAGGCCAGTCAACCAGATGAACAAACAAAAACAAACAAACAAAAAGACGACGACGAACCAGACTAAAAACAAAAACACGACGAAAGAGAAGCATCACTTCGGTTCAGACATCCGTGGATCATTTCCTGACTAACATGACGATGAAACACAATCTTGCTGTCAATCCTTTAATACGGAAATAAATTAGGTCCATTGGGGTCCGCAGGCAGCTTGCGTAATATGCAGATGTCACACGTGGTTTGAATTCCAAAAAATGTTGTGGTTATAACTTGGAGCACATTTTTTCTTTTTCACCATCATTTTGGTTGAACTCAACAAATTCCAAACGTTTGGGTGGTTCAAACAAAGAAATAGCTGGACACGTTTCTTCTCCCACTTGTGAAGTCTCGTTGAGTCACCATTTTGCTTTGAAGGGATGTACCGCACGTATGAACGCACAAAAGTTTCATAGGAGCTTGCTGATTGCTCGCAACAAGTGCCGCAAAGAAGTCGTTCTTTTAGCGCTTTGAACTCAGTGCGTCACATCGGGCCTGTCGAGGACACGCATTGTTATGCAGTCTTCAGAGGATAACCTGGATCAGAGAAGTAAGCCTTCTGGTTTTCCAGGATATCTGACTCAAGATACACGATGGGATAAGAGGTCACATTATTCCATTATCGTCCCTCAGTTTCCCATCGATCGCAGTGCCAGATTTGTGACAGCGTTACGCAAATTCCACGACTGCGTGATTTTTTTGAAATCATCAGCGGCCTCAAAAATAGTCACCAAGAGACGGTCTCGGTGTTTATAAGTAGACGAGGCAATAAGATGTGCAAACGCATCAGTGTGCTAAATGAACGGACAGCTTGGCTCCTGCAGCGGTCTCAACGCCGCCACCGCCACTGCTGTCTCATTGGATGCTGTCACCGTGGCATCCACTTCCTGTCAACAGAGCAGTGGTGGAGGTGTCCCTGCAGGCACGGGAAAGGGGACGTCACCCCGCCGCTGCCGCTGCCGCCGCCGCCGCCGCCGCCGCCGCCGCCGCCGCCGCTGCTGTGCAAAAGGCCACGGCCCCCTTCTGGCCACCAGCCCCCTCTGCTGCTATGCCACTCGAGCTCGGCCGAGAGCCAACGTAATTAGTGATTCAAGACTGTTGTCTCTATTATCGTGTTTTATTTGTTAGTAACAGGGAAAAATACGGAACTTGGGTTTCTGTCGACAACCATTATGCACACCATTAGTGAATTTAAGATGTTGAGTTACTCGACTATTTAATCCGTCCATCCATTTTCTGACCCGCATATCCTCAAAAGAGTCGTGGGGATGCTGGAGCCTATCGGCTGTCTTCAGGCAGCAGGCGGGGGACACCCTGAATTGGTTGCCAGCCAATCGCAGGGCACACACAGACGAACAACCATCCACGCTCACACTCACACGTAAGGACAACTTAGAGTTGTTCCATTAACTTGCCACAAATGTTTTTGGAATGCGGGAGGAATCCGGAGTACCCGGAGAAAACCCACGCAGGCACGGGAGAACATGCAAACTCCGCACAGGAAGGCCGCAGCCGGTATCGAACCCTGCACCTCTCCACTGTGAGGCCGGCGAGCTAACCAGTCGACCAATGGGCCCGCCTGTATAAAAGTACAGCTGAGATACGAGAAGAAATGTATTGAGGGGAAAAAAATGTTCGAAGGAAGTTATCGTGAAGAAGCAGGCTTAACTTTTTCGCAGAATGGACTCCAGTGGTGTCCAAGTACTTTTGTCTGACGTTAGCGAGAGTCGGAAATGATCACCTGCAGCCATCTGGAAGACTAAAGCAGAAGTGTTGTTTGTTTGTGGTTTTCTTTAGCGATATTTAGTCTTTTTTTTTGGTTTTCTGTTTGTTAATTCAAACTTACTTTAAGACTTTGACGATATCTTATTGTCATGACCAAGAAGTTCTTTTGTGGCGTTCGTTACAAAGGAAGTTGTACATTGATAACGCTAGCTTCTTAAGCTAGCTGCCAACTAGCCAACACAGTGTGTAGTATTTTAACATTTTCATACAGTATGAGAGATTGTTTTTAGCTTTAAACTTGAATGGCCGTGTTAGATCCTTCGCCATTGAAGATATTTTTCCCAATATACAAGATCTCAGTGGGAAATTTGGGTTTGGAATGTTCATCAAATCAAAGTTCGACAAGTGTCACAGAGCCGATCGTCATCTAATTTTGAAGTTCCCCTTGATCTCGAATGCCTCTGTGCTCTTTATTAACGTCTTCTGTAAAGTAAATGGAGATGAGCTGTTTTGATCTTCCGCTCTCCTCAGGCGGCATGGGAGAAGGAGACCGCGAAGGAGGGAACTCCTCTCAGCAAATACTACGTCCAATGGAAGAAGTTGAGGGAGAAGGAAATTCTGTTGGAGATCTCTGGCAAAGAAAGGGTAAATATCCAACACAACCCAAACTTTTTCCACCACACATCTCAAAAATCAATTCAGGCTTTTTTTTACCACATGACTGGCAATCTTGCCCAGTGTTAATCATATAAAGTAAGAAACATTCTCTGTATTCTATGACTAAAATGCAAAAAAAAAAAAACAAATGCACTAACACTGTTTTCTGCTTTCTCAAGATGGAAGATCTGAATTTGCCAGAGATTAAGCGCAAGAAGATTCAGGAGAAGAAAGCAGAGGACAAAAAGGAGTTCAAGGGCTTGTTTGAAAGCGACTCCGAGGATGATGATGACGATACAGGACTCAAAATTAAAGGTGAGGGCGTTGGTCGTGTTGAAATATAGCCTGGCCGGTGTCGGGAAAAGGAAGGCCTCCCTCAAAAGTCACACAAAAAGTTGCAGGTGGAAGCTTGGGTGGCACGTGATTAACTCTGCATTTGTTTTGCCTTTTTTTTTTCTTATTGCTATAATTATATAAAGTGTCGTCCAACTGCTATACACATTCTCACTGGTTGTCGAAGCAAGTGTTTGATTGATTTAATGTTTTACTCAGATTTGGGAGGGTTATTTGAACAAATTATGTGTATGTTTGTGTACATAAAAATATATTGAAAATGGAAATATGACGATAAATCTTAGGATGATGGTGATTAGTGGTGTCAAAATGTATTGATGAATTAATTTTCTCAAATAATCGAATATTATCAAATGATTCAACAGCTCTCGTTTACAGCCATCGATTAACTTAAAATTATCCAAACCTCTAATGTTTAATCACTAAACGATATCAAATAAACAATAATTGCCTCATTGTAATTGGCGGGGGGAAGGTTTTCTAATACACCTTAATCCACAATATAATTTTATCTGATTTTATTTTGATTGATTGATGGACTAATTGATGCAATAATCTAGTATTTGATGTATGTGATGGTGACAGTCCTAAATAATGCAAAATGATGAATGGATGCGTCAAGCAATGTCCCAGAACGGATTGCATTCAACCTCCGAGGTCCACCTGTATGGCCGAGCAAAAAGAGAAGATGAATTACGCATGTTGGCCTCTGGGGGCGGTGTTTTGCTATATTTTGATTCATACCGAGTATAATTTCCAAAGGTGATGTCAGCTAAAGTCTGCTTGTTGCCATAGAGGTTTTCTTTTATTTGTTTTTTTTTTGTTGTTGTTTTACTTTAGTATTATGTAAAGTAGATCAACCTTAGATTGGAGGAGAAAAAAATATATATTTTTGTGTCCTGAGCTCCCGTTGCTGTTTTGTACCTCAATCCTTTTGGAGCAATTGTCCACGGGCTTCACCTCGAAACACATCCACAGAAGTTGGGGCGGGAAAAGGGGCTGGTTTTTCGAGGTCACTGAGAAAAAGAAGAGTCGGCGGCAGAGGGTTTTTTCCCCCCCTTTAATGCATCTGGACTTGATTGTCGGGAGAGTCCCCGCAAACGCACGTGCAGCCGTCCCCCTCCGTGCCTCCCACCCTCCCTTTGGTTGCTCTTTTCCTCCGCCCAGTACAAACACAAACTGACCTCCGTCGACAGGAAGTACGGGCTCGGCTCCCCTGCGGGAGTTCCTAATTCAAACCAGACCAGTGGAACAGCCAGAGGTGGCGGCTTCCTCTCTTGCTTTCATTGGCGCGCACACGCGCAGATGACAGCACACGAATACAAACCTTGTTGTCCAGTCTTGAGTCTTCAGAAGCTTCTTTGTTGACGCGGCCAGCCCTGGAACTTGCAGGAGAGGCTAATGTTGTGGTGTATGTGTGTGGTGCTTTGGCGTAGGGTAAAGGGGGTGGGGGGGTGGGGGGGTGGGGATGGGGGAGGGCTTGGAAGTCCTCCGGGTCATTTGGGGGAAACTTTAAAGGTAGCAATAGTGGAGCAGTGAGGAAAATCAGAGTGAGTAGCACTATGCCATTGATTTTAGATGGCGAGAGAAGTGCCCAATATTTTTCTCCGTGTTTGTGTCTGCATTTTTGTGTGCGCCCGTGTGCGTGCGAACAGTGTAGCAGACTGGAGGAACCGCTCCATCGTGTGTGCGTCTCGGCTACTCCCTCATCCCCTCATCACACCTCAACTTCAAAGCCTGTGAACCCCCGTTGTCCCTTTGGCTATTTCTCACACACACACACACACACACACACACACACACACGGATGCACACAGAACCTCCATCATAAGTGTTGCTACGAAACCTGCCAGCATTTGCTATATATAGGCCGTGAGCCAAAGATGTCTGAAATTGCCAGTAGTAAACTGTCACGGGTGTTTGTGCAGTACAGGTGGCAGTGGCTGTAATCGACTTTGGGTTCCATCTCTGGGAGGAGTGGGGAAGCATACACACAAGCACGCAGAAACGCTTTGCAGCTGCCTCTGATGCTTGGCCCACATCGAGGTGTCTCCAAAGAACGTCAGCCGTGTAGCGATGCAAACTTGAGAAAAGCCATTGGAAGGGGTTGGGGGTTTGGGGGTGGGGGGGATTTGGTTTGTATCTGCTTCTAATGTTCTGTCTTTGCCGCTGTCTCTATCTGTGTCTAGATAAAAAAGGCAGCCATGATGATGACGACGATGATGATGACGCCGAAGATCTTGAAGGACTGTCTGACATGAGTGACGGAGACTCAGGTGGGTGTGAAATGAGGAGCACAGTTTGTATTATTTGTATCTTTGCCCCTTTCGTACCGCACTCAATGCAGCTATGACCAGTCAGATTGTAGCCTTTGCGATTAGAAAAATCACATTTTATCCAATCACAATTATGTTGGACTATAATTAACCGTTTGGCCCTATCATGTTGTTATAACCCGGAATGCAACTGATATTTGTAACACAGCAGTACTCACAGCCCAAGGTTCAAAATAACCACCCCCTCCACGCACGCACATATAAAAGTTTTTATGCATATAGTCCCTTTTTTTTAGGGACACGTTGCAAAAATATTTTCCATAATTATCTGGAATCCAAGTTCCAAGATTTCCGCAGATAAGACAATTGGCTTACTGTATTTTCTAAAATCAATCCAATTCAGGGTGTTAGAAAAGCAAGACAAAAATCGCCTAGCTGCCAAACATATCCAAACCGTAAACTCACATTACTTTCTGCACTCCATTCTAGATGAGGAAGAAGAGGACAAAGAGGATGAAGAGGTGTCAAAAGCCCCTCAGCCACTATCGTCCTCTGCTCTCATCGAGCTGGCCGAAGGAGACGAAGATGTGGTGGAGGACCTGGAGCTGTCCGACGACGACTGAGAGGCTCATTGCGCAAAGCCACCTCACCGTTTAATCAGATGTCTTTTGCTTTTGACAGTTGAATTGACTTCTCTGTACAGTACAAATCCATTGTCATGTCCTTTTATAAACCATAAACCTGCTTAAACAATCCCAGTTTTGCCTTGTTTAATATGGAAGCGTAAACCACTTTTTGGAACCCCAACCCGTCTTCAAACCCAAATCTGATACCCGGGCTTTGTCTTGTAACCCGAACATTTGATGCTCCACTTGCCTTTTTTTTTTGTATGCAAGTATGCAAATTTTTAGCGGTAGTGCGCTTGCATGTCCATGTTGCACACCTCCGGGCTCCCTCAGGCCAGCGTGTAGGGAGGGAGAAAGGGTGGGGTGATTTGTGGGGGAGGGGGGAGGGCTAGACTAGGCAGGAGGTGGGCGTCAAGGCCCGAGGCAGCGGAGGCGTGCCGGCCTGGCGGGGTGGCGTCTGATGCCGTGCCAAGAAGCCGGGCCCAGGTGGGTGAGCGGCAACACAGGCTGCTGTGTTTCTCTGCCAAGTTCTCGCTGGGCCCGCTGTCTTCCTGCCTGCGTGCTCGCCGCTCGGCTTCCCTCGTCCAAACAGGGAGAAAAAAAAGGTTTGTCCTCGGTGTTGTCTGAACACAACACCAATGCTTAGCAGTTGTTATTGTGCAATGTGTAACCCTGCTGGTAGTTTTTGAAAGCAAAAAAAATATCCGATTAACCTGATGTGCTAGGGGGGGAGTACCAGGAAAGATTTTTGGGGGAATCAGCTTAAAAAATACGCTTCGAAACACATAAAGCCATCCTGACTTAAAATTAGCTTCTGACTAGTTTTATTATTTCTTGACTATAAATCTATGCCAGCGACATATGATGGGCAGAAAAATTTAAAGGTCATTATAAAGCAGAATCAACCTGTGTGTGTACTTGTTGAACTATCCATCCATCCATTTTTTGAACCGTTTTACCCTCACAAGGGTTGCGGGGGTGCTGGAGCCTATTCCAGCTGTGTTCGGGCAGTAGGCGGGGGACACCCTGAACTGGTTGCCAGCCAATCGCAGGGCACAGAGAGACGAGCAACCATCTGCGCTCACACTCACACCTCGGGACAATTTAGAGTATTCCACTAACCTGTCATGCATGTTTTTGGAATGTGGGAGGAAACCAGAGTACCCGGAGAAAACCCACGCAGGCATGGGGAGAACATGCAAACTCCACACAGGGAGGCCGGAGCCGGAATTGAACCTCTGCACTGTGAGGTCGACGCGCTAACCACCGGCCGCCCCTTGTTGAACGAGACAGACAGTTTTGCTGCATTTATACTTTTTTGGGGGACATTTTTGATTTTTTTTTCCAAAGTAAATGATGTGCCTCGCCTCAGTTGGGAAACACTGCTTTACTTTGCTATTGTAACTCCAACTTGAAACCCCCCCAACCCTTGTTGTTTGAAAACCTTACTTGAACCCATCGTAGACACGCAGAAGGTAGAGAAGGCAAAAGACAATGACGAAGAGAATCACCACAAGAGACAAAGGCGCCATTTCTTTATGATTTATTTCACCCGTGCGGTGAATAGAAAAATAGGATGAAGACAAAACCTTTAAAGGGACCATTTGAATCAATTGCTTGCGTGGATTGAAAAAAAAAGTATTAAGAGCTCTGTGCCTTTCTTTGCCCTGCAACCAAAAGTAAAAGTATCTTTGGAATCCGTCTCAGGGGTTAATTATAATACATATAATTTGCTTTATTTACTAAGTCCTATAAATACTTTGTCCTCGTTTATATGCTACAGTAGCATTCAGGATTGGAGCGCCTTTTAATATTAGTAAAAAAAAATGTCCAACGAAAAGGAGAGGAAAATATATGAACAAAAGTACCACAAAAGTCCAGCGAGTCACATTATTTCTTTCTTTTTTTTTCCTTTTCTTTTCTTTTTTTTTTTTTTTAAGTCAAGAAAACTTTTTTTTTTTCTTTTCGTGCATCTACATTTAGCAAAAAAATTGAAAGTACCACGTATGCAACCTTCGGGATATTTTCATTTCAAGCATGACTCTGTACAATTTTGCATGATTCATCATTCTTCTTCTTCGCATTATTATTATTTCAAACTCTCCCAACAGTAGTCAACACAAGTGTCCAAACGGTGTGAGCTATTGTTTCCAGCAACACGCGTGTTGTTGTACCAAGACTATTCGGACCACACTGAAAAGAAATTAAATGATAGAGATACAGACCTGCCATATATTTTGCAGAAGGAAATATTTGATCAAATAGAGGTCTATGAGTATTTCTCGGCATTTTTCTTCTTGGAATAGGCAGATCTTTTTTTCTTTTTGGACTTAAGTCATATAATGTTTGAATTTATTGCTTCTCATTACTTAATTGAAACGTTTGGTGTTATTTGGACGGATTCTCGTCACTTTAATGTCAGAACAGTTGACTTCTTGCTTGTTATTCTTGTGACATTTGACCTTCGTAATAATCTATTATTGATCATGATAACTTTTTTCTTGTAATCCATCCATCCGTTTTTGATCATTTTTATCCCGCTCAAGGTCAACGGGGAGCTGGAACGACTCTGGGGTAGACTACACCCAGGGCTACTTTTTCTCATCCATTTTTTTTTCTTGCAATATGAAAAGGACCCAAATTCAGAGCGACCTCTCATAAATATAGGATTTTATTTTTGTGTTGGGTTTTTTTTTTTGCGAATGACGATTTGCGATTCCTGTCAGCGCGGTCCGAATACAGTCCTTTCTCAATACCATCGAGTGCTTCATATTGAGGCACTCGCATTATTCCCCACTCTCTCTTTCTCCCTGTCTGACAGCCTTCATGCAAACAGAAGCAGAAACATGGTTTCAATTCCACTCATCCGGTCATCTTTGGTATCGGGACAGTGGAATGCATAGTTGCTGTGAAAAGACGGAGCTCGTTTTAGCGTGGCGCCGCTCCAGCCTCGGAGATGACGAGGACGAGGACGACAGCTTCCCCGAAGCTGGAGGAGGAGGACAGGGAGTGAGGGGGCGGGGGGGGATGAGTCTTATTCCTGGATTGTGCGGGGCTTGCAGTGGACAAGTACAGAAAAGAAGGTGGAAAAAGAAATCCAGCACAGGAAGGAAGGAAGGAAGGGCCGAAGGAAGGACAGACGGCTTTCCGCTGGCGTTGGCTTGTCTGACTTGCAAGAATGTGGCGTTCGTGGCCTCTTTTTGGCATGCTGTCTGTGACCAGCTGTCTCTTGTTTTTGCGCCTCGTGCGTCTCCCGAGCCACTTTCTTTGGATTCGGCTCAGACACAACCACGGGCCAGGAACTCAGTCCGTGTCGTCCTCCACGTTGCCTTTTTTTTTTCCTCCCCCCCCCGTCCCGTCCATTTCTGTTTTAAGGCCTGGAAGTTCAAGCGAACCCTGTGAAGAGGGAGCCCTTATCTTCCCACCGCCGTGGGGCCGTTGGTCTTCTCCTGCTTGGGTGAGGAGCAGCCCGGGGTGGGCCCGCTGAAAGGAGAAGAGCTTCCGCTTGTGGAGGCGGGTCTCTGGAGTAAGGAGAGGGGCAAGGAGGGGGTGTCGGCGGGCACCCCCGGGGCCTCCCCGTCCCGCTCCGAAGGGCGCAGGCCGGCCGACGGCGGGAACGGGAAGGCCAGTGGGAATCCAGTCATGTAGAAAAGTCTGCCGATGCGCCGCGCCACCTGAGCCGATGAGAGGAGGAAACAGGACTCAGCAATGGCAGAGACATGCTGCTTACACTTTGAGTTCAGACACAAAGAGAGAGAGAGAGAGAGAGAGAGAAGGCTTGTTTTTCAGGGCAGGCTACATGTGGGGAATCTACGCTACGCTGGCTGACTTTCTCGGGTCTACTTTCTGGCACACAAGGACACACGCACAGCTGCAGTGTGTGTACCTGCGAGCGAATCCTGAGGGCAGGGCCCAACTTTAGTGCCATGATGCCAAGCAGGTGCTCCTCAGTGAGCAGAGCTAATGTCTCCCCATCAATGACCTGTTCCCGGAAAACCTGGCGGAGACACAGCCGCTTCAGCCGCAGACACGCACGCAAGCACACAACCCACTCACACACTCGGGCTACTCACGACCAATATCGCAGATTCATTCCCATTTTTTTTTTCCCGTGCCTGCTGTTTATTATCACTGTCATTCCAAAAGATTAACATGGCTATTTTAACCTCAAAATCAAAATCTTCATGTTGTTTTGGGATCTCGTGTCTTAAACCAGACGAACTATTCAGCACCTCAAAAATGCGGCGAATTCAATAAAGGACAATTTTAAGTTCTTTCTAACCTACAAGATGTCTTGTAACACTGCTGTGCATACTAATTTAGAGCAATATATTTTCACAAAAAACTTTTATTTTTGAAGAAAATACTGTCATCTTTGGGAGGTGTGCTTGGAGAACATTCAAATTATTCTCTTACAGTCGATGACTTCAAAATTGTGATGAGTGCCATTTGCAGAGACTATTTATGAAAATCTGAGAAAAACATCCTTTGCAAAATAATTTGGAACACGGTGTAGTGTGCGTTCCTTCACCACCGGGGGCAGTATAATACAATGATAGGCACAAACAAAGAGTTTCACAATTAAGTGACTCGGTAAGCCACAGTAATACTTTGCATTCCTAATTTTCCACGGGGGATAAAGAATATCTCTAAACATTGTCTTTCTCTACACGCACTTCTGTCTAGGGCATTTTGCGTCGTGTGTTAAGCTTTAAGCTCGCAGACATTCAAAGTGATGCGGTTGTTTTAAACACATAACATGTGATTCTCTTCCTTTTATTTTAGTTTGACAGTAAACTTCAACCACGATTGTCAATCATCAGCTTGAAACTTGTTTTCGGAAGAATATTTCACAATGTGCCAAACTGCTTCTTGTTGTCAAGTTGGGTTGCCACCACATAGCTTCGGCCCAAAATGCCACAAGATGCCGGCAATGGCCCGTCAAAATAGGAAAGTACTACTAGTGGTGTCAACGAAAAATGTTGGAGTGATTCATCTTGACCGTTTGCCTTGATGGAGGTCTGCATGCACATACGGCACTTGTCCTGAGTTCTCGGTCCATCAACTTTAGACTCAATTTCAGTAAACTCATTAATTCTAGAACTACGGTGGTACCTCTCCTTACGAAATTAATATGTTCTGGATGAAATTTCTGAACTAGAAAATTTTGTAAGCGAGACGCGTTTTCCATGTAAATGCCCTAATCTGTTCCAAGTCACCCCAAAATTCAGACACGTTTTCTAAAGCATAAAAATGCATCAAAATATGAAAGAAACGCATGTTACAATTAGATCATTGCACAATAAATGAGAGTTGTGCATAATGTAACAAAGAATAGAGTTAAGAATAAAAACAATGGTCATTTAACTTTGAACTACGTCCTCATCGTTTTTTGCCCTCTTTAATTCATATTCTCGCTCAGAAGCCTGGCATTTTGTAATGAACTGATCCAAGGACGTTTGTTTTTGTCGGCTTTGAACGATGCGTAGAAAATGTCCCACATCGGCATAGTGAGCGATTGCCCGACTGCTGAACACTTTTTCTGGGTGATTCACATTTACGTCAAACTATCGGGACACCTCATGGCCCGAGGGGTGAATGACGAGGACGCTGCGTAAACACATATCTATCTATTTATCTATCTACACACAGACACACATACGGCAGAGGTCCCTCTTAGCCAATGCGATGCTTGAAAGATGCCAGGTAATAGCCAATGACAGAGCAGTTATTAGTATGTTGTGCTCAGGAAACTTGGAGCTGCGAATAATAGCCCATACCGTGTTTCTACCTTTCGTATCTTGAAATTTCTTTCGTAACAAGAGGCAATATTTTCCTGTTGAGGTGTTTCGTAACTTAAAACGTTCGAATGAAGAAACGTTCGTAAGTAGAGGTACCGCTATAATAACATATTCCTTGTTGGAAACGTTGAAAAGTGTGGTGGGGTTATTTCCTGTGACCATGAAATGAAGCACTCGACACAAAAAATGAAGAGGTCTACAAAAAAAAAAATCACACACAAAAGTGTACACATAGGGTTTGTGCACACACACACATGCACACACAGGCACGCAAGCGCACACACACACCCACCCCAAGCGCACACTTCTCAATCAAGTTGACTCATTGTACAAAACGACCATAAGGAGACGCGATGGTGATGACTGCACACTTCTATGGTTATTGGTCAGCCTGCCCCTGGCCTCCATTTGTCCTCCTTTCTCTCTCTCGCTTTCTCTCCTCCCGTCTTGTTGTCCTCACGGTCTCACCTGAGCGTATTCAGCACATCCTGCCAGGCTGCTTATGAAGCCGCACACGTCCTCCACGCTCCACTTGCTTAAGTCCTCCACGGGGTTCGCTGGAACCGAGTCCTCCCCGTCCATGAAAAGACCTCCCACAGAGCCTGAAAGCAGCAGCGGTGGGGGTGAGAAAAAGACAAATCAATTAAAACACAAAAAGGCTGAGGACCTTTCTGTTTCTTCACATTTGTTGCACATTCATCGACTGAAAGCCACAAGAACGACACACGGACAGCGTTGCCTTGACTTACGAAAAGTCTTCATCAAGCTGTTGGGGGTGTCTTAGTGAGATTTATAATCATTTGGCATCACAGAGGTGTTTGGTGGGGATGTTCCTCCACACCAAAACTTATTCAAACATGCCATAATGCATCTTGTTGGGAACAGAAAAGCACCACCTTTCCTAAACTGTTCCCAGAAAGTTCCAACATGTCTCGGTAAAAAGAAAACTTTGTCAGTGTGTGTCAGGAATGGGCAACTTAAATGCTGGAGGGGGGCCACAATTTGAAATATGGACAAAACACGTGCAAAAGGTGTGCGAGATATGTGCTCTTAATACATTATATTTTTTACATTTGATATATTTCTCATTGCGCGGATAAAAGAGCCACTATCCGAAGCATGTGATTTTGTCGGCACAAAGGGCTCTCTTGCATACAAATTACCATTCAAGAAAACTGCTGAGCAGCAAAGCGACTTGTTTTGTGCATTTTTGGACAAAAATCAACTCACTAAAAAATGTAATATCAGTGAGGTACTATGTTTGTTCCGCAAATCCTTCCAAATTGGCAAAAATGATGAGGCCTACTACATTGTAGTATAGAACAGTATAACTCCAGCTATCATGCAAATATGCGATATTACCTTGTGGTTAATGGTGATGTCACAACTTAAAAATACAGTCAGCCCTTACATTTTTGCCGTTTGGCTCCAGCGGATTCGCTTATTTGCAGATTTTTTTCCCGTATTTTTTTAGGGGGTAGATTTCATTTTCTGCGGAAAACAAATATTGAATATTTATCTATGTTTTTTGAAGAATATTTTGGCTTTTGAATTGTTTTTTCAAACAACAACATTTATTTTTTTCAAATCAAGGGGCCACTTAGAGTGCGATCGGTGCGACATGTGGCCCGCGAGCCTCCCAGTTGTATGTGAACAAACCCCCGCGTGGCCCTGGCGGTGGCGTGCTATGTGTCAGGGTCAAAGGCAGGCCCCCAAACAGGCAGCCAGATACGCACAAGTTGTGACGCTAATGGTTTTCACATGCTGCCTTTTTTTTTTTTTTGCCTCATACATGTGTGTGTGTGTGTGTGTGTGTGTGAGTGCGTGTGTGAGCTACTCACCCATATGAAAGTAAGGATTGATGTATGGGAATCCAAAGGGCAACGACTGTCCTTGAAGAGCGGGCAGAGGTGGCACAAATCCAGGCGGAAGCTGGAGCTTGACATCCGACTTCCCCAGCGCCGAGGTGAATAAATGGCGACTGGGCGAGTTGGTGCCAGCTGAACTACAAGACGCGTTGAGCCGGCCCGAGCATTCTTGACTCTCCTTGGCGCTGTTGCGCGGCCCCTTGCCGTCTCTTTCTCGACTGTCCTTGTGTTTACTCCTCGATTTGGCAGCGGGGCCTTCCCGCCTCTCGTCGCATGTTTCTGTTTCGCTGCCCGAGTCCTTCGTGTCCTCGTCGTCTCCCTCGCTTCCTCTGTCCTCTCTTCTTCTTTTGCGATGGCCAGCGCGGAGCTCAGGCTGAGGGCCACGGTGGAGGGCCTTCTTGGAATCGGCGTCAGAACCGGTCGTGAAGCTCTGGGCTTGGGCTTCTTTGTGGGTGGACGACGTCTTGGGCTGCTCCTGCTGGTCGGCGCTTAGGAGGGGCGCCGTGGCGCCGTGTCGAAGCACCAGCATGGCATTGGAGCGGCGGACCAGTTCCTCTCGGAGCGGATGACCCTCGGGGATGTCTTGAAGGCTCCGCAGGGCCGGGTGGTCCAAGGGCAGGCCGGCGGGGAGGGCGGCCAGCGGGTCGGAGCTCAGCAATTGCTGCTGCTGGCGCTGGTGGAGACTCTCCAACTCCTTTTGTCTCAAAAGCTCGGCTGACATCTCAAGTCTGTCGCAGGCAAACACACACACACACGCGCGGTCCCGTCAAGTCAGATGTCAGAATTTTACAAGGAGACATGTCCATCTACAGCAGGGGTGGCCAACCCGTGGCTCACGAGCTGCACGCGGATCTTTGGCTGGTTCAATGCGGCTCCCGGGCTTTCACACGACAAGCGTCGAAAAAACGCCTCGGCAGTGGCGATGCCATTCAAACAAGGCGCTAACTACACAGAACGTACTACGGCAGGCTATCATCAGTCCCCTTGATTGACATAGAGGGCAACCAATCAGATGACTGCATCACCGCTCATGCGCAAACAACGGCGCTAAGCGCTAAGCTAGTCAGCGAATTACCTCTGATTTTAAGGCAGGGGTGCCCAATACGTCGATCAGAATCGACCGGGAGCCAGCGAACCCAAGTCGACCGCAAGGGGTGGGAGGAGGAAAAAGATTTGTGGGCGTGCGTGTGTGTGTGTCTGTGTGTGTGTGTGTGTGTGTGTGTGTGTGTGTGTGTGTGTGTGTGTGTGTGTGTGTGTGAATGTGTGCATGTGCGCGATCGGGTCGTTCGTGAGAAGTTGGTCACTTCAAAAGTCGATCTTTGGGCCAAAAAGTGTGTGTGTGTGTGTGTGTGTGTGTGTGTGTGTGTATGTGTGCATGTGCGCGATCGGGTCGTTCGTGAGAAGTTGGTCACTTCAAAAGTCGATCTTTGGGCCAAAAAGTGTGTGTGTGTGTGTGTGTGTGTGTGTGTGTGTGTGTGTGTGTGTGTGTGTGTGTGTGTGTGTGTGTGTGTGTGCCTGCATGTGCGCGATTGGGTCGTTCGTGAGAAGTTGGTCACTTCAAAAGTCGATCTTTGGGCCAAAAAGTGTGTGTGTGTGTGTGTGTGTGTGTGTGTGTGCGCGTGTTTGTGTGTGGCTCTTTGCAGTAACACGGTAAAAAAATTGTCTCTTCGTTTCTGACTGGTTGGCCACCCTTGATCGACAGGGATAACTTCTCAGAAAAAAAGGCATGACTCTAAAATCCAACACACACACACACACACACACACACACACACACACACACACACACACACACACATACCCACCTTGCGAGATTCTGCTTCCTCAGCATTTCCTGCTGCCGCACAAAGATTTCGGCTTGAGCCGGTTGCAGGAAACCATAGCCTGGTGTTGAAAAGGGGAAAAAATGTTTTCAACAGTTCAGGGTTCATATTTTTCAACATCAAGTAGCTATGGTGAATGATATACTTGCATCATATATACCAACTGCCAAAGAAAAAAAAAATCAGCCTTTACAAACGCAGCTTCACGAGGGTCAGTACGCGAGAAAAAAAGCTGCCAATATGAGGCAGTGCAGGAATACCCAACAAACTACAGCATAACCGTCCCAATGAAAATATCGTCCAAAGTAGTCATCATGTTCTCACTTCACATAAAAGTATTGCTTTGTATCGTGTCCTCTCATTTCAATTTTGTTTTAGTGCTCATTCCTCGCAAATAACAATGAAACTATTCACACGGAATTCATATTCATATAGCGTACGATACCCGCTTTTTTTCCTGGATTATTCTTATGAGATGACAACGAGTGGACAAGACATCATGTCGCAAAGGTGACTTTCATCCTCCGCTTCTCTCGACAGACAGTGCATGTCGCCAAAGTTTACTGCTGAGGACGGAGAGTTTTATTATGGAGCGGCGAGCCTAATTTTACAACTGTATGCTTGTTAAGATTCTCTAAATATTACTTCAATGTATGTCTTGGCATTGCGCAACAAAAACAACAAAAATCCTTGGGTTTATCGGATTTACTTCATTCAGACATGGTTGCACATGATTGAAATGCGTTCCATTAACTTTTACCACGTGAATATTTTTGAGAAGAAGAAAGTGAAGTCTTTTATTGATTTATTTCTATTTTCGGAGAGTGTGGCAATCGATATATGCCGCTGCTTTTTGTTCAGACGGGCACAGGTTTGATTTCCAGGCCAGTTTTCCAAATAGACAGCCACTGCAGGTCGGAAGTTGGATGAAAAATAAAAAAAAAAAAAAAATCATGCAAGTGACTCACTCACAAGCAACTTCAACGTTTATTTGAGCGAACCGATTGGAAATTGGACCAAATCGGAGGTTGAACAGCGTTGCGGTGTGTGTGTGCGTGACCTTCGATGTTCCTCTGTGTATCAAACGACCACACGCTGGGAACCAACGCAAGTATTAGCATGCTGACAAAGGTGTTAAACTGTCAAATGCGGACTCACCAGGGGCCTGGCAGAGAGCTGAGGGCAAGCCGAGGAAAGGAGCCCGCAAGTGAGGTCCTAGCGCGATGTGAGGGGCCGTTGAAGGCGAAAGGAGGGCCGGAGGTTGGGACAGTTCTCTGCGGAGGCGAATATGAAAAGAAAAATAAACATTCGAATTTAAAGCCCCCTGCGTTCATTCCGACAACCGTGTTATTGTTTTCCTCCCGTCGCCACGCGCCTCAACCATTCTGTGTGCGTGCTGCCACATCGATGTGTACGGTGTATTTTTATCAGCCCTGTTCCAGAGGCCCCGACGTCGCCCCAGTGCCTCATCAGTCTTGTCAGGCTGCACCAAGCACCGCTGGCCATTGCTGTACCCTCCACTGCCGCCTCACACACACACACACACACACACACTGACACACGCACACGCACACATAGGAGCCACACACATAATGAGAGCTGAATGCACAATGCCAGTGTGTCATGCTCTGACAGCTGGGGCGGCCCCTGCATCTTGACCGGGGCCACGGGCTGAAGGACCTTCTAATTAACACTCATCCCGCCTCTATTCACCCCGTCACCCCCCTTCCCTCCCCCTTTTTTGATGCCCCCCCATTCCCTCCCTCCCACTTTCCAAGCCAGCATTGATGCCGCTAAAAAGATGGCGCGTCCTGCAACCTCAACTTTTGAAAAGGCCTCGCCATTATCTCCCTCGTCCTTTGTCCTCGTCAAGGGGGGAAAGGCGCCTCTCACCTTTCTCCCACTCAGTGTCTCCCCTCTTTCTCAATCTCTCTCTCTCTCTCTCTCTCCATTTTTTTTAAAGCAAACCATCTCTTTTTGTTCTCAATGTCCTCTATGAAAAATGGGTGTTGTTTGTGCCCTTCTTTTTGCCCTCTCTTCCCTGCCCTCCTCATCACTCACCATTTCGTCAAGGTACGCTCCCCCCCTCATTCATTTTCCCGGTTATTTGTAAATCCTCACAGTTGGAAGGTGTTTTTTTTTTCTTTTTTTAAAGATGACAGAATAATGAGGCACCTTGACCTTGTGGCTGTGTCAAAATGTGCCTTGGCGCTCCACGGCTGCTAGTTGGCAAAAACTACGCCTGTCTCCATTGGAGCTTTTCCACTAGGACTGCCGCAAACAACTATTTAGTCGGCTAGTCAACGATTGTCGATCTGCTCCAATGTAACCATCATTAGCTTAAAGCTTAAATTCTTCGACGTATGTGCAAATTAAAAATAAAGACAATTCAGATGGAAGTACTTTTCACTCTTTCTTAAAATTTGCAGCTCTTACGAGCACTCCTGACACGCCTATAAATGATGGCGAGGTAGTTGGCAGCCATTTGCGAGAGCTTTTTTGTTGCTTTTGTCTTTTGCTTTGTCATATTGTGTTTGTCGTCTTTCGTGAGGCCCCGTTGTGGACCGTTTCCAGTGTTTTGGCCACGACATTCGTCGAAGAACAAGAATAAGTGCTTGATGATTCCGCCTTGTCGGGAGCACGCGTCTACCAGCATTGATTCTGATTGGGAGGAATGTCGGAGCTATTTGGCTGTTGCCCTTTGACAGCGCTTGTGTTTTTTGCGCCTGTAATGGGCGACATTTTTCACAGCCCCATTTTGTTTAGCGGAGATGAGGGCGTTGTTGGACAGTGTGTGCTGGCGCGGTTGGATGGATGGCTTGTGGAGAGGAGAGAGGAGCTGGGCGTGGAGAGCGGATGCGTATTTGGACCTGAGAGTCGGCGCTTGGAATTGAAGCGGATTTGCATGTGACAGGAGAAGCGAACCAATCTCTTTTTCATCGATGGACGATGTATTAAATTGACCTTAACATTTTGTACTTGTATATTTCACTCTTCTCAAGCAATAAGCATTTTTTGAATATAGACGAGTGTAAAATCAGATGAGTAAAACTAGGAAAAGGCACTATGCTAGAGAAAACTAAAATAAACACTACTGTACTATTCTTTACTTATAACACAAAATGTGTTTTTGTTCATTAGTCTGTATCACTTAAAAGTATTAAATTGATCTCCAAAATCAAAATAAGGTCTGCACAACAAAATAAATTAATAATCCTGAAAGATTACGGATGGCTCAGATTACCACGACTCTACTCATGCATCACAGACAAGCATAAAGCCAACAATGGGATGCGAGGCAGGTTTGACAGGAAAAACAAAGCTTCAAAATTAATTATGACGACGTCGTATTAAATTAGACATCGTCCTGACTGGTCGACTAAACTTGGTAGCCCTACTTTGAAACTGTAAATAGCTAGCTCGCTGTTGCCTTTCTGCTCGCACGCCAGTCAGCCGCGTGTGAGCCTGTCGCCACACACAGGCACACATGGGAAGGGAGCTGAGGAAAACAAAGTGGAAACCAACGACGGGACGCGTGCAACCGCAAATATTGTTTTGTAACCATGTTCAAATTAGCTAGCGCCTGCTTGTCTCTCGCTTGGCTTAGCGGCGAGGGAGCGGAACAGCTTGGAGGGAACACTCGCATGCAGGGACAAGGGGATGTGATAGTTGTGATTTATTGGTGTGTGTGTGTGTGTGTGTGTGTGTGTGTGTGTGTGTGTGTGTGTGCGTGTGCATAGGGGAGGGGTCGAAAAGCATTCATCGATCGCCTTTGCCGCTGAAATGTTAATGCTAATCGTATAACCGCTCTCTCCGGCGGCGCCTTGCACTCCTGTGGCAGCGCCAATTAATCTTGGGTGAGGGCTGTGGCGCGTGACCCCGGGCCGCGGGCTGGGGGCCCCACTCGCCGCTTCTTATGTAATTACACCGCCCAGAGTGTAATCACCTGGTTTAATCCCCCAGGGCAAGCAATTAGCCTCGCGACGCGCCGCTCCACGAGGCCACGCCGCGGCGGCTCACGCAAAAACCGCCAACAACCCCCACCCGCGGTCGGCTCCCCGCACGCCAAACGGCCTCAACCGCCGCCTCTCAGATGTTCCCTTTTCTTCCTTCCGTCGCTTTGCGCCGCCCACCGTTGCCTAGCGTTAGGCCACAGATGAATAACGGTCAATTAAAGCTGCATGACTGGGGCTGCCAGGCGTCTGCGCCACCATAATTAGGCCTAATCACGGAGAGCGAGGGAGAGAAGGCGGGAAAGGAGTGCGCCTGACACTCCCCACCGCTCCCTTCCTCCGTCTCTCATTCTTTCTCTCACGCTTTTTTTAGAACGCAATTTGGACGGGCGAGTGGCGTGCCTTGGTCTGTTTTCTCTTTAGCCTTCCGACGCATTCCTATTGCAGAAATGCAATGTGGACTGTTAGTAACGCAAAGCTCCATGCTTGGCCTGTGTGTGTGTGTGTGTGTGTGTGTGTGTGTGTGTGTGTGTGTGTGTGTGTGTGTGTGTGTGTGTGTGTGTGTGTGTGTGTGTGTGTGTGTGTGTGTGTGTGTGTGTGTGTGTGTGTGTGTGTGTGTCTCGCTGTGCCGCCAGTGAGGCCAAGGGCTTCTGGGAAATTCACTCGTGTGTGACGACCTGTCAGAGTGGCGACAGCGTTCCTGTCCTGAAGCAGCCCAGGCGAGGTGTGTGCGTACGTGTGTCTTGTGAGAATGCGCACGCGTGCGTGAGCGTGTGCGTGTGCGTGTGTGTGTGTGTGTGTGTGTGTGTGTGTGTGTGTGTGTGTGTGTGTGTGACAGGACTGCCCTTAATGACGGGAGCGTGGGGGGATTAGGAGCGTCGCGCAGCCGCCTTCGGCTCCTTCTCCGCAGGAACACATTTACACAGGAAGCTCATTAAAATGGATGAAGCTCCCTCCTCGCTCGCCTGCCCTCCCTCCATTCCCTTATCTCACATTCTCTCCATCGCCTCACTCCCTATCTTGCTTCATCTCTCTCTCTCTCTCTCTCTCTCTCTCTCTCTCTCTCTCTCTCTCTCTCTCTCTCTCTCTCTCTCTCTCTCTCTCTTCTCTCCGTCACATCGTCCTCTCGCCTTCTCCGCTTTTTCGTGTTTTTTTTTTTGCTCTTGCTTCCCTCTTTTCATCCCCATTTTAAGCCCCCATGTTTTCTACTTCCTTCCTCTCTTTATTTTTCTCCATCCCTGCCTATTTGCCTGGCAGATGCTCGGCGAGCTTAGCGCCATTTAAGGCCAGACAAATGGAGCGCCAGGCTCTAAGCCCATTGAGCGGCCCTAATGATTTGTTTTTAACAATGGGCCCTAATGGGCCCAAGATAATCAATGATGAGGGGTCGAAGGAAAGGTGAGCCATACAGAGAGTTAGGGAGGGAATTTGCCGCCTCGACTCGCTTCCTTAGCCACGGCTTTTCATTTCACCAATTATCTCTATTTGAATTCTCTCTTCACTTTGCACTCACTCCACTTTGGGGTCGCTCTAGAATTTGGTTCCTGTTCTTTGTGCTGGTTTAACACAGTCCGGCCCTTTACAACTCACATGCGCCATGGTGAAAAGTATGGGAACGTAACACCCATGTTCCACTAGACTCAAATTAATTCTGCTGCTGGACTATAGAAGAGTAAGATTTGGTTCACCGTCATGACTTGAAGTCATTGCTCTATTCAGAGAGGGCTTGATGTAATCACTTTTTAGTTGTCATTTTACGTAGATTAGAATGAACTGGTCAGTGATGTAAATTGTCTTCTAAGCTGTACAGTATGTGCATCTTTAGAATTTTTAACATTTTTACGTTAATGGGATGTACAAAATGTGATGATAGATAGATAGATAGATAGATAGATAGATAGATAGATAGATAGATAGATAGATAGATAGATAGATAGATAGATAGATAGATAGATAGATAGATAGATAGATAGATAGATAGATAGATAGATAGATAGATAGATAGATAGATAGATAGATAGATAGATAGATAGAAAGTAGCTGTGGGTTCTACAGTCATTTTGTGAAGTGGCCTTAATGTCGAAATTGGATACAGTATTTGAGGACAGGTGTAATTATGCTCCTAAGTAAATAAAGGGTTTGTATTGTACACTTACTGACACACTTTATGTTCCCCGTTTTTCTTTCATTCTCTCATTCTGACAAAAGTTACAATTAATGCCAAGTGCCCTTGAGCCCATTTTCTCTTTTAACCCCCTCCATTATACTCCATCCAAAAGTGTGTAGCTTATAAGAGGTTAAAGAGGAGGCAGGTGGGAGGTTTTTGGGTTTGGGGTGAGGCCTGTTTAACCCTTCCTGGCCCTGTATGGCTAATTACGCTGCTCTGTATACACTGGCGGCGTATAGCCGCGGCTCGCTGACCACGTTTGCACTGCACCATGGGCCACACACGCACAGGCATGTAGGCACAAATTATATTCATACAAACAAAGCCAAATTCAATCCGCATATACGGCGTACATGACGCTTGAAAATGGAGCACACACCCACACACACACACACATCACACGCACACGATGCACACACCCCAACACCGCACCAGGAGGCCGCTCCGCTTCCTGCTTATATCCCCACCCCTTCCCCTCACTCCCCTGCTCTCGCACAAACATCCCCCCTTCTCTTCCTCCCTCCCTCGCTCCCCGCTGCCGCACCGTCGGCCCATTATCGATCCCCCGCCTCTCCCCGCGCCACATAAATAATCGACAAGCAATTATCCGCCCACTCCCGCTGCCCCCGGCTTTGTTTGGGAGGCACAGGGGCCACCACTGGGGGTATAGAGGGAGGGAGTACGAGCCGGGTACGCAGCCATGTGTCTCCACAGTTGTAGGCAAGAGGTTATTTGGACACACACACACACACACACACACACACACACACACACACACACACACACAGACACAGACGATAGTAACCAACCAACCCACTCCGATACGTTTTCTTATTTTCTTTCCTCCTGTTGTCTTACATCAACTGTAATGGTCACTTGTGTGGCGGACGTTAGTGTCAGACTTTATTAATGAGTCACACTTGCAGTCAAACTCGGGGCCCAGATTTGTTACCTTTCTGTGTAATGTGCATCCCGGTGCTGCGGTAGGCCCTGCTTGCGTCTCTGGCTGGATGATGAGGAGCTGCCTCCCGTGGGCAGGTGAGCTTCTAAGGCCGCCGGATTCCTCACCGCCGCAGCCAACGCTTCCTGCTGAGCGCGCAGCACGTCTGAGTAAAGAACAAAGATGGAAAACACGGGAACGGGAACGGGGAGAAAGGAGTGTGATGGAAGAATGATAGTTGCAGCAAAGACAAGAAATGAGGAGAGGAGAGAAGGGAAGGTATAAATTTAGCATCCGGCGGCTAATTTCCATGCAGACAGGCAGAAAATCCTTATAAACATCTACTTAACACGCATGTTGAGTGGGCTGTGCATTGCTCTGTTTGTGACCCAGAAGGAAAGAGGTATATGTCAGATGACACACATGAAGGGCCACGTTTAAATACAAGAGCTGAAGAAACAAACGCATCATGCCACGATCCGAAGTAATTCAAGAAGAAATTAGAAAAAAATTGTTATTGAAATCTATCAGTCTGGAAAAGGTTACACTCTGGGGCTTCAGCAAACCACTGTTAGAACCATTATTCACAAATGGATAAAACTGGTAACAGTGGCAAAGATTCCTAGGAGTGGTCAACCAGCTAAAACCAATCCAAGCGTGCCATGACGACTCATCCAGGAGGTTGGAAAAGAACTTAGAACAACACCCAAGAACTCCTGACCTCACTGGCCTCTGTTAGTGTTCACAAATCTACCAGAAGAAAGACACTGGCCAAAAATGGCATCCGTGAGAGAGTTCCCAGGCGAAAACTACTGCTGCCCAAAAAGAACACAAAGGCTTATCTCACATTTGCCAGAAAACATATAGATGATCCTCAAGACTTTTGGAAAAATATTCTGTGGACTGATAAGTCAAAAATGGAACTTTTTGGAAGATGTGTGCCCGTTAGATTGAGGGTAAAAATGGCACATGATTTGATAAAAAAGAACATTATGCCAACAGTGAAGCATGATGGTGGCAGTGTGATAGTCTATGGCTGCTTTGCTACCTCAGGACCACGACAACTTGCTGTGATTGATAGGGTAATGAATTCTGCTGTCTACCAGAAAACCCTGAAGGAGAACATCTGACAATAAGTTTGCGCCCTCATGCAGCAGGACAACAATCCAAAACATACCACCAAGTCCACCTCTGAATGGCTTAAAATAAATAAATAAATAAATAAGGTTTTGGATTGTCCAAGTCAAAGTCTGGATTTGAATCCAATTGAGATCCAATTGACAGGCAGTTCATGCTTGAAAACCCTCCAATATGGCAGAGTTGAAGCAACTCTGCGAAGGAGAATGGACCAAAATTCTTCCACAGCGATGTGAAAGACTCATCACCATTGATCACAAACGCTCGATTGTGGAGAGGAGAGATCTTGCTGTCAAGGGTGGCACAACCCATTATTAGGTTCAGGGGGCAATTACTTTTTCACATAGGGACAGGTAGGTTTGGAATTTTTGGTGTCGAAAAAAATTAAATGGGCATTTTGAAACAGCATTTTGTATATCCTTGGGCTGTCTCTGTGTGATATTAAAATTGGTTTGATGAACTGAAGTCTTTGCGTGTGATAAATATGCAAAGAACACAGAAATAAGGAAGAGGGCTATGTTTTTACTTTTTATGAGGTGTGTGGAGGATGGGGGTCACTTGGAAAAGGCCAATAGAAGAAGCAGTACAACTGAATATTTAGCACAGTGCAGATATCCACCATGGCTAAAAACTCCACATTTGCATCAGCACCAAGTTGTAAACATTTATAGACACACCATGAAAAGTCATACATTTTTCACTGAGAAATGGAAACCAAAAATGATGTTTCAATGCTAAGTCAAAATTAATTTCGGCATTTGTACCTTCAACTGGGTCCATACCAAAACCCTTAGTATGTGCCCCACTCAACATGAAAGTTGTTTGGAGATCCGTTCAGTTGTTTCTGCTTCAATGTTTGGCTGTTGAAGTGCACTTCAACAGCAAACAGGCAAACAATGGAAACAGGTAACATAATTGGCAAGTGCAATTATTGAGTTTCATAAACAAATGTGATTTTTGTTTTCCACCACCCGCTGCCGTGATTCACAGACCTAACTTTTGTGTGACTGTTGTTGGCCAGAAACCCACTTTATTCCCTCTGCGCAATCGCAGTGTTTGTGACTGGTGATGATTTGCGGATGGATTGATGGAAGGATGGATTAATGGTGTGAGATGAAAGCCCGCTTGTGTGGCTTTCCCTCTCACCTCCACAACCACAACAGTCTTCTCTCGCTGCCTCCTGCCTCGCGCCTCACGCCGATCCCTGACCTCTGGCGCTCGCTTCGTTCCACCTGCTTCCTCGTCTTTCCCGCCCCAGCTTCACTGCTTCTCTCGCAGACGAGACCTCATCATTATTGGCTAGGCCAGGCCGCACCAGGAGACAAGGCTTCTAATGAGAGAAAAATCCATCTCTCTCTCTCTCTCTCTCTCTCTCTCTCTCTCTCTCTCTGATCCTAAATCTATCTACCCCCCCTCATTTTTAATTAGACAGATCCCTCAGGTGCCAGCGGGCCATTTCCGCCGCCTGTATGGGCGTTATGTGTGTTTGTGTGTATCAGGGTGATTTAGGTGCCGCCGTGTGTGTGTGTGTGTGTGTGTGTGTGTGTGTGTGTGTGTGTGTGTGCGTGCTGAGCGGGCGCCGGGGTTGGGGGTTGGGTGGGAGGTGAAGCGACAGATATTAATGCGGCCTAGCTCCGGTGTATCGATCTGTTTGCTGCGCCAGGCCACAGGGGACTCGGCTGGCGGCAGACAAGGTTTTGTGTGTGTGTGTGTGTGTGTGTGTGTGTGTGTGTGTGTGTGTGTTCGTGTGTGTGTGTGTGTGTGTGTGTGTGTGTGGAGGTGGTAGTGAGGAGATAAGAGAGGGATCAGAGGAAACCTGAGCCCCAGAGCGCAAGCACACAGTTGTGCACGATGCAGGGGTGACACGGTGGAAGCGTTGACCTCTGTGAGTTTCCTGGGGGTAACGCAAGACACCACATCGGCTATTTTGGATAAGCGGCTCAGCTAAAGGGATATTATTGTGATTTAGTATTGCATCACAATTGGGATCGGGGTCTGGGGGTGGGAACCATCAAAATAAGTTCAAAAATATCCAAACTCTTATAACAGACAAAAACCATAAGACCAAGAAAGAAATCCCTGAAAAGTTACCATGACATTAGGCTGGATATGTTGAAGCACTTTTGTCCAACATTTCAGGGTCATGATGATCAGATGTGATTGCCTGTAGGAATTTGGACATTGGCACAACATATGTGCTCCTTCTGTTAAGCTATGATAAGAGACATTACTTGTTTTATTTTGGAAGGTTCTGACTTCCTGTTTCATTCCACCGCCATTGGCTTGTGAAAAAAAAGACATTGCCTTGGAATTTCCGCGATTGGCGTTGAACATTTGATTCCACCAAGTACCACGAAGTGACGATGTAGACTGCAATGTTAGCTTCTCTTGCTAGCTAGCTGGCAATTGGTTCGCTGTCATATTCTTGGTAAAGGTGCAATAGTACACAGTAGAGCAGATGTCCTCTATGTCCAATCTATCTTGGTTTCAATCAGCACAAAATTCCACATATTTATATCATGGTGCCATTTTGGGCACGGAAACAATCATTATCGTTAATTGACCTAATTGGAAAATCTTGCTTTGAAGGTTGCCCATACCAAAGTTCAACCAGTATTAAATGTACCACTGCATGCAACTCCACTAAAAAGGAAACAACACAAATGCTGCAAATCACAATAATTTCTTCCTATGCATGAGTTATTTTGGGAGTTCCCAGTTCACACCACTGGGTCCATATCGCTTATCCTCCTTTTGTGCCATCCCTGTCTTTCTACTCGCCATCATTCCTGGAGCTGAGCCGAAATCCTTTCAGTTCAGCTCGTGAGAAAGCAGAGGAGTGCCGCGCTGATGCAGCTTGGCCGGCCTTGTGATGGGGTTGGTGGACTGGCAGGTACTGAAAAGCCGACATCCATCCGCTCAGCACAGAATACAGCGGCAAATAGTGAATCCTTTCACAACGTGGCAAGCTTAGGCAGAAGTAAATATGCAGAGTTTGTCACGCTTTATAATTTTGACTGATTGTGTTTGGAGCAATCACAGGGTAGAGTGGTCAATTTGTCTGGCGTGATGATAAAAAGATGAAGCATATCGTTTCAAATCTCGGTAAACTCAGACACAACAATGACTCACCCATCCATCCCTTCACTTTCAAATGGATCTCTACCCCCCCACATTTGTGTTTTTTCGTCTCTCCTCACAAGCTGCTTTCATCAACTGATGGTGCGAAGGAAAACCCTGCTGGCTATTTCAACAAGCCAAAGCCCTGCCTCCACCCTCTCAGAAAAAAATGCCCAGAGAGAAACCTGCATCTCACAGAAACACCGACGCCAAATCCACACACATGAACAGACTTCCATCTCCCCCGTTTGACGCACGCTTTCATTTTCTGCGGCCGACACTTCAAACACAAAAAAGCATGCTCTGTGGGGACCATGGGGCGGGGTTGGCGGATTTGAGGTTGGCGGAAGATTTGAGAGGGATGTATAGAAGATACGATGGCTGGTAAGGAAGGTGCTTCACTGGGACCCCCGCTGGAGACCAGGTCAGTGTCAAGTGGCTCTCACTGCACAGATTCATTCGTCCCTTCTGTGATACAAAACAGTCACCGCTCTGTCCCAACTCTCAGATGTACCTGCTCCCAAAAAAAGCTCTGATTTTTCTATCGAAGAACTGAGAGGCCAGATAGCCAGTTTCATTGAGTATTTACAAAAAGTATTGAAAAAAATAAAATAAAGCAGGTATTCTTTAACCTCTGGTGACGTGTGACTGCGTGAAGTTAGCGCTCAGCAGTCTGCAGTTGCAGCTTGTGATCAGAGTTGTTGCGCTATATCTTTTATCGTTATCATTATTCTTATTCAGAGTTTGTTTTGGACAATTCACAGAGGGGACGTGCAAAGAATGGGAATCTGGAGGGCAGAGAGAAGCATTTTAAAACGGTACGCGTGAGCTGCGATCGTTAACAGGCTGCCTAAGTGCGTCGCATGTCTCAGCGTCAGGCTATTGCTCATCATGGCATGCGTGGGGACGTGCGTGCGCGGAAACGGGTCGATCGCGGGAGGTTGGTTGATTGAAAAGTAGATCTTCGGTCCAAAAAGTTTGGGCACCCCTGATGTCAATAGTCATGAAAGAAGTCTGACAGTGGTTAAGGCTTGGGTTTTAAACTTTTTGGGCGACTAGGAATGCCAGAACAACCTCTTGTTGGAATCAGCATAGTGTGCGGATTGGGCGGCAGTACGTGCAACGCAATGTGTAAAAATGCAATGGATATGAAAACATAAAATGACAAGGATAACAACTGGAGTGTGGAATCATCTGCCTCATACCAGCAACACTGCTGGGAAAGTACGTCAGTGACCAATCAGATTGCACAGTGCTCTGAATTCTGTCTCCTTTAAGACCCCAAGAAGGTAATTAAACCTTTTATAGGCTTCCCCATCTTAAATTTGACGCCAGCAATTCAACATCATTGCTAATGAAATAAAAATAAAAGTAACTCAAACTTCGAATAGGGCTGGGCATTGAATAGCTTAATGCCACGACGTAGGAGCTTATAGAGAACAGGAAGGGCTTAATCGTACATGTTTTACCAAAAAATTAAAAATGGATGCCATGGTAGAACAGCAATGTACACCGCTTTCATTTTGTCTTTTTTTCAGTTCCAGTTCCATTAAGATTGACTCAGTACATCTTATTTCTCCCCAAAAATAAAATAAATAAAAAACAAAGTGGAGGTGCAAGAGGATATTGAGAGATTTAGGTGACGAAGCGGCGAGGTGGTCAGAAATCAATGTGAATCCCACCTTGATACAGGGTGGGCAATGCCACAATTAGAAATGTCAGGTCCACCTTTCAATGGCGGCGGGAATAATTGCAATGCATCTGTGATGGATATTTTGGTGGGTGCGCTTTGTTTATTTTACAACCCCAAAAAGGCAATGGAGTTATCAAGACAGCGGACTGACCGTGTACGGGCAGTCCCATGCTGCTGGCCAGCTGGTAGAGGCGCTGCTGCTGCTCCTCGTAGGATCCGTGCTCGCTGAGTGCTGACATCATGTGCCTGTAGTGCTCCTCGGGGCTCATGTGGCTGTGGCTGCCACCTGCCTCCCCTTCTGGGCTCTGTGCGGTCTCTGAGGGACGAGTGCGGCGACCAATTTAGTTGATGAGGACCAACATCAAACTGCCCTTTTTGCAAATGCTGTCTCCAAACCTAAAAGTCGTTAACTGGCAAATAATAAAGAATGAACCTGAACAGCATATACAATGAGTGTAACAATACATCTATGTCGTCGATGTATCGATGTGTCTGCTATGCGATCGTTCGGCACCGGACTAGTTCACATCGATGCTAGCCACACATGCACAGGTTTTTAAGTGAAGGGACACCAAATTGGTACATTATATGACAATTACATTGTCCACTTGAAGTCTGAGGTCTGGCTTGGTTGGCTCACATTCTTTCTTCTAGCTCGTTCTAAAGGGGATTGATAGGGTTACATTCAGGTGCGTCCACACCAACCAAATCCATCGATGCATCAATGGACCTTGGACAAAAAAGGACCCAAAACAAACTGATCTCTCGAAGCAGGAGCATAAAAATGTCCAAAAGCTTTTGTTAAGATGAAGCATTCAAAAGGAGGCATGTAACGCGTTTATGGAGAAGATGCAGCATCTAGCTATTAGTCCCTGCATTTCATTGCTCCATATGACCTTCCTCCTCCCTCATTGTGTCAATAGTAAAATGATCTCAGGTAAGATTGGAGGGGTATGTGGAGGTGGTTGGGGAGACAGGGGATGAAAAGGGGGTTATTTTTACCTCCCTCCTTTCGAGTGAAACCTGAGCCTGGCCCTGAGCAAGCAAGCAAGCAGGAGCGGGGCTAAGAAGCAGCAGTAGCGGCTGGAGGGAGGAAAGCGAGCATGAGAGCATCTCTGTCTCCGCCGCCAAGCATCCGCTAATCCACCTGAGGTACTCAAGGCTTTTATGTTTGTACGTGCAACTCGTCTGTGCTTGTCAAAAGTTTTCTCACTCTGTAACCAGCAGGAGGGTGACGACTTTGGTGCAGAAAGAACAACAGACATCATTTACACAGCGGCATCCAATCTCACCGACTACCTCCATCTGCTCTCCTCTCAGTCCATTTCTCTACATTCATTACTCATTAATGGTTATTCTCTGTCGCTGCCATATTTGGAAGAGACGCATCACATCCGCGCCGGCAGGTGAAGCGTCGGGCTTTGGGTGTGGACGAAACTAGCGCAAAAGCTTTCCCTTAAGCATGGAAGAGCTACACTATGAAAACGAAACACCTAAAGTACATTTTGCCAGTTAGCTGAACACAAATGGTTGGACACACTGTAGCATATTTTGCACAAAATTGCTAACCATTCCGATAGTGGCCACTTGTGTTCAGTGTTAGTGAGAAGCGAATCACTAAAACAATGGCATCAATGAGACTCTCTGTTTGCCTTGTTAAAGGTGTTGTGTTCACTTATGGCTCCATTAGCCATCTGTTAGCACCTATTAGCAGTGTATTAGCCCCGGCTAGCCATCTGTTTACCATGTTTGTTAGCAGTGTTTTAGCCTCCTCTCGTCCTGTTTGTTGGCATCTGAACTCTTCATGCCTGAAAACCAGTTCTATTATTCTTTTGTTTGTTTGTTTGTCAACACATAACATGTTTCAACATTGAGGGACTTAATTGGTCCTTATTTTGATATCCAAGTTTAGCTCAACGTGCAGTCTACCTGTGCACATGGGTGAGCGAAAGTTAAGCGAATATTGCAATTGAACGTTGAGCATACATTACGTTTTCTTTTTTTGGTATTTTTGTAGCAAAGCGCAGTTAGAAAGGGGCATCTGCGCCATCGTGGGAGTGAACACACCCGACGTGTTTCCAGGCTATTGAAAGCAGCTCCACTCATTCCCTTAGAATTCAGCGCAGAGAAGGCGCACTGCAGTCCATGCACAAGATCAAAAATCCAGTCCCGGTCCCGGATCATAGTCAAAAGATGTCCCATCTCGCTCCTGGTGAAAACAATGCCCATTTATACTTTGCACCCATTTTGAAGGTCAGCTCCATTAAAAATGGTTGTGCATCTGTCCATTTTTTTTTCGAGTGGATAATCCCGCTCCTGTCTGCTCCTTTTTTAAAAACTTTTTTACCCTGCAACGTCCCAATCCCCATCCCGAGGGAATCCTACAGGATACCCGTGGGCTGCGGGATCCCCCCACCCCCCTAAAAAGTGAACCACTTGCAAGAAGCTAAGTCTGAATAAACACCATCCGCCAATAAAAGTAGATGGGTAAACCATTGGTCTCTCTCTCTCTCTCTCTCTCTCTCTCTCTCTCTCTCTCTCTCTCTCTCTCTCTCTCTCTCTCTCTCTCTCTCTCTCTCTCTCTCTCTCTCTCTCTCTCTCTCTCTCTCTCTCTCTCTCTCTCTCTCTCTCTCTCTCTCTCTCTCTCTCTCTCTCTCTCTCTCTCTCTCTCTCTCTCTCTCTCTCTCTCTCTCTCTCTCTCTCTCTCTCTCTCTCTCTCTCTCTCTCTCTCTCTCTCTCTCTCTCTCTCTCTCTCTCTCTCTCTCTCTCTCTCTCTCTGACACACACTCACTCACATATAAATAACTGCATCTTTGATAGGCTGAGATGGGGCCTAAAAGTAAGTGTGTAGGAGTAGCAGTCAAAAAGAAAGGGTCACCATACACCGCTCTAGTCACTCGGTCCTAAACAAGCCAGTGTCTATGTGCAACTGCATGAACTGCATGCATGTTGCTGATGTGCAATATTTCCTGCGATGGGCTTGGATGTACGGTAAGGCGCCCTGGGTTTTGCCTGCTCTATAATGCATCAGTCAGGAAGTCTTCTTCGGGAGCCGAGAGGGAAAAGCCTGTTGGCTGCGTCGGGCGCCCAGTTCCACGCCACATAAGAGAAATATGAATAATAGACGATGGTGACTGGATTTCTGCACTATCGCCAAAGGTATTCCTGTCAATCCATGATTCATCATGCACTCGTATCATGTTATGGGCAAAGAGAAAATGTGAACTGAAGATTTAGTATCTACCAACGATGCGAAATAGTAAAATGAATTAATTCTGGCCTGATTATGTTCCCCCAACTTTTGCGCTTAAGACATTTCTTCCTAATCAAATCTTGAATTCAGTTTCTTGGGCCTTGCTCTAATCGAGGGATTCCCCAAATTGGAGTTGCGCAAGTGCTTTGTGACGCGATGCAACACATTTAAAGTATGAAATGGGGGTCTGCTGTCATAATTACACATTTACATATATTTAAACATGAGCATTTCTTCTGTATTATGTGATTTCAGCAATTAAAGGTGATGCCTTTATTGGCTGTAAATGGGCTTTAAAAAAAAAAAAAGGATCTCTTCGGAGATGGGATGCGCCATCTGTGTTGGGCGGATTTAAGGGGGGTGCGCGGATTACAAAGTGCGAGAAAAGTGCTATTCCAAACCGTTCAAACAACACATTTTCTCAGCATAATTTTAACATGCTGACTTCAGCTACAGCTAAGTCAACATTGCCTCTTTCCTGATTCTTCCCCTCCTGTCTTTCTTCTCCCGCTAAGCTGAAGATGAACTTCATGCGCGCATGTGACAAAAGCAGTCGATAAATGCCAATTATGGCAAAAAAAAATTAACTTAAATGCAATGGCACCCTAATAATGCAATGTCTTGTGCAGTCTCAGAGTTCAAGTCAGTTAAGTCAAGTCTAACGTGTAAAATTGACGACTCCAGTCTGACTCGACTGAGGTTTTGTGTCTTGAGTCCTCCACCTCGGATGAATGCAATACTTGCTCTTACCTTTGGGGGATACGCTGCGGGACTTCTTACTGTCCGAGGGGGAGTTGCTGCTGCTGTTGGGAGAAAAGCTTCTCCTCTTTCCTAGAAGCTCATCTGGAAACATACAGACACAAACAGAGAAATGAATGCAAACGATGGATACAAAAATACTGTTTGTCTTCCTGAACGAATTATTGCTGGGAAATTAGTTTGGCCGTGAGTTAAAAGAGTTAAAGCTCACCCCCCCCCCCCCCCAAAAAGTAAAAGCTGAAAAGAAAGAGTTATTGAAACAGGCCACAGGTATCTGGAGATGCGCCTTTTCTGTTGCAGATGAGAGGGGGGCTGAACACATCGGGCTCACTCAGTCATTCACTGTGTGTGTACAGGTGTGTGTGAGTGTGTGCACGCATGCCCGTGTATCCGTGACAACAGGACAACGCTATCTCGCTAACGTCTTTTCCAACAGTCTGTCCTGAGGTCTTTTCACGCCTCCTCCACTCTCTCCGCTTGTCTTTTTCCAGATGTGGTTCCAAAAAAAAAACTGTGGTTGCATAGCTTCAAAGCAGGCGGTGTCCGAACAACAGCCTGGGTGCCATATGCCCGCCGTCCGTTTTTCTCAGCTCGTGGAAGATACTAAAATGTCCAATTGACAGCGTGCGTCGTTTTCCTATTGTGTATTACTGGTACTACACTTTAAGCCATAAGAGAAGAAGAAGAAGAAATTCATTCTCATCTTTCAGTTCCTTGATTTCCACCACACGACATTTGGTGAGACATGTCTTGGAATCGTGATTATTGACTCCATGTTTACTCGATGTCAAGGTCCGCTAAGCACACATTGCTCTTGTTTTGGTTCTGAATGTGGCGATGTGAGTCCCGCTGCTCAATACCGGGACGGCCAGATCTATTGTAGTGGGATGGCGGGGCTGTTAGCCACACAAAAAGTGTTTTTTTTTTGTTTTTTTTATAAGCGTGCAATATATTGTGAATATGAAAATAACATAATTGACTTCACCTGTCTTTACCGTCACTGATGAATTGGTTGTAGCATGTTAATAACCCTTCCAGGGACAGCGGTAACTACAGTGGACAGTTTACCATGTTATCAGGTTACAGGGTACATGAAAGGGTTAAGTAAATTAAAGGCGAAGACTGTCCAAATTGCCATCGCTTCCTTTTTTGGGGATTTTTCCGTGTGTGGCCTTTGAAAGAAAAAACATGTGGACACATCTGCTATAAGCTATTTCCATTCCCATCAGCCCACTTGATGCCCGTATATTAGTTTGTGACCAACGCAAATCCCAATCTCTTATTAAAACGACCTCTCATTTGTTCCTCTCGCCCACACCCGAGCTCCTCCTTGTGAACAAACGCATTTCTTCGCCTTTCCTCTTCTTGTGTACAATCACAGCACCCCCTACCGCTGCCTCCTCCTCCTCGCCACCTCCTCCCCTCTCATGCGTTCCTTCCTTCCAGCCCCGCCGTCTCACCTCCACCCAATCAAACACACCTCAAATCAATACGGGCCTAATCACGGAGGGAAGAGATGCAGACCGCGTCGCAGGAATGGAAAAGATGTTTGTCATCTCTCTTGCCGTCTGTTCTTTTTTTTCCCGGCACACCTCGCCTTTTGTCAGACTCCGTCAGACAAACCACAGCAGCGACTGCTTCCTCTGTTTTTTATTTTTTTGCCGTTTTCCTGCCGTCTCTTCACTGAGGGTATTTTTAGGGATGGGGAGGAGCATTTTTTTTTTCCCGACAAAGAGAATGGCCATTCCGTCTCCTCTTTAACAGAGCAATGCTTATCATTTGTCTATGAAAAACAATGAACAACAAAAAAAAATAGCCATTCTTTGTAAGAGTTTGTAGACTTCTGTCATGAGCTCAGGCCTTGTTCAAGGAAACACTTCCATTTTTCCTGAGAGTTTTGGCTTGATATCAAAGTGTATTTTTGGAAAACTGCCTCCACAGTGAAAATTTTGTCTCCGAGTGGAAACGGAAAAGATTGAACATTCTGGTGGGGCTCCATCACTTTTCTCTTGTTTGGTCAACTTTATTTCCAATACTTCGCTGTCAGGCCACAAAATTATTTACAGAAATGACCTTAAGGCTGCAGAGTGGTCAACAAAGTTAGCTAGGGGTTACAGTCCCAATGGTGGTAAAGTTTAGCTTGGCAAGATCGACACTTAATTAGAGTCCCAAATGGCATACAGGCTGACTGGAATTGCGGATAATATTAAAATGCCAGCGGGAAGTGGTTTATATGTCCACTAAGTGGACATTTCAAGAGAAAGGTTGCCGTCGGGTCATCTCAAGGTTAAAATGCAGTGGAAGAGGTACGCCATCAACTTGCTAAACTTGGTCGTTTGTCATTTCGTTCCTTTGGAAATGGGGTACTGTGAGTGTGATCAGCAGTTACTTCCATACCTTCGCTTGTAGAGTATTAAAAATCTGCTTTTGAATACCGGGTGGGCAAGCAGTTGGTGCACCAACATGATGTGATACTAGCATGGTATGCAAATTACAGTGCCTTTAGGCGTGTTTTCTTCACATCTTTAAGTGGGAAGAAGGAAAAAAAACTTCAATTTTTAATCCCTTGTTTGATGTTGTTGAAGAGATTCAAAAGCATTACCACCCGAAAAACCATTAGAGGGAGGACGATATTAATGAGGATACACACACACACACACACACACACACACACACACACATACGCACACACACACACACACACGCACACATACGCACACACACACACATGAAGGGTGCTTCTCAATGACCTGCCCCCCCCCTTCATTTGCCATCCCAATGTTCTTTTTTTCCTCCCACTTGTCCCTTGTTCGGAAAAAACCTACATCTCCTAATCCAGAAACGGCGACAATCCCCATTAGCTGGAGCCTCCATTCCACCTTCAGAAAATGCAAAGAGCATGCTTTCCACCCACGCTCGGAGGCGCTCGCTTATGATCAAACACACATCCTGGAGTCGTCTCTCGAGCTGACCTCACTAAAGACACGCCGTCTCCAGAGCTGGGTGCCCGAGGGCCAGAGATTTGAGGGCGGCAAGCTTTTAAAGCCAATTAAATGGGGCTTCTTAGAGGACTGATGCTCCCTTTTAATGCCCAGCCCTGAGCAGTGCTAGCGTCTGTGCAAGCCGTTTACGAACTTACAGTCAAGTTTGCTACCCGGGGCGCTTCCCGATCACATGCTTGTTATGTTATGGTGCGCACTGCGGTGGGGGTGGTGATTATTATTTGATCATCGGTGCGGTGAGTTTAAAATTTTAAAGCGGCGATCTGGGTTGTAGCGAACAACACGACGAAATTCATGACCGTTATGAGAGCGTATCAATAGATACTACAGAAAGCTGTATGGGGACCGGGAGTGTTCTCTTCTTAGACCACTTCACGTCAGTCTATATTTTGTTTCTCTTTATCCAACCAGTTGAGGCAGATGGCATCCCACATCCTCATCTAACCGATCCTTTGACTACCGTAGAAGTCGTTGGGGGTCTTCCACCAGTCTCTGTCCTCCACTGCTCTTTGGGACTCTGCCAGGCCCAATCCTGTCCATTCTTGGATGTCTTCCCCTTTTTCGGGTTTCCTCTGACTATGCCTTGCAGGATGGTTTTAGCGAGTCCAGATGAGCGGGATGTGTGACCGACCATTTCAGCTTCCCAGATGGATCTCTTTAAAAGTTTCTAGTTTTGCCTTCACTGATTGCTCAAGTGTTGGACTTGTTTAGTACGGTTTGGAATGTTCTAGTATTGTAATGTTTCAATTGTCAAAAGTTGCGAGGGTACTAACTTTGCAAAACTTTTGGCAACCTCGTCGTTGCACGAATAAGAATGGCACGGCAACCGAAGCACTTGAAATTCCCAGAACACTTTCTGGCCGTCAACAAAATCCAAAATGCACCTTTTCTAAAACAAAGCTTGTCTTCCATTTGTAATAAACAGCCACGTGCCAAGAAGAAGGAACACAGTACACTGGATGTCCTCCATTGTTGTCCTTTGTTTGCTGTCGGGAAATTGTTGGCAGGTGTCACTCTGTTATGGGCCACCGCTGATGCTGACGCAGCCATTCTGCCAAGACGCCCTGAGCCGGAGACGCGAGCCATCAGATCAGAGTTTACCGGTGTACACTGCACGACGGCACGTTGAACTTAAATGCGGAACGGTCCCGAGACTTGCGTCGTAAAACCGTTCAATAACTTGTGATTTGGCTGTATGCAAACCCAACTGAATCCTCCGCCCTGTAGCAGCCATCAGAAACATGTCCATATGCCATGATGTGTCAACCTTGCAAGTTAACCGCCTTTAGAAGCGCAATTCATCCAACTGAGAGGAAAAACAGATGAGCTCAAGACCGAGAGGAAAAAGCGGGATCTAAACCATTCTTTCATGTGACACCATCAGGGCGAACCATCAAGCAAGGCAGCATTCCTTGCTCTCTCCTTCTCGCTCTCTCTCTCTCCAGTCCAATTTCCTCTCCTCCCTCCTCTCTCCATCGCAGGGAGCGTGGTGACAGCTCAGACAGCCAGACTCCTTAATTCCTCTCTTACTCCGTTAATCTGTCATCTTTATCAGGCCAGCAAGGGGGAGGCGGTGGGTGGAGAGGGGGGACCGCGTGAGGAAAGGCGGGGTGACAGGCGGGGACGCGGGGTGGGCCGCCAGCCGCGGCCCCCCAATCAATCTTCACATTACAGCTGACAGAATGGTGCTAATAACTTATTGATCCCCCCCTTCCGTGCACTGGGGCCTCCGCCGGCCCTGAAAGCCCCGCCATTGATTGGCTTACGGGCCGATGCAGCTGGGCCGAGGGAAGGGGCGGGGGCAGTCGCGGTGGGTGATGGAGACGGGGGCGACGTGAGGGCACTTGGGCTCGTGCCGAGGGAGGATGCGCCGCTGCCAACATGCAAAGTACACGCGGCAATACAGTCGGGCGCGCGTGCTCGTCTTTCTCCGGCGGGAGACGGAGGAAATTGAAAGAAGTGGAGCTCAAGAAGAATTATGGGCTGCATGCGGACAAAACGTGTCGCAAACTGCAAAGTCATCTGGTGCACAGGTGGCCGCGTGTGTTTAAGAAGTTTCCGGAAGCCGTAACTTAGCGCATTTAGATTAGCGAAACGCTGCGACAAACGCGGAAGAAGCCATTAACAAGTAATTATTTGGTCTCTGTTGGTAGCTACATTCGATTATTCTCGGATTTTAAGCGGTCCCACATAATTTGGATAGCAGGCTGCTTTCAGAATGCAAATTACGGATAGAATGCATATGATCAAAACTGATTCAACAAGGCCTGAAGGTAACTTTAAATTACTAAACAAAAAAAAAATATATATATATTAAAATGAACACATATCTTTGTTCCTCGTCAAACCTCGGGATGACTGTTCATACTTCATCTTACAGCACCTGTTGCTCAGCAACACTACTCCATATGAATAATCATCGTCAAAACAATGGTTCTTAAAGGTTAGGGATTTTTTTTAAAAGCATCCTCACATGATTGAAGATTAAATTAAAAGCCGACATGGGTCGGTAGTTGGTAAAATTAGCGGCTGTGGGACTTTGGCTCATCTAAAAAGTTCATTCGAATCATCTCACAAAGGCATTACTTTGATTTGCATTCAAATAAAATGACCATCATCCCCTCGGGCAGCACAGTGACCAAGGGGTTGGCACGTTTGCCTCACAGCTCTGAGAGGCGAGGTTGGAAACTCTGCTCCGGCGTTCCTTGTCCATCCGTGAGCTTGCTTAAGGTATTCCAGCTTCCTCCCACATTCCAAAAGCCTGTTAGGTTCAGTGAAGACACTTAATTGTCAATAGGGGGGAACTTCACTGTGAATGGTTGTTTGTCTCTATGTGTCCCGCAAGTGGCTTGTGACCAGTCCCGAGTTTATCCTGACTTTTGACCTCTCTGTCAGCTGCAATAGGCTCAACCTCACCCGTGACCCTATGGGTTATAGAAAATCACCCACCACCCCCTATACCAAAATATCCACCTTAAATTCTGGAATAGACACAATGATGTTGTTTCAGTTCTTTTCACAAACCCTCCAACAGTGAGCTTTAGCCCAAAGACCCACCTCTCGGAAACCCATTTTAGAGTATTTACCACCCATACTTCCTTGTCTCTACGTTATAGAGTGAGAAACCCAAAAGCGTTTGCTTTGTTTCAGAGAACCCTTTAAAAGGTATCACATCCGTAAAACTTAAAAAGGCAACTTGCACTCACTACCTGCCTGAGAAAAAAAAATGAAATCCCTCCCCTAAACATGCTGTGTTCCAGATTCTCATGCAAGTAAAAAACAAAAGAGGCACTTAAAACCACACTGGAGAAGATGCTCTCACACACACACACACACACACACACACACACACACACACACACACACACACACACACACACACACACACACACTAACAAGTTGTAACTGCCTGTGGGAGTCTGTGCGGAGGGAGAGTAGGAGGAGGAGGCGGTCCAAAAACACCTTATCTGCCTGTTTGAGTCTCCGGTCTGACCACAGCGCCACAGTTTACAGTCTCCACAGGCCGCCAGACTCTCAGCAACGGCGCCCGTGCTCACCCCCACACCCCCACGCCCCCCAGCCCTCACTTCCCTTCCTCCATCCCCACATCCCCCCATCGCCGCTCACAGACCCTCTGAATAGCCGCCGGCTGGGGAGCGAGAGCGCAAACGAGGGAGGGAAGGAGGGAGGGATAGAAAGGAGAAGAGAAGGCGGGAGGCAGCCTTCCTGTCTGTCCCTCAGATTTAATTAACGGCCTGCTCCGGCACAGAGACGACCTCCTTTCCTCCCCACACACACACACACACACACACACACACACACACACACACACACACACACACACACACACACACACACACACACACACACACGCGCACACACAGGCGGCGCTGTCCGCCACCATAGCTGCCGCCAGCTCTCCCCCAAAGCCGCCAGCACACTCATTCATCTCTCTTTCCTCTGTCTCACTAATTCCAAATGTTTCTTCCATCACGGCGTCTCTCTCTTGCGAGCGTTCTCTTCTTCTGCCTCATCTACTTCCTGTTTTTGTTTGCGCATACCGTAATTCCGCAGTTCTGCATAAAGTTGCAACATTGACAGAAGAAAGAAGAGAGAAAAGACTGGAGGACAGACAAGTCAAATAATCCCCTGCTCTAAAAATTACACAGACACCCACGAGTGTATTTAGACGTCAATCCTAACCTGTGTTGATTTTACGTGGGCACGCATTCCGTGTAGCTAGCCGCTATTTTGTGTGTAATAGTGTGCTTGTGAATGTGTGTGTTGCGTCTAATTTCACTGGCAGACAGAATTACAGGCACTGATCGGATTGGACCTGTTTACAGACACGGACCGCGGCGCGGACAGCCTGTTAAATCGCGCTTTAATGCTCAAACGGGCAGATTTTCAGGTCCTGGACCCCCTCTGGCGAAGGCAAACTGTGGTCAGCCCCTCTTTCGTCAGCGGCCGCCCAATGCACCTCCATATCCGCCCATTGTGTCTTCCTTCATTAGCGCAACTACTCAACACTGATTTGTCGTGTAAAGAGGATGATTAAGACAGCAATTGGGGTGAAAATCCATTCCTAAGTTGGGTGTAAGATGCTACCCGTCTAGTGGTGGCGCCCTTGTACCCACAGAGCCTGGCTCTGACAGGTTCCGTATGGGCAAATTAATCCTACAGACAAAAGATGAACAAACAGAGCGCGGGGGAATGGAGGTGTTGGGTCTGAGCTGATTTGCCACTTGCTGTGCTAATGGCTAATAGGATGAGAAAAAGGCAGGGTCGCTTTGGGGGCAAATTTAGGGTGTTACCCACAAAGCTGCATTGTACACGAGGAATGAAAAACATGTGTGCTATAGCTGCTGTCCTAAAATACATTTGTCCTATAAAACAGTTTCTAAACCTTCAATTCAAGTAATCCACAGCTCTCAAACTTCATACACACCCACGTGCCACTGGACGTGAATCTTTGGCTTTACTATTTACTATGACGTTATTTCATTAAATGTGTGCACTGAATATTAAGATTTCATTGTGTCAAATATTTTATGAGAATTGTGACTCTTTAGCACGTTGGCCTCATGGTGCAGAGGTCATCGGTTCAAATCCAGCTCCGGCCTCCCTGTGTGGAGTTTGCATGTTCTCCGCCGTGCTTGCGTGGATTTTCTGAGGTTACTCCAATTTCCTCCCACATTCCAAAAACGTTCACAGTAGGTTGACTGGACACTCGAAATTGGCCATTGGTGTGACTGTGGATGGTTGTTCATCGATGTGTGCCCAGCGCTTGGCTGGCGACCAGTTCAGGGTATACGCCGCCAACCGCCCAACGACAGCTGGTATAGGCTCCACCACATCCGCGACCCTCATGAGGATAAGCGGTTCGGAAAATGGATTGATGGATGAATATATTATTGAATACATGATTAAAATCGAATTAGCAAACAATTAAATCTATTAGAATGAAAACGTATTATGCATTTGTGTGTGTGTGTGTGTATATATATACACACACATATATATCCAGAAATGTGCAGTGCTGGGAACAGCAAGGATACTGCGCAGAACCCTCAAGCCTCCTGGCCTCTGGTAGAGGACCCGAGCTGAATGGGGGACGGACACCACCCGAGGGGTGAGATGAGGATTTATTTATTTTTTCACACACATATATATGCATTAATAAAGTAGTTAATGTATTGAATTAATCATTTCCTAAACTGAATAAATAAATGAAAAATCTAATAATAATAACAATTAAATAATAATGATCACATCTATTTATGTAATTGACTACAATCATATTATAAGCCAACCTGGGTTATAATTGTCCTAAATTGAATTTCATACCACTAGTTTTATTTGAGAATTTTAAATTTGAGCAAGCAAACTTCGAGTTAACTGTGTTGGACTTTCCTCTCACGTAAGTGAACCAGGCTATCATTTGTGGAATCGCAAATGCTTTTGCTAAGTGCTGCGCATGTAATAACGAATGAAAAAGATGTGCTTTTTGTGTATTTAGCTGACACACTAAGCGCAAATAAGTCATTTTTAATCGTCCGAGTGGCATAAAACACCCAAACACACCATGATAATAGCTGATTAGTGAGGTCGTTTTACCAACCATATGTCTTTAATGGCGGCACAATATCCTCACACGGGCTACTTGACAAATAGCTGCGATTAAAAGCTGTCTGTGTTCCGTCTGTAAGATCCTAGCTTAGCACAACACGGTTCCTCAGCTCACATGATTGTTTGGATTAAGAGCAAACAAAGCTATTTATTCGCAGGTAATTTGAAACAGGGGTTTTAACCCCAAAATAAATCCCCACTTGCTGCACGGAATGTAGAAAGAACATTGAGTAAAAGAGACAAGAGAGCGAACTTCAGGAAGAAGTAATAAGCCTATGGCTAAAATCCCCAATCGCACGCATTCGAGTCAAATAAAAGAATACTTGCAAATGTTACAGAGAATCTGCCAGCGTTAGCCGCACAACGTGCCCCGCCCTTACGCACACGCAACATCACTGGAGGTCCTACCTGTGTGTCCCGGACTGGCATTGTGGTCGGAGGCTGACTGGCCCTCCGGCATGCCGTGCTGTCTGCTGTGGTGCAGGTTGGAGATGATTGAAGAGAGGTCACTGTCACGACTGACGCACGCACACAGGAGAAGAAGACAAGAGAAATAAACAAAACCGTTAAGCACTTCCAAACAGAAATCCCCAAATCCAAACCAGTGTGACATCAACTTTTTTTTTTTTTTAACACTCTACTTACAACAGAAAGGCACCATTAAGACCGTACTACAGTATGTCCAAACTCAGCAGCTACAGGTGGCTGCGTTGTGAACTGGCTCTTAGCTCTGATGTGTGTCACACACTCTGACAGACTACACTGCAACCACCAGCGCTTTTGGCTCTCATCTATTATCCAACATTTTCACAACCTTTAAGTACCGATAGTTTAACAGCCTCAATGATGATCCGGCTTCTGAGACAGATGCCGCTATACCAGCTGTTTGAAGGCAATATTAAAATTGCACAAATATTTAATGTACAAATCGCCCCGCGTTTCAAGATGCGCGTCGTACCACATTGTGCAAAATCCCGCAGAGCACCGAGCTACTGCTGGAAGTCATGTAGGGTCGGGCCGAATTATTAGCAAGAAGAAGAGACAGAGGTCTCCATTACAATAAAATTCCAGTCAGAGATGTTTGTTTCCAGGGAGCAGCGTGAATATATGCCTGGAAGTATTGTTAGATGCTTCATTTGTATGTGTTGCTGCTCCGTGCGTGAAAAGTAGCAATGATTTGAAGGTTCGTTATTAGCATAACATTTGAATTAGCATATCAGTTGCATTTCGCATTATATGCTAGCATTAAGCTAGTGGACTTTGAGTGGATGAAACTATTTGGTTTGGTTGAATATTTTACGGGTTGAAAATACAATGTTTAATTCTTTTTTTTTTATTCATGTGTCAGTCTTACAGTAAATTTCAAGGGTGATTATGGTAAAAAAACAAAAAAACAGCTTGAAGCTTTGCTTTGTTTGCTGTGCCTCTTCGTTGAAGAACTTTGTGAGCAAGAGAGTGAAACAAGCACGAAGGAATACAGTACTTTCAAAACTGAGCCAAAAGAAATGTAAGTGTGCTTTAATAAGTTTAAATGTGTTTAATGCGTATGGGAGGTGTAGAATTTGTTTTAATCATATGGTCGCTCTAAATGCAGGATTTCCAACTATTGCAAGTAGGTCTGGAATATATCTTATATCACCGACAGTGTCTCACTGTTGTGCTAGACTTTTTATCATTTTACAATAGCTGATTGTATTTTTTGTTTTGCATTAAAAAAAAAAAAGAAAAAAGGTTTGCGTGAAAGTGGCTCTTTCTATCGCTTATCAAACTACGAGGTTTTGTAATGAGCTAAAATGGGCCTCTTAAATTTGAATTAGAAATTGTCCATTTCTTACATAAGAATAATCAACAATACGTTTTGACACAGTGCTTTCTTCCGCACAGTGAGGGCATCCCTCACATTTTCCGTTGCAGAAAGTTGGTTTCTGTTGTAGACCCAATCGACTGGTGTGTGGGGGGGGCTTGAGTTGTCGGCTGTAATTCTTTTCATGGCTCTTCAAATAATTTGCATCTGGCCACGCTGATAAAGTCAGAGTCTGGGGCAGATGCAGTCGCCAAACTTTGAATACCACTGATGCAGGTGATGGTGTGTTACCACAGGCATCAGCTGCAAACATTACTGTCCAGAGTCGTGGTCATCGCCTTCTAACACTATGCAGCACAGTACCGAAAAAACACATCGTGCTTATTTCTTGATGATGTAACACTGCATGGTGTTGTCCAGGTATAATTTATATGTTCACTAACATGGCGAAATCTATTCACTGTAGGGGGAGCCCTGGTGCACAAAAACATCCATTCGTTCTTAGCCTTGCTTTAAACCGAGAAAAGAAGCAAAAAAAATGGGTTTATATCCCCAAGTTGGCTGGTGCTGCCCAATTCCCCATCAATTACCTTCTTTCCTCGCCAGCAGACCCACACAAGTGTGTCAGGGGGGTATTTCATTTGCAATCTGATTACCATCCTGATCGCATTAAATACCATAATGATGGGAAATAGCCGCTTAGCATTCAGGGGGAGTGTAGCAGCCGTCTAGTGGAAGTGTCGTCACACTTAATGGCAAACAGCTTGTGGAAGCAGAGGCTTGATTTTTTTTTTCTTTTAGCTGACATTCCAAAAAGCTAAGTCTATACATTCATTAGTCTCTCATTTTGTCACCCCATAAAAGGCTTTTTTTTTTGCCCCATGTTTTTGATTTTGAACTTATCCTCATATGTCGCAAAGCATGACATGTCAGCTCGCAAGATGATTAAAAGCAGAGCAGTCTCCTAAGGGGGTCTGCTGTGACTCGGCAAAGCAGCGTTTATGGGACAGAAGTGGTGAATGGTTCTTCGCTGCCACCACGATGACGATGCCACACTGTTTGCGGCTGCTGGATTTGGGTTTTTTTTTACAGCCTCATGATTACAGGCTACCGCCGTAATGTCAGGCTGCGGGGCCGCCAGGCTGTTTTCCACACGCTAACAGAAAAGATGAAGGCGAGCGTCGAGGGCCTAATGCTGGCCTCCGATGGTTATTTTTCAGTCACACAGAAGCAATGACTCAGTAAACAGTCAGACGGTCACCTAAGATAGGAGAGCCCATCAACTGCAAACGTTTTACAATCATAACAAACGTCTTTCTGGGATGTTAACTTTAAAATTAGAAGCCGTCCGTGAGATTCCCGCTAACAAACAAAGCGTAACGCTGCAGCCAAACTCATTGCTGCCCGCACTCCCTCGATCGGTCACTCACAATAATCATGATAATACTATCGTGAACTCCTCAGGAGGTTAGAGGTTTATTATCCTCGTGGCACGTCGGCCGCTGTAAGCCATGAACGGCAAGGGCATTGTTAGCGGAGTAATTAGCGCACTTTTCTTGAGCTGTCCGGCCTGGACTAATGAGGGGCTGAGGCCGATCTTCACCCACGTCTGGCTGCCCTCGGCCCGCCCCCTTTCCTTTCAGTGGATGGCGGCAAGGTCACTCCCCCCCCTCTCCCCCTGAGGGTGGAGAAGGGGATGGAGTTTAAGATCCAGTCACCTGAGTCAGCGCTCCCACAAGAGCTCTCAGGATGGGAGCCTGGTGAGGATAGGCTGTGGGGAGCGGAGTATTATATTAATGTTGGGCCTGGACGCTAATAAGGACATGATCCGCCATTTCATCCTCAGCTCATCCCCGAAACGGTCAACTCCACCCTTCCATCCTGAACCACGGGAGACTCACTGACCCAGACATTGAGGTGATAAATGGCTGTTGACACACGTTTTAATAATAGCATTAGCTCAACACGCTATAAACATGTTTGCTAGTGCCACCACGAGACCAAGTGGATACGATTTTCTTCAGTGGATAAGGCGCAATCCTTTCTAGGATGCTTCGTTTGCAACTACAACTGAGAACAGTCTAGAAAAACAGGAAAGGACTCGGCACTGTGCAGCAGTACCCCACTGAGGTTTGGCACGCCGAGTCTGGGGCGGCGATGCTGGAGGTCACGATATGAGCTGGCAGAAGCTGGCGCGGAGGCACCCCGACGCCACGTCTCACACCGCCACTGGCAAAGTGCTGACAGACGGACGACGGGGATGTGAATGTGGAGGAGAAAGAGCGACTGAGACAAGACAGAAAGAGGTCAAAAGCGGGATGGAGCGTGAAGATCGAGAGCCGTAACCTCCAAAACAGCCCGAACGCACAACCCACTGCAGCCTACACCAGACCTATGCAGTGATTTTATTTTGTTTTCTTTTTTGAAATGCACACATCTGAATGCTTGTACAAGCGAGGTAGCAAGCAAGAGCTCAACCTGTGTCTGACTTTTTGTCAACGTAGCCGTGCTTTATCCATCCATCCATCCATCCATTTATTTTCCGATCCGCTTATCCTCACAAGGGTCGCGAGGGATGCTGGAGCCTATCCCAGCCGTCTTCGGGCATAGGCGGGGGACACCCTGAACCGGTTGCCAGCCAATCGCAGGGCACACACAGACGAATAACGATCCCCGCTCACATTCACACTTTGGGACAGTTTAGAGTGTTCAATCAGCCTGCCATGCGTGTTTTTAGAACATGGGAGGAAATCTGAGTACCCGGAGAAAACCCACGCAGGCCCGGGGGGAACATGCAAACTCCACACATGGAGGCCGGGGCTAGAAGTGAACCCGGTACCTCTGCACTGTGAGGTTGACGCACTAACCACTGGACAGCCGTGCTTTAGCAATAGCCTATTTAGCAGCTTTATCGACCCCGCTCGCAACAGTTTTTTTTCCCAAAAATCGACTAGCAAAAATGGCTACAGTAGTCCTAATGCTAGCAACACGCTTATTTCCTGCACCCTGGAGGGAAGAGGGCCAAGAGGAGTCCTTCATTCACAAAAGGTTGCTCAGAATGCTAGCAATAGAACCAAAAATAGAAAGGCTTGTGTGTGACGTGCAGTGGTGGCGTGTATGACGCGACATCACATATGAGAGGTATATTTTTCCCCCTGAAAAGGTTGTATCACAGTATTTGCTGCTCCTATGGACAAAGTGTTGGAGAGAAAAGTGAAAACAATTATTTATACAAAAAAAGAACTACGGTCCTGACCTACGAGCCGCCACTGTACATTTGAATTCGGCTCACGCAAATGTTTTTTGTTTTTTTCTTTTGTGCTGCTTGCAGCTATGAAAGACAGCACAAAACTGAGAGTCAAGCAAGCAGAGGTGAGAATAAATAAGAATAAAAATAACTAATGAGCAACCGTCGCTCGTCTTCAACTTGATGCTGTTCTCCCTCAGGCACAACAAGTCACTACAATTGGAACACTGTCGCCGATTTTTGGCCAGACGCAATCTATGTTCGTCATCGACCCGCTTCCCTTTTTCACACACTGTGTTCATATTTTCTTGTGAGGAAACTCTGGAAATAATTCTCTAATTAGCCAAACGGAGATCAAGAGCATCACATGGCACACGCTGCCTTCAAATTTGAGATTTTTGAGAGACTTATGAGGAATTACTTAAGAGTCACTTGTTGTCAACACCCACTCAAATACGAACTTTTGCAACTTTTTTTTTTGCCTCGGAAAACAAGCGTCAACAATATGGCTTCAAACAAAAAGCGCTTCCACAAAGCCATAAAGCCACCCCCCGAAGCTCACTAATTAACACTTAGAAGAGAGACATTTTCAGTAAATTCACACTGTCCGTGACCCCCCTTCCTGGAAGAAGGTAATAGCGCAGTTGTTCAATACAGCCACAAAGCGAAATGTTGAATGCGTCAGAAATAAACTGTTTCCGTGGTCATGGTTATTTACTCAGATTGACAATAACGTAACCATGTGCAAATATGAACCAATCCTACGGGAAAAGGCCTGCGTTTTCAAGTAAGCACAATTCCACTTATTTAAGTTCAAGGCTTCGTACGGTTGCGCATCACTCGGGAGAACGTCGGCTGATTAAAGAAGTTGCAAGCTCCATTGGATGGGAGAGGAAGACGCATCGTTTAAACACAGCTCTGGAAAAAAATATGGACAGATTTTTTCTTTTTTTTTCGGGTTTGTGAAACTGTGAAAATTAAACAGTGTCATTTGCACAAATGTTCATAATTGTGCCCAGGGATGGATTGGATAGAAATTGTACATAATGTAAAGTAAATGGGCTGGAACTTGTGCCTCGTACTTTGCGCCGTGAAGTCAATTGGCTCGTTTAAGGAAGGTCCCTAGTCTCTTTAATTTCTGGTTTGCCACATTTAGAATGACTATTAGTCAGCTTGAAGTGAAATTCTGGAGGTCTTTGGGTCTTTTTTTCCTTCACACTTTTTGATCTCCTCATTCAGTAATATTATAGACGTTTCCCCTCAATGATGATTAAGTGGCAAATGAAGTGCTCTGAAAATGCATATATATATATATATACACCCCCCCCCCAAGGAGGATAAACAGAAGACATCAGCAGGCTCCAGAGATGGTTACTGGGTAATTAACCCCGACTTTTTGTCAGCACTTTTTAATCTAATCATTTAATCTTTAAATGAACTGAAAAATGAAACACTAAGTAAGGTCCTATTTATTTATTTATTTATTTATTTATTTAGTACGGTATTTCATCTTTGAGATGTTCCATGGGTTTACCATACTGGACATGAAGTGTGATACATCAATGATTTTCCTTCTGGTGCCCTTGTTGAATATTATTAGGGTGGCTCAAGTATCTTAAATGTTGTTGATGCTCTAGTGGGCATACACAGCATAGATCGTGGCGATTTCTGTGATAGGTTGTGATGTATCAACCGGCGTTATAATCCTCAGTCCTGTAGTCCTCCTATAAAACGGCAATTTGTAGTTGTCGTCACCTGTGGCTCAAACTGAATATAAAGGGAAGAACTGAGGAGATAAAAGCACAAGTGTGCTTCTTATTCAGCCCATTAAGCCGTACAAGGTTATGTGGAGAAGACGTATTTTGGACACACACATTTGGCCTCAATTTAGCGACGCGTTGTGGCCGCCGCTGATGATACACACACACACACACACACACACACACACACACACACACACACACACACACACACACACACACACACACACACATATACAGGCGCCCTGTATTTTTCACATCCAATGGCCAAATCCAATTTGTTAAGACCCTTCTGCGACTCACTTACAAAGCTGCGGTCAATGGAAATCACATTTCTGTGATTGGACATCCCATTATCCCTTTCGTCCAGACCTGCATCGGCGGATAAAGCGGGGCCGAGACGGATGCCCAGGAGAGACCGGAGCTACGGCTCCAGTGAGTCCGTCGCCTTTCTAAAGGGTAAAAGCCTGACATATTCGTCATAAGTGTTCTTTAAATTCATTATCATCTTAACACGCCAGCGGCGCGAGTGTCAGGGGGAGAGGAAGCCCTCTTAAATGAGGTTAGTGGATCCATTTAAAGCGTCACAGTTGGTGCGCTGTCCGCTGTGTCACACGCCAAGTCTCAAGACATGAAAAACATCCCCTCCGCTAATGAGCTTGCACAAGCTGCGAATAATGCAGCCGGGGGGACTTTCTGAGGTTAATCAATGAACGGCCGCTGCATTATATTCATCCCGACTCTGTCAGATTTTAGAATTGCACAAATCAGTTTATCCAAGCATCAAGTGATCACAAATGCATGTGGCGCCTCTTTGAAAAAGTCACATGAAGGACTTATTGCAAAGTACGCAAAATTGCATCGAATTTTCATCCATCCAAGCGCAACAGCCCATTTGGCTTATCTCAGTGAGACAACCTCACCCTGACCCTCGCTGGGCCTGTGTATGACGTATGACTGTGTGAGTGTGTGTATGTGTATGTGTATGTGTATGTGTGTGTGTGTGTGTGTGTGTGTGTGTGTGTGTGTGTGTGTGTGTGTGTGTGTGTGTGTGAAGCTGATTATTATTGAAGATTGATTTGCGCTGGGCGGTCCGGCGTTCCAGTGGTTAGCGCGTCAACCTCCCAGTGCAGAGGTCGTGGAGTTTGCATGTTCTCCCCGCGCCTACGTGGGTTTTCTCCGGGTACTCCAGTTTCCTCCCACATTCCAAAAACAGGCATGGCAGGCTGATTGAACACTCTAAATTGTCCCCAGGTGTGAGTGTGAGCGCGCATGGTTGTTCGTCTCTGTGTGCACTGCGATTGGTTGGCAACCGGTTCAGGGTGTCCCCCGCCTATGCCCGAAGACAGCTGGGATAGGCTCCAGCACCCCCGCGACTCTTGTGAGGATAAAGCGGATCGGACAATAAATGGATGGATGAATGGCGCTGTTTGGTTGTCATGACTGAAAAATATTGTTGATTATTCATAGAAGTTTTTTGTCACATGTACATAACGTCCAGCAAAATGTGTTCTCTGCATTCAACCCTTCCCTGACGAGCAGTTGACAGCGACTGTGGAACAACAAATCCAAATCTGGGTGTGAGCTTGAAATCAACCTTACATATTTTTAATTGTGGGATGAACCTAGAGTAACCGGAGAGGAGGCATATAGGCATGGTGAAAGTGCACACTCCCAATTCAAACTCAGGAAGGCCCGAAAGTCAGGTGCACAGAGCGGCCCATGCTGGAATCAAACTCGGGAATCTTCTTGCTGCGAGGCAGCCGCTCATTCGCCGAGATACTGCAAACCGCTTCCAGGTTTCATCATAATGCGGAGTTTTAAGCATTCTGACTTCCTCCCGACGTGATGAATAGAGTGTGCGCCTGGGGGCCAAATCTGTTTGCTGATGCCAGACAGCGCGGTTCTTAATTTGTGCGGGGTTGCTTTTAGGCAGCGCCACTTCTTCCTTCCATTAATCCTCGTCTGATTTATTCTGTTTGTATTAATTAATCACTTTGTGCGCTTAGATCCTCAATCTTGTTAAATGGACTGCAAGAAAAGATGTCCATCAGGATGAGCGTCGGTTCCTGCGGTCATTTCACTATTTGGCGCTCGAGGTGCAAAACGTGCAAAAAGATGACATGAGGTCATAGCGGCTAATGCGTTATAGTTTGAGCACAGACCAAGCAATGCTCTGGAAAAAAAAAAAAAAAACATCAATGACTCAACATAATGTCAAGACGCATATACAGTAATTAGAAAGGAACAACAAGCCTTGAGAGCAAAAGCCACAACTATCTGCACGTGTTGCAGAATGAGCCTGACATACCTACTCAGTCACACATCAATCAAACGTGACGTACCCCTTGCGCACGATACTGTAATGAAGCTCGTCTTCCTGCTTGATGTGGCCATGATCCCCACTGGTCCGTTCGCTCCCTTCACTGTCGTCACTGCTGAAGATGGAGGCCAGCTCCTTCTTGGGCACACGGTTGGGGGGCAGCGGGATGGTGCGCTTCTCAGCGAGGCGGCCACGATTCTGGACAACGAGGCACACGCAGGAGAGAAGTGAGCATTTATATGCATTGAGCATGACAACATGCCGAGACAACAAGTGCAAAACTTCAGCTGATTGATACGAGCCCGGTTTTGACTGGAGTTTTTTTCTCTGCACAAAATGCTATTTGGGGTTTAATATCATTCCTCGGACAAGTGACTGTATTTCAATATTTGTGGCCACAATTGTCTTTTCCTCGCGCGTGCAGTTCTGTAGAAATTAGTTCTACACCACTGTGGACAACAATGAAGATATTGATGATGCAATACCTCCTTGAATGTGTCAGTTGGTGCCACCTGGCCTCATCAACTTTCAACAAAGCACCGCAATTTGATCTTGTGCAGATGTACCACATGTTGTGGCCAGTGAGTGGACCTCTGAAACATTCTCACTGGACAAATAAGCAGAATCATTTAGGAAATTTGGAAGCCAAGTTGGGACCTTGAATGATAAGCATGGTCCAACGACACGCAGACGAAAGTGAGGAGCGCGAGCGGGGAGGAAAGGAAAAAGAAAAAGGAGGAAATTGAAAGAGAGCAAGAAAATTGTGACGTTTGGAGAAGGAATGGAGCATGGGTTTGTGTTTGCGCAAGAGAGGCCACGGGTCAAACGGAAAGAGAGAAAAGAAAAGGGAGAAAAGAGAACATGGCGAGTAAAACTTGTGAGAGAAAGCTCCATAAAAGAAGGTGGGTGTGAGAAAGCGGACATGGGAAGTTTAAAGTCCTCCCGGGTCTCTCGCTTTCTCTGTACGCCGACATCTCCGCTCCTACTCCCGGACGCCTTCCAGCCCTGCAGCTATCCCTTCCACCACACGCAATCCCGCTCTTCTCCCCCGCTCCCCTCCTTCCCTCTTCTCTCCCCCTCCTCGCCTCGCTTCTCGCCTCCCAGGAGGCGCTGCAGCGTGAGTGGCAGCCAGGCAGGCGGCGGCGGCGGGGGAGGAGGAGGTAGTCGGGGGCTTCTAGCCAAGAGGCAAACAGGTGCAGCCCCTCCGGAGTCTCTCAAATGGCAGACATTAAACAGAGCCGGGAAGGGGAGGGAGCGCGGCATGGGTGAAAACATCCCCCAGGATGAGCAGGCCACAAACTTCTGCCATATTTCTCCCTTTACTATCCCTTCATTGGGCGCCACGGGAAAGCACTTTGCCCCCTTTCTTCTTTCCTGCCGCGGCTAGAATTGCTCTAATGCTGGAGGACAGCGCGAGGACCACTTTGTAATTTGAGGTGGTGGTTTGTGCTGGAAGGGCTGGGAGGCTTTGTAAACACGAACCCATCAACTTCACGTCAAGCACGGCAGACCAAAACACTCGCATCTGTTCAATGCAAATTCTCCGAGTCAAAGTCCCTTTATTGCTCTTGTTAAAAGGGAAACACACATATGCCCTTGCGCCCCCCCCCCCACCCCACGTACACACGCACACGCTCGCACACCTGTTCCTGGTCTTGATACGTTGCGTTTCCCCTCCAAAGTGGGGGACTTTACTCGGAGCATGCCAGCATTATAGCATCTACAAGAATAGCTTGTTTGAGCACACTTGTGACTAAGACTGCGAACGCGAGTGTGTAGACAACCACCCACACTGGCTGTGACATAGCCGGGCTGACAGTCCCCCCGTACCTCACCTCCCCCCACCCCCGCACAACACACACGCCCATGCCTCTCCCGGAAAGCCCCAATGCTTTCTTTAGTGGCACTGACGCAGAACTTGGGTTGAGCTCCCACTGCTTCCGGCAACACTTCCGCAACACGGGGGAGGGCTCGCCAAAGCAAAAACACCGAGAGTAACACACCCCTGGCAGCCCACGTAGGAGCCCTAAAAAAAGAAAGACGCACAACTCGTGTGTGTGTGTGTGTGTGTGTGTGTGTGTGTGTGTGTGTGTGTGTGTGCGGCAACCTTACCGTGTGTGGTCAGCCTCGTTTCAGACGCGGAAAAAAGTCTCTCATAAAAGTCCCACTAAAAGCACCACTATGAATATCGCCTCCCACGCGTTCTCTCTGACAGTCGAGTAGCCAAAGAAAATATCTGGGCTTCACATTCAGACATTGAAAAAAAAAAATACCTCACATGCATGCTTATGCTGTTAACTATCCATCGGATAGACTATGATCAGAGAACAACCCTGACAAGTAGAGCACAACCTGAAAACGATTGAAAAGATTCGATACGTTTAACACACAGGCCACGGCGTACAGCAAATGCTGAAGTCGAGGTGTGAAGATGTGATCCTAAAAAAAAAAAAAAAGTACCACTTCTTGTTCATCATCCACAATAATAATATACTGCCAAGGATGGCAGAGTCAGCTTTATTCTTCCTCTCTTATTTCCTTTTTTAATGCAGAAACCAAACTTCGACTTCAATAGTTATTCTTTATATACACACTCACATTCACGCCGTCACTGAGTGGGAACCGATCCCACATTGCCCGCACGCAAGTCAGGCGAGTGCACTGCTCCACCATCAGTGACTGGTTATGAAATAGAAACAAGCTTTTAATATGCAATGTTATAGCATTAAGATGAAAGAACCATAGACTCGGGAATCCAAGCAAATGAATGTACTGTGCTAAACTAATAAAACATTAAAACAAGAAATGAGCTAATTTATGAGCTACTTAAAGTAGAAGAGGGAATAGCATTGCTGTGTTGTCAATATGTGTTTTGGCGGCATGGTTGTCAAGTGGATAGCACATCTGCCTCGCAGTACAGAGTTCCAAGGTTCGAATCCGGCCTTCCTGTGTGGAGTTTGAATGTTCTCTGAGTGCCCGTGTGGGTTCCTCAGTTTCCTGCCACATTCCAAATACATGTATGTATTAATTGAACGCTCTAGATTGTCCCTCGGTATTGTGAATGGTTGTTGGCCCTGCGATTGGCTGGCAACCAGTTCAGGATGCACCACACCTGCTGCCCGAAGACAGCCGGGACAGGCACCAGCACGCCCACAACCCTTGTGAGGATAAGCGGATCAGATAACGGATGGATGATCATACAACAAAAAGTGCATTGTCTCTAAAAATTAAAATGAAAACCACTTAACTTTTATAAGGAATGTCGACACTTAAATAATGTTGAATACTGTACTCAAGTTGATACGTTTAAGTGGCACACGGTCAATGGGGTGACAAATACAGAAATATGCTGAATGTGGGCGTCAACATGGACAAACATCTGATTTAAAAACTACATGTGTTGTTTCTGGTGACAATCTGTTCCCCAAATTGAATTAGTGTGAGTAAATGTGTGAATGAAAGGCATGAACTTGATGCACTTTTTAGGTTGTCACTTTTTGAAGTTGAGTGAAGCTAACGTGCTTTAGTGCACAGGGGCGCTGCCACATCAAATATGGCGGACAAGCTCGCAACCTGAAAGGTACTCTGTGTACAGACTCTATTTGTCGATGTAATACTCTGTGTTAGACTCTATGTATCGATGTCTATGCTTAAATAACGATCATCGTGTTAAATTGTATGGTTTCAAGACAACAGTGTCAGTGGTGTCTAATCCATCCCTTTATTGGCTTTTCAATTAAATGCAGAAATGAGATGAGGTATTTGACCACTGATTAGTGAGCTACACTAGCGAGCTAACCTAGCTAGCTTAGGTTCACAGAGCCACCTTAGATGCACCAGTCAGATGAAAGGAAACTTTGTAGCTGTTGTCTCTTTCATCTTCAAAAACCTTGCATGTTGCTTTAGTCTTTTTTTCCAGTTTCATCAAGACGGTCATCCTTGAATACAAAAACGTCCCCACGCCTTTTTTCTCCCCACAATAGGCTGCTAGCAACATGCCCCTTCGCTTCATTTGCATTCAACCATCGGCGTCTATATTGCGGTGCTGAGACGCTACTTTCGAAGTGCACATCGCTTTACCTCGTTAATAAATAGTGGGCGGAAGCTACCGGAAATGCCAGAGTCGAAACGAACGGTGCGGACACTTTTCACAAACCATTCCACCCAGAGTTACGTTACTTATCTGTACTCAAATGTTAACAGATTCAATGTAATCATTCTCCTAGTTGCTCCCATGCTGTTGGTCTTTATGTTGCCACTTCACACTAATAAGTGACACCGAATATGTTGCCAGAATGGCGTGAATGAAAAGTATCCCCTCTTTTTTTCTTTCTCACTTTCCTTTAATGCACATTTCACACTTTACAAACTAAATGACTTGTCAAGTCATGCAGTTCAACCTTCAGTCAAGTCGAGTCACTTTGACACCCGGTCAAGTCCTTGGCAATTTTTTGGCAATCGTGTCACAACTCCTTGCCTCTTTCAGTACATAAGTTATCTATCATCTCTATAGCACACTCACAAAATTATATACTTAATGACAAGCTACTAAATTTGGTATCACCCAATCAATCAATCAATCAATCAAATATTATTTGTAGAGCAATTTTATAGATGACAATGTAACTCAATGTGCTTCTCATTGATAATTTACCCACCACCACCACCAACAACAATCCGAACACACATGCACATGAGCAAATACAAAGAGTGAATACGTGACGGTTGCATTTGTGAATGCAAATGCAACCATACAGTCTTGGCACGTATACAGACGCTCCCCAGGTTACGAACGAGTTACGTTCCGGACGATTGTTCATAAGGTGAATTCGTTCGTAAGTTGCTTCAGTGCTCTATTTTGTCTGGAATGTATGTTTAAGGCTTATATTGACATCCATATAACGGGGAGAGAGCTTTTCGCCACGTTCTTCAGGGCTCGAGGGTTAGCTGCCCGCTAAACTAGCAGCAGCTTCAGCGGGGGAGAGCAGAGGACCGGTCATCGACCGGCGCGCCGGACGCCTCCCCGCCCGTTCCACCGTCACACGCCCGCCCCCCACGCCTCTCCGCGTCCGCTCGAACGTCGCCTCCGCCGTCCTCCTCCGCCCGTTCGGCACTCGGAAAAAGGCGCGCAATACAAAATCTAACTCTTTTTTTTTTTTTCGACAGACCCGTGAAAATGTTCGTATGTACCGTTTGTTTGTAACTCGGATGTTCGTAACTCGGGGAGTGTCTGTACAGACACTACTCTCAAAGCATCCCTAGTTTGTCAATTTGGTGACAAGCAATACGGTACTTCATGTTGAATGAAAGGGAACAATTGTGGTAAGAAGAAACTCAGATAGTTTATTTTTTATAATTTTTTTAGTCTGTATTTATATGCATATATATAATGAGGTGACATCAATCTTTTAATCGTTCTTTGTTACTAGTTGTGTCATATTGGTTTGTTGTCTATGCGCAAATGCATAAAATGAAATACAGTAATCGATACTTGACTGATCTTGACTGAACATGTTTATGTTATAACACTACGTCTTGAGCAAACCGTTGCATAAATACTGCACACAACTCAAAACAGAACAGATAACAACAATGATAGCGCTAACACAATCCAAGAGATGTCCTGGGTTGTCCAACAATTTTACAGCATGGCAACAACAAAACAGATGCTATTGTCCAATATGTAAGCCAATAAATCTTTCAGCTGGAACGTTTTGGATCAAATATGACTCAGTACAGCTTTCAATGCTGAAGGATCCACTCATGAGTTCTGACTGTGTTCTGTGTGTGTTGAGTACATAACATAAAAAAAGAAATTGAATTGGTGATCAAGCAAGAAAAAGAACATACATTCTCATATGTTTGGGTGTCATCATGAATTGATTAATTCTGAGACAAGGCATGACTAGAAGGCAACAAAACCACCTTGTGTGTCATCGACGACATGATACACAACTTGGTAAGCAAAGGCGTTTAAATTCAAACAGTGATTATTAAGCAATCAATCTTCCTAAATTTTTTTTCTGACTTTTAGCTGCGCGCTTGGAGTGGGAAAAAACCCCGAATAATAAGGGTGTATTTTTTTTCTTCATTTATTTTCTTTCCCTCACTTCCCTTGCGTTATTTCCTGAAAGGTGGCCTGCCGCTGGCTCCAAGCGGCATTAGCAAGCTCACACCCTCCCACACACGCGGCGCGCGCACACACACACACACACACACACACACACACACACACACACACACTGTGGTAGCCGCCCGTGACATTCCTGCAGCTGCGGCGCTAGCTCCCCCTCGCACGCGCCCCCCCAGCAAACTCCCTAGGGGACGAATGCCTAATGAGTCACGCGCCTGTCTGCCGTTACCTCGCCGTGTGTGTGTGTGTGTGTGTGTGTGTGTGTGTGTGTGGAAGCGGGATATGGCGGGCCGACTTGGCATGAGCGCTTTAGGGAAGGGAGGGTGGGTGGGTGGGGGGAGGGTGGTTGAAGAGATGACAGGGAAGGAGAGAGAATGGGGAATGGGGTGGGGGCGCAAGGCATGAGGGTGGGGTGAAGCGGTCATTACCACGCTCAAATAAAAGCTCTGAAAAAAGGCCAAAACAAGCAGCAAGTCGTCTGTGTACGGGCTCCAGGTCGACTTCATCACCACGTACAAATTCTTATTTTGTTTAGTCTCACCACCTCATGTCTGGCCCTGGCGCGCGGAAACGGAGGTGACATTTTCACAGGTTCGTGCCTGGATGGTGATTAGCCACTCGCTGGTTAGATTGAGATCACTCAGAATGCAAACACGGACCAACATAACCTGATTACTGCCAATAACCGGATTAAAGTAGTAGTTTGATTAAAGTGTTTACAAGGTTGGCGGTCACCACATTTCCCCGCAGCTAACCCTCTAATACGCTGGCTATGATTTGCTCGATATGCCGGCTAATGTCTATATGAAATACGTTATTAGTGCCAGAAATACGTGACGAGAATATGGCAAATGCTCTTTACCGGACTGTTGCTGTAACGCCAAATTAGCTGTTTGTTTACGAAAACTCACATGAGCATCACATGCAACTCGTGACAAATATATTGAAGCCCGTGACTGCAAAAATAAAATGGCGGGACAACAACATTAACTACAGTACGAGCAACGCATCATAGTTAAGGCACAGCAATTGGGATGGAAGCAACTGCAGTACATGACCTTAGACAGCGTACGTTTTCTACTTCAGTCCTGTAGGTGTCAGTAGCACCCTTTCAAACTCTTACTCATCGTCAAAAGAAATCAAGAAGAAGACATCTGTTGACTTGGAATGCTCATTGTAAAAACAACGCTGACAACAAAACAGTCTGCATCTCTGAACTGTATGTATCTTTATCCTTGCCAAAAATTCACACAAAAAAAAACAACAACCACATCTAAGCGTCCCTTCGTAACTTGAGTTTAGCCAGCTGTTCGCCCACTTTGCACAAGTGCCTCAGAGATTGCAGATTACTTTTGACTGTCTGAGGTCACTGTCGGGACTGACTGACTTTTTTTTTTCTCCTCTTTCAGCCAGTTAATGAGACAAACTAGCTGAGCTTGTTTTAAAACGTGCATGTTTGGGAAGCGTTTAGTCCGAGCGTGCTCGAGCACGTTTCAGCCTAAACAGTCATGGCGGAAAACAACGCTGTTGTAGCGTTCGCGTTGATCATGTTTCTCTCGCAAAGCGTGTCCCTCGGAGGTCGTTTGGCCTCAGACGGCAAGCTGTTTTGTCTTTGTGTGTGTGTGTGTGTGTTGTTCTCGGCATGTCTATTTTAAGTGGCGAAAACTAACAAAATAAATATGGAAATATCATGATGCCCATGTGACCGTAGACAGGTGAAGCAAGAGGGGCAGGATTCCTAATGACTTAGATGAAGATTTTTCAATTCAGAATGGATTTTTCCAATCATTTGGATTTTCGAGTGTCCCAAAGTAGGATTAATTCCGGCAAAAGGCCATCGCATGGTCGATTTTTTTGCTTTGTATTGCGAGCCAAAATTTGAGGAATGCATAGTGAAATGAAGTGACGGAAAAATGCCGCAATTCAGGCATCGTAATGCCCTCACGTGCGGGCACGGACAGCCACAGTCACCAAAGCACTTTCAGCTATTTAAAAAAATGGAACAAACAGTAAAACACATGTACACAAAATGAGAACACTCACAAAGACTCCAGCTGACGACACCAGCTCGTGACGTTACTCACAAGGCCACACCCCTTAAAGGAACACCAACACCACATACAATGCATGTATAACAGCGGGTGCAGTTGCACTTTATCAAACCAGTTTATTTTTCTGTCTTTATTGTCTTATTTTGCTTTTATGAAATGCAGTGCTATTTTCTTTATTCATAAATATCTGAAAGAGACTGATAGCATTTCAGAAGGGTAAAAATGTAAAGGAATACAGAAAACTGCATTCCAAACTTGGTCACAAACTGAACGCAAAAGTCAAGGTTAGCAAAATATTAAAAAGCAGCCATCTTCAAAGAGAATGTATTTGACCAAGTAAACGTGATTCCGTACTAGAACTTTGTTGTTCTTTTTCGGCTTTTGGAGAAGGGAGAGAAGAAAAGTGAGAAAGCATCGTGAGGCGGGCAGGCATGCGACTAAGTCCCCCACCTTCCCACACGCACACACAAAACAAAGATGCGCGCGCGCACACACACACACACACACACACACACACACACACGTGCGCGCGCGCTCGCATTCATCTGCACTCTTGGCCCCCACGCGCTGAGCCGAGCGGCAGTTTCAGCCCATTGGAGCGGCACAGGGCAAAAGGGGGGAAGGGGAGGGAGAGGAGCGGGAGTTGCTGCAGGGGGGGTTGCGACGACGGGAGGGGGCGGCGGTGCACAGAGGGCGAGAGGGCGGCGAGGCGGAGGGACGGGGGAGGGAGTGGTGGTGTTGGGGGGGGGGGTAGTGCTGGAGCGGCGCTGGGAGGTCAGTGGTGGTGCAGTCAAGCGTGCCAACGCGCCTCTCACGCTCCCCTGTCCCTCTTGTCTCAACCGCACCCCAACCCTCCCGACCCACCCTCCGCCCTTCGTTCCCCCACCACCTCCATCTCCCTCATTCTCCCGCCGCCTGCGTGTTTGGATTGGACCGCCGAGACCACCGCGGGGGAGCTTTCCAGACAGGTTGCTACTGGATCTCTGAGATGACGGAAGTGGAGGCGAAGACTAGGTTGCATCACAAACACGCCTAAGATGTGTTTCGGGGCATGTAACGGCGCAATTAATGAACAACATCACTAAAACGACACCTCCTCGAGGTTTAAACAAGCACTTTGATGAGCTTGAGTCACGCACACGCTCACACCACCTCTTTGGAATGCAATCATTTGGAATCATCAGTTACGTCGTGCGAAGGGAGCCAAGATAAACCGCCCTCGTTTATCTGTCGGCGTTTTAATTCATCCACCCTTTATTTGACTTTCCGTCATCTTTTATCATGACGAAAAATCAAAAAGTTGTTCATACAATAGGGCAGTTAAGGCGTAATCGTGATCACGTGTGATTTCTATTACCTTGCTGACAAACGGCAAATTTCACTTCCTTGTAGCCGTTCAGAGTTTTCTTGTCGGAGCTTGTTGCCGTAACGTGTGTCAGAAGATGAGACAGCAAAGTGCGCGAGGGCCCAATTTGACGTCAGGACAACTCGTGGAAGTCACACGTTGCAGCAGAATGTGCCCACGGATGTTGGGAAGAAGAGTTTTCACAGCAATAGCTCTTTTATGATGGAAAAAAAAAAAGCGCCGAGCGATCAGAAGGATCCTTCAACTTATTTCACCTGTCTGAAATACTGAGCAACACAATGGGAAGCTCGCACAATTTGTTCATTCATGCAAGTAAACACAAACATGGACTTGCTTTTCAGTCCATACAGCGTGTTTGCCAATTACACGCTAGTTTTAGCCAATTCTTACCCAACTCAACTTGACTGAATTTAAGAGGAAAAAACCAACAACAAGCGGATGTTTGCAACATGTCTGACACATGTCGCCATGACCATTGATCTCCATTAGCGTGTTAAAAGGAGCACGTCCTTGGGAGTCTCACTCGGTCCGAAAGTGCACAAACACACTCCACCGTGACCACAACTCTGCGCACTTTTCTCAGCCAAAAGCCTATTCTGGCGTTACCATAGCAACGAAGCTTCAGCAACACGCACTTAAACGGCAAAGTCCGGCAAAGACTCCACTGAGCTTTTATTTTGAAGCACAACAGTGTTTGTGGCCCGCTTCCACAGATGTTTGTGAACGTGTGGATTTAATTCCGAATTGCAACGGCGGGAGAGGCAGGGAGAGGGCCGGGGGGGGGGGCATGATTGGGGAGGGTGGAGGGGGTCTTTATGAGCCAGAGGAGGCGACTGTAATTTCCTCCCATCCTCCGCCAGTTCCGTTGAAATAACAGAGTAGAGGAAGCCGAGCTCTCCCGGGAGGAGACGCAAACACACGCATGCACACACAGCTTGCTAATCAGCAGGCCACCTTGGGCTCACCCGCACACACACACACACACACACACACACACACACACAGACGTGCACACATAAAAGTGAACAAACACTACATTTAGAGTGAGGGCCATAGGATTAAACCACCGCAGGAAAGTTTCTGTCTTTTATGGACCCATTTATACCGAATAGACGGCATTTAATACGTCCATTAAACAACTTCAACATCTGATGATCACACATGAGGCCAATGAGGGGAAAAAGCACGACAATCAACAGCCTATCAATCACTCAAGTGTGAACACATGACGTTACACATATAATTTAATCACTAACTGTCAACCGTTTGTGTGCCAACATGACAAAGAGCTCCAGTCGGCGCTGACGCTGCAATTATCTTGCACGAGGCCTGAGCAGGCAGGTGGAACGTCTTCCCACCAGCTGCCCTTTTTTTTTTTTTTTGTCCTTTTTACAAAAACTCGCCTCATGCCTATAGCGAAGCGAGATCACTTAAAGTTCAGCTGTCAAACTTTCAAAATAAATGTCTGCATGAGGTAATTTGTGTCAGTAGGCAGGCGTATAGTGTGTGAGAGGGAGGGAGAGATGTAGGGACGGACGAAAGCGGCGAGGGAGGGTTGGTGTGGGTCGGGGGAGTGCTGGCTGCCATGCCCTGAGGGGAGTCAGAGGGGGGGGCGACGCCATAGAGGCCATACAAGCCCCGCTGCCTTCCCTCCGCCGTCTCACCCTCGCCGCCCTCGCGTGAAACTGCTGACATTCTTAGCCTGCGTGTGAGCGTGTGTGTGTGTCTGTGTGCGTGCATGCACACAGTGCACGTGGGTGTCCTAAGGCGTCATGGTGGTATTCAGTCGCCGGGTTAAACTTCAGGCTTCACCGCCAGACGAGGAAACGAGGACCATAACAACAACAAGCTCCGGGCCCTCGTATCCCCCCGCTTACGTCAATAGCAACGTTTCACTCCATCACGTCTGCAAATGGAGGTTGAAGAATACGTGCCGAGACAAGCCAAAAAAAAAAAAGCCGTTCGACGATAACCTTCCACTTGAGTGTAAACACGTGCAAACATATTGAGATGATCAAATCCTCGGAAAGGAAAAAAAAATCAGACTGCGCATCTGGTTTCCCATCCCTTACCTTGATCAGATAATTGGTTTGGGCCGAGCTCTGTTTTTGGGGACGAGCTCTTGTGAAAATGTCGGCAGTTTACCTGTATCACTCAAACACCTCCGCCTTATCTAAGGCGCCTTCGCCTTGCGTGTCTCACACACAATAATCAGCGGTAGCCACACTCAGAAGCTCGCTAAGCCTCTTACACCCTTCCCTCAAGATTAGGGCTGGGGAGCGACAACAGATGCACGCCGTGGTGATGAAAACACACACATGCAGACCCACAACTCAGCGCACCTGTGTGAAGAGATCTGCCGTGCGCGTGTGTGTGTGTGTGTGTGAGAGAGATCTTGCGCAAAGCTGACACCCGGAGAAAGCCGACGCCGTAATCGTGACACATCTGCGGGGCCTCCAGGTTTGGCGTCGGCCCCCCGAGTCAAGCCCTGGGGGACGGAGCGGGGCAAACAAGAGCTTGTCAGCCAGGTGACGAGGCTGACTGAACGGTGACCGCCAGTCGACGCAAAACACGCACGCACACGCACGACGCCAGACAGCTCGTTGTCTCTGGATAAATGGCTGTTTGATGCTGGGCGTCTTTGAAAGGCTGCAAGTGCATTCGCTATTCACGCTGAGAGAAAATTACTGTCAAATCTGTCACAGTGTGCCTGTAGGGTCTTCGGCGGAAAGGTTATAAACAAAGGCAGCGCTCCCAAAACGCGCTTACCCATCATGCAACGGCGCGACAACACAAACACGGCCATGAAATATCTCTTGTTGCTTTCTCACACAAACTACATCGGGTGGTCTTTAAATTCTCGGTGTCAGTAACACGTTTTGCCTTTTCCGAGGTGTGCCGTCACACTTTTTGGCACCCTTCCGTTTACTAACAACATTGGGGGAAGCACGGCTGTCCACTCATTGGTTGACAGACAGGTCATTTTTGTTGGGGTAGACAATGGGAAGAACAGAAAGTATATTTCCGAAGCATCTTTCTTGTGTCTGAACAACATCAGCACTGAACCATGTGATGCTCCTCATATTTGTCAAATTCATTCGTGGGACAAACTGTGACCATAGCTGACAAAACTGTCTTGATGCCACCTCTGCACACGCGGTGGAAACACGAGTCAAGTCAGACTTTACCAATGCCGACTTCTTCATTGGCCATCTGAACCTTACAACTTTGTAGAAACAGAACTTTCAAGGACAAAACCATCTGAGAATACAAAAAAACCCAGAACTGAGTGACTTGCCTGACTTCTTGCATTTGTCCTTAATTTCAATGAGCCACATCACAAGTGAGCTAAATTCTTCATATTCCGTGCAAACACGTTCAAGGCAACTTTCAATGGACCCAATGTAGCTCGTCAGTGCGAAACACTCACAAACAATGACAACAACAAAATGTTGACGGAAGATGAAATATCCTTACCACGGGAGAGGAGATTCGACAACCCGGACAATCGCAGATTGGAGGATGCACCTGTAAGATTCCTTTGGACATGAGAGTCTTGAGACTTTTCCCTGCAACACAAACAAATGAGACACTCGGAGTGAGTGGGAAAGAACAGCAAGGCGTTACCTGAACGCATCTCAGCTACTACACATGACATCGGATCAACAGGACTTTTATTTTCTTGTCAGGAACCAGAAAGGCGATGCCATAGCCAGCAGAAGGTTCCCAATGTTGTTATTGCTATTTGCTTGATCACTCCTTGGGGGCAACCCCGCTTCCATCTGAATGCGTCACCTCACTCTGTCTTAAAAATGTGTGTGTGTGGTGTGAGTTGGGGGTTGAAATAGTTGCTTTGAAATCTCACCTGCTCGATGGTGTACCCATCAAAGAAGTCTATCCGAAACTTTTCCAGCCACTTCAACATCCTAGCAAAGTTCGCATAACCCCCCCCCCCCCGCACCCCCTTCCTTAAAATAAAAAACAAAGCCTTTTCATCACCATGAAAGTTGCTTCACATTTAATTCGGTCCAATTCATGTGTTAACATCAACCTCCCGTTCATGTTAACACTTTTATGTTCAGAGGAAAATGAAGAAATATCACACTGGCACCCCCTCAGTATGTTATGGATTAAAAAAAAAAAAGATGATATGCCATCGCCAATTCACACCAAATCTATCCAGGATGACATTGAGAGCATCCAACCAATCTCAAAACACATACTTCTGAGGGTGGAGCGTAAACATCACCACTGTAGATTTTGTGGACCGCTTAATATACATTCGGGTTGCAGAAATGGGAAATTTTCAAATCTCTGTTGGTTGATAGTGCCCTCATAAAAGTCGTCGATGCCAAACTTTATAAGCCACACGCCATCTTCGACGTGCTGGCAGAGTTGGCGTACCCCATGAAAAAAAAAAACAATCAAAAATCAAAACAAAGCCTTTTGTAGCCATTCAAGTCGTTTCAAATGCAAATATGACCATGAGGAAATATTCAGATTAACACTCTTATTAATTTGTGGAGGCAAAGGAGTGGGCGCCAAACGGCGTGACGTGATTTATTGTACCGGAGCAGCACTCCCATGGGTGAGCGCACCACAGTTTGGGAATCCCTGTCTGAAGCGTGGGTTCATAAAGCAGTTCTATCTTGAACATCGCAACAGAAAACAACAAAACCGCTTTCATGAAAGTATCACGCGTAGCCCGCTTTACAACATGGCTTAGGACACAAACCAAGATGAATAAAAGGAATTAAGTTGTCCCCTTTTCCACTTCAGCCCTGATGAAGAGCCCTCTTGACTCTTCCTTTTGTAAAGTGGAGGAACTTTGTCTTGCCTCGTCAAAAAAAGAAAAAAAAACTCCATTCGGCGAAATAAAAGTGAGCCTAAACGTGTCCGCTCCCAGTGATGCCACAGCTTACCTTTGTGTCGAATACTCCGTTTCCAGTCTTTGGCTGTCTCCCGGCCACTGACAAACTGGAACTCGTTGGGGGTGAGCCACTCGCCCCGGTATTTAATGGAGGGTCCTTTGCTGCCTTGACAGAGTTTGTTAATATAAAGCAAAGCCTTGTTTTCACCACACTCGACCTCGATGCACGGCTCGCCGTTGTCAAAGAAGGGCTGGAAGTCCGGGATGGAGGAAAACCTCTCCAGCATTAAGTCGTCCGTGGCGTGCTGGAGGTGCTGGTGATGCAGGGTCGAGTCGTGGAGCCCCAAGTACGCGCGGTGGTGGGCCAAAATGTGCTCGTAAGGCGGCGGGTGCGGGGTCACCACGGGGATCGCGGCGGCATTTAAAGGGGCCAAGTATTCGGACTGGTTGAAGGCGGCCAAAGCCATGTCGTCGCCGTCCAGGCGCTCCTTCTTGATGGCAGGCATGCCGCTGTCGCGAGCCGCTGCGAGTCGGGAACAAGTGCGGGAAAAGTCAACGTCCGATCCGAGCTGCTGAGCGCGCTCGCCGCCTGTGGGTCGGCCCGAGCCACACTTGGAGACGCGCCGCTTGGTTTTACGCAGGGCGCGCGTAGGAGACAGCGGTCTGCTGGAGTTGCCGGATAGATTCCCATTCAGCAGTGTGACGCTCGCAGTGGCGGCAGCGCTCTCCGCCAGCCCCACAGCTTCTTACAGCTTCCTACCTCCCACATGCACCCACACACACTCTCTGCTAATACCTGACATGCTGCGCGCGCCGGGCGCGGACATGATGCTGCATACGGGGATCATTAACGCGCGCACTTCCCCGCCCTGCCCGCCGCCCCCCCCCCCCCAACCGTTTTTCTCCCCCCCTAAATGATTTATTGCCTTGGCTTGGACTGGAAATGATTTCTGCGGTGTCACTCGTGTTTCGTTTCTACAGAGTCCGCGTATATCTGCACTCTCGGTATATTGGGTTGCATTTTTGTAACCATAGAGTTTAAAGTTTTGAGGGTTGTTTTTTTTTTCTTTACGGCAGAATGCTCGCGCACACGCGCGCGCGCGCGTCCGTGTGTGCGCGCGTCTGTTTGAGTGGAGTCAGGCTGAAGTTCACAGACGCAGACCAAACAAGATTTGCACTCACCGCCTCGTCTCAACTTGGCCCATTTAAACCGCGGAGGCTCCGCGGCAGCCAGCAGCGGAGGAGGGGGCCGGCGACGGACGACGCCATGTAGACTCAAATGAAGGACGACATTTTAGTCGTCAGCAAGAGACAAGTTTGATTTATACACGCAGATGGATGCGAATCATGATGCGATGCATGCTCACATATTTGATAAAATCACGAACTAATTCTGTTCAAATTAAACTCCTTAACTCACTTCAACATTGTTTGGCAGCAAAGCATTAATTTTATCGAAAGGAAGCTCCCTAATTTACATCAACAAAGTTCCTTGAGACCTGAGATTCCACAACAAAAAATGAGCACAAAACAAAACTTGTTTTTCACAAGATGACGGAGGATAGACCCAAATATAGCCCCCAAAATATCTGTGAGAGTTGAATTTGTTAGGGAGGGGCCAGCCAGGCAGCCTCCTCAGCCAGCGTGATCTCCATCTCACACCTGATACTCGTCAGCTCATCACCCACCTGTTGCCAATCTGCTCGTTTGGACTGGTATAAATTGGCTCACAAACCATTCCTCAGTGCAAGTTCATGCCGTCGCCACTTCAGTGAGCTCTGTTGGCATCACCTGCAGTTTCTTGTTCCATGTGTGGACATTCCCTTGTGGACTCCTCGTGCTTCCCCCTGAGCGTTTAAGTCCCAGACATCATGGCTGTTTCATTTAAAATCTGTTTCTGTTAAGCCCCTGACAGCTTTTTTTTGCCAATCGTTCTCTTACTGTCATGAATGTGAACAGAAGTGTAACCTTAAAACTCATTCATTATGTCTTAAGAATCCTAACATTCTATCCCAGTTCCATAGTTTTATGTTTTCTACATTTTTCATCCATCCATCCATCCATTATCCGAACCGCTTGATCCTCACCAGGGTCGCGGGGGGTGCTGGAGCCCATCCCAGCCGCCTTCAGGCAGTAGGCGGGGGACACCCTGAATTGGTTGCCAGCCAATCGCAGGGCACACAGAGACGAACAACCATCCACGCTCACATTCACACCTAGGGACAATTTGGAGTGTTCAATCGGCCTGCCATGCATGTTTTTGAATGTGGGAGGAAACCGAGTGCCGGAGAAAACCCACGCAGGCCGGGAGAACATGCAAACTCCACACAGGGAGGCCGGAGCTGGAATTGAACATGGTCTAAAAATGGCTAGCATTGGTTTACTTAAAAAAATAAGGTACATATGTACCTAACTGTGACTTATGGTGTACTGCTATGAATAAGTAACAAGTGCAACAATGTTATCCAGCTCAGCTGATGAGGCAAGCGGGGGGGGGACTCCATAAGTTTAAAATCATCAACTCAATAATTGACTTGTAGGATCAGGCTAAAAGATTCAGTCCTAAAAACATTCCGCTTCTTCTGTGTTCCTCAGCCAGTCGTATATGTTGGGCCAAAAGCAGGTGGAACTGGAGAACAGTTCAGAAGATCGGATGCTCAGATTTGTACTTGCGCTGCTGGAAGCATGTTGCCTGAACCTGGGAAGCACATTTGGTGAAAGCACCATCTCTCCCCACTTTGTGCAGGCACGTTGCCCTGAGCTAGTGGAGCTCGTAAGCAGGTCCACATCTGACCCCCATCAGTGTAGAACCACCCAGGTGGATTCCCCTTCCGACACATGGAATAGCCATTGGAGCAGCAGAGGTGGGGTCCAAAGTACTGTGTGTCCGGGACCCATAAATCAGGCCAAACGGCCTCTGACACACACACACACACACACACACACACACACACACACACACACACACACACACACACACACACACACACACACACACACACACACACACACACACACACACACAGGAAGGAGGCACGCCGCACGGCAGCCGGACGGGTTGCTTGGGAGGGCCGAAGACCACAGCGTGGCCAGATCTGGTAGAAGGCCTGCAGCCAGAACCGGGCAGGCAAAACCGCTGCAGACATTAACAAAAACATATGCCTGCTACCACAGCAAAGATGAAGACAAGACAAGTCTCCTTCTGGACCTCGCAGGCTGTGACGTGTCGAAGCAAAGGTGGGAAGAGATCAGAAAGAGACACAAATCAGAGCGCATGCGGCTTGAAGAATGAAAGCAGATATATTTGGAAATAAACAATAATGTCACTTCCCTCGTTTATGAGTGCACTGAACAGTAGCACTGACATAAATCGCAACCCGCTGACATTTATGGCGTGCGTGTTTCTGAATGTGGGCGTGTGGGTGTGTGTGTGTGTGCGCGTTTTGAAGCAGTCATTTCTAGGAAGAGGAAGACTTCCAGACGAGAAGCTTTGAGGTTCTCCCGCTATCAAACCAACCTTTACCCCAAATGTCAGCGTCGTCACGGAAACTTTAGTCGAGGCGGCGGCACCACCAGGAAAGCCGTGCTGAAAGCAGTCGGAAAAGGCAGCCCCCGTACCCACTCACACACACACACACACACACACACACACACACACACACACACACACACACCCACCCACTTCATGTCCCAAGTTGTGACTCATCCTGGAGGGGTTCCCCGAACCTTTACAATGTCAACGCTTCAACTTTCACATCTTCAGCCAATCCCTTCAACTCATTGCAGACTTTTCCATCACTCTTTCTGCTGTCTGACATGAAGAGAAAACTTTGCTTAATCTTTACTTCTACGAGAAGATAGAAAATGAACACAAAAAAAAAAAAACAATCTCGGCTTTTACAACAGCGTGGAAGGAATAGACAGACTCTGATGGTGTTTAGTCCACCGCAAGACATCTGACAAGGCTAAGTATCCTCCAGTACTTTATAGTCGTAATGTTCGTCACAAAAATTAGCCTACAGTGTAAGTACTGTAAGAAGGAAGCCATTTTCCACTGCAGCTACACTTTGCTGGATTTGACGGGTCTCAACTCAAGCAGACCACAACAATAAAACACAGAAAAGAGAATCTTCCATCTTCCGACATCTTCATCCAAATGCGTTCATGTCATTGAAAAGATCCTATGCCGACACGCTCCAAAATAACGATGCGTGCCGGCATGGGACACAAAACACACTTGACTGAGCACAACAGAACTATAGAATGGACCCTCCGGAGATCAATTAAATCAGTTCCAGGATTGTGCTTGGCCACTGAATTGTTCCTATTTTGAAAAAAAAAAATTGACAAATGAGTAGAAGTAAAACACAGTCCCAGAGTCAATGTGTTATCATGGTAAAATCTTTAACTGCACAAGCAATCTCTTACGTGACATAACATTCTCAACTGTCAAACATAGTGTGAAAAGTTAACCACCGTATAATTTGATTTGAAAAAAAAAAAAAAGACAATTATAGGAATGACCTGTGGATGGATTTGGAGAAGGGAACTGGCTGAAAAAGTGTCGACTTTGCGCTTCGAACATTTTTAACTACCGTAGAAGTGTGAAAAGAAGTACCTTACAATCATATCCTTAAAAATGAACACCTTAGAGAAAATTTGATTTTTTTTGTTTTAAATGCACAGCAAGTGGCGAACTTTGGCATTGATTGCCCCCACTTCAAACCCCATTAAAAATACTCGTTAGTGCTGCCTTGTCTAATTCATTTATTCCATAACCAAGCTCACAACTCAAAACACTCGTAGATCAAATAATTTTCCATCATTGAAATGAGTTTGAACGCTATTCATCAGCTCCAGCCTCCCCAAAAACCCAAACATTTTCGTAAGCTCCAGTAATATTAGTCATTCTTCACAGAGTGTAAACATTGCGATGCCAATGTCATTTTTTTCATACATCTATGGTGTATTTGCATTGTGTGTTAGCATTGTGCTAGCAAACATTGTAAGGAAAAGTTGCGTGGTTGTTTTAAACACACAATGAATCAATCTCTTTTTTTTCTGTTTAGTTTTGACAGATAACTCCATCTGGAGGTGGGAATAAACAGACTGATCTCAAGAGATGTTTTGATTGGATTTAATTTTGTTGTTGTTTTTTTCCTCTGTGTCCCTTTGTTTATGTCTTGTCTCCAGGTGCATTATTTGTCTCACAATGGAGAAATTCCCAATTTACAGCAGCAAAATTATGAAAGGGAGAAAGTAGAAGAGAAAAAGCATATTTTTATAAAAGTATAAAAGTATATATACCGGTACTTTTTTGTCACGCGACTGACGTACCCCCATGTGCCAAACTACGGTTTGGCGCATGAAGGCCCGTCGATTACATCTTTTCAACACGGCTTTTGTTAAATCAGTATTGTTGATACATCCACATACCTTGTTCGCCTTTTGTCTTTTGAATTTAGATTCCCTTTTTTGAGAGCACTCTTGCCTTGACTCCCAGCACTTCGGATCTCAACCACGCAAACCCATGACACTTGAAGCCTCTTTTTTTAAACAAATGTTCTATTTGCCAAACCACGTGTAGCGCTCGTATCTCAAAGTTTTGCTTTATACAGATGATGTGACGTCGTCTGATATAACTCTTAACCAGATTAAAAGTGACACACTTTAAATTAAAACTTGTTGGCAGAATAAAATTTATTTTCTTTTGACCAAACAACCATGTGGCACGACCAGGAAAATCCGAGCAATCCAGATGATCTATCTTGCTGAGTCTGCATTTGTCGTGAAGTTTTGTAATGCATGGCGATCAGTTGGGATTTATCACACTGTTGGGAGAGAAATTGGAACAAAACAAACGGAGCGCGGTTGCAGTCTGCCACGAAGTGCTTTTAAAATATAAAAGTCTTTCAGGAGTTAATCCAGCTGAGTAAAATAATTTCATAGGACTAACGTTTGACAGTGTCATGCGAAGACAAAAGTCTGAAGTGCCTCGTTTGCGAGTCCATTGCGTTTCCTGTTCGTCCGTCGGCGACCCCCCCTGCCGCGGCCCCCGCCTCTGCGCCGTTACTGGCAGCGGCGCGGAGCCGCAACGCTGCCGGCGGGGGAGAGAGGTAATAAATAACCCGGGGAGAGGAGAGGAGACCGGCGGAGACCGGCGGGCGGTGCACAGTCTGACCTGACAAATACTCACTGGAAAACCATCAGAGGGCTGGAGCCCACCCCGGGCGCTTGGAGCCACTCTTTCAGACATGAGCTGCAAAATATATAGCTGGCTCGGCCGGAAAAAGACAGAAGCGTCGCCATGCCCCCCCACCCCCAACCCCAACCCCTTCCCCCAACCACCCTCCACACCATTCCCCTCTCCACTCACACACCCAGAGACGAGAGTAATTAACTATTTAAAGCGCTGAATCAATTCTCAACTCTTGAGAGGAAAAACAAAACTGCTGATGTGTTCAAATGCAAGTAGCCAAAAACTGTTGATATAGAAAACTTTTGTTGTATTTTAGTTTGCGTTCGATCCCTAATTTCATGACTTTATTTACGGTTAAACAGATTTTCTGTGTCCCATCCAAGTACAGAGTGGACAGCTACACCTGGAACTGGAATACTAAACCCACTCCTGTACCAGTCCAGTAAAGTTGCTTTTTATTAACATGGTGAAATGCGTTTTTTGAATGTAGCACGGCCATTCTGTATGGAATTTGCATGTTTTCCCTTTTATGTTAGGTTAACGCGTTGCGATGCTTGGGGCGAAATGTGTGACCCGGGGAACATGCTTTTTTTTTTTTCTGTGCCAGAATAAGATGCAACCGCACATCCATTGCAGTAGGGGGCAGTGGCATTCTCTTTGTTTTCAGGCAAATTGATGTACAGTACTTCAAATCTATTCTGTTACAGACTAAAAGACTGTTAGTTACACTTTAACAAAATTTATAGACAAATACGTGGGCACAAAATGTTTTCTTCTTCCTGACCTGAACATGACCTAAATATGACAGAACAAACAAACATGACAGCAGCAAAGAAACAAACAATGACCCGACAATGAGTGTTCGGGAGGGAGTCCTTTTATACTACTAATAACATAACGACCAACAGGTGTGCAGCTGCAGGGGGAGCCCTACAGTGCCACCTGTTGGTCACAAACAAAATCAAGACATTTTGTTGCCTGAAAATTAGCCTTAGCGATTATCCAATGGTGTTGGTTCCATTAAAAATAATTTGTTTCCTCTGATATGCTCGGAAAACAGTCAGAGCCGAGTCAGAAACAGTAAAACTCATTCAATGTTTACACGTATGTATTATTATATGTGGTCGGTGTGGTCAACACCGAGTTTGGCCAAGCCACAGAGTCTGTGATCATGATGTGAAATGGAACAATAGCCAATTCAGAAGTGACTTGAAGATTGCTTGTGCTGTTGCCGAACACAAATAGAGAATCAAATTGTTGTGTTGAGTTTATAGTGTGTCTCATAAGTCACCGCAATTAAACTGACAAGGACCAGAGTTTGCAACTTCACTTTTTTAAAATCTTATGGAACACGGTGGTCCAGTGGTTAGCGCATCAACCTCACAGTGCAGTGGTGCAGTGCTCGATTCCAGCTCCGGCCTCCCTGTGTGGAGTTTGCCTGTGCCTGCGTGGGTTTTCTCCGGGTACTCCGGTTTCCTCCCACGTTCCAAAGACATGAATGGCAGGTTAATGGAACACTCTAAATTGTCCTTAGATGTGAGTGTGAGCGCGGATGGTTGTTTGTCTCTATGTGCCCTGCGATTGGCTAGCAACCGGTTCAGGGTGTCCCCCGCCTACTGTTCAAACACAGATGGGATAGACTCCATTATGCCCGCGACCCTTGTGAGGAAAACCGGTTCCGATCATGGATGGATGGAGCTTCTAGTAGCTGGCGTGACCTCAACAAAAAGGAGCAGGCCTATAGAAATTGGAGCAAGTTCTTTGCCGTACCTGGTGAGTGTATTGACTTGTTGACAGTTGTTCAACTGTCAATCAAGATAGCATCTAGCAACCAAAGCAGCTGTCACCAGATTGACAAGGGATGTTGAACTTTGTTCCCCCCCTGTTGGAGGAGGAGGAGCCGGTCCTCTTTGTCGCTCGAAGCAAACCCAAGTTATAGACACCTTGTGAACGAAATCACGCGAGACATGCATTGTAAGGTGATATTTAACGCTCATTCTTAACCTGGCAGAACAAAAGTGACACTACAGCTCTGTCATCCAAATCAGCACTGGTCATTACTGTATTTTCACCTATTAGGAAAATAATTTTCTCATCAATCTGCTCACTTCACGTGAACTTCTGGTAAATATTTTCCTTCTGTTCACTTTCTTCTATTGCCGTTTTTTTTCTTCCCCCAGTAAAAAAAATAAATTCACAAAACCCCAAAGGCAAATGAATGGACTACAATGAGGCCTAGTGATGTGACCAGACTGACTCATACGATAAACAAAGAGACAAAAATGTTTAAGTTTTGATATTTGAAAATATATCCAGAGTTTGGAAGTTCAGAATTTGAGAGTTGGCAAACACGGTAACACTAGAACACAAGGGAGCCTGTAAGAGGAGGCGGCATTGGGGCTGGGGGGGTCATGGTGTCGTGCCGGCGCCCTGAGCCTCTCCCGGCGGATCTAAGAGGTCAGGCGGCTGTCTGTGATCACACACAGCGTCCTTTTCCACATGGGATTTATTTTCTTGCTGGATGGGCAGGCAGGCGGCCCAAGAGGATTCTCATTTTAGACCAGCAGTCTGTAGCTGTCAACGCCAGTCGACAGAGGCGAGCGGACACCCGACCCCTAGGATCCTCCCTCAACACCCCCGTTTTGACTCCCTCCTTTATTCCGTGATCTCACACACACGCACGCACGCACGCACGCACCCACGCACGCTTCATTTTAATTTTGATGTTGCATCTTACATGATACTTTATTGAATGTTTACCTCTAAACAGTGATACCGCTACATTATAGTTCATAATAAAGCTGTCCAGTCAGGTCTCTGTAGCCCCCCCCCTAACCCCCCAAAAAATGCAGCGCGTGTCCTGCCCTGCGCTGTTAATAATTTGTGCTGTAAAAGATAGCATGCCTCTCTGAGTTTGTGGGAGTTATTGGCACAGTATTCCCCACCATATTTGTGCGAGGCAGTGATAGAAACATAAATTATTCCTTATCTCTTCTACAATCCATTTTTCAAAGGGGTTCACTCCATGTTTGAAGGGGAGCGGCGGCAACAGCCACAGCCCAGATAGCAGGCTACTTCAAGAGAGCCGCGGTGGTGATCTCAAACACTGAGATGAGATCACCGCCCATTCGCGACAACCGCACGACTGCATTTTTAATAGTAAATTACACAAATGGACCAAAACAAAGGTGAACACGGGTGTGAGGTCCAAAAGATCCAAGCAGTAAGGATATGCTTACCACTACCATGGCATAGCTTTTATTTTTGCCCCTAAAGATATCGAATCCCTGCCAAAACTGTTCCATTTTGAATATGATTCTGTTATGCATCAGGTCAGGTGAGTAACCAAATCAGATCCGAGCCACATTGTGCTTCGGCAGCCAATTTACATTCACCATGGAAAATCCCATTTCATGTTTTGAGAGTATGCATCATTCAGTTGATATCGGAGAGCTTTTCACCATAATCACTGAATTATGAATGCATCGATCTCACAAAAATTCAAAGCGGCCACCTTCTCTCATCCTCTTTGAATCGTAATCACTTTTGTAAACAGTTTGACCTTGCCAGTTATCATTCTGGTTTAATTGGCATTGTGTTGCTTCCACGGGAGCGGCCAAGCTAAATTTAAAATGGCCGGGGCACGCTGATTGCTTTGGATGAAGTCCTTGTAGAATCACAGGCCACTTTTCCACAACAAGGCCACTTTGATGCTTTGCGGAGGTCAAGAGGTTCTCTCTCAGTGGAAAGAACAGGAAAAGTTTTTCCAAAAGCGCCAAAAGTCAAATAATACCTCGGTCTGGTCGCTCCAACCCGAGTGGTGTCGTCTAGCATGCCAAAGCAATTTAGATACAACGCACAGGTCCAGTCTGATCTGCATAGACAAAATGACAAATGCTAAATAACAAAACCCTCCGGTGCTGAGCATTCACGTTTCTCTGCAAATAAACCCAGGCTCTGCCCCGGCTGCTATTGATTTTTTTTTCCCCCTCCGTGTGATATGAAACCAGCAATCAGCACTCAGGCTGGCAATAGCTTGAAACGGCAGCCGAGACGTCGATGAGTCGCCAACACATTTCAATTAGCCAGCCGCCCTGGACGATCTCTCCCCTGGGGCAAAGAGCGGGAAGGGTGGGGCGCACTAAGCCCGGGTCCACATATGGTTCTGTGCTAGCTCAAATCAATCAGATAAGGCAATGAAGGGCAGCAGTTTATATAGGCTGCAGCCAACTGACTGATCTCGTTGTAGCGCGTGTCTGTCACAGGGCAAAATAGAAACTCGTTTATGCCTCGATTCATACAGGCAAAACAATGGTCACATGGTTGAACGTTTAGCTCCTGCGAGTTCCAGTTGCTTCTCTCTGTATTTCAAAATCACAAGCTTCAGGTAGCTTTCTAATTGTTCCTGATCACATCTGTCCGTGGCTCCATCATAAACATGTTTAACATTCAATGCCATCGGCCGGATTGTTTTCCAAGCAGATTGGTAAGGAAAAAAAAAAATCACCCTCAACACAGTCCAGGTCACAAAATGATTGTTTGGGATAATTTTCGTAGCCTTTGGTGACTTTGATTAGAAAAGAAGAATCAGGCTCAGCATCATCCCTAATATCGTATAGGGTAGCCTACTTAAGGAGGACTTGGGCTACGTCATCCCAAGGGACAAAATGTTCAAAGGAACTTCCAAAAGGCCCACATCAGCCCTGCTTGAATATGACGATCTAACGTTCTGAAGATTTACTTGACCATTTCATTACAATTGTAGGTGGCTAAATGTTAGCATTAGTCATTTTACATCTTGGGCTTTAGAGTGTCACAAACTTGAATATATGTTGAATCGGATGTTGAAATGAGTAAAAAAATAAAACAACAACAACAGCAACAAGAAAAAAGTCAAGGGTTAAAAGGAAAACACTGTCTCTTTCTTGTCCATTGTCTGATCCGCATTATCCTCACATGGGTCGCGGGGTGTGCTGGAGCCTATCCCAGCTGTCTTCGGGCGGTTGGGTGGGGACAACCTACAACCGGTTGCCAGCCAATCGCAGGGCACACAGAGACGAACAACCATCCACGCTCAGACTCACAGCTAGGGACAATTTTGAGTGTTCAATCAGCCTGCTATACCTGTTTTTGGAATGTGGGAGAAAACTGGAGTACCTGGAGAAAACCCACGCAGGCACGGGGAGAAAATGCAAACTCCACACAGGAAGCCCGGAGCTGGAATCGAACCCGGTACCTCTGCACTGTGAGGTTGATGCACTAACCACTGGATGACCGGGCTGCCCTCTTCTATGTCTTATCATTATGAATTCTTTCTCAGAATTGAGCCACGCGAGATAAGGAGTCTGGCCGTGACGGATAGTAGTGGGACTGCTATCCAAGAATACAAAAATTATGATAGTTGCTGAGCTCACGGTGTCCAGGGAGGAGTGGTTAGCCACATCCCAGCAACTGAAAAAAAGCTAAATACCAAGACCGTAGGCTAGCATGCAACCATTTTCCCCACTGAAGTCAGCGGGTTCCCAGCAAATCTGGAGTGCTACGTCCTCCGGATGGCTGAGCTGGAGCCCAAACAGCTGAAGAAAACCACTAGAGGATACGTTCGGAGGAGCCGAGTCCAGCACAAAGAGCCCACAGTTGGAAGCTTTCAGCCTGTGAAGTCTGGTCGGTCATCGCTGCCCCACTCAGGCGTACAAATTGAACGGCAGAACACCTGGGAAAATCCCAACAATTTCAGCTTGTGGCAAAGTATCTCTGATGTTTACATCAACGTAATGGGGACATTCTTAACATGTTGTGTGTTCCGACCTGATCAACTTTTAAATGCAGCCTCCAAAAGACGCAGCCCCCCAAATTTGGACAGAATCCAAACACTTTATCAACGATTATGGATTTTGCTGTTTTTCAACTTTTTGGGTTCAGTTGTGGTTAAGATGAATCTGGATTCAAATCGATACTGAGTCCTAAAGGCGTCGCCACGAGATGGGCTCGGCCATGTTGTTTCGTTTTCTGACAGCTCTCATCGACAACAGATTGGTGCCGCCATGGTGCGTGCGTGCGTGCGTGCGTGTGTGTACGTGCTGTACATTCCCTATTGAGGGGGCAGGGAGGGGGGGGGTAGCTGCCAGAGGCACAGTTCCACAGCGACAATTCCCCACACCGACCGACCGACGCACCACCGCACCCCCCGCCGCTCCACTCCCCCGCCCTGCCCTATAGAACCCTTCTGGCCTTTTGCTCTTCGCCTGGCTGGCGGCCCTGCATCACGCAGACACACCACAGGCTCCACACCCCCCCACCACCACAGCCACAACGCCCACACCTCCCGACATCCCCACAACACACACACACACACACACACACACTGCCTTTCTCAATCGATTTGGTTCTCTACGCCTTTCATCTGACCAGAGCTTTGGAGGAGCCGCACTTCCTGGAGCAAACCCAATACAGCGCCCCCTCCCAGTGTGTTGGTGTGCACGTGTTTATACGAGTGGGTGGACGGATGTGCATTTTCCTCTATGTTCCTGCACTTATCAATGACAATGTTTGCTTCCAAGAGCTCAGAGATGCCAACGGGAAAGATTGTGAAGGCTAAAAAAAGCCAAAAGAAAAATTGTTCATCTTATCAAAACATAAATCATGAATCTCTTGTCCTCCCACAATGGAAACTCCTTAATATCATCATAAAAAGTAAAAAGCGTTGTTTTGCTGAGCTGAATTTATGAGATAATGTCATTGTCTTTGCTCTTGTGTACTATCTCATAGTGAACTCCAATTTCGGAAATCTTTGCATTGACTAGCTAGCTAACGGCCAACCGCAAGTGATCAGTGTCACTAACGGCCGACACCATTTTGTATATGGTTTTCAATGGCTCGTTCATTCAAATTATCTCTAAAAAGCACGACACCAAATACCAAATATTTTTCACAACTTTAAACATTGAGGGTGGGGGTTGTTTGTTTTGTTTTTTAATTTAGGATTGTTCCTACTTGTATTATGAGTGTGTGTGCAAGATTGGTATACTGTATGTGTACATTTTATTTCTTGAAACCCTGACTCTGGCTATTCTGATAAAATGTTTGCTTGTTCTGGTGTGAAACTAATGATTTTGCTTGATTTTGATTGGAAGAATGGAACTATCCTTTACTTAAAACAGATTATTTTACAATCACATCAGTGACTAGCAGAGTAGCGAGGGGCTCAGTACTGCACCTGTGTGGAAATGGCAGAAAAATCACAGATATCAAAAATTTCTCCTCCATGTGGATGTGGCCATGACCACCCCTGAGCACCATATAGCCACGCCTGCCATGCAAAGACAGAATATTATATTTCAAGTCCATCTGAACTGTGTAGAAAGGTTTGAGCATGTTGGCTCTGTATATTTTTGTTTGAGTATTTTGGCTTGTTTGATTTACTGTGTACGATCATGTGGGGGGGGAGCATTTCATTCATTCATTCTAATAATGTTTGAAAAAATCTTTGTACAGTTAATAAAGTAAAAAATCATTCCACATATAAATGATCTCAATGGGAAATTCTCTTCCACTAATTTAATGTTCAACTAGCATCACTAAATGGATTGTGGTCAAACACTGAGGTACAATTGAATCGCGGGATTTAACCATCTCCAGGTCTGCCACTTATATGTCCAAACATGTATATATGTACAAATTCAGCATTCCATTGAAATGATTGCTTCACTGTTTCGAAGGTGTAATGGGGACATTTGCACAGGCCGGTGGTGCAACATGGAGCACCGCTATTTTTCAGGTGCGATAAGGACACTTCGTTGTTCCCTGCGGGTCAGACGTAGGGAGGAGATGAGTTTAGAGGGGTCGGGTTGGGGGGTGGGGGGGGGGAGGTCCAGGAAGGCACTTGGCAGGAAGATGAAGAGATGAAGATCAAACGGACCAGCGTGAGGGTGATTAATGCAAAGGGAACATGCAGGATGAAAGCAAGGCAATAAATCAGCCGTTGGGCATCCATGCTAATTGTAATTGAAATTAATTGGTTTGGTGCAGAACTGCAACTTGTCCAAGGGACATGAAGCTTCAGCAATGGCATTTCCGAGTCAAGGTCAATGCATCATCGAGCACAGGAGTGTCAAACTCATGTTTGTCGCGGGCCACATTGTAGTTACGGTTTCCTTAGGAGGGCCGTTATGAATTTTGGGAAACCATGTAAATGTTTAATCACCTCCACATATTACATACACAGCGCACAACAAATTGATGGATAACTAGTTTTAAAATCAGAAGTCAAGAATAAGGACTGTTGTTGTGGCTTACATATGACAATTTGAAATTTTGGTTCAGACTTTAGCAAGCATCATGGAACTTGACATGCTTGATTTGCTTTCGCGGGCCACATCAAATGATGTGGTGGGCCAGATCTGGCCCCCGGTCCTTGACTTTGACACCCGTGAAATTAGGTAATTCTTTACTTTGTATGTTTTGTTTTTTTTTTTGAATACTCATTCCTCTTAAAAGGGCCATTTTTGAGCATGGAGGAGCTTTGGAAAAACAGAGGGCGATACTATCCAACAAACACTTACGGACTTTCTGAGTTTGCTGTGGTCCAACCCGTCAGTGAGTCAATGCCTTCAGAGACGTTAAAGCTGCAGAGAGTCATACATTAACTCGCAGTCCATCCCTCACAGGCAAGCAGTTCGCTGCCTATTCATTAACCCAACAGCTCACCAGCTAATTGGCACATGCACAGACGTGCCTGTATACGTGCACGTATATGTATATGTGTTTGTGTGTGTGTGTTTGTGTTTTTGCCTCAAGGGTAGCTGGACCAGAAGAAAAGTAAAATCGTACATTTTGTTTTACGTTTTACAATTTTGTGAAAATCTGCGATGCAACTCAATGTGAGGTTGTCACTGCTACCACCAGCATATCATAAAAAACATCATTCTTTTGATTTACTTGTAAAATGTAAAAACTCATTCAAAAACGATCACCTAAAAATCTACAATACAGTGGCGGACGTGAAAGATACATTTGGATAAAGCAGGTGGTTCACTGCATAATTATAGCTGTAACAGAACAGCAGCCTCGGATACAGTGGAATTTTTCACAACTGGTGGGATTCAGTCCCCATGTTCTGATTTAATAAATTGCTCCATGAGACTGCAGATAGCAGATTTACTGCAGCAACATAACTGTTCATTTAAAAAAAAGAAATCTCACTTCGATTCAAAATTGGCCTTCATTAGGACTCCTTAGACCACAGGTGTCAAAGCCAAGGCCCGGGGGCCAGATCTGGCCCGCCACCTCATTTTATGTGGCCCGCGAAAGCAAATCAAGCATGTCAAGTTCCATGATGCTTGCTAAAGTCTGAACCAAAATGTCAAATTGTCATATGTAATCCACAATAACAATCCTTATTTTTGACTTCTGATTTTAAAACTATATAGTTATCCATCAATTTGTTGTGCGCTGTGCATGTAATATGTGGAGGTGATTAAACATGTTACATGGTTTCCCAAAATTCATAACGGCCCTCCAAGGGAAACCGTAACTACAATGTGGCCCGCGACAAAAATGAATTTGACACCCCTGCGGTAGATACTACTACCACGACAGTGAGTGCAAACTATAAATCATACTGCCTTTACAGTACATATTGTGATCAACAATAATCTCCATGGGTGGATCGAAGGAAAAAAAAGTCGTTTTGAAATTTCAATTACGGGCAATTTAGTACTGTATGACATATGTTTCGAAGTTGTAAACAGTGTGCAATGACACAGTGATGCCCGACACAAGAGTGTGCCCCAGTTTCCGCCACACTTCGTGTCTTTGCTTTGCTTGTTTTGTAATTATGAGCTCAACGCGTTTTTTTTTCTACAAATATTTATAGTAATTATAACTTCACGACTGTGCCAACATCGCGTAGTGGGAGACTACAGCATGTTTCGACATAGGAATGCAACTCTGTAGGAAACTGAGGGAACGCAGGACAATGTTGTACAGTGGTCCTGTGGCTTGTGAGTTGAATTCATTCCTTGAAGCCACCTCCTGACTCAATTTACTCATTTCACATTTTCCCATTGAAATGAAATGAAATTGTGGTCATCCATTCCAACCCCCCACACAAAAATCCCAACAACTATACCCCTGCGCCATGTGTCTGTAAAAGGGGGCGCAGGCTCGTGAGTGCAACATGGCGGGTTAGTCTCCGTGAACTGGTGGATTGGAGTTTTGTCTTAGCTGCTTGCTAGTGTTCTCATCTCACCCCCCCCCCCAAAAAAAAAACATCAATCAAATGAGGTATTGGCCGGTCTAGGTCCGTCTTTGACTTGAAATGTTTTATACGATTTTCGACAAATTTCTGGTGCGGCGTGGAGGTCTTTGTAGCGGCTGTCGAGGCTATTTTCGTGCAGCACCACATACTGTCTGTTAGGACCAGGGGCTTTTCTCTGATTGCACACTCCATCCACCACAACCACACCTCCCCTACCCAACCGCTATGCCGTCCTTCCCCTCCGTCAGGAATCTATATTTCATAAGCGAGCTGTGGAGCTCTAGCGCCCAATTATCAGCAGATAAGGCGCAGGAAGCCCTGGAGCGCCGGCACGGCTATTTAGACGGGCGGCGGGAGGGAGGGAGGGGGAATGGGGGAACTCAGGCGGGGGTTGGGGGGAGCGGCAGAGCGAAAAGGCAGGCAGGCAGGGACTCAACCCCCCGAGGGGTGCGTCGCCCTCACCACGCTATTTTTTCCCCTCCCTTCTCTTTTTTTTCCCTCTCTCCCTCATTGACAGCCTCCCCCCCCCCCCACACCTACCCCCACCTCTGCTGCCACCCTCGCTTCCCTCCCCCCATCAGCGGCAGGGTTCAATTAGTGCCGGCGGCGGCAAGCACCCGCAGCCCCGCTAAGCCTGCGAGCCGAAGCGTCTATCAGCACACACCAACAACACGCAAGGCTGACTTCATCCAGCGCGCTTGCGTCACAACTGACTTGCCAGAGCTCACAAGTGAGCACAACAAGGCCAGCTATATTCGACTTGGCCATTTTTATTTTTATTTTCTGCTCTACTGTCTTTTTCTGTGGTTGTTTTAATTGAACGTAGATCGAGATGCAGTCTGCAATCATAGCAAAGTGTAATCTAATGGTCTCATCCCGGCGGGGGTCAAACTTGATGTGCCTCTCACGTTTTTTCAGAGCCCGACGGAAAAACAAAACGGCGACTGGCACTGCTGAGCAAGGTCAATCAGGGGTCAGGCGCAGCTCATGGATACGAGACGGATATCGATTCGCGGGGACAGGCCGCAAGCGTGCGTGTACACACACGCACGCACGCACACACACACACACACACACACACACACACACACACGCACACTTTCTTTCCCCTCCTCTTTTTCCTCTGCAGTCGCAGGGCAGGCGTCAGCCAATAGATCAGCCAGGGGCAGGAAATGGCCCAGGTCAGAGGGGACAGTGTGTGTGTGTGTGTGTGTGTGTGTGTGTGTGTGTGTGTGTGTGTGCGCGCGATGAAAAGACTAACAGCCTGCTGAAAGCCACAGACAGAGACGTTCAGGACCTTCTGCCTTTAGTAAATTCACCTCGAATCAGCAAAGAAAAATCGCCCCGGCCAAACACTGATGGCTTCTATTTTACTGCCCCAGCGTGTCTTACATCCGTACATACAAGTCAGCCGCTTTCACCGGGATTTAGGGGTGTTTACGAGCGCATCTATCTAGTACAAAGCTTTGATAACGCATCCCTTTTGCCCCGCTTGAGGTGTGCGTGGTGTTGTTGCCATGGCGCAGGGATAAGACGGATGTGAGGCGAGGCCGCATCGGCAGGACCGGAGGCTCAGCTGGAGTCCTGCACGTACGGCGTCTGCCGGCGCACAGGGCGTCATGTGTGTGCATGTGCCATGTATGATTGCTGTGCATGACTGAATCAGTATAGGCCTGAGTGAGTGTGTGTGTGTGTGTGTGTGTGTGTGTGTGTGTGCGCGCATGTGCCTAAATGCGCATGTGTGTGTGTCTATACTGTATATGTGAGAGAAAGTCAGAGGGTAGTGAAGCGGAGGAGGGCAGGCGACGCTTCCAGGCATAGAAAGCAGGCCATCTCCCACTATGGACGCTTTCAAAGAGGAAAGGGGGGGCTGAGGTTGAAAGAAGTGAAGCAGCAGAAGATTCCAGCCTATAAGAGTTAATTTGCATGAGATAAGCTTTTCTATTCTGGTCACACCTAATAATAAGTGCATATCACAGCAAGTCTAATGGGGAGAGTCATACAATGGTGTTCAACGGGCGCTTTGGGATGCAGTGAAATCGCCAAGGTCAAACAATCTCTTCCGGGATAAACGGCTGAAATACAAGTTGTTCGGTCTCGAAACATGACTGTGAGTCTGCTAACTTCACCCGAGTACAGTGGACGACGCACAGTCATGATGAGCATTTGCAATGTTTTCTTGGGCAAAACTAGTCACTCATTCATTGCCGAAACTGCCATTTATTTGATTTTAGTTTTTTACTCAAGTGCCGGCTTGTTTGAATTTTCCCTTTTTTTCATGGCCTCATAAGATTAGGCACGGCAACTTTATTTATATAGCACACGTCATAAACGGCGCCACTCAAAGTCTTTCACACGACATCTAAAATTCTTAACAAACACAACAACTGAAGGCATTTGCTAGCAGAGAGAACAAAAGCAGCTGATTAAAATGACTAAAACAACACCTATTGAGAACATTTAAGCGCATTTGGAATAAAAAAAAAATTCAAGACATTTAAAAGCAAAGGAAATAAATTCAATGGATCTTTTTTTTAAATGACTAAAAGACTAAAGTAGATTGAATTAGACTTTTAAAATATTTAAAAGACCTTAATCTAAGGAATCATGGGGGGGTGGGGGGATTTTTTTTTTTAATCAGGATTTAAAAGCATTCATTCCAAGTACTTGGGGGTGACTCCACTTCCAATGGCCACCTATTCCATTTGTGTGCAACACAACAGCGAAAGGCCGCTTCTCAGTCAATCCTGTTAAAATGCGTCCCCCGCATTGACCAGGATTCACTGTATTTTTTTGTTTTTATTTTTTTTACTTTTGGGGGTGGGCGTGCTATGAACTCTGACAGAAAATACAAGCTGATGACTCATGCAAGAGGAACTCCGTCCAAATTCGTAGGCTGCGTCCTTCAAATGACCCCCTCGCGGGCTGCGTTCCTTCAAAGGCTCCTCCTCATTGCGTCTTTGTGGACGGCATAAACCCTGGGGAATTTTCAACAGGTCGAGCGACTCTCACTTGACTGTGTTCTGTATCGCCACAAGATGGCGGCGATGCGCTCTGCTGGTTGGAAAGACGTTGAAGTGTCGAAGAAGAGCGTTGTCGAAGACAAGCAGAGCCACGTCCACCACGAAAGTTACTCTGTTGCAGCCGTCAATCAGGGCCCGACTCCATGGAAACGACGGCCGGATTCGAAGGCCATGTGAAAATTTGGACACTGACTTGCAGTCAAAGCATAGTGGAAGTTATGTCATGTATACAATATAATATAATCATGATACCACTATGTTGGACTATTAACCATATCGTGTCCTTGAATGCATTGACTTGAGCCCCGTTGACATCTGAACCATATCTTAGGGAAAATTTGACACTTGAGGGCCTCGGCCCCACACAATATTCTTACATCGAGCGTCCCGTCACACGAGGACGGTCACCCACCATGTTGGGGGTTTTTTTGCGCATCTTCGCTAACTTGCACACCAAACAACCCGGAGTGCAAACAAACTTGTCGTTTTTCATGCGTTTAAGTCTGTTGGCGGTGTGCTTTTTCAGCGGCCTCTCCAGAAGGAAAACAAGCTGAAGACAAACGACAAGCTCAGAGCGACAGCAAAACAGGAGGAAGCGAACTTCCCCAGTTGACACTCTAATTCCACGTCGAGAGTCCCCCCCGGCAGCTCACTTCAGACATCTGGCATCAGTTAGCTCGCAGCGCTTTGACGCGTTTCCTGTGCTGCTGCTTCACGCAGGGCCAGCCGGCCACGACGCAGCTCTCCCAGCGCTACGAAAGCCAAACCCTGGAGACGATCCACCGCGTGACTTAGAGACCCACATATAAACACGAAATAGGCCACATGAAGGAGCAATTTCAAATCACGTAGCGTTTGGCTCAAAAGCTTGACGATGAACACGGGAGGGTGATGATATCGTCATCTTCACGATCTTTTGACGTCGCCTCGAGAGATAGATGGGGAGGGGGTGGGGGGTTGACGAGCAAACAGCAGTGCCTCACAAAAACTTTGAACACAGTAAATCAAAAAAAGTGGAAGAATTCAAGCCAAGGTTTGACTGATTTATGCTAAATCAATCACTAGAGTGCAAAATCATCATGATTTAAAATTCTTCTATAGATACCCAGCTCCTAATCCACCCAGGGCTCGACGCTGTGATCATTATGCTCGCAAATTCTGCCATTTTTTTTCTGCGTGGGCTCAAGGATCGAAATATTTTGTTGTCTTTGTGGAGCAGATTTGCAAATCCATCGCTTCACTTGAGGAGGATTTTTGGTTCCGCTGGTTGATCCCATGGAACTATAGCAAGGAAGGGTTTTACTAATACATTTATGACAATGTAATTAAGAAACTTTTTTTGCTAGCAGAATCAAATGGGGTTTTTTCTTAAATTAACAATATGTATAGCACCAAACTTTATTTTCTTGTCGAGAAGTGAAGCTAAATTTATTTTTAAAAAGGAAAAAAAGGATATAAATATAATTTTGAGAAAATTTTGCTGGAGCCCAGAAATGCAGGCGCAGACAAAATGCACTAAAAATATATCCAAAATTTCCAATATGGCAGCCTCCAGGATATGTCATTATTTTTATACTTTTAATCATCTTTGACCTTTTTTTCAGGAAATCCAATTCATATTTCCACTTTTTTTCTTTATGCCCACTGACTAATCAAATGCTTGGAGGTTAATTTTGACCAGGCTGTCACACCAGAACAAGCAAACATTTTATCAGAATAGCCAGAGTCAGGGTTTCAAGAAATAAAATGTACACATACAGTATACCAATCTTGCACACACACTCATAATACAAGTAGGAACAGCACACCAAATTAATTCCATTTAGCCTTTATTAATAAGACACAAGCGATGTTTACATACTATTTTAACATTTAAACCAACCATCAGAAAAGTTTTTATATAATACATCTAAAATAAAGTAACCCCCTGCCCCATTCTGAAGACCCCTGACAGGCTCATAACGGAGAGGGAAAGTGAAGGTGTTTGCTCGATGATACTTTGACGTCACCGACTGATATATGTGAGTAAATTATCATTATTTCAGCATTTGTAGTTTTTGTGGCATTTTTTGGTGTTGTGTTATGTCTGATAAAAATGTTCTTTTTTTTTTAGATTTGGAAACACCGCTGTTACCGTACAACAAGTCAGTGATTGCACACGCGAAAACCTCACAGCTATCATGTGAATTTAAAAAAATGTGACCGAACCGCACAGTGAGTCATGACGCTTAAGCGCAACCGCAAAGTTTTTCAGTAAGGTGATTCCCTCTGTGGGCGAGTGGAAAGATGGTGACCCAAAATGAAGAAAGAAACAAAACAAAACCAAAAAAAATAATAATAATACTGCCCACGAAGCCTTGCAGCTCGGCAGAGGAGCAGAGCAACCTCACGGGTCGCACAAAGGATTGTGGGTAGTGAAAGTTGTAACGAGGGCGTGAAAGCATCGAAAGACGCAAAAGCACCGCAATGAAAAGGAAGAGAGGTGGCAGGAAGGAGCTTTTGAAAAGGATTTCCTGTATTGGAACGACTCCCTACATGAATAGCACGCGGAAGAATCTTTGAGTTGACGGTGCTTCGTTACACCCGCAGCTGTTGTGAAAATGCTGGACGTACATAAAAGGGTGGATTGTATTGTGCCAACCTGGTGAATGGTGCACATCTGAAACACCCCAAAAAATATAAACACCAAGGGGAAATAAAAGGCTAACGTGGTTACAAAAAGCTATGTTTTGAATTCACTTTGCATACAAGTGCAAGAGAGCCACTTTTGTTTTGAGTTTAGTATAAAGCGGTACCTCAATTTATGTACTTAGTTGGTTATGTGACTCCGCTTGTGACTTGAAACGTTGTCATTTTTCCATTGAAATGAATATCCATTCATCCATCCATCCATCAATTTTCTGGTTCGCTTTATCCTCACAAGGGTCACGGGGGTGCTGAAGCTCATCCCAGCAGTCTTCGGGCAATAGGCGGGGGACACCCTGAACCGGTTGCCAGCCAATCGCAGGGCACACAGAGACGAACAACCATCCGCGCTCACACCGAGGGACAATTTAGAGTGATCCATCAACGCGAGGAAACCGGACTACCCGGAGAAAACCCACGCAGGAGAACTGCAAATTCCACACAGGCAGGCCGGAGTCGGAATCGAACCCTGCACCTCTGCACTGTGAGGCCGACATGCTTACCATGGCCCACCGGGCCGCCCTTAATTTTATTTATAAATCTATTCTGTCTTTTTTCCATTTTTAGTCATTGGCTGTATAACATAAAGATTTACGAAATGTCAACGTTTCTCCCAGAAGCCAGAGCAATCGTGCTTTTGTAAAACAAAACAGATCACAAGATCACGCAGAATCCTTGTACCTTGAAAATCATCACTTTTCAGGAAACCGCCAACAGCATGTTTGTTCAAACATGAACATTACGTTGTCAAAAGAGCAGAAGCCATTTTCAGCTTCGGCCCAAAGGCAACGATATGAAACAGAACTGTGATAGTCTTTGCGCATGTGACACCTCTTGCATCTCAACAGTATTCTATAAACCAGCTCAAAACAAAATTCAGGAATAGCTTTAGATGACGAAATAAACACGTGTTTAGAAATGTACAAGCGGCGTGAGGCCAATTACAGCATATTGCACGTCCATCATGGGTTTGACAGAGTTGCTCTTCTATTTGTGCCGGGCACCAACGTGAGCTTCAAGTTGCTTCCTAATTAGCTTAGTGTTTCATTTCATGTCACAATTATTGAGTCTGTGGCTCGGTCAAACTCTGTGTTGACCACACACACACACACATACACACACACACACACACACACACACACACACACACACACACACAAAAGGATTGTCACATCTGCGAGGTGGTGGTGGACCCCAAAAAGCAGGCAAGAGGACGAGTTGTATTGAGGCACAGAAAAAACTAAATCTTAAACAAAACAAAGTCAGAAGTATCACAAGGAATCCAAAGTTCCAAACCAAAACCATGACTGAAGCAAAGAACTAGAACAGAACCATGACAGAAACAAACATGACAGCTGCAACAAACAACAACACACACACAACGACCCGACAGCGCGTGGTCGGGCGGGAGTTCTTTTATACTAATAATTACATAACGACCAACAGGTGTGCAGCTTCAGGGGGAGCCCTACAGTGCCACCTGTTGGTCACAAACAGAATCATGACAAGGATTTACAATTGGAATTACTGAACAACATTTCAGATTCCGGGCTTGACCATTTTTCACGCTGGTGGGTGGGGAATCACCTTTAACGCAGCCCACGACACCCAAAAAAAAAGTACTCTTCTTTACTTCTTTAGAGACATCCGAGAGTCAGGACTATGATCACAGGAGAGGATTTTAAAAAAACTCAAATTTGTCCCAACTGTCAGTACATGTCTGTGCTCTGTGGAATGTGTCATGTTCCCAGCCACTTTTGGGATGTGTGTTCCTGCAAGAGTATGCACCTCCATTTGCCCAAAGTTTAAATTCCAAGGACACAAGTTCAGTTTAAGCATTAAATCTCTCTTAAGATTTCTGTCCTGGATGGACAATCCACACACATGACATACTTGCGTGACTTATTTTATTATTAGCGCATTGTTTTCATTCTGGGACCGCCTTCATTTTTTTTCCCACCACTCTGTCTGGTGTGAGTGTGAACAAGGACAAATGAAAGTTTAAGGAGGCAGTATTGATTTGCGTGAAGGTCGGGGTCATCGCTATCGGAAAAAAAAAATCAACAAACAGCCGCCAGCAGCCTCCTTAGCTAAGCTACTCACCTTTTGACCTGGTCAACCGTTACCATGGTGACTAACCCTGAACCACAGGACCTATATTTTTCGCCATATCACAGACCTCTGCACGGATTGCGCAACAGCCAAACATGTCGACACGAGGGCATATGGACTGAAACCCTGACAACAAATTGTGAAAAACCAAGACGGAAATTGATGACGTTCCCTTGAAAATGTTTCTCATTGCCATTATTCATAATCTAAACCAAGGATGGGTAACTTGAATAATGGAGGTGGGGCACAGTTTTTCAGCAGCGCTATTTGGGGTATCTTACTGAGCTGTGAGTGTTTGCGCACGTTGCAATGTTGGTTTTTCATTCGGGTATCTTAAAAGATAATAAACAGTTGCAGATTTTCTTGTTGCATAAAAATTTTGAACAAAGAAAAACTGTTTGTGTCCATTAAAACTGTTAGCCAATATCGAGCGAACATCTTTGCGACCGTTGCATAGTATGTACTCCGATTTTGAAGTGCTTTCAAAGGACAGAGGACGATTATTACACGAAAAAGGACGCAGGGACTGAGGACGGACTCGCAAAACAGGACCAAGTGCTCATCTCTGGTGTTCGTTATGGACCAAAGTCCAATGACGAAATACCACTTGAGATCTGATCGGGGATCCCGATTACGCCCTTCCAGATCTCACTGTCATTGCCCACGTTAGCATTGAAGCCCCCTTGGCGGATGTGCTCAAGGACTCCAAAAAGGGCGGGTACTGTTTGGAGCATTGGCACGAACAACAGTCAGGCCACGCCCCCCCACCCCCATCCGAAGGCGGAGGAAGGCTATGCTCTGAACCCCAACCAAACTCCCCCGAAATCACTTTCTTCCGTGGCTCCACAACCCTCTGCTCAACCAGAATGGAAGCGAAATGGTGGTGACGACCACTTCCGTCCAACAGTTCCCTTAGCTCCACCCCAAACGAAATGTGGCTTGAGTTTTTCATTTTCAATGTGCAATAAAGTGTTAAAAAGCAAACGTGTTGTCATACCACGCTATGTCATAAAACCGCCATGGAAATCGTGAACAACAAAGAAAGGAGGCTGTTAAAAACCATTGTGGGCGGGGTCAAATGTTTAGTTCCACGCCACGTTGAGCCACGCCTCACACTGCTCTCTGCCGCCAGGGCCACTCACCAATTTCTACGTTCCAGTTTGCCAGGGCTTTGGCGCCATCGGGTAACATCTTAGGCCATTACAGAAAGAGTGGGTGAATTCTTGAGTGTGCAAGCGAGGACTTTTGTGGATTAGATTTATACCGCGCGCATGAAATACTGAAGGCATTGCCTGTTGTAAATCATCACATTGGGCTGTAACGAACATCATCCAAACGTCATCAGTTTGCAACCTTCCAACTCATGTCGGACTCCCCATGAGACCCCTGGCTCACCCACTCTTTCCATCTCGCCTCCAACTCGCCCCTTCATCCCTCGCTCCCTCTCACGCGCCTCCCTCCCTGCTAGGCAGCCAGGCGGTGCGCTAACCAAGCCTCTGGCAGTGTGTTCCTATCCTGCAGGAGCCCTCAGGTTCCAACCTGTCAATATCTCAGCAAAGAATCTTGGCTCTGCTGTGGCTCAGTTAACTTCCTCACCCACCGCAAAATGCGGATGGGGGGGTGGGGGGGGCGGAGAGGGGTTCCTGACCCTCTGCCAGCCCAGAGGCAAGCGGCCGTCACCCTCAGCTCGTCGCCCCCACCCCCACGGTCCCTTCGGCAAACACACTGCGTGCATAGCCATAAAGGCCAGCATCCTGGCAGCCACAGCGAGCAATATGGCAGCTGACGGCAGTTTTTCTGCTCGCTGACGTCTTAGATGTTTTGGATGGCGGTCACGTCGAAGCTCGCTGAGGGTAAAAAAAAAAAGAGGGAGGGGAGGGGAAGGGGATGGGAGTTTGAAGAGGGAAGCTTGTGTCCTCAAAATTAGGGAGAGAGAGCAACAGAGGGCGAAAAAGGAAGACATTTTGGAATGATGTAAGTTTAGTGACAGGGAAGTCAAGGTGAGGGTTTTTATGTTGGTCTGCGTACTGAACGCACATATGCCTCATCCCAACGTGTGACAGCACGTCTCTCGCGTGTGCGCGCGCACACACACACGCACACACACACACAAAGTTCCTGGCTGTGAGGCACCGCGGCTGTCTGCTTGGAGCTCAGGTTACTGCCAACCGGCGGGACAGACTTTATGGAAGCCTGCTCCCACACCCACTCGACCCATCCACAAGGCTCCGGAGGAGGTATCGGGTTGCCAGTTCAGCGCCGGACAGGCTTTGCGCTGGCGGCAGCTTGTGATCTCGGTTTTGTGTGTGTGCGCGTGTGTGCGTGTGCGTGTGTGTGTGTGTGTGTGTGTGTGTGTGTGTGTGTGTGTGTGTGTGTGTGTGTGTGTGCGCACACTCGTTTTATCTCCCACTCTATACACGGGTAGCGGTGAACAAAGCTGCCGTCTCCTCCAGGTATATGTAGGTGTGATTTACAGTGCAGACGCCTCACCACACACACACACACACACACACACACACACACACACACACACACACACACACACACACACACACACACACACGCGCGCGCGCGCACGCACGCACGCACGCACGCACGCGCTTCCCCCACCATATAGCAGGAATATGCCAGCCTGCGAGCGCTGCCTCTAATAAAGCTTGATGAAGAGCTTGAAACGCAAACAAGGCGATCCCTGCAGTTAAGATTTGTTTTCAATGTGTCCAAAACCTTCACCGCACGAATGAATGGTTCATCCTGGACAAAACAAAATGCAAAGGCCAACAAGAGATGAATTCCTCCTGATGCTTTTGTTGCTATTAGCAATTTCTGTGAAACTCTGCTGCGAGTCAAGGAAACCAGTAAGGTAGGAGCATTTAGGCCTCGTTCAAACTGAACTGCTAGCCTAAATCCGATTTTTACCCCATCCCGATTGAAACTGGATGGCTCTTTTTGTAGTCACAAAGCACATTAAATCGGATGTTTTGGAGGAAACCGGAGTACCCAGAGAAAACCCACGCAGGCCCGGGGAGAACATGCAAACTCCACACAGGAGGCCAAAGCTGGAATTGAACCGGTACCTCTGCACTGCGAGGTCAACGTGCTAACCACCCGACCACCATAAAAAATATATATCATAAAATATATCTTGTGTAAAGACCATACACTAAATTGAATTTAAATTAATTAATCAAATTAAATACAGAAAGTCTTTAACCACTGCTGTTTAACCACAAACACAAGTTTGTTGTCCTGTTCTGTCCTGGGGCAGCATTTAATTCAACTGTGGTGTCTCCACCTGAACACTGGGTGGCACTCACGTAGAGACGTACATGACATGGGCATATTTTACCCGTTGGTGTTGAAGTCAATTTTGGTGATAAGTGAGGCTTTGGGAGATGCAAGGTTTCCACCCGATGTCAGCAAATATATCATCTATTTATTTCTATACAATTTTCCATTCACATATGCATACATATTATCTATTATTCATGTACAGTTGCCACACATACACTATTGACTGATGTTTATTCTGCTCAGTCTTACTGCCTGGTGATCTGAACACATACACGGATAATTTGGTATTATTGTTGATGTTCTCGACTTTCCTGCTAAAACATTGGAATTGCCCAAATCTTCATTCTATTCTAATATTCAAAAAGTCATTCATGTATTATTGTTTACGTCCTTCTTGACGGTTGTGTAGTTGTTATTTTGCATTTTGGTCCCAAGTGCCATCGGATTGTTGTATATGTTCAGTCAATGTAAACACTGACATTGTTAAGGACATAACAATACATATGAACAGAAATTTTAAAAAATCAGATATACGCACTAAATTGTAATTGGGCACTGGGACGTGCAGTGTTACTCCAGTCTGGGCAGTGAAGCAAAGGAGTGGCAGACATGACGGAGGCCTGCGTCTATACTTGTGGCTCTAACTGTCTCTCTTTGGAGTTGTTGGCCCGGCAGAGTCGGGGAAACTGGGACGACGCACAATCCCCAGTGCCTTACATCCTGTGACGGCATGAGGGAGCAGCAGTCCAGACGTGCCACCCAGAGGAAGCTCATTCAAGCCACAGTGATGTCATTCTTTCAGTCACGACCCAAAGCTTGACAGCGTGACAGAGTGGAACATGCATTTTCTGGTAAAGGGAGATTTTTACCCTCAGCCCATGCCAGGGAAGCTGGCATTTCCGCCTCTTTTTTTTTTTTTTTTTTTAGAGGAGAGTTTTAAAAATCCCAAATTCGAGGTTATACACTGCCCCCTATTGATTGGAAAAAGTGCTTGAAATTGCTCAGCTTGCAGCTGGAGCTTTCATAATTGAGTAGGTTCGAAAGGTTCGGGGCTTCCACGTCATCATCCCAACTGAGATGGTCTTGCAATTATAAAACGGAGGCTAAACAATAGCCGAGCCAATTTTCTCAATCCCACATGTATCGGAAATAACATGAAGATCCGATGAATTAGATTTTGCCGCCTGCATGCTACAGAGACAACCGAGCTATGACATGAAAATTGACCTATTTGCAGGGGAAGGGGCACTCAAAAGGTCAATATTGAAAAGTCCTGCTTTATGCAAAGACCTTGCGATGGTTCCGCGACTGGCTGGCTCGCTAGCGTGGCATGGAACGGCACTCATGAATAATGCATGGGGACATCTGCCACCCCTGAATTATAGATCTGTGCCGTCCAAGCATATGGGGGAAAAGCCCAGTGAGCGCTAATGGCCAACTCCCCGTGACAAAATATGGGTTAGAGACACGTGAACGATAGTCGGGTCGTGCAACCTTTCAGTCATGTGACTGCGAGATGGACTGTAAAAGTGATTATTTACATGTGAGCCGACACGTGTAATATGTATGTGTGTCGGGCACTGCTGCAAGTCTCCAGTAAATGAGCTCATGCGATTTCAGTGTGTCAGCGTTGTATAGTGGCTCCTCGCTCGCTTACCGTCCCGCAGAAAAGCCACGGTAGCGTTTCCACGCCGCGCTATATTCAATATTCCACGTTAATTCTTTCACACAATGAACCATCGGGCTTCTTTTTTCTTAACCAAACTGAACTGAGTAAATTGATGGAGCTGAAAAGGAACCTCACAAGCCCCCCCCCCCCCACCCGCCTAACAAGCAATGGCTGAAGTCTTTGAGTCTTTCATACAGGCTTCCTCCACTGAAGTGCAGCTGCTTGAATATTCTATACTTTAGAGGAGTGCGGCGAAATTAAAGCGTGTGTGTGTGTGTGTGTGTGGGGGTTGTTGGCATGCATTTTTTTTCGGCCCAGCTGAGCAGGAGGCCCGGTCTAGAAGAGACCACTTCGATCACTGCCTTTCACTGCAGGATTATCCTCTTATCGGCGCCGTAAAAGCCCGGCTAAGAAGCAGTGGTAATTAGCCCATCTTTAATTAACGAGCGCCTCGTTCCAAAGCCACCCACGGCCCGTGTCGGCTTCCGTTTGGAAGGCGGTCAGCCCAATATCAAGACGAGCAGACTTAATCTTGTTTTTTGTAGGAGTAAGAAAGAGTCAACGCGTAGAAAGAGGGCAAAGTTCATCTTCGGGCGATGAGCAGTCACACCAGAAAGAGGATCCCGCGTGAATAAGCAAGTCTTCTCTCGCCCTGTATGTTTCAAAAAGGGTTTTCCAACCAAGCCCGTAAGCTCCACGTTTGCTGTGCAGGCGCATGCAAAGTGTGTTTGGCTTCCAGTGTGTGAATGGATTAGTTCAGTCAAATGATGCAACGACTGACCATCGCTCAATGGGAACCAGGTGAAAGTGAGGGCCAAAAGACATCATGAAGTCTGTGACAAAATATTGGCTTACGGCATCTGATGCTGACTTTTAAAGGATATTTGATGCAATTTTAAACTGTTTAAAAAAAAAAAACGTTTTTTTCAATTTCACACTTTCTGGTTAGGGAGGCACTCCGGAGATTCAACAATTAAATTAAATCCATTTTCCATAATGTGCCCCCTTAAAGACACTTGGACATATTCAAAGTGGAAAAGACTTGTGGATGTGCCACAGTACTTTCCCCCAAATTACCAAGTGTTTCTATGCCAGCTCTGTGAACGACTGAGTGTTTTTCTATTAAGTGAGGTTTATTTTGGTCGGCACCTGCTTCCTTTTCCCATTTCCGATCGCTTGTAACTTACTGTAAAGAACTTTGTTTTGGATCATCCATGTCATACATTTTGAGTCCATCTGTTTGTGCTCTACTCAAGACAAGAAGCAGCTCTAACTGAAGCTGCACACTGCTAGTTTCTCGCGCTAGCGTCTAGCTAGCGACATGCCGAATGCCAACCTGCCAAGCTCACATGTAATCAAAAGGGAGGGTGGTTTATGTCTGTTATGTTTTTATGTTTTGCATTACAGTAGGGCCTGAGATTGTGTTCTGCCAAAGAGGTTCCGCTGAAAGGATGCTCGGCGCCACCTATGGCAGGAGGGCGTACTTATTTCAGCCAGTAAGTGCATTCCTGCTTCCATCACATACTTGGATATGAAAGGACTAACAATGCCCCTTCTCGTCATTGGGGGAAGTCAAGCCACCAGCGGCAATCTTAGGTTGCCAAACTCCTGGAGCAGCGGCAAACCTGAATACATTCATTTCTCTGCAGCGTTTTCACCACGGTGTATGGCAGTGAGGTTGCACAGGAGTCTGGGGGAAGCGCTACATATACATTTCCTCCTTTAGTATGCGGTTAAGAATTTTCTCTTCTAAGGTATATCTGTGAGTGCTTCTCAAAGATTCGTCTGCATCATGTTGTCAGAAGCATTGACAATTCAATGAAAGCAAAGCCCACGGGGACTAAATTCACAACAAAATGTTAGCCTAACCTTTGTTGGCCACATCTCACGATACTGAGATCATATACTGTGAGTGGTCGATCCAAACGGTGGGGTTCATTCATCCAGGGACCCCAGCCTAAAACACTCACTTAATGTTTTCAGCTAAAAAGAAAAACAACATAAGTTGTCAGGAACAGTGGCAATGTAAGATGGCTGCCCACTGGCTTCAGCTATGGGGGGGGTGCTATTGATAGTCCATTGATAAATACTTTCATAACTCCCATGCACATATGCTGGAACAACACAAGCAACCAAATTTGATTTATACCGACAGCTCACCTAACCTTTAAATGTAAAGAGACTGATGGTAGAAACTCAACACAACATGGCGCATTTAATTCCTGCATGAGTGGTGCACTAATTGCCGCATGCTAAAAGAAACCAAGCCACAAGGTCATGAGAAGGAGAAAACAGGGACAACGTGACGGCTCGAGACAAAAAGTGCTAAAGGGAGGGCTGGACGCAGAGCTGGCCAGGACCTGGCACAGACGAGAAGGGGGGTTGCGGAGGGGCGGCGTGGGGACGGCCCCAGCATGCATACATTAGCAGTGCTTAGGCGCACTAATTGCTTCTCACTTAGACAAATCTCCTGCAAATCACGACTGCGCCGCCAGCACTGCCCAGGCCCCCCGGGAAGTCGAGACGGCAGGCAGGCGGGCGGGCGGGCGGGCGGGCGGATGGAGCGGCAGGCAGAGTGGGAGGAAGAGGAGGAGGAAAAGGGGGGATGGCGGTGGCGGCGAGTGGAGCGTGTGTTGCAGAGGCGCCTCGGAGCAGGATGGGGGAGGGAGGATGCTCCCTTGAGAATGAGGAAGAGAGAGAGAGAGAGAGAGTGAGAGAGATCCAACTCCCAACTATTGTCCTGTCTTTCTCTCTCTCGCTATAGTCAAATCTATGTGCACCATCCCCAAATTTCTTCCACCCATTGTGCAGAAGCCACGCCACCAACAAAGCTCCCCTTCCCCTGACCCCCCCCCCGTAACACACACACACACACACACACACACACACACACACACAACATCCCCCTCCTCTCAGATCTCACCCCTCCCCTCTCTCTCTCTCTCTCTCTCTCTCGCTCGACCAACAGAAAAGTAGAGGAAAGATGAAACTCTACAGGGTGCGGGTGGGGGGAGGGGGATGTTGATGGGGGACGCGGGAGAAAATCAATAAGACAGATGGATAGCCGGATAACAGGGTCCGGCATGCTTCAGCGGTGAGGCAATCCAGAGGGTGCCCACACAACTTCCCCATAGACAGAGGCGTAGACAAAAACAGGACGCGGGGAAGAGTGAGGTGATCAGCCTCAGGAAGACGCCGCGCGTCATCCGCAACATGCGAGGACAAACACACGCACGCACGTGCATACACACAAAAACACAAGGACAAGGGCATACGCATGCAATGGTGAAACTTGATCACAAATATCAAAAAGTAATGCACCACTATGAATCTAAATTCATTCAGATTCCATTCCTGTTTTGATCCGTAAGATGTCAGAAAATCAGCAAAAAATCTAGCTTAATGCTAACATAATGAGAAACGTAGATCTGGGGTGCCCAACTTTTTTGACCGAAGATTTACTTTTCAAGCAGCCAACCACCCCCGATCAACCCGTTACAGCATGTGCACGTATACACACACACACACACACACACGCACACACACACGCACGCACGCACGCCTGCACGCATACACATGCGCACATATGCACGCCACAATGAGCAACAGACATAACGGACCCTAACATGAACGAAACTGAAAATAAAGTGGCTACAAAACAAGACTGACATGGTCCGAATGCTATTTCGTAGTTCAGCAGATCAATTATATTACATTCCAAACTAGGCTGGGTGAAGATCCAATGTGGGGGAAACGTCCCATTTTGGGACATTTGTGTCTTAGCAAGATTTACCATTCAGTCCACAAGGGTGTTGTTGCGTGGCAGTGGTGGGAGAGTGGGTGTTTGTGTTTGGTGATGTCTCCGCAGATATAAATGGTTTTATTGTCTTTACGGGTACTCATATTTTCCTCACATTTTGGACTCTGTGTTAAGACGCATGCCAGTCATCAAGATAAAGAAATCACACCCCTTTTCCACCCCAAAAAACTTGGTCATTGCTGTGCTTAGTTGGGGCTTAACAAATTCTTATGAAGAATGTTTTTGGTTTTCCACCGGCAAAGAGCCAAATAGGCGCTACGTCATAACGTCATCGTAAAGCATCCAAATGTCACTGTTTACGTCGTTGTTGACCCAAGAGTTAACCCTAACCCTCCACTATTAAAAATAACGCCGTTAGCATCTGCTAGGGAACTTAGCATAGCATCACTAATACTTGTATGTAGTATTTAACAGGCAAGGATATGCAAGCAGCACACGCTTATACCTTTCTTTACCTTATGAAAAGAAGACATTTATGAGCTGTTCTTAAAATTATGCTGAGCTAGTTTTGTTTCCAGCTTAAAATAGTTTCTTATTCAGGACCAATCTGAAGCGGAAATCACTCTCATTGCGTTAAAAAGGCTGATTTGTAAAGTGGGGTGGTGGGTGGTATCTATCATCCAAGTGAATTGTTCATCAATCCAAATAATGTAAGGGTGAGAGATTTGCAGATTCAATGTCGTTTAAAAAAATAATTTAAAATGAAGTTCAGCACCGACTGTGATAATGAATACAAAGTCAAGTGACAGCAGTAAGATCTACAGTAATACAGTATCAATAGCGCCATCTGCTGTGTTTCCTCGCTTCATCTCTTCATGCCATGCAACAAGCATGTACACAACGTTTGACAGTGGCGCCATCAAGCGACAATAAACCTACAGCTCACCTCACTGCTGCCATGACCGTTAATTTCCCATCTGTTTGAAGTTCCACCCCTAAAAGCGGTGGTAAAGTCATCATTAGAATATTAGTTTGAGAAATGTAGATCCCCATACATCACATGAAGAAAACTGTGACTACAATAAAGATATAATGTGTGCATAAAATGCTAATTTGTGGCCACTAGATGGTTATAATGTGCGCATGAAATACAGTAATCCCTCGTTTATTATTGATTGTTTGAAAAAATCTGCAATGCACCGAAGCCGCGATAAACGAACTGCGAAATAGCGAGGGATCACTGTACTCCTTTGTGGGTTTAGTTAGCATCATTCCCATGCACAACAGCAAAACATCGAGACCCAAAAGATCCCACGCTACATGTTTTTTTCCTAATCTGATAGTCTTTAAAACTATAGAGTCTTTGAGTGAGAGCAAGACTAAGTGAGTGTGAATAATGTGTGGCTAATGCTATTTGCTCAACATAACATAGCTGTAAACACTGTACGAATAATGTTTACCAGATACACCAACTTCCTGTTCATCATTCTCCAGCCTGCGAGCCTCCAATGCAGTTTATATGAAAATCAAACCATCTCTCTGCCCGTCTTTAAAACTTGTCTTATTCTTTTGGCTTTTGACTCAGCATGAGACAAGTTTTACTGTTTGTGTACTTTTACTGTGCTCGTTATATATACACCCCAACGTAAAACATTAAAACCTCTTTGTCTGGTTTAGTTTTAAGTTTGAATTGAGCTGCTGTTACGCTTTCCAACCTTCATGGGATGACTCAAATATCTGATTGGCCACAGCTGCCACAAAAGAAGTTCCCTGACCGGGAATCGAACCCGGGCCGCGGCGGTGAGAGCGCCGAATCCTAACCACTAGACCACCAGGGACTGACAGGAGTCCGAGAACATTAGTCAATTTAAAAACTAAATACAAACATATTTAATCGCTTCCGCATTCCAAAAACATGCGTGGTAGATTAATGGAATGTAATGGAATGTGTGATTGTCTATGTTTGCCCCGCGCTTGGCTGGCAACCACTTCAGAGTGTACCTCACCTATGATCCGAAGACAGCTGGGATACACTCCAGCACGCCCACGACCCTTGTGAGGATAAGCAAATCAGAAAAATTCAATTCAATTTCTCAGCTCAACGCAACTGTATTTATAGAGCACTTTAAAACAACCAACGCACGGAGCAAAAATAAGTCGTACAACAACAAATGTTAAAACAGAAATGAGCAGGATAAATTAATAATAAGGCAAGTAAAAATCTGTTTTCTTAGCAATCTACCTCCAAGCTGGAGTACAGTGTGTGTCGCTACCCTCACATTTGTACGTCTTTCGAGTGGGAGATAAAACAAGCGCGCATACACACACACACACACACACACACACACACACACACACACACACACACACACACACACACTCACACACTCACACACTCACACACTCACACACTCACACACTCACACACTCACACACACACAGTATTCAAGTTTGAAGGCAGCCATAAAAGAAGTTCCCTGACCGGGAATCGAACCCGGGCCGCGGCGGTGAGAGCGCCGAATCCTAACCACTAGACCACCAGGGACTGACAGAAGAGCGAGAACATTAGACCATTTAAAAACTAAATACAAACATATTCACGTATTTACTCATTTCTGGATAGAATAAAATTAGCCATAGTGACGGTGTAATATAATAATATGCGAGAGGTTCAATATAAAATTACACACGGCATGACTGTGCTTCTGTATGTGTGGACGTTCCACGTCATCCACTAGAGGGCAGTGTCTCCTAAATTCTACTTTGTCAACCCTGGATGAAACGACCACACACCCAGTCTTGCAGTTACAGTAGCGGGGGGCAAACTTTTGTCAAGGGCCACATTTGAGTTTTAAAACGCATAGATGGGCTGCTCCATTTGAAGACGAGCACATAACCATCCAATGTAGCAAGACCCTACCTCATACAATGATGACAGACAATAAAATGAATGAGATGCCGGCTCAGACGTCGCCCGGCCAAACAAGGTCTGCGTCAGATGCCGGGGAACCAGAGCACTTTGATGAAAAATGGGCTATTGGAACGATATGCGATAATAAGAGAATAACATCGCTTTGTTGAAATGCTACTACTCAAACAACAAAATATTCCTCAAGAAAATGTTTTCTAGCGTCTCTGAATTCAATGTAGTATAATCACTTGATTCTATAAACACGCTGTGGGCTGGGTTAAATAACAGAGTAGATCAGGACAATATGTTACCCATTCACAAGACCATATGTTACCCATTCACAACAATTAGGATGCAAAAATATATTAATTGAAAAATCGTGCACCTACAGTAGGTAAGAATGTACAACATACAGACAAAAAACATTCAACTGCAGGAGTGCAATTTGTAAGCCAGTTAAATGGACGACTGCAGCTTCTGTGGCAGCACAGTTTACGTAGTGTGTGCGCGTCCATGCGTCCGTTCTTTGTTGTAAGCAAAGCATATGCCGCAAACCCTCGCTGTTTCCTCAACAGCTGCTAAATCCATTAAATCTGCAGCCAGCGACTGGACTGGAGGGCTTTGCGGGGAGAGGGGAAGGGAGGCAGAAGGGTTGGGGGTGGAGGGACTGTTGGGAGAAACCATCTACCATAACACCTCCAGGCTGCTGGAGAGCAATGTGCTACAGGAACATATTGGAGCTAGTTGACATATGTCAAACTAGTCAATGTGTTGTATTGTGATTTCCATGCATCACACACTGAATGCTCAATGCGCGAGTTGCGCAATGCCTCGGGATCATAAAGTGTATCTTATATATGCATGCATTCCCGCAGACCAAAGCACTTCCATCACCATGGATACAGAAAGTAAACATACCTTTTGTCGTCTTTTCGCGGTATGAGTCGATCAGCTTTCAGTCGATGCAGGAGCAACTCCCGAAGTGCAGCAATTTGTTTTGGGTCTGGGTTCTGACAGTGAAGCCTTTTTTTTTTGTCTGTCAAAGGTGAACGTCACTCCAGCAGCCGTCTGGAAATTTGCAACCAAGTCCCTCCACTTTGTTGATGATACCATGATGTGTTCAGGGCAGCGTCGTTTGGGTGGCTTCGCAGTTCTGAGGTTGTGGGTTTGAATCTTGGCTCCATTGTTCCTGTGCGCGGTTTGCGTTTTCTCCCTGCGCTTGGGTGGCTTTTCTTCAGGCACGCCCGCATGCTGCCGCATTCCAAAACATGCATGGTAAGGTTCATTGAAGGTTCTAGTTTAGTGATTCTCCAACAGTGGTGCGCAAAAATCGTTCAATTAAATGTTCAAACTGTGCTAAATTTTTACGGGTCTGAAGAATTTTGCTCTAATCCAGTACAGGAGATTTATTATGGATAGCTCAGCTGTATTTCTGTCATGATTGGCAGTTGTCTTAATGATATTTAGGTTGTTTTCTTGTTACGGCTTGGTTCCTTGTGGTCTGTGTTGCTCGTTAGGTTTTTGTGTCCACCTGTTCTCGTCAACTTGGTCCCTGGTGTCGACCAATCAGCTCCCTCGGCCACTCATGTCCAGCCATGTTCCTCGTTGTCTGTCACAGCGGTTGGCTTGCATTTAGTTCCCTGGTTCTGTTCAGTCTTTGGTGAGATTGTGATGGCTGTCACAGTGTCTTGTCAGTTGCAGAGGGTTTTGCTTCCTGGTGCTTCTTTAAGTTGATTTATTTTATAATATATACTTTTATTTCTACAGTAAACATTTTTGTTACTTATATGTGACTTCAATCAGCCTGCAATGCATGTTTTTTTTGAATGTGGGAGGAAACCGGAATACCCGGAGAAAACCCAAGAAGAACATGCAAACTCCACACAGGGAGGCCGGAGCTGGAATTGAACCCGGCACTTCTGCACTGTGAGGTTGACGCGCTAACCATTGGACCACCGGGCCGCCCCCCTTGTTCTTCCTACTGATAGGAAGTGAGTGATATGCGATTGTGAGAATTGAACTCACGACCCCTGTTTTACAAGACCAGCGCTCTAACCACTGACCTATGAGGCCTTAGGATAATATAAAATATATTTATCCCGTTTTAATGATACTAGCATGCATTCCGACCTGCACATTAGAATCCATCCATCCATCCATCCATTTTCTACCGCTTATCCGGGGTCGGGTCGCGGGGGCAGCAGCTCTAGGAGGGAAGCCCAGACTTCCCTCTCCCCAGCCACTTCTTCGAGCTCTTCCTGGAGGATCGGCGTTCCCAGGCCAGCTGGGTAACATAGTCCCTCCAGCGTGTCCTGGGTCGTCCCGGGGTCTCCTGCCAGTGGGACATGCCCGGTACACCTCACCAGGGGCGTCCGGGAGGCATCCTAATTAGATGCCCGAGCCACCTCATCTGGCTCCTCTCGATGTGAAGGAAGCGGCTCTACTCTGAGCCCCTCCCGGATGACCGAGCTTCTCACCTTATCTCTAAGGGAGAGCCGGACACCCTGCGGAGAAAACTCATTTCGATCGCTTGTATCCGGGATCTCGTTCTTTCGGTCCACGACCCATAGCTCGTGACCATAGATGAGGTTGGGGCGTAGATCGACCGGTAAATTGAGAGCTTTGCCCTTTGGCTTAGCTCCTTCTTCACCACGACAGACCGATACAGCGTCCATCACAGCAGGCGCTGCACCGATCCGCCTGTCGATCTCTCGTTCCCTTCTGCCCTCACTCGTGAACAAGACCCCAAGATACTTAAACTCCTCCACTTGGGGCAAGATCTCCTCCCGACCCGGAGAGGGCACGCCACCCTTTTCCGACTGAGGACCATGGTTTCAGATTTGGAGGTGCTGATCCTCATCCCAACCGCTTCACACTCGGCTGCGAAACGCTCCAGTGAGAGTTGGAGAGCCCTGCTTGAAGGAGCCAACAGTACTACATCATCTGCAAAAGCAGAGATGTAACACTGAGGCCACCAAACGGACCCCTCAGCGCCGGCTGCGCCTAGAAATTCTGTCCATAAAGGTGATGAACAGAATCGGCGACAAAGGGCAGCCTTGGCGGAGTCCAACCCTCACTGGAAGCGATTCCGACTTATTGCCGGCAATGCGAACCAAGCTCTGACATCGGCAGTATAAGGACCGGACAGCCCGTATCAGGGGGCTCGGTACCCCATACTCCCGAAGCACCCCCCACAGAACTCCCCGAGGGACACGGTCAAACGCCTTCTCCAAGTCCACAAAACACATGTAGACTGGTTGGGCGAATTCCCACGTACCCTCGAGGACCCTGCTAAGGGTGTAGAGCTGGTCCAATGTTCCACGGCCGGGACGAAAACCACACTGCTCCTCCTCAATCTGAGGCTCGACTTAGAATCCATCCATCCATTTTCAACACCGCTTATCCTGAAGAGGGATTTGCAGGGAGTTGCTGGAGCCTGTCCCAGCTGACTTCGGGCGGAAGGTAGACTGCACCCCAAACTGGTCGGCAGTCAGTCGCAGAGCACATAAAGACAAATGGCCATTCACACCCACACACACATTGTCACTGGGCGGGAACCGATTCCACGCTGCCCGCACACAAGTCAGGCGAGTGTACCGCAACACCATCAGCGACCCACGTTATAATTATATAAAATTTGCACCAGTTAGTGACGCTGCAGTGAAATTAAAGTGAGTCTTAAAACGGTCTAAATAGACTCAAATATCTTCTTTTGGTGCCCACAGGAACTTTTCTCCGTGGGCCCGCTGGTCATGCAGCATTCCACAGACACACTGTCCTCCACAGACTCCCATGGGAGATAAATTACACTGTGGAAGTGAAGAGGGGGGAAAAAAACAATGGCCAATCCATCTGAGTCACAACAAGTGGACAGCCTCTCGCTGCAGCGGCTAAATGTTTCGCCAGCGCAATTTATCTCGCGCGCGGCCATTTGCACAAACAACATCAGGAGGGAGGCTCATTGTGTCTTCTGCAGCCCCCCCCCCCTCTCCATTTACCATGCCCCTGACAACCCCCCCCCTCCAGGTATGTCACCGTACTGGAGTTGATATTATTTTCAAAGCGGCGGGCGACTGAAAGACCGCAGATGGAGCGAGCTGAGGAAATTGCAGAGGGCAAGAAGATATTTACAGGCTCTGATTTATTTGTGACAAGCGGCCTTGGCGAAGCCCCCACCGCAGGTATGAAGCTCAATGCATGATGAGAGACTCCATCTTGATTACTGTGGTCGAAGTAACAATTGATATCTTTTAATATCTTGTGGCGAACTAACTTCATACGGGTATGGGGAAGGATTTCCGTGGACAAACATTCAGGAGGATGCTCCGCCCAGGCCTCATTGAATGTGAACTTGCGGCCAGCAGCCTGTTTTATGACAACGCATTAAAGAGGAGCCTGCAAGTCTCGTCCGCTGCCAACTCGCTACGCTTTATTGAACTAAAACTGGTGTCTGCTTCGTTTGCAGTCTCTTCCCTCCGAGCTCAACCAGCAAAGAGGAAGAGGAGGAAGACGAGGAGGAAGACGAGTGTGTGGGAGTGCGGGAGGTATGCTGGAGGAGGAATGCAAGAAACCTGGCGTGGTAGCGGCCACGCTCGGTTAACATGCGGGTGAGGATACCGGCTATGATGGGAATGTGGGAGCAGGATATCATTTAACGTGGGTTTTCTCCGGGTACTCCGGTTTCCTCCCACATTCCAAAAACATGCATGGCAGGCTGATTGAACACTCTAAATTGTCCCTAGTTGTGAGTGTGAGCGTGGATGGTTGTTTGTCTGTGTGTGCCCTGCGGTTGGTTGGCGACCGGTTCAGGGTGCCCCCACGCCTACTGCCCGAAGATGGCTGGGATAGGCTCCAGCACGCCCCGCCACCCTTGTGAGGATAAAGCGGCTCGGAAAATGGATGGATGCATGGATGGAAGAACAAGAGAAAGAGCTCGAAGAAGGAGTGGAAGAACAGAAAGAGCAAGAACTCAAAGCAAAACCTGGACACAGAGCTGCAGGGAGGTCTGTGGGGAGAGCTGAAGGAAGACCAGGCGGAAGAGCAATGGATGAGGAGGAGTACGAAGAACTGAACGAAAACCTGGAGAAGAAACAGCAAGCATTGCCGGAAAAAAGATGCTGACAGAAAAATTGGAGTTCAAATCCAACCTGATAGACGTTATATCCGCATCTATCATGTTGTATTTGAACTCCGGAAGATGTTTTGTATGATGAAGGTAAGAAAGAGCAGAAGGAGAAGCTATCGGATAAGCAGCTGAAGGAGGAGCTATGGGAAGACATGTAAGATGAGGTCGACCCAACAAAGACACATCTGGCTCAATTCTGGCCTAAAAGTTGTATTTACTTTTAAGACATGACATTTGGTTCCATGGCCACAGTGAAACATGCCCGCCACTCCCTTCCTTACCAAAACATTACACTGACTCTGCAGGGTATGTGATCCACAGCAGAATGCAACTTAGCCATTTAAGCGTTTTACCATCCTGCAGCCTCCCTGGTGTAGTTATCACTTTTACTGGAAAACCTCACGTTAACCTTCGCTTGAAATATAAACGCTCGTTTCCTGCCGGACTGCTGAAACACGCATACTAAGCTTCATTCCAGGAAAAAAAAAAAAAAAAAGGACGTTAGCATATTTTGGTGTACCCGCCATTTGCATGGATGATGTGTTTAATTACCATGACTTGCGAGCGTCACATTTCTGCAGCTGCGGTTTTACATAACCGCCACGCTCCCACATTTGCAAAAGCGGTTGCTCCAATCTCGGGGGGGGGGTGAGGGCCTAAATAGGATGACCTCTAAATGAGCGGTGAGCTCGCTGTTTGTGTTGTTATGTAGCGGAGACAAACAGCAGAGGCACGGTTCCTCCTCTGTGTCAACATCACTGTTAGACAAACATGGCGGCGACTACCTGCTAAAGAACACGGCGGCATTTCCGAGCGGCACACACTGCAGGAAAGACGGGGGGATGATATTGCTGCTCGGATACAACCAGCAGATTTTCTTGTTTTAGTGTGTGTGTGTGTGTGTGTATGTATGTAGAAATGACGCATCCCCGCGCGCCCGCCTGAGGGGTACACACAGCATCATGAGAGGGATTTGACTTGACACGAGTCACAGTCGCTCCATCCCCGACGTGGAAGAGGCGCAGGGGTGGGAGGGATGAATTATTCAACCAGCCAGTGCTTGGCCCTGACGGCGTGTTGTCATGTGGAGCTGAAGAGGCAACACCGAGCAGCACCTCCTCACCACGAGGAGAGGGCAGCCAACCTCCATTTGCTTGAGGAAAGAGGGGTATCATATCATTTCAGAGCGGGGGTAAAGGCATAGATGGCAAAATTAGAGATTGCGGGTCCATCCATCACTCCCCGTTGTGATAGAGAGGAGATGTTGTTTTCGACTGAGTCTGGCTTTGACGTTATTATGCCATAGCAGTGTATGATATCCAGCTCGCAGATTTGCTACCTGCCGCTGAGAGCTCATCTTCTAAAGCTCAGAGCCGCTGAAGGAAAAAGAAAACAGACATGCTTGTGCTTGATCCGCACTCCAATATAAAAAATAAAATAAAAAATGGATTCAAATGTTTAAATTGAGTATAACCAAAAGAGACTTGGCATAATAATTGTGAAGAAACTTAAAAAATGCTTTACCCTCAAAACGGGTTAGTCTTAATTGTACTGTGGTGACTCAATTATTTGACCTAGAATGTTCATTCGTTTAGTGACCAAGCTAAAACATGTGTGTTCCAGCCCCACCAACAAAAGCTGTATTATGAAGAAAAAAAGCCAAATAAAAATAAAGATAAAAATATGATTAAAGATGACAGACAGCAACAAAATGGTTAGATAAAGTGCACCTATCTCAAAGTCAAACACACATACACAGTTGCCTTTAGGGGGCGTGGCCTAATGATCAACTTTCGGAGCCTGGAACCAGTCTTATTGGCCGTTTACCACCTGCTGAGTTCAGTGTGGTCATGTCAATACTCCTTGCAAGTGTTTTCATTTTGTGTCTGTTTGACCCGTTCAATAACAGGCTGAAAGTTGATCTTGCTCTGCTTTTTCAATTCACTTTAGGGGTAGCCGATGTGAAGAATGCTCATAAACCAAATTTTGACTTGTAGAAAAAGTGAAAAAAAAAAAAAAGGTACGATGGCTCCTAACTTGGATAGCTAAGGTGGGGCACTCACAGGTCAAGTTACCACTGGACTGGAATTTTGCAGCCTGCTCTAACGTGAGCGCATAACAGAAATGAGTGCTAATAGCCAACTGAGGTAATTCTTCAGTTACACAACTGTGTAGGATAAAAGCACCACCATTATTGTTGCAGCAGCCACCTATCACAGTTGACCACGTGTCAAAAATATGAGCTTTAATGGTTCAAAACCAGTCAGGGGTCAACCCTGCCTGTGGTCTCAAGTTAGTCACAGGATCCAACTCATCCATAGTAGACAATATGAAAAGTCCTAAATAAAACTGTGACCAATGTTCTGATCATCAAAAAAAATGTCACTGTGGTGTACAAGTTTTTATAATAAAAAAAAAAGAAATAAAAACGAAGACAAATTCAAATCCGAGTCAGATTGTGGTGTAACTTAGTCGTTTATTTTAATTCCACAAATTTTTCAAAAAAATTACAAAATACTCAAATGGAGAGAACACAGGACTCACATTTTTTTCTTATTCTTTCTACTTTTTGTTTACATTGTGTCATCCCATTTGCGACTACTCATATGTACAATAAGCTTCAAGATACCAGTATATATAGAAATCTTGGCAGTCAGAACGGACATTCTGCTGCTGCCGCTTTGAAACGAGAAGCTAAACCATTGACAACACTGAACACCAAAGGTTTGGAGACACAAAAAAGGGGGGGCGGGAAAGGCAAAGGAGGACGCTCGGGGGACGGACGGGAGGATGAAGAGTGCGTCAGAAAATGGAAGGTCAGAAGACTTTCCACTTATAAAACAACATAAAAATAGTGCTCCGAGGAAGTATGACATGGTCATTTAAAAATGCGAGTACAGTTTCTTCATTTGGCAAAACGAAAATGATAAAAACAAGGAATAAGCCAGTTTTGTTAAAATGCATGACAAGTCAAACAGTGTCCGTTGGAAAACGTGAAACGCACGCTGGTGCGACACACACACACACACACACATTCGCACAAACATGCGCACAAGCACGCTTCCCGGTGGTCGCACGTCGGCAGGCCACAGTGAATATGAAGGGAGAGGATGCCACCACTAAAAAGGTCCCGTAGGGCTCCTGTGATGATGTATCATATTCACCTAGCATTAAAAAAAAAAAAAAAAAGACTTCTGGCACTGTCCAAATTGTTGGGGTGGGGAAAAAAAGGTCATTTTATATGACTTGTTTTGTCGTTAAATAATGATGATAATGGCAGAGGATAAAAAGAAATTTCAGTGCAATCAATTTTTCGTCGTCGTCATGGATGAAGGAAGCTTCAAGTGTTTCAAGTCACAAAGTCAACAGGCCTCGTCGACACATTCTGAAAAAAGCTGGTGTGTGATGAGTGGGTGCGACGGGGTTCGGGTTGGGGCGGGGTTATCACATGGGCTACGTGGGACTAAATCTAACACGGCAATGTCAGACCAAGGTCACAAATCAAATGGCTCAAATCATAAGAATAATGCCATGTTGCTCCCCTCTGAAACAAGGGATAATGCATCAACACAACTGCAGCGGAGGTTGAAACGACTTGTTTGTCCACACCTAGTAATAATAATAATTATAATAATTATATGTTTATATATACTATTTACAAATTCCCAAAAAAGAGGGGAAAAACTCCATGCGGTAGCTCTTCCTAAAATGATTTTTGTTTAAAAAAAAAAAAAAGCTCCAACGATGTATTAAAATAAATGTTGAATTTAAGATAGCACTTGTTATTTTCCATAAGCGGCCATGTTTTTTGGGGGTGGGGTTGGGGGTAAGCACAGTGTGTCTTCTTCTAGCACCTACAAAAAGAAATGTCAGGGAAGCTTGTCATGCAGGAGTCTTCAGGATGTTGTGTCACTTTTACTGGCTATATACCAAAGAAAATGTCTTGGGGGTGGGGGTGTTGGAAAAACAAAGAAAAATTGGATCCACTTGGCCTTTTTGTGTTCTTCACAACTTCCTGTCGCCTCCCTCGGCCCGTTACAGCTGTTTGTCGCTCTCTTTCTTCAGTCGGCTGAAAGAGAGGGGGAGGGGAACAAGACATGCGTTAAACCTCCTTGTGTTGTTTGGACGTTCTTGTGAGGTAACCTTTATGAGTTGGAAATTAGTTATTTAACTAATTCAGTACCAGCCAATTCTGGACCGAGTCTGAAAAGACGTTTAAAAACGTCTTTGGGAGTGAATGAGTTGATATCTCGGATCAGCTTAAAGATGATTTTCTATAAAATCACATTCCAAGTCTGGATCAGTCACGAGTCAAGATTAAGAAAGTGAATGTCCAGGAACGAATCTACGATTGTATCAACGTTGCGACAACGACCCGCGGCGGCGCTGGGTCTGACCTGTAGTAGTCCTCCTGGCCGGGCAGCGGGCCTCCGTGCATGTGATGGTGGCCGTGCAGCCACTGCTGCTCCATGGCCAGCCTCTGGAGTTCGGCCGACTGGGCGTGCATGGCCTGCAGCTGGTGGGCCGCCGACATGGGCGGCGGCAGACCTCCGGGTAGGTCCCGAGGGTACGGCGCTCCTGTGCGAAGCAAATAATTCAGCCTCCCCCGATAAGATACATTTTGTACAATGCCACTGTTAATTAGGGTTGCAAAACTGCAGGGGTTTTGGGAAACTTTCCACGGGAATTACATTTTGAATGCGATCAATTTGTGGATAGAAGGTGGAGCATTTGTTTTTATGAATTTCACTCATTCAGTACCAGCCAATTCTAGCCCAAGTCTGAAAAGACGTTTAAAAACGTCTTTGGGAGTGAAATGAGTTAAAAACAGGACATAGTTCTACTTCATTTAATGCTTCTTAAATTGTATTATTTTGGATGGATGTTTTGACGTCTGTGCTTCTTATTTCCCAAATTCCCCAAGCTCACCTCGCCATGGACATTTAACCAGAAACGTTCCCGCTTTGCAACCCCAGTGAGAGATGAGACTGGCTGGGTGCCTACCGAAGACCGGGTGGCGCAGCATCTCGTGTTCGTGCGGCGGCTGGCCGAGGAGCGGGTTGGGGATGGCGGCAGGCGGGTAAGGGAAGCGAGCCAGGTGCGGTCCGGCTGCCAGGGGGTCTACGGCCAGGGGGTGGGCCCCGGAACCTGGAGGACACACAAGACATTCACCACCACCTGCTGGGTGTCAGAGCGTTACGTTCAAGGGACAGGGCAACATGCTAATTCAACATACAGTTGCACAACTAGTCAAGCGCTATACATCACAGAGCCCATTCATTACAATTAGTTGAGATTTATTTGCCAGTTAATGTTACTCTGTAGAAAAGTGCGGCTAAATTAAACATTCTAATATGACAACAAAAGCATGACATCGGCTCAGAATGCCGTCTTGATCCTTAGACCTTACGTAAAATGAAATAGTTAATAATAATAACCTAAATTAATACATTTCCTTGACTGCCAATGTGATAAACATCTCAAAATGGCACTTCAGCTGCAGAACCCCCATCGTAAATCAGATTCATTGTCAAAATGGCATTTCACCACTACTAGTGCTAATGATAACCATTATCATCATCATCACAATTGGCAATTGAATGCTGCTTTACAAGGCAAGCATCATGACTGCTTGTAATACCACTTGTGTGTTTTTTTTTTTACAATTTTCTAAGCATAAACTTTAATTCTGTAACCTTTGAACAGGCAGATTTTGCAATGGGGGTTTAATAACAAGATGCATGCAAAAACGTGCATTTGAATCATTCAATGTCATGAAGTATGAGCATAATGGCCGAAATGAAAATACAGATGCTGAGGTTTTAGTCGCAGATTTAATTCACGCTAAATACAACTCAACTGTACTGTAAAAAACATTTCTGCAAAAAAAGGTTTTCATGAGCCGTTGACTCTATTTCATGTTTTAAATGTTATTTTTAAGTGTATTCAATTTAGCGTTTCTTCCGTGTAGCACTGGTTGAACTCATACGACGCTTTGAGAATCATTGATCTTGAACATGAATTAACCCACGTACTGAAAACAGCAGGTCGGGGTATAGCGCTCATACTTAGCATTTTGTTACGAATCAGTGTCAGTCATTTGCCAGTGTAGACATTGTGAATGATTCATAGAATGAGCATATACGCGACACACAAAACGTGAGGAAGATTGGGCTTTGGGGTGAAATTTCAGGATGTACCTAAAAAGAACTGGGATCTTTAAAACGGGGATCATAATTTGATCTTCTCTAAATTTTTGTATGAACATGTCCAGCTGTTAAATGTGCATTTCCTTTTTTCTCCTTAAACAATGGTGGTGGCTTGTGAGGCTCAAAGAGGCGCATGTATCCTAGAGGTGGTTCGATCGACCCTGGTTTGTATTCACACCTGAGACCGCTTCAAAAAGCGGGTCTTGGTCCGCACCGGGATTCGTTTGTGCGTATTCACATCTGAATAAAAAGGTCCAGACCAGTGCGGGAAACATCCTTTTGAAGTGGATCGAACGCTGCAGGTGTAACTACACCCTAATAGGACCTAACAACCGCTCCACAGTAATTCGCCACTGCCCGGCTTCAAACCTCAGAGTGAAGTGGTCACTGAGCTTTGAGTGTCATCAGCAGGTTGCAAAGAGAGAGAGAGAGGGAGGGGGAGGGACTGCGGAGTCAATAAAATTGGATGTCCTGGAAATGTTTTTTGAATCAAATCTACTGCTAGAGATCAGCAAGCTTTGCAAAATGTAGTGAACAGATTGAAAAGTTTCGAGAAGGTCAAATCCAGTTCACCTGTTCAGGTGAGAGCGCGTTTTATTCTAGGTTGATCCTGAAACTTCAGCGCAAAGTCGAATGCGGCCGACGCTTTGTGAATGGTGTCGGATGTTCGTGTGTGAGCAGGGCTTTGTTTTACCTTGGTGAAGAGGGTCTTGCTGGTGCAGGTGCAGGTGGGAGTGGATGTGTGAGTGCTGATGGTGGTGCGGCGTGACGTTGAACATCTGGAGCCTGGCGATGGGGTCGTTGGCCACGGTGGCCATCCTCTCGGCGTGGAGTCTCTCCGCCGCCAGCCTCTCCGGGTAGCTCATGTCCGGCCGCAGCTGAGGCCCGGCGAGGGCCAGCCGCTCGCGCTCTAACGGGTTCAGGCCCGGGTGGAAGGAGGCAAAGGGGTGATGGCCGGCCATGTGGGGCAACGTGATGGCCCCGTGCCGGGCAAAGTGCTCCATGGGGTTTGTGGAAGGGTGGAGTGTGTCCATTTCGGGAGGTTTGACCTCAAAACCGGGCTTCATCCTTTCCCGCAGCTCCCGCTCGCGAATCTCCCTCTCGCGCATCTCGCGCTCGCGCAACTCGCGCTCCCGCATGGCCGGGTCGGCGTTGTACAGGCTGGGCATGTGGTAGGCCAGCAGCGGGTCTGCAGGGTTGAGGGACACGAAGAAGGGGTGGTTTCGATTGGTCGGCGACATGACGTGTGGTCGGGCATATTCGCTGAGGGTGCGCAGGGCAGGGGTGTCGGGACCGATGTAGGGAGGCACGGCTGCGATAGTGGTGGGGGGTCCGTCAAAGTGGGGGCGCATGTGGGCGGGCCCGGCCATCTGCGGTTCGCCCATTCTGCTCTCATGGGCCGAAGAGGAGGCTTTCTGCGAGGGGGGGGACAGGACATAAGCCGTGTTAATTAAGAAAGTGTTCATGCGGAAATATTGCCACTCACATTGAAACAAGCCCAGCGACTCACCGCCGCTCGCTCAGCCTCCTTTTCTCGTTCCCGCTCTCTCTCCCGCTCCTTTTCCCTCTCCCTCTCTCTCTCCTTCTCCTCCCGCACTTTCTGCTCCGCTTCTCTTTTGGCCTTCTCCACAGCTTCCTCTCGTTTCTTGGCCAGTTTGGAGGAGGCCAAGGGAGTGAAGTAGAAATCAGTCCTAGCGCACGAGTTGTAACCGCGGTCCAGATGCTTGTAGAACCTGAGTTCAAAAACAGAGAAACATAACATCATGAAAATCAACATTAAGAATTTCAAAGTTGCCAAACCGGCACATTTTTTGCAGGCCGGAACACTTGTCATTTGATTAATGCATGGGGTCGGGTGTCAGTAAGACAGCAACCGCAGCAGCCAACCTCAATCCCCATTGATGTACATAATGATGTACATGTTATGTTGCTTTAATGAAACTTAAGTCGTCCGGGATGGGATTTTTTTTTTTCTTGTGGTAGTGCGATGGGACAGGAAGAAAAATCATTCAGAACCACTTTCGCACAAAAACACAAGCTAACATTCCAATGAAATTCATCTCCCTGCTCCTCTTTACATGATCATTTTTAGCCTGGAGCCAATTGTGGCTTGAGACGATTGAGGTTGAAACATTTCAGCAGTGAATCCTGAAGACTAACTGCTGCTGCGCGTTCAGAGTCATCACCGCAGTAATGTGAAAATCTGAGCGACAGGTCACGTAAATGTTTGTTTCGATGCAATGATATCGGAGGAAATCTGCAGCGGAGAGGAGCGCATACCGTGCAGACTGGCTGGCGTGGCTCGGCGTGTTGACCACAGTGGGCTCGGGGGAGGGACTCCTTTGTGGGGGCGGAGGGCTCTCTGGCTCCTCGGTCTCGTCCAGCGGCTCCTCTTTGATGTGCACGGGCGGGAGCCCCATGCCCAGGCCGCCGCAAGAGACGGACGCGGGCAGCGGCATGGAGATGGACGAGGGTGGGACGGAGGAAGACACGGGTTGTAAGCCCGGCACAGAGTTGGATGAGGATGCGGAGGGGCCCGTCGGAGGTAGAACTGTACTGTAAGGGTGAGGGGAGAAGGGCAGCTGCGGCGGCCCGTTGGGGTGCGACACCCCCGCGGAGGGCGGCAGTGAAGGAGCTGGAGGAGGCTGGTGGCCGGATGATGAAGGGAGGCCTTGGGACTGGGTGAGAACTGGAGGTTGCGCCGGGGGAGGCTGAAGCTGCTGCCCCTGCGGCATCAGCTGAAGCGGAGGTGGGTGTGCCGACGGAGGGTGGTGGGTGGAGAGCGAGCTGAGGGGCTTGAGGGCAGGAGGTGGAGGCAGGTTGGAAGGCATCTGCGGGAATGGAGGTGCCGACACGTGCGGCGGGTGTTTGTGGGACTGTGGAGTGGGCATCTGAGAGATAGGTGTTGTCGGTGGGGGCTTGATGTGAGGCATCGACATTGGCGCGGGTGGGAGCGGTTGCTCCCGAGGAGGCTGCCCTCCACTGTGAGAAGATGACTGTGAGGGCGGGGTATGTGGCCTGGGTTGTGACTGGCCCGATATTGGCAGGGGCGGGACCTGAGACTGACTCACGGGGAAGCCCTGGGCAGACAGCGAGTGGGGGTGAGGCAGGTGTGCAGGGCCAGGCTGCAGCGGATGCGGCATGGGTGGCATGGGGCCGTGATGCGAGCCGGGTAATGATGGGGGTGGTACTGGGGGGCCCGGAGGCGGGGCTTGAGTCAGGGGTGAATGTGGAGAGGGAAGCCTTTGAGGATGAAGGGAAGCTCCTGACTGGATGAGAGCCAAGGGGCTCGCTTGAGGAAGAGGAAGGGGCTGCGGCGGCAGAGAGATGGAGGCCGCCGTCGGGGAGACCTGTGGAGGCAGCGAAGGGGCCGAGGCTGCGGAAGGAGGCGGCGGCGGGACGGGGGGAGCGGCTGTTGAGGTGCTTGGCTGACACTGGATGACGGGAGGGTGCTGGCTCTGCAGGAGCTGTTGCTGCTGGGCAGAAGAGTCCGAGTCGCTCTCATTGTCACGGGGGCTGGGGATGCTTGGGGAAGAGCTGCGGTTGTCCTGGTCAATGTCCTTCGGATCACTGCTGAGCTCCTCGTTGATACTGCGTCCATCGGAGCTCTCGCCCTCGCCTTCGCCCTCACACTCGGAGGGGGAGTCTGGTCGACTCAGCTCCTGGGGAGGAGGAAGGAGAGAATCATGAGCCCCCTCATTTAGAGTGCTTAGATACACGTACGGATGAGACAAACGTCAACTCACTTGTGTTTTGGACTTTTTGGCACCTGCCCTCTCAGGTTCTTCTGTGTCTGAAGCTCCCTTCTCTCGCTGACGTTTGGCACTCTTCATGGGTGAAGGAGCCTCCTCTTTAATCTTCTGTCGGGGGCCACAGATGGACAGGCGTGATGAAATATTCAAGAAACAAGTTGAAAAGACAAGTCGAAGGTTGTCCACTTTGCGTTTACCTTGCCGGGCTTCTTCACGGTGTCCGTCTTGCTGTCGGTGCTGTCGGTACTTGCGGCACTGGGGGAAGTACGTCCGCTGGAGCGCAGATCCTCATTGATAGGCGAGGCTCGGCCATCGGGACTGCCTGTTTGCTTCTTGCGACCACTGCGTAGCGTTGACATCTATTGACGACAAGCGTATAATTGGTATCGGGGACCGACAATGAATAACGTAAAGCCGGCCTAAGGTGACTCGGAGGCGATGGATCATGAGAGTTAAAGGACAGAGAAAACGGGGAAAAAAATGTGCGCACCGAGCCTCGGTTCCGTCTGGTCCTCATGCTATGCTTCCCGCTGAGTCCATCCTCTTCCTCTTTGACAGGTTTGAACATAAATGGCGGTGGGTCCACGGGCTTCTCGATGGGAGGTAGCTCCCCGTACTTCTTGAAGTGAATGCGGCAGTCAGTGCACAGCAAGATGTTCTCTCTGCCCCCGTGGTGCCAGTCTTTGGAGGCTGAAGGAGTGCAGAAAAACAGCAGCGTGAAGCATTAAAACCAAAGAAAGATATGACGTATTTTCAGTCATGACAATACTACAGAGAACTGTGAAGCTCAAGTTAGCCGCCACCCTCGTCGTGACATTGTGTTAATCTGCGTGTGATCAAACGGGGACCAGCTGTGAGTCGAGAGGCGATAGATAATGAGGTGGTGAGCGATTAAGCTTTGGCCCCATGTCTGATTTGATCAAATTAGTCTCAACATCATCTGATGCCCATCTGTCTTGCAGCACAGTGGCAAGGAGTCCAACGCTGATGCAATCCAGGCCAGAGTCCATAAACTGTCTGTGTCCAACCTACGGCCCGAGGGCCATTTGTGAGCCCCCATCCATTTTTCAGCAGCCCAATGAAATTAATTCCACAACACAAACACTATACACCGTATTGGCCCGAATATAAGACGGTGTTTTTTTGCATTGAAATAAGACTGAAAAAGTGGGGGTCGTCTTATATTCGGGGTCTAGACATTATACCCATTCACGACGCTAGATGGCGCCAGACATAATTGAAGCGAATGCTGAACTTGACTTCCCAGGCCAAAGTGAACTCCTGCCACGAAGAATAAAATAATAGCGGTAGCACGAAGAAGAAAAATAAAAAAATGCGGGAACAAGGAAAAGAGAAGAAAATAATAGAAGAGATAACAGAAAATGGAGAAACGTAGTGACAATCTGGAGAAAAGTGGGTCGAAGATCGGCCAGGTTAACAGGAGGCTGAGGAGAAGTTATGATGTAATTTACATTTCAAAAACCAGAAGTCATTCATTTATGAATGTGATTGCACTTTAGATATGAATGGGGCAAAATTACATGCTCTTTCTCTAAAATATATTGTTGTAATCATTTGTTTCAGATGTACTGTAATTATTTTCTGTATAAAAATGTATTTGGTGTTCAAAAAGTCTTTTTTCAAACTTGAGTCTTCAAAAAGAGGGGGTCGTCTTATAATCAGGGCTGTCTTATATTCGGGCCAATACGCTAATTGCTTTCTTGACTGACTTGAGCGTGTTTCAAAAAGTTGAGTAATTTTGAAGAGGCTCTTTCATCCTTCCATTTTTCTGCATGCGGCCCTCGAACAAAAAAGTTTGAACGCCCCTGCCAGAAATAAATCGCAGCAGCTTACTGGTCGTGAAGCAGTGGCGGCAAGCGTAGCCTTTCAGCTCCTGTTCACTGTCCTCACTGTCAAAGTCATCTTCGCTGGCTGAACTGAGGTCCACTAGAAGAGGAAGAGGACACCACACGTCATATACCGTCATATGCCTAACACCGCACGCAGCATATGACGTCACGTTGCCACCCATGCGCCCGCCTGTTAGGGAGTCTGAAATACATACAGAATTCACTAGAAGGTGGACGGGAAGGAGTGTTGACAGGAGTTGAAGCCGTTCGTGTCTTGATACGCCGAAAGACAGGTTGGCGGCGATGTCGGCGATGGGCTCGACAGCTGGCTGCCTCGGGGGTCTTCTTCCAGTAGTAGTAGAAGGTAATCAGCTCACCCTGAAATAAAATACAAGTGCTGTGAAGATGATGGAGAATAAATAAATAAATAAATAGATAAATCAACAAACAAAGGACACAAATGGAGGAAGAATTTAAAATGCACAATATGTCAAATTAGAGAGACCACAGAGCAGTTGAGTCCACGCCAGGATTTGTAGCTGGCTGGGCATGTTTGTGCTGTAGGCCTGTCTGTCCGAGGATTAGGCGAGAAGGCTGACTGAATGCGAGGATATGAGGATCAGTGCGCTGGTGGCTGCCTGGGTGGCAGCAGTTTGAATGGGAACAAAAGAACGTGTCAGGCAGCGCTTTGGAGCTACAAATGGGGAGTGAAATGGCTCCTCGCCCCTTCACTGGAAGAGTCAATTGCACTTTAATCAAACATTCGGCGGGGCGATCTTGCAAGCAGGCGGGTTGAATAAATCCAGCCTGCAGAAAGGCTCGTCAGGAAATCAATAGCCAAATGAAACATTAACACTTGCAATCATGGCTACGAAAGCATTCCGCCCGTACATATTAACTGCAGCTCTCTGGACACGCTCGTAAAACACAAGCATGTAGTTTCCTGTGCGCCTCGACCTTCTTTTAACTTGTGAGCCGAGGTCATCGTCAGCTGACAAAGTGGCTAAATGGCGGCCCCCTGAAATGGCTAAAAACGGGTGGACTTTGCTGCTAAACTAATCCACCAAAACAATATTAATCAGAATGTCGTGTTTAGACCAGGGGAGGTGCATACAACATATTGCAGTCAAGGAATTCTTTTTTTATTTTGAGTTTCCCCCTTTGAGTGCGTCAACAGCTTGTCTGTGTCACACTAGCATAAATCTACTGAAATAAAGCCGTCAAAAAAGGTTGAGCATAACGATCAAGAAAAAAAAAAAATGAACAGGAGATTCAAGAACTCAATTTTATTCGACTCAATTCCTATCCCTAAGTGAAATGAAATACTAACTGAGAACAAGTTGCTATCGTGTGTGCTGCAAGAATGCGCAGGAGAGGAGATTGGTCAGCGGTTGCTCATTAAGGGCCGTTAGATGTGATGCGGATTAGACGTTGGGAGAGCGAGTTCATGCTTTTTCAATGGTTGCTATGATTGGCAGAAAATGATTTGCTCAGTGGGCTTATGGGCCAGTTTAATAAGATATTCCCTCACGACGGTTGCATTTATATACACACCAACCAATGCCTAAAGAACTTGCCTGTCTCGGGCGAAGCAATGCTGAAAACACTTACGGGAGTGTCAGAGGAGGCGCTGCTCTGTTTACAAGAAAGTAGCAGTTCCAAAGCTCTCCAGGTTCGAACCCCCCCCAGATTGCTACACTTGAGTACATCTGGAGTAGGTGAATTGATTTCATACGTGAGAGCTCAGCAGAACGAGGCTGCATAACACTTTGGATAGAAAAAAAAAATTGATGAAAGAAGAAAAGAGTTTACTCAAGGCACATTTGACAATGCGTTTGTGCGCGTGGTAACTAAATCGAAACGAGTTAGCAGTTGATCGGCTCCTTTCACTTCGGCGTGGCCAGCTGGATCGGGCAGGCCGGTGCTAAGTGAGGGAAGGCAGACGTTCTGATGTGAAATCGAATCGAAACGTGCACATCAAAAGTGTCGAGTGGTGCCGTGCGCCATCGTGACTGTTTCTCAGCTGTGTCTGTCTTCCCGTCTCCTTGTTGCGGGCCGACACCTACGCCTTGAACAGCTGCCTGGCAGACAAAGGGTCTGCCTCTCCATCATTCACACCGTGTCAAGTACCATTGCACTGGGCACAGGCTAATATGTGAACTTGTGCCTTTAAAAAGGCATTAACAGCTCCGCCGATGGACTGGTGCAGCTGGTTGCTACTGACGGAGCAAGAAGCGCTTAAACAGTTGTGGTTACAGTTAATCGATGAACCGAAACGCTACGATATACCAAAGGTATATATGCTAAAGTATCTTAAGAGACATGGGTCTCAAGCAATGCCGTGGCCGCGGGTCAACAAAAACATTACATCGGTCGACGCGTGAGTGGAAAGAACAGCAGTCCGGAGTGGCCTTGGCTTGCCGAGCTCTAATTCCCCGCGCCTGTCCACTAAATCAGACCACAGCAGTACAGAGTGTGCCGCCACTCCGCGGAACATGAAATAGTGACAACATAAGCTCAGCATTATGAGGCTTTTTACAGAGCTTCCATCTGCAGGAGCTTTCTGGTCGGTGGATTATCCAACATGGGAAGGGCTTACCCTCCTAACACGACACTCGGAGCTTCCATTCGGTTTTATTGCCACTTAAAATGGTTGCCTTCAAACAAACAGATGTGTGACATATTCGTGGAGTCCAGGATTCAAGTATGCTAATGTTTCCAACTCCATAGAGACATGGCTGAGAAACAAAGCGAGGGCTCGGGAGTGACGCGGCCGTGATGGGAACGACTCGAATGCTATCAAATGAAGCGCTCCGCATCAAGCGGTGAATCACACGGCGTTGAATCACACATATGATGCTCCTGTTCTGATGGATTAGACCTGATGAGGTTCCATTCATCTACGCTTAATTGCCGGTTGAAAGGCCACGTGGGAAGGCTCGGAAGTCCCGAGCGCACAGGCACAACCGAGGGCGAGGGCTAAACTCGTGCATTTACACCCTCATCCCTGCTCCGGCTAAGGCATGAACAGATGGTTTCTGTTTTTCCTGGCAGATTTGTGACAGAGCCACAAAAGGCCCCTGCTTTGACAGGAAGCCAAACGGTTAAGGCCGTTACTGGCAGGAGCACGGGAAGAAAGAACGAACAGAGGAGAGCAGAAAGAGGGGGAGGGCCGAGCGTGGAGGAGAGCCGAAAAGGGGTAAAAAAAAGCCAGCAGTGGATAACAATGGACAATCAAGCACACAACACGACCACAACCCTTTCCAAAACAGCTCTCGGAAAATAAAAATAAAATCTTTTGCAATAAGCGTTGCGATCCGAGAGCTCAGAGAATACGCTCGCGCAACTATTTGTGGGTTACGGTGACTGATGGCGAGCTGTGTAAACATCATTAGAGCAGCTTGAACTGGCATTCTTCCCGCTTACTGACATGCACCGAGTGGTACAGTTGAGTTTGTTTCGCCAAGGTGAAAGTCGAAGCAGTATTTCCGGATGTGGTTTGTGTTTGGATCATGTTGTGTGCCGACAGGATGCCAATAGTAATAGTTGTTGTACCAGTGTTTTGTAATTCAGAAAAAAAAAAACAAAACAATTTTGAACCAATTAACCTTTGGCCTGGGATTTTTTTTTTGGGTGCTCTTGATCACTTCTGACAACAGAACTGAAAAATAATGTGAATCAAGCTATAGTTCTCCACATGTATGTGGTTTCTGGGCCGACCGCGGTTGCACTGGGCTATGCTTGACTGCTTCTCTTAACTAAAATACGATTGATTTATTTGTAATGCATTTGGGCAAAAATGTTTGATCAGAGCTAACGTAAGAGCAAAGTGTAAGATGGGTGGCTGACGGAATTTTGGACAATTCTTGAGGCACTGGATAAATACCCCATTGCCTGGCTTGTAATGCCGTGTCCTCTCTCGCCTCCCTCTCGGTTACTTGTTGCATCAGTTTCTCACAAAGGGTACCCTTCTTTCACAGATCAGAACACGACTCCGATGTGAAATTACCGTAGTTGTATACCATGGTATTCGGCAATTTCTGAGGTATTTCCCCGCCCTCCGCTGTTTGTGTTCTGTTCACTCCGTCTTATCCCCTTATACAAAGCTTGTTCTGCTCAGCTGAATTTCCAATAATAAAAAAAGAAAAAGCACAACACACACAACCACAGAGGGAGTACAGAGTTTCAAATTCCTCTCTTGCACAGGAAAAAAAAAAATGTTCCAGCATAAAAAAGGTAAAAAGATTCATTCTGCATGACTGCAGGGAAAAAAAAAAATAAAAACCCCAATGATGTTTGTTATTCTTACACACTATATTAACATTTGTAATGGATTGACCCCCAAAAAATATGAAGATTCTGATTTCCTGTTTTGATGTCAGTTGTCGTACTGATCACTATCATGCTGTCAGGAGGAATTTCAAATCCCCACAGTTGATGTCATGATTCCAAACCGCCTACATCACAAGAATATAACTAATTGACCCATTCACTAAAACATTACAGCCCCGGCGGATGTCGAGCGGTGATGCCGTGTCGTTTCTCCGCAGACGGTATTAGCTGAATAGCAAAAGACTTTGGTTGGCAGAGCGGGGTGCATGTGAAAGGCGGTTAAATAGACAACCCTTCCCTGCTGTGCGGAGCCTTTCAGCGTGAGAATGACTGAATAAGCTCTGCTTTCATAGGTCAGCGATGTACACGCTGAAGAATCAGCACTCGTGTTTTTCCTGCTGTAAGCGCTTTTCCCAATGAAAGCAGATTGGATGACAACGGAGTCTTTTTTTTTTTTTGCTGGAGGCTCAAGCCTGCGTGTTGTGCTGATACGCCTGCCCCCAAACATGACATGAAGCCGAGCAAAGAGCTCAATTATACCGGGAACAAGAGCTGTCCTAGCTCCATCTTTCAGACGGGGGGGGCTTTTGCCGAGCCTCTGCTCCTGCTTCTTGTCAGTTAGTAGAACATCACCAAAAGCTACCAGCCCACAGTGATTCTACTGCCCGGATCGGTTAGATCATTGGCACCACACGGAAGCTGTTCTGTGACACTTCTGACAGCTGCCGCTAACTGGCACGGGCATCTGTCGTTTGTAGCTGCTTTAATTAAGATTTCAAGCAAAGTATTTGTAAATCAAACTCCTGCCCAGGGTTCTGCCTGCTGATCTAAGGACATGACAATTAATTTAATTTGACGTTTGAACAGATTGGACGGGGGCAAACATCTGCTTTGAGGTTGAGTTGAAAACATTTTTTTTTCCCCCGTCGGACATTTTGTCCGGAGGGCTCAAGTGCTCTCTTTTCTTCAAGGAAATAGCGATTCCACACTATCTGAACACCAAGAACATGCTGCTGCTGCTGGGGGGGGGGAGATGGGAAACGTGGACTCCACCTATGTGAGGATGCGTTTAAACCAGCAAACACACGCTGTGAGTTTGACACACGCCACAAACTGAATGAAGGAATGCAAAGTGAAAATTTGTGAATGAATGTAACAAGCTCAAGTCATGAGTTGATGGTGTGCAAGTTAGAATAATTAATGGACAGTCTGTCTGAGTATAGGTATTGGATACCTAATTCTCTATCAGCTCATTGACCATACATATGAATTCAACAATTTAGATATTTGCATATATCTGTATATTACATAGGGCATGCCCCATATGGTGGTCGACCGGTTAGCACGTCCGCCTTCCTTTGTTGAGTTTGCATGTTCTCCCTGTGCCTGTGTGGGTTTTCTCCGGTTTCCTCCCACATTCCAAAGACAGGCATGTCAAGTTAATAGAACACTCTAAATTGTCCCTTGGTGTGAGTGTGAGCACGGATGGTTGTTTGTCTATGTGTGCCTTGCGATTGGCTGGCAACCGGTTCAGGGTATACCCTGAGCGGAGACAGCTGCGATAGGCTGCAGCACGTCCGCGACCCTCGTGAATATAAACGGATTAGAAAATCGATGGATGTATATTGTGTATAGTGACGCGCATGCTAAACATGAAAAGCTAACAAGCTAACATTTACTTTCTAGGGGGAAAGAGCCTATATCTCAATGTTCCTGTTTTAATTTGTCCACTGAACAGCTACCTGACCTCAAGCTGATCAGTACTGCCAACGTTTGCTCAAAACACCTTTTGTGAAGAAAAAAACCCAATTTTTTCCAATGACACTCGTAGGCTAACACAGTTCGCGTTCTGCTGTTTCGCCATGTTTACTTATTTTTACTTATTTAAACACTGGCAGCTGAGAGCTTGTTCCCTATGACACCAACTCCGGACTGAAGGAAATGGTGGCAACAAGGCCAGTCAGACGACACGCCCACTTCCCCCCTCCGGGCCTTTTTCTGATTTTATATGAAGCATTCCAGAGTGTTAGTCAGGCCTGGTGTGTTTACACAGCGCTGGGTGCTTTGCCCTCAGCTCAGGCTTGTTTGAGCCAATGCTGAAGCTTCAGCGCCGATTCGGCTAATAGGGTCGAACAGTAGGAACAGATAGAGTACCAGACTCCTAAAGCCCCCTGAGGGCCTTTATGCTCGGCACTATACCTCAATCGCAATGGTTCCGACTTGGCTTAAGACAAAGGTACAACAGCATTGATGTGATATGCTTCGTTTGTGTTGAACGTATAGTCACAGAAGTGTATGCGTGCAAAGAGTGGTAACATCCCGAATTACTGTTGTGCTCATGTTTTAGAGGTCGGATTTAGGAAGGAGGCGGGAGCAAATAAACAAGAGCTTTCCTGCGGGTATTAAATGGCACTCGCTCCGATCAGCACAAACGCAACTTCAGTCATAAGCAGAGTTTTCCTCTCTGCGCAAAAAGCCAGGCTGCTTAGTGTCGACAGTAAGCTAACGCCCAGCCTTCTTCGCTTTCTCTTCCACTCGCCGTTACACTGCTCTGTCATTTTCTCCTTTTTTTTCTTTTTTAAAATACGTTTAAAGGGCAGTTTATTTTCCATTTGCAGGGGGAAAATTAATCTTTCTCTGCTGTATGGCGGTGGCAGGTCTCGAACCTGGAGGAGGTCTATTACCTCTCCTGCCAAGAAGACTCCCCTCCAGCTTGAATTGCACTAATACCTTCTTTATAGCCAATCTGGACCAAGCATATCTTATAATAAGTTAACAAAGCCTTTGCAAGAAACGGTATCCATATACAATATTCAGGAAATTCTAATTGGGCTTTGAGGACTAAAAAAATGGGCGCTAGCGCAGGGGAGGGCAAACCGAGCATTGACATTATCAAGTGTCCTGTGATCTTTGTTGCAATACATTAACCTGATCACCCCACCCCACCCGAAAAAACAGTTTGCAATGCACAACAATGCACTGATTTTCACTCCATGTGTAATTAAATTGGAAGTTGAAAACGTGCTTTTTAATTATTAAAACATGGCACATTTTACATACACATTTTAACCTTTTATTTAAACCTCAGCTATAAATGACCTGGCCCATCTATCTGTTTTGAAAATGGAACTGTGGCGCGCTAGAGCCCCCCCAAAAAAATAAGTTTGACAAACCCTGCGCCAGAAGAGCCACTCAACAGTTCACCGGGCAAAGATTTAACATGAAAGTCTATAATATATGTATGAGATGCAGTGCTGGCTTGGTCAGTTCCCAGCAGAAAAGAAAGTGGAGCTGCATAAAAATGACAAAAGACTTTGGATTTTGCTCGAGTGGGCCTCAAAGGAACAACAAAGTTGGCTTAACTTTAAAGAGTCAAAATTATGAGAAGTAATAAGCACCCAAGTCAAAAATGCGGCAAGTTCCGAGCAACGTGGGCATGCACGTATGTCATTTAGTAAACAAGCAGTTGAAGGCATAAAGCCAACAGGACACTATTTATCCATGGCCGTTTTGCTTTTTATCATCGGCACAAGCTACACTTAATACCAGTGTTAATCATTGCGCTGCCTAGATTTTGACCCAGTTGTACCATAACAATGGTCACACAGTCAGTCGGTGATGATTAACATGCTGTATGAAGCGCGCGCAAAATTGCACATACACCCTGCCAGTGTACAGGAACAAACAATAACAAAGCATTTTTATTAATCTATTGCCTCTAAATAGTTCTGCTTGATGCACAAAAACCACAATGAAATCGAAGTCATGAGTCCTGATGATCCTAAGTAAGTATTGGTAACGAACGACAAATATCACCTACTATATTATGACTAACATTATTGCAGAAGAATAATTAGTATAAAAAGACTGATCCTTTACGAGGATGTACGAATAAAAAGCATTCTATCTTGTGCAGCCTCTAGAATTCAACTTGATCTGGAACTACCTGCTCTGAAAGTCACGGTCAGAGATTTCATAAATACGGTACCGAGAAAACTCCCTCAAAGTAATGTGATTGCATTCCCATTTTAACAGACTAAAGCTTTGGTATGACATGTCGTTCCACTTACAGGTGCTGCATACTTGCTCTATATCCCTGACAAATGCGATAAACGCAGTCACACAAATCCAAGCTGCACAACTTCCTTATGCAGATTAATTTTATATTCGCTCTATAGGGGTGGAAAAAAAAACATCAAATGTCACCTTTTTAAGATATAATACGACTGGCAATAATACATAATTTTGTTGAGCACTTTTTTGACATTTAACGTTTTCAATCATCCTGTTTGTAACACAAAAATTGAAAAGGGACATGTAAAAAAGGAGAGGAAAACAAGTAACTGTACCGTTTCTTTGTGAGGCAGGAGCTCCTTCCGGATCCTGAAGAAGTTTTTGCCAAACTGTCTCAGCCCTTTAATGAAGCGTTTCTGCGAATATAATAGACATTGAGAGTTTGTTAGTATTTGTGATTCAGCAAAACTGCATGAAAATCATTGTTTTCATTTCACACAAGTGCGGTTTCAAGAGTTCTGATGCGTATCTAAAACCTGCGTGGGCAATTTAAAGTGCATTGCAAACATAGCCATGTCAGAGCAAAAGAGAGGAAATGACAAGTAGGGCAAAAGAGACATCGGGATTACGTGTGGGGGGGGCAGATGTAAAACAAGAGACACATGGGGAGGACATGTTGATCACAAAAGTGAAGTTGAAAGGCTACACCAAAACTTCCCCCTCAAAACATACACGGCACAAGGCCACTCTTGATATATTTCCATTTCGTTATTTGAGAAAGACTAACAGCGCTTGACAAAAATGTAAAGATCGCAGAATGATGACAGACGGTGACACTTTACGTGCTTTGACCAGGACTGGAAAGCGAATGTCAGCTCAATGAGAAATAATGAAAAATGTAACTAACTGCCTAAACACATCTCTGCTGCTCAAAGAGGGACAGACTACAAAGCCATAAAAAGCAGAGGCTGAAAACATTCATAACCAGTGAAGCAGACAACCACCAGATTTACTTTCTTGTTCCAGAGGCGAGCCCCCGTCCGTTTTCACCAAGTAACTCCAGCTAAAAGCAGGCAAAAGTCCTGGTGGATAAAGCAAAAGCCTCTAACACCCAGACGCGGGAAAAGAAGGAATCAAGGAGTAAGTCCACAATGTCTCCGATGGTACAATGCTATTTTTCCTCTTGTTTTTTTTTTTTTTACAAGCAAGAAAGAAAGAGCTTGTCACCCTCGCTCTTCCACTACAAAGGGGAAGGCTTTACATGTGATCTTTCTGCAAGAGAGCCTCTGGTTTCCAGCAGGAGGGAAAACCTGGAGCGGAGCTGTGTACTCCCCATTTGTGTCGGGGAACAGCCCTCATTCCAACATGTTCATGTTTCACAATTCAAGTCTTTCACACAAATACCCAGGCTATTATCTGCAAGTAGATGCTGTGAGTTTACTGTACTTGAGGTTGAAATACAGACATACACACAAAAAAAGCAACAATCCGCAGCAGCCCGAGACTGACGCGACTGGCTGATATGTGATGTGTGGAGAGAGGTCTCGGACATGGAAGAAGGAGACAAGCGAGGGGAAAAACCAGAAACGGATTTTTTTTCACCCCAAACGTTAGGAGTTCATTTTCCATGGCGCGTACTATGAGTTATGTAACCAACACTGTTTACCCGATGCAGTGGGGAACAAAAGCCATATTTACAAGACACAAAACCAGCTACAAAAAAAAAAAAAGACATCGCATTTTTAGAAGAGAATGACGTAATTGCAGGAAAGGGGGTGACTGAGGTCAATGTGTTCATTTCAGTTCAGGCAAACAAGGAGTGTTTAAAAAACAAAACGGCACCCCACCCCCTAGGACCCCCCCCTCAAAAAAAAAATAAAGAAAGCATGTTGCAGGACTGAGGTGGAGGTTGATTCGCACCAATCAGACGGTGTAGTGTCTGATTAACCAGCAGATGGAGCCGTCTGCAACCGACCCAATTCAGGCCAGCCTTGACTGCCTCCAACCACACCTGAGGCTTCCAACAAAGTAGCGCCATAAAACAAGCAACTAATGACATTTGGCCATGGAGGAGGTCAAATAATGACAAAACAATTACTTGACTAGGAGAATTTCAAGGCTTTTAAACATGTGTGGACAAAACCGGCGAACCAAGCATATTGGCTGAGGAATGGAGATTTTGCCAATATTTAGATACCCTCTCCGCGATGCACGGTCGTGTAATGCCTACTTCTGTAGCCGTGAGGTTCAGTTCAATTTCTATGTCTGTCCTAATTATGTCACCTTAATTATGTTCCCAACGATATAATTTACACCGTCTGTCATGCCCCCCCTCCCCTTTCTTCCGTTTTCTTTCTCTTACTGGCTCCCTCCTCCCTCTCTACATGTCGGCTCCAGTTTAAGACTCCATTTCAGCTCACTGCTCTCCAAGCCCAGCTAATAAATCATCCACCAATCTGCTCCCTGAATCACTCTGCCCCTGCTCCTATTGCTCCAGCCCTCCGTTGCTGGGCAACACAGCGCCAGAGGAGTGGTTTGGAGGCTTCGGAGAGTGAGTGAGAGGAAGAAGAGGGGGCGAAGGGGGGGGGGGGTGTTAAGGCTGGGAGTGCTACCAAATGGCCAGCCGCTGTGCAGAAACAGGCCTCTCTGTCGGGAGTGTGTTGTGGAGAGCTGCCGCTTTTAGCCCGCCCCAAGTTTCCCCTCTCCATTGTGGGTGGAGAGGGGACATTGAAAAAAACTCAATAGGTCTTTGTTGCCTGTGAGCACTTCCTGCTTTATAGTTCATTGCTGGAAGTTGTGAAACTGGTTTTGATAATGTGTACATAAGCATCAGTAAGAAATATCAGCATGGCCAGCTTGCGCATACTATACCATTTCGACACTAGTCCAAGGCAGACCTCGGTCAACAAAACCCTTTTCACGCAATATGGAGCCATTACAGCTGACTTGCTAAAAGCCATCTTTTCAGAGCGGGCCGTGAACGCGCATGAGGAGCCAGGGGGCGATGGTGGATTGCCACCCAAAACCAAGAAGCACTGCTATTTGAAATAATCATCAATCATTATATGTAATAACAGAAGGATTGCCTGATATATGACAAGGGCATCTCAGCATGACCACAATTGTACCCTTACGCCAAATAACTAACTTTTAGTCATTTAAGATATTTCAGATGGAGTTTTCACAATTAACATAACTTGTCTGATTTATGTGGCTCAATACCAAATTTTTGACATAAATACAAAACACCTCGATACCAACACTTAAACGACAAAGTAGCAAAAATCTAAAACATCAGCTAGAAAAAAAAAGTTGAATAAGAGCTTACAACAACTTTAAAGTATTTGTATTAATTCGAACAATTACTGGAAGGATACTATTTGTAATACTTTTGATGAAATCAGGAATATGAACATTTTTATAGCGTTTAGAACAACTGAAGAGAATAATTGATACACTACTATATCTCTCTCTCTGTCTATATACTGTATATATAAAATCAACTACTGTAATTTGGCATCTTTTTTTCGGTTGCTGGTTCAAATGCCAACACAACAACAAATTGCTATCATCGAAGGAAAAATGCATTCCCAAGTTTTACCAAGACATTTTGCAGGAGAACCTAAGGCCATCTGTCCACAAATTGAAGCTAAACAGAAGATGGGTGATGCAACAGGACAATGACCCAAAGCGCAGAAAGAAATCAACAACAGAATGGCTTCAAGGGAGGAAAATGCGCCTGCTGGAGTGGGCCAATCAGAGTCCTGAACTCAACCCGACAGAGATGCTGTGGCATGACCTCAAGTGAGCGACTCACAGCATACATGCCAAGAACATTGCTGAACTGAAACAGTTTTGTTCAAAGGAATTGGTCCAAAATTCCTCCTAACCGATGTGCAGGTCTGATCTGCAACTACTGGAAACGTTTGGTTAAGGTTATTACTGCCAAAGGAGGGTCAACCAGTTATTAAATGCAAGGGTTCACTTATTTTTCCACCATTAACGGTGAAAGTTTACAGGGTGTGTTCAATAAAAATACATGAAAGTATTGTTGGTGTGGTATTAGTTCAAGCAGACTGTGTTTGTTGTTGTGACTTAGATCAAGATCAAAACACATTTTTGACCAATTTATGCAGAAATCCCCGGAATTCCAAAGGCTTCACATACTTTTTCTTCTTCTTGCAATTGCAAATGAGTTAAGACCGAAGAGAAAGAAGAGGCTCAATGGCGCATGCGTCGTATGAAGCACGGCTCGTGGCTACCTTAGAGCAAGCCAACCCCGCAGTTGCTGGGCTATCGTCTCCCTCCCACCTGGATGATGTTGGGAGCTAGCTGGGGTCATCCATCAGCTGAAGACACAGGCGGAGATAAGCCGTGGCACAGCGCAGCTGGCTGAGGAATATGGACCTACAGCCCCACCGCAGTCATACATCTCCGACACAACGACAGACTGCAAAACCGCTGCTCGTGCTGTTTGTTTAGATGGCACCGCCCGTTATTCTGTTTGCAACAGCAAAATAATAAGTGCGATGGCAAAACAAAGGCCATTTTCCCAAAACATTTTAGAAGTTCAGCTATCATTTTAAAGTAATTAAGTGCACGGAAGATTTTACTGGAAGACCCTCCACAATAAATGTATGGAACAATATGTAAACGAGGCATATTCTAGTGAACACAAGCCATCGTTATTCTTTTTTTTTCTTTTACTTTTCTAATAGGGACAATTAATGCCATTGAGATTTGACGAAACACAATTTGCTATTTGCAAAGCCTGCGATTTGACTGGTTATTGAGAGCGGAAGGGAGGGAGGAGTTCCGAGCAGGCAGAGACAGCGACGCTGTAATTAATGCCTGCTAGGCTAATGCGCGTAATTTTCGGTGAGTTCTCCGTCTCACAAGAGCTTGGGGCAAGTAACTAACATCTTTGATCTTCTTTGTCCTTGCAAATTAAAAAAAAAAACTCTCTGTTGTGTGTGTTTTTTTGTGCAGTTTCGCCTGACTTTGTAGGTTGGGGTGCGTGTGAGCAAGTGTGTGAGCCACCATGACTGTCTGATGTGTGCCACCCATGTGGTAAAAAAGGGTTATGTTCGATTTGCGTGCCTCTGGTGTTTGAGCACAAACAAAGACACGATAATGTGTGACCTACTTGATCGGTGACAACTAAAAACGCATTGTCCAGTCAAATAATTCCGGGCAAAACTAGATATTCAGAGAATAAAGTCTGTCGTATGCAGACAAACGGCGCGTTGTCCGATTTCATCAATTGAATAAATATAACCAAAGAGATGTTACTCCTTATTTAATCAATGAAATGCCATCAAGTTGTAATTCTTGCTGGCGTGTTTTTGAAATGAAACGTTACGTCATAAACAGGTCAAGGTTAAAATAGCATTGGAAAATGTTCTTAGTTTGAGCATTAAGTGTAAAATGAAATATATTTTTAAAACATAAAAAAATTGACAAAGCAAATATTTGTGGCTTGAATTACTGCTATTTTTTGGAAGAAGTAAAATACAGTATTTTCCTTTACAACGAAACCTACATGGGCAAAAATACCCCGTAGTGTGAAAAAATGTTCATGCATGAAAGCCATTCCCACTTTTCTGCTCCCCTTACAATGAAAAGTCCCCCTGTTCAGTTATATATAATCTTTTTCTCTGCTCTTGCCTCGCAACGAGATTCACTACAACGAAAACAAGCCGTCCGCAAAAGTCTAATCTAACCTCAGCATGTCACAGCGACATCTACTGCTTCGTTCGGAAACGGCAACGGCAACCACCACACTGGTTTACACATGTGCAGTAGTACAGGAAGTACAGTATTTGTTTCAGACGCAGCACGAACGTTGCATTGCTAAATTGGCGACAAAACGGACCTTTGCATACCAAGGAGTTAAGAAAAGCTTAAACGCTTGAAGACAGGATAAAGGTCATAAAAATGAAAGATGGAGGAAGCAAAATGAAAGACATTATGCATGAAATTGATGTACCGTATTTTCATGACTATAAGGCGCCATTAAAAGTCTTAGATTTTCTCCAAAATGGACAGGACGCCTTATTATGCAGAGCGTCTAGTGTATGAGCAGAGTTCCAAAGCCAGACTGAGAGCGCTTCAGGCTGACACGCTGTTTATATAGAGAAAAGGCGGGCGTGAGTGACGACAGGCATGCTGAAGTCCGCCAATGAGTGAAGGGTGGGCGTGTAAGAGGACGCTAAAGGCACGCCCCTAGCAGGTACCAGTCGCCAATGAGTGAAGGGTGAGCGTGTAAGAGGTGAAGAGAAAAACGTGAGTACATTGTAAAATGGCTAAATAAAGTACAACCGAACTCAGTTTTGCTTCCGTTGCCTTTTTAAAAACGTGTTTCTAGCGTGCGTGCGTGCATGCATGCCGTATGTTTAAGCTGGCTTGGCTGCGCCCAATAATACAGTGCGTTTTGTGTATGTGTCAAATACAGAAATAGCACCCGTTACTGAGACTGCGCCCTACAATACGGAGCGCCGAATGGTCGTGAAAATACGGTAAGTGAAAGTAAATGCTGATCGTAAATTTCGCAATTTCTTACCCTTTTTTTCTTTCTACGCTGGCTATATGAAGTGTCAAATAAGTGTATGCTCATACTTATGCACTATTGGAATAAAAATAAAAAGTACACATATACGTTTTTTTGTGTGTGTTCGTGTTTACGTCTGAGATGATATTTGCTACAGTGAAAAGTCCCTTGTTGTGAAAAATTTCTTGCTGTAAACATGATAAACATGATTTTGTTGTAGAGGAGTTTCACTGTATTTAACTGTTACTTCAGATAAATATTGGGATAACATCAATCTAACTCTACCTGTGCTGACACATATTTTTGCCAGGAATTGTGGCCAGACATACATATCTGAAGAGTTTAGTGAGGGTCCAGGATTATGTGTCAGCAGTTGCCACCTAAGAGATGTGTGGGGTCAAGGCAAGTCAAAGTGGAGGAGGGGAGGCTGACAAGTGACCTTGAAGACAGGCCACTGCTATCATTCCGGTGACACCCGCTGTCAGTAATAATTCACATCATAAGTACAGCCGAGGGTGAGGAGAAAGAGCAGGCAGGGATAATGATGCTCAACCTGGAGGAGAAGAGATGTAAAAGGAAGGCAAGGCGGGCGATAAATAAATGAAAGAGAGGCCCGGCTCGCTTTCTGTGAGCTGGGCCGACTGACACAAGTCCCTCAAGGCCATGAGGCTGAAAAGGCACAACTGGTGAACAGATCACTGGGTCCGACTGGATATTCAACTCCCCCAGGTTGGGCAAGTGCTGCACAAATAGCCTCCGCATGACACACACCAGACACTACAACTGAAGGTGGTGATCAGCTTCAGGATCATCAACATGCATGTATGTTATGTCACCTTTCCATAGCAGCTTAACGTGGTAACAAGAACGCAAAACTGGTGCAACAAAAGGATAGCTGACTTAACTACCAGCTGACAGCTTTTTGTTTTTAAATCTGTCCATCACATCACCACTTGCACAGCATCTGAGCTGCTCGACTCGAAACTGAACAAAAGGGGGCCAAGCTTCAGTATTACCGGTAACATCACGTGGAAAAACAGAGAAAAGAGGAGGAGGAAGACATCACGGAAAGAATGCGGTCAATGTACTTCACTTGAATAACAAAGAAAGGTGTGACTATTTAGTTGTTGTGGCATGGCGCTCTTTCCCTTCCCATTCGGCCATTTTCCGATTCCATTTCTTGAACAGCTGTGTCAAAATGCACATCTAAATTCAAATGGCAGATAGGATTACCAGCGCTCAGCCGATACCATTTCCAGCCTTCTCCCCCTAAAGATTTATTCTGTGGGTGATAAACCGGATGCAGCTGCTCTTGAGGGTGGGTCGAGTTGGAAAGTGTTTTCCCTGATGTCTTTTGAGACGCCGGCCCATGAGCACTGCTTCAACCTGCTCTCAACAGCACCCTCCACAGGCATGAACTAGTCTTTGTCAGCTCTTGAACATGCAACGTCTCAATAACGCGCAGCAAGGAGAATAACCTCACCAGATACTCAAGCATCCCTTTCAGAATTCCCTTTTCGCATTGCGCGCACGTGTTGTATATGCATATGCCTTCAAATGGAAGCTGCGGTTTTTCTTACCACTTCATCCTCAGACCAGCACTTCTCTATCAACTTTGGTACCGGCTTCTTCACCAGCCGCTGGAGAGCTTTGCCGGCATCGTAGCTGCTCTCATGAAGCTGCAGGAAAAAATAATAATAATAATAAAATCAAAAACAAGGAAATTAAAAACACGACACCTGCAAATAATTATACAGTACCGGTATTCAAATTGAACTTGAACGCAAACCTTTTGAACTGTAAACAGGAAAGCAGCACATACCTTCAAAACAAAATCTAGAACGAGCATGTTGAACTCGCTTTTGCGGCAAAAATTCAGAATACACATGGGATCATGGGCCAGCGTACATTTAAAAAAATATATATAAGTCAAAATAAACAGGATATGATAATATTCCCAAATAAAACAACTTAAACTTCCAATAACATGTTGCCCTGCAAAAAACCAAAAAAACCCAAAAACCTATTAAAATGAAAAGAAATTCAACAATAATTAGATGTCAATTTTTTTCATTTTCTTTGCTCTTATGCTATTTCGTCAGAGCTGTATAATTGCATTCTTTTCTTGGCAACAAGTTCGTTTATGTCTGGGATAAAGTGAGTTTCATCACAGATAAATTGTGCTACCAGCGAGACAGTGTTCAAGATGTACAAGTCAAGTCGACGGAGGCAATGGAATGATCGTTCAGCAAGGCAACTGCTGCGATGCGTTATGAGATTTGAAGTTTGAGTGTCATCACTGCTTCCCATCATGTCATTACAAAAAAAAAAAGCTATTGTGGTGATAAGAGAATCGAAAGAGACGTTTCCCAACATGCTGTAGTCGCAATTCTCACATTTGACTTTTTCGTGCCTCTTTACTTTTTTCGTGCCTCTGTACAGACAAAGTATTTGTGGTTTAATTTATAGCTGGGTAGAATTAGCTACAATGTTAATCCAATTAACGACACTGTGGTCAGTTGCATCATTCGGAACTAGGTGTGCATGTTTGTGTCAAATATCGATTCGGTGCGGATGAGATCAACAAAGTCGCCATTGGTCTCTTTTTACGCTCACGACATCGGACAGTTGCACCCTTGTTACCAAACGGTTCCGCAGGCCGGATGCAATTGCATGCTGGGCCAGGTGTTTGACGCATATGATAATGAGAATATTTGCTGAAATCTTTACTTGAAATGTCTTTCTTGAACTATACTCTTCATTCTTTGTTTTAGATTACATACTGTATGCTCCCGTGTGTAACATCAAAAAAACTATGTAGCATGCTTTTATTGTACAAAGTGCAACATTTTAAGCCCTTGGGGTGCTGTTTTCTCCTGCTATATTCCCTTTCTTCTGACAATATAAGTCTCAGTGAAAGCATTCTTCTCATCTGTTTTTGCGTGTGTATTTTATTGAGGAGATACATTATCGCAGACGACAAAATATATTTCAAAGGATGGACAATGATCAAGATACCTCAGCTTGAGCATGAAAGGAAAAGCCGCGACGCCGAACAACACAGAGACAAAGGCAGTCGCAACGCAGCTTTGAGCCTAGTGTCACATTAAATTGGCTGAAAAATAGACATTATGGAGTCCGAGGAAAAAAATAAAATAAGTATTACTCATTGGAATTGCAAATCCATAAGAGGTAGGTTGACAGACAATGACCAGCCAGCTCTGTTAATGTCCTGGTTTATAGAGTTGGAATACAAATGCCCTGTTTATGCCCCCACCCTCTCATCTCCTCCATAGGATTTTATATCTCTGTATTCAAATTCGGTGTGACAGCCACATCTCTCATTACATCTGATATATTAAGAAGCCCCCGAGGGAGAGTTTACTACAGGAAGGTGCTCTGCTAGCTCAGGGGCCGTATCATTGCCTGTCACTGAAGCGATGCAGTAATGAGTGGACTCGCGGTGATTCAAACATTATGATGGTGTTTTTTTGACTACGTTCAGCCCAGTGTTAAGAATTATGGGATGGTATTGCCCTTACAGTGTTGAGTGCGTTTAATGTAGTGTCATCTCGAGAGGCTGCTAGACATCCATCCTCTGTTGAGCCTCCGTCACACATCCCTGCAAAGGCGGCCATGCTCCTGTGGATGCAGCACATAGTCAACATGAATGACCGCTGGTCTCCTGCTTCAAGCGTTTAACAATATTCAATTGGACGGCAAATGTTGTGTTCTCATGGGCATCCTCCGAAACACCAAGTGCGAAAACGTTTTTTTTTTTTTTTTTGCTGAGCACACTTGCAACATTGATATCTCACTTGAAGATGAGAAAGTTTGTTTGATAGTACCCACAAGCAGAAAGTACCATAGAAGTGTCAAAATGACATACTGTATATGGACCTTCTGTCTGTACTATGCGACCACTTTAGGAAGTTGCTGGATATGCACACAATATATCAGTGGCACTCATTGTTGAAATCCCAAAATGTGGATACCATTAAAACAAAAATCCCCCACGGGCATGCTAAAAGACGCTACCGCCTACTCCCCCTCCCACTTCTTCTATTTTGATTGACAGAGTTTTACTCCATTTGATGTTTATTTGTGTCATTTTATTTGCTTATCGCTCACTCGTCTGCAAAGCAATCCTACTTCCTGTTTACATTCTTGTGACCAATAAGAGAACACAGAAATGTATTGAGACTAGTGATAGACCACTATTGTGCATTTTGGTGCATATCAGCATCGATCATTTTTTTATTTGTTTTATTTTTTTTAACAATCCAATGCCCAGTAAGCGAGCAATTAAAAACTGGATTATTTTGAAACGTTAAACTCTCTGTGGGCACCACACACTGGTGACCTGTTGGCCAGTTGGTGTTTTGAAAATTTCAAAAGCTGGTTAATAAACCTGTCCTTAAATGCATTTAAACGGAGTGAAGTCTTGCGCGTTTGTGTTACTCAAAATTTTGATGACATTATTGTCACTCTTACCACAAATGGTTAGTGGTCTCCTTCCATATTACTAATCAATATCGGCCCTGAATGAATGAATGAAGCATAGCGGTCTATCACTAACTGAGACGATTTGAAACGGTACTTGGTAGTTTTACTGCCAATGAGTGAACAAGGCGAAACACAACATTGTTTATAAATTCATCTAAATTATTTTGGTTGCAGTTGTTCATATATTGTAACGTGTAAAAAGTCGAGTTGCTGAGTGTGTATTTTTTTGTATATACAAATAAAATTGGCTTTATTGCTTTCAGTGCATATGTTTGACATTCTTGACATTATATTGCCAAGATTGTCATTATTTTGTTCGTGATAGTTGTGTTACGATATTTTCATGCTCTTTCTTTCCTACACATAGAATGAAAATAAATATTGCATGTCAGTACTGTACATACTAAGTGTAACCAACGACCATTCGAATTTTAAAAATGTATTTGGCAGGGGCGCAATTCAAATTGATTTGTGTGTAACGCAAACAAATGTTGCTTTTCCATTATATAAACAAACACACTTGGGTGACACTGAAGAATGTGACTCGGGCTCACCTTGCGGCTCTGAGGTACATGAGAAGGTCACAGTCGTTGACCCCCGGCATCCAGACCAGCTCCTCATTCTCCGTTACGGCCTGTCCAACAGAGGAGGGGAAAGGCTGCAGCTCTGGAAGCTTAGCCTAAATAGGTCCGGGGGAGAAGGAGTAGGACAGATGGTGTCACACTACAAATAGCACACAGGCTTGAAGAAAATATCAGCTTTCCAACCCGTCAGCAACGTTCACTCTCTCTCAGTGGTGGCGGAGACGTACGAGAGGGCAGGCACAGTGATACGGAGATGCGTCAACGCAATTGCACTTTATTTAGCACGTGGTTCCGTGCGCTACGGTGCCGCACATCATAATAACTGCACTTCGGTGTGGCAGATGACGGTATACAGTATATTATTGGGTTAACGTCGACCGAAAAGCCAACCTCCCCCAATGATTTCATGTTGACAGATTGTGTTAAATGATCAAATCACCCAAGGCTCAAAACGATCCAAACCTCGGCCAAATGTTGAGTTATAGTGATATGTATTTGTTGTGTTCTGGATGCAAATGACAATAAGCCCCCCAAGATTTTAAGATATATTTCTTGGGGGTTGTTTTTGTTTTTACAAATTTTAAAATATGTTCAGATTCACAATTTTGAGGAACCTGATCACTTTGCACTATTCAAGGATCCTGTTAATCTTAAGCGTCACCTGAGCAAGACCATTCCATTTAAACTTGGAAAAATGTGATAAGCCTCAATTGCGATACATTTCATTTTGGACAGAGACATTTTGTAAAAACATAAAAAATAAATACATCGTAATTAAAATAACAAAATAAAATGCAAATCCAATGTTATCTACTGTAGGATTTTGGACTTCTTTTGCTAAATGTCCCAAGGAGTTGACAGGGACAAATGAATTACATTTACAAAAAAAGTATATATTGCGTAATTATCTGTGATTTATTAACATGGACAAGTGTTTTTACAGGCACGTTAATGCAGGAAAAAAGGAGCCGCAAGGAAAAAAATCTATTCCATTCATTCAAAGGGAAGGGTTTGCATATGCTGCAAAGAAACTGTTTGTTTGGAGTATTTTCCAATTATTAACATTTTAGCAATGAGTGTATGAAAGCATCGCATCTCAAAAGCCATGTGCACAACCAAGTACCAGGCAAGTCACTTTTTACAAAACGTGATGAGATGAAGCAGTCACCGTCTCCTATTCAGTCCTATGGTACACCAATATATTTGTGGGCCAATGTGTGCTCTCGTGTTTGAACGTTGGTCACATTAGTACGACTTAAAGTGTATTTTTGTTGTTGTATTTTATTGAATTGATGTGCAATCGTACCATCGCTCAAGTGACAGGCAGCTAGGACGTTATGAGAACATTCAACTGGCCAGTAGTTGGTGAAGAAAAAAAAATACTAAGGACAAATGTTTCCAAAGTAAAATTAAACATTCAACAACCGAGCCATTTTCCAATGGAAAGGTCGGATATACAATTTGGAACAGTGCGATGACTTACTTGGTGACTGGGGCCCACCCGGATTTCCCCCTGAGTGCTGTTTAGCCGCCTGAGGAGACAAAGGGCCAGATTAAAACCGACAGTATCGACTTGGAAGCCTTTCAAAAGTTAGCTGAAAGAAAGCAGCATGCATTGTACTTGATGAATTAGGCTGTGCTTCTAATGTGAAACTCAAACAACTCTTAAATGCGCCGACACAATGCGTAGGACACCAGTACATTTGCAGGCACGCTATTGTGAATGCATCCATAAAACGGAATCCTCTAAAAGAAAAGGAGGGGCTGGGAGGGGGGCTTCTACAAGGGCCTCTGCAACGGCTGCTGGTACAAATGTCGGTAGCCATAGCAACTGCACTTTAATAACAGCGTTCCGAATCTCCAGCTGCAGTGGATTAAAGAAAATGACAAGCTGTTCCTTTTGAAAAGCCTTTCCCTTTGGTTGCCTGGGTAACAGCGCTGATTTTCATAGAGCCATGCGCAGGGCAGCCCAGAATGTGTCAGTGTGATTTGCACCCTGAGAAGCTCGCACTCCATCATCGGGAGGTGGCTGAAACACGAGAGGCCTGCTAGTCTCAGACTGTGAGAGAGGTTCTTATTTGATCCAGTGTTCTCTGCAGCAGCCATGCTGTTCCTCGCAGGAACAAACAGGACATAGTGGGTCGAACCTATACCGAGACACGCTTTCAGCAGCTCTGGAGACATGCTGAGCGCCATGTCAAGTTCAGAATTGGCTGCTGCTGCTCAGCATGCACCCCCCCCAAAAAAACATTCTAAATGCTATTTTTATGACAGACAAGCCCTTCGGTAACCTAGAATAATGATCGTTGAATAAACCATGCTGATGTCACAGAGGACAGTGGAGTTTGCATCATGATTGAAGAGCATTTAAATCATCCTCTCGGGTGTCCTTGTGAGTCACAACAATTCCATTCATCGCATCACTGTCTTTAAAGGGTAAAATTACAGTCAAGGTACACAAATCAACCATGCTCAAAATTAAAACTACGACTATTACTTTTGCTGAGACAGGGTTTTATCATAGCAACTTGGCTCAACAGTGTGAACGAACATGTCCACACAGTCATTGACTGTGCTCACTTTACAGTGTGCTTAACTGCAACAAGCACAATCCCAAAAAATGAGCAGCTAGCCGGGTCCGTGCTGAGTGTGTGCCTGTTAAGATGACTGCATTCAAGTCCTCGATTCTGAGTGCAGACAACCAGGCGGGACGCAAAGAGCAGAAAATGGAGTACAGAAGAACTGCTTCTACGTGCAGGCAAATCACCTGGTAAACTCTTCAAAATATCTTTTCAAGATCTAATACAATATGTGTACAGTAAAGGCCAGCCATGCGGGAGGGACAGGGACCATCATACCCTGCCCGAAAGAGAAAAAGGAAAAAAAAGGGGACCTAAATGAAATGTTGCTTTTTTTTTTTTTAAATAACTGACTATATTAATAGTTTAAGACTTAAATACACCACAAACTATGACCTCAAAACACTTCAGCATTTTAAAACTCATATTACCCTCTTTTAAATAGCTTACCACTCAGACGTCAAAGTCAAAGCCCGGGGGCCAGATCTGGCCCGCCACATCATTTTATGTGGCCCGCGAAAGCAAATCAAGCATGTCAAGTTCCATGATGCTTGCTGAAGACTGAACCAACATTTCAAATTGTCACATGTAATCCACAATCACAGTCATTAGTCTTGACTTCTGATTTTAAAACTAGTTAGTCATCAATTTGTTGTGCGCTGTGTATGTAACATGTGGAGGGGATTGAACATTTATATGATTTCCCCAAATTCATAACGGCCCTCCTAAGGAAACCGTAACTACAATGTGGCCCGCGACAAAAATGAATTTGACACCCCTGGCTTACCAATTATTCTATTTTGAGAAATTCGCTTGAAGTGTGCATTTCAAAGAGCCAAAGCATACACGTGTTATGAAGACGCTAACAAACTTCTGCAAACAACATCAGGCTAAACTTAGCTCTTCCCTGACGTATGAACAGTTTAGTCACTCAGCCAGAGATGCATCATTTCAACATACTTAACACCCATTACTACTTTCCTATTAGGCAGTGATTTAGTGGCATGCTATGGCATTTTGGGGCATAGTGGGCACACAAAAATGGGAATATGGGAGTTTCTCAGCAAACAGGTGAGAATTGGTTCCAGAGGGAACAAAAGGGTGAAATCAGGAATAGTAAACCACATATACGTGTGGGCTTCGCTGTATTTTCTCTCCAGCATGGAATTAGGCAGTTTGGATTAGTACTGCTTTAATTGAGGTCCACCTCCTGCACATGCTTAAATTTTATCATTAATTCGTGCATTATTATATTTTAATTGAATGTTGACAACTTTGCAGGTCACATTATGTGACGCACAAACGGGTGACATGATTTAAATAAGCTAAGTAGGGAACCAACTGCATTTGTTTAAATGCACGGCATTGAGCCGCTCTATCCAAAAAACTGCGGATGTGCAACAAGCCCAGCTGTTAATGACAGACGTTTCAAATCCAAACTTTGTGTGTGCTCGCAATCAGCCGAGGCACCGCCCCCTTTATCAATTTCAACCAATAGCGGCGCGAGCGGGTGGCACACTGACATAATTGCTGCGCAGTAAAAACAAGAGAGGAGCCAATTCGGCGGCATTCAAATGTTTTTTTGCCCGGCGCCACGCGTTGGCTGTGTCTGTGTCAAGCTTTTGTGTGCAGCCCGCTGAGCGCCATGTCATCCGATTGTAAACAGGAGCTGCAAAATGGAGCCACACTCGCTCCCCGGTGGAATGTTCTACCGTCGCGCAAACGCATGCACGCTAGCGTGGACATCAACCGCGCTATTCCAGGTGCAAGTCTACGGCGTCGCGAGCTCGAACGCACAATGACAGCGAAACAAGCGGACGACAGATAAGAGACGTTAGCGCGCGCGGCTGCTGACGAAAACCTACCTCCGCGGGCTGAACAAGTCGTCCATGTCGGACATGGATCCTTCTTTTGCGTGTGACACTGCGTGTGAGCGACGCGCCCCCCCACCGGCTCTCACCTATCTGTGGGTGCTCAAAATGGAGCGGCGCGCACCGAGTTTGTGCCGTGACCTCAGCAGCCCGAGAGCGCACGCACGGCGCCTGCCAGCTCGCCTGGCTGTTTACGGGGACGCCACTGAGCATGTGCCGCGACCCCGCAGCGGCGGACGGCCAACCAGAGGCGCAGACACGCGCACGCACGAGACGGAAATCGGTGCCCCTCTCCACCCACGACCCACCCCCCTGTGTGTATGCGCCATCATAAACACGGGTGCAATTGCGAGCCTGCCGAAGCGCCGCTCGGAATACCAAGCATGTGGAGCAGAGGAAGAGAAGGGTGGGGAGAGGTGTGAAGCGGAAGGGGAACAGAGCTCGAGGAGAGGGTGCCGTCAATTGGCAACCCTCCCACGACCAGAACGACCGTCGGTGCAACACGTGACAAGCCCCAACGAGTGAATGGTAGCGGATTAGAATCACGACCGCTGACGCCTCTGCATGAGCGGCAAGGAGGCATTGTCGCGCATGGTCCAGCAGATGGGGCCATTATTATCTACCGTGGAACCCCTGTTCACAAACAATACGCTTCAAACCGTTTTTGTAACAGTCACAACATTCACGTCGAACGCTCAGTTGTGGGGCGACCGTGGCACAGAGGTGGAGTGGGTCGTCCAGTCACCAGAGGGTCAACTGTTCGAATCCCGCTCTGTCCAACAGAGTCACGTGTCCTCGTGCAAGACACTTCACCCACCTTGTTAAATAACTAACAATTAATAAGATAAAACAACAACAAACACAAATCCACTGTGTATTTTTATATACTTTTACCAAAACCAGCACCAACACCGTAACATCGGGAACACCGCTTAAATATGGTCACTATGGTAATACAAGAGACACTACAGAAAAAAATGATACGAGCAAAGAGATATTTTGTGTATATGACAATAAAAGTGAAGCCACATTTTCATGCAACTATATTAGCATCATTATCCCTCATTGCGCCAACATAAGGCAAGGAAGAACATATATAATGATGAAAAGAAATAACTCACCATAATGCTCAAGAGCCAATCTCTATGTATTATGCAGAGTGTGGGTTTAATATTAGCGTTATGCGGTCGACAATTACCATATAGCATCTTGAACTGAATCAGGAATCAGTCAGAGAGAATCTGGTCACATTTCTAAATAAAATATTTTTCAAATTTGGAATACATGTAAATGTTTAGTAGGCTGCAGACCAGTACCAACCGGTCTGCAGCCTAGTGGACCTATGGTGCAGACCACTCAGCTCCTCTTAAAAAAATGACTGATCAATACCTTTTTAGTGAATGTCTAAATGTGATGGTGCACTGTTTGTGTACAATTATTAGTGGCTTGTTGGGTTATTTGCATTTGGAATAATGCATGTAACATTAGCATTTAGCAAGCATAAGGGTTACGCTATGTTTTTGTTTGTAATACACTGGGTGTGTTTGTCCTAGCTTTGTTTGTATTTCACAACAAATGCAGACTAGTGATTGATTCACTGTACACTGTATTTTCTCATATAATGGCAGGGGCATTTATTTATCTCTCAAGTGCCAGTGATACGATGTGTGTATTTAATCTATTTCAGGGAGACATTGATGAGTACAAATGGTGGAGCTGGAGTAGTGCTGTTTGTCCTATATTTTATTTGACTCGAGTGTACATTTTTCCCATAGCATCTGAGCGCTTAAAAAAAAAGGGGGCATCGTTTGGACATGCCTAATTTAAACCATGCGAACCAGAATCGAGAATCGTTTGGAACTAGAACCGGATTCGTTCAAATTCGTACAATGCCCAACCTTAGTCATCATCCGTACTTAAATACATATCTGTACATAGTGAAAAATTATGGAACTACAATGTAAATTAGTAAAGCTTCAACTCTGGTTTAAGCATATATTTGGTTTAAGCATATATTTGGGGATTAATAGGGAAAAGAAAAGCTCCTCACCTGGTCTCTGGGTTATATCCAAGGATATAGAAAAAGGAGTCAATGCGGGCTTTGAACTCCCTGGCAGCAAAAATGTCGGAGAAATGTGAAATGTTGCATTTCCCCCTGTGGAAGAGCAGACAAACATGATCAGACACCGTTGCAGGGGAGCGGGACGAAGCCTGCCCCAAATAGCAAAAATCCACCTAGAGTTAACGGCCATTTAAGTGCATTGGGAAATACTGTACATACACATATAGATAAAAATACGGTAAATGGCATGTATGAATATATAGCTGATCTAGACCACACATATAAACTGTATTTTCCGCACCACAAGACGCACCTAAAATCATTCAATTTTCTAAAAAGCAGACAGTGTGCCTTACAATCCGATGCGCCTTCTCTATGGATTAATATTCAGATTTCTTGGACCAAGTATTTTAAATGTTCTGTACAGCATTTTGTTTCAGCTGCAGTGGTTGTGAAATCACTCTCTCTCTGTCTCTCTGTCTCTGTCTCTCTCTCTGGATTGTATTGTGTACCTTTAGCTTAGCTCCATCTAGTGGATGCATCACGCAACCGCAGCCATTGTAGCTTCTATACGCATAGGCCATTTGTTGAAGCTGTGCCTTATACTCTGAAGTGCCTTATAGTGCGGAAAATACGGTACTAAAACTACATATAAAAAATACAAAACATTCTTTAAAACCCACTGCTAAAAATTTTATATGTCTTTTCCATGAAAAACTGCAGAAAAAGGTGAGGACCCCCCCCAAATATGTTAAGATATTCAAAAATATTTTGGGGCGGGGATCTGTGAATATGTGAATATTCTAAAACATGCGGGAGAGCCACAGTGTTTTAAAGCTTCTGACTAGTACAAAGTCGACGTCTTAATTAGACATTCCTGGGACGTACATCTATAAAACCAAAGTAAATTACTTTACAGTGGAACACCATGCTCAGACTGGCCAAAATGTGTGCAATGGCGTCTCCCTTTTCCCACTCCTAACTTGGCCCTACTTGTACTGTGACACCGCACTGTCTGACCACAGACAACACGGGTATAATTCTCAAGATAAGTTGTCTCCACAGACATCAGTCAACCCCACCAGTGAAAAAAAAATTAAAGGGCAACGGGAGCATTCATCTTTAGAGAACTGCACCAATACAGCATCCCACTGGAATTCCATCCCATTTATCTGAAGCCCTGTAGTAGAAGTGAAATCAAAGGATGCTCTATGTAGGACGAGGCACCGCTAATTTGCCCTGACATCCGTGGTTTCTGGGAGACTTGGACTGTGTTGCTCACAGACCGTTTTACTTTGTGGAAAAAGAAATTGGGAGAGGGATGGATGACCGGACAGAACGAACGTAGAACATCACATTTGACAGCAAGAAAATGTTCTTTGCATGAAGGTACTGTATTGCCTATCCTATTTAGCATACAACTATGAAAGAAAAAGGGGGGGGAGGGTGAATTTACTTTGAAAATAATTTACCATACACAATACTTGTGTGGGGTTGATCACAGATTTGAAAAAAATCCTTATTGGCAGACCAGACCTAATTGGATTGTCTAGCTATGTGAAGGTCCGCCATGTGCTCATAAATTGCCAACTTTTGCCGAAATGTCCATCCTGACAACAAGATCACATATTTTGCAGTTTGCATGCGCATTGTCTGCTTGCAGTTCATTTCCAAGGCGTGCGGGAATTTGGCCAATATGCATTTCAAACAATGGTAAATCTCATGTTTTCACCTTGGAGTGATATTGAGTCAGATTATTTCATGCGGTCATTTTGCAATCCCGGAACTGATTATGGTTTATCTAGGGAGTTCAATCGTACGTTGTAGTCATGTTCGGTGCAAAACGATATCCACAGTTTGTTTGGAACTGCAGTTGCAGCACTTTCACATTTTTCGATAGATAACATTGAGTATGTGAGTGCGGCAATCACATTAAGATATGGGAGCGTTTGCGCATACCTGAGAGCAGCAGCATGATACGTGTCCACATAGTCAGAGATGAAGAGCTCTCGACTCCTGACCACTGGGTCTGTGATAACCAGCTCGCGGCCGGAGTCTGGGAAGAAGAAATGAATGGAGCGTGTTATCTGCTAAGCATGGAGTGACAAAAATGTCATGTATTTAACTCATAAAATCAGGACAGTTGCTCTCTATATTGTGAGTCATAAATACATTTGGAGAGGTCAATAATATGCCCCATAAATGAGCAAAACCAATAAAGTGTGTTCCCCTGAGGGGAGGACATCATGTCCAGTCTTTGACTTAAATGACCCTTGGAGAAGGGGGAGACATATCAGCAGCACAGAGAATTGGAATGGCACTTTGATGAACGATCCGAGTTGTTGTGACATGCCGGGACCACTGTAGTACGACCATGCGACATTAATCCTAATAATCCAGAGTCCCTGTTGCAAGGACACACTGCGGACGGCATAGCACCACACTGACACTTCTCCCCTATGGTGGACAAATCAAAAATATGCTGCGCTCGGTTCCTAAAACGGATGGCGTGAACTAAATGCCTTGCCTCTGACCCTGTTTAGTTGTAACTGTTTGTTTATGCATTTGACCTCGGGTCCCAGGCCCTGGCACAGTGTATATTTTTAGAGGCATTTGCATTCTGGGAGGTAAACTGAGAGCAGCTCAGTCATCGGGGCGCCGCTAACAGGATTTGTCAACAGGTGAGCAGCTTTTGAAAAGGTGTACACATTAGCTCCTTTAAATAAAAAAATGTAATAAAGTGAGTTTAAAGAAGCACTTGAAAGAATACAAGTAATATAAAATATATTAGAATAGTTGATGTCTATAAATTGTGGGGGTAAAAAAAAAAAGGCAATATCAACACATCCACAGGTATTATTATTTTAAAAAGTCGCACTCTTTTCACTAAAGGAGAAAAAGATCTGAAAAAATGTGAGTGTTTTGTTTGACAGCTCATGTTTGGAGATGAAATGATCTGTTTTTGTGTGCCTCAGTTGGTCCACCCGTGTCCCCCTTTTGTTGAGGACGTTGAGAACAGGGATTGTGTTTACTCCCGGTGAAGTCGGTCATGGGGAGACTAACGGGCGCTGTTGAGAGTGTATATGCTCAAGGGCCACAAGGCACTGCAGGTTATTAACACTTGACAGCACGGCTGTGTGGGCTGAGGGAGCGTTACCAGGGGAACAGTGGAGCACCACTGATTTTGTTCCTCTGCCCAGGACACAAGGCCATGCTTTCCGTTTGAAATGCAACCCACAGCTCCTTCCTGTAGCCCTCACACATCTGGAGAACAGAGGTGCGCGTGTGTGTGTGTGTGTGTGTGTGTGTGTGTGTGTGTGTGTGTGAAGGAAAGATACGTGCGTCACAGTACACAGGCTCACCGTTCTCATTGTTGCGATCCTGCACCAGGTGCTGGTAGACAGAATCGGGCACTTCTGATTGGCGGTAGTACCATTTCACATTCATCAGCAGATGGTCCCGTTTACTCTGCAACACAGAGAGACGACGTTGAGTTTGATCACACCGTCGCAAACCAGCCCCTTGTCAACAGTCATGCTTTGTGTAGACTCGGAAAGGCTGATGCCGGCGTGGCATGAAGGGCGACTGAAATCAATTACAAAGGGGTTGCAAGTCATTTCAAGCTTGATGGGATGTGGGAAGTTATTGTCAGAACCGAGTGAGGTTCGTTTTACTCCCAATTAACAAGGTTATGATTTAATTGAGCTATTTTGACATTATTTTGCAGATAATCGATGCATGGATGCTCAACAGACGGCCATCTACTGGTCTTTTTATAAAGTGCATTTCAGGGAAGGCCTGTAATTTCTTAGATGGCCAGCAGGTGGAGGCACAGCAGTGAGAAGACATCCTCACATCCATGGCCAGTCAAAGAAAAAAGGGGAGGGTGGGGAGAAATTGAGGCGAGGCATGAAAAGGGTAAAATACTGTTTTCATTTCATGTTATCATTTTTTTTTGGGGGGTGCCTTCCCATAAACTCAACTGAGCGTCACTGTCGTTTCATGGAACATTTACAGACACTGCTGGGCTGTGACACTATCTTGTGTGTATGAACCGCCACTATCAGGACCGGAGAAAAGAAGGAAATAAGTGAAATGTACGTCCCCTTTCTGTCTTATCCAATCTGTATGGAGGGGAACATGAGGTCAGAGTTAAGATATTTCGAGTACATTGTTCAGTTATTTCACTGGGGAGGAGGCTGAGCTGAGCAAATCACTCTCAAGCCCACCTCTGCTTTTCCCATTCTCCTCCAAGTCCCTCCTTCCCTGTTTAATCGTTCTCATTCCAGTGCTCCACTCCATTTTCTTCTCCTCAACCTTGAGCACGGTTGGAGGAAGTGAGCGCGGACGTGTTAAACGGCAGCTGGTATGCACTCAGTCAGCTGCATTGACTCCTCTGGGTGACGGTCAGTATTCACACATAACCACACACTTGGAGTCGACAGAGAGCTACACTAATGGACTGAGACAGAACCTCAGCAGAGCGTGAAGAAATCAGTGCAGTGACGTCATGGCCCTCCTCCCCCCCTGTCAAGTTTGCCCACACGCCCGATCTCCTCAGTGTCTATCGACTTTATAGGCATGATTGCCTTGAAGACATTAGCACGGGCACAGTGAAACAAGTAGTTTTCCAGTGCTGATACATAATATAGACTTAAAGAAGACTGAAACACTACAAGTGTGCTGCCGGAACGTTTCATTCTATGCTTGAAAGAGAAAAAAAAAAAGAAGACGTAGCGCCTGTGGAGAGGTAAACAGAGAGGTGCACTTTGCCAAAAATAAAACAACACTTATTTGAAAAGGTGCATTGCAAAGAGAAGACTAAAATGTTTCTTTTGCGACAAAGTGTCCTAAATAGATGCTGCTCGACAGAGCACATTGTTGTTTGGAAGCTCCAAGTGGCGTTAAGCCCTCTTGTGCAGAAGTGGGGGAGAGATGGAGAGGAAGACAGAGTGCCACATATGGAGTAGATGTGGGGGAAAGGCATAGCTTTCAATTATGACATCGCTATAAAAATGTGCGCTGATAAAAATGTGGAAAGTAAAACAAAAGGGGGTGTTGAACAGCTAAGAGTCGAAATAAAAATATTGCTTGGATTGAACTGGATTTTGACTACCGTCATCAATGAAAACAAACAAAATAACAAAACTGCAGCGCTGAACTGCATGGAGAGCTTCCTCGCCGACTGTGTGGCAAATCAAAGCCCCGTAGAACGACGGCCATCTCGGTTCGTCCCGCCAGAGGCTAAACATGGCCCTGCCCTGCCTCCTCCTGAGCCCTCAACCCTGGGAATGCTGCTCACAAGCAGATGGGCTAAAAGGCAAAGCCAGTGCTGAGAGGCAGAAATGGAGAAAGGTAAAGAAAGAAGAGTGGGGTTGGATTAAGGTGGGGGAGGGGGACGTTCTCGTTTCGGCAGACTTATAAATACAAGTGTCCCCGTGCTTTGCCAAAAGTCTCAAGGGGACAAGGCTAGCCCTTCATTGAGTGTGGAGATATAAATCTGAGAGTCATGCTTTGGGGCTTGAGCACAATGGCGGTGAATAGCGCCCCCCCACCCCCCACCCCACCCGTCACCACCCACCGTCTCACTGGCTCAGCTTGGCCTGTGGCATTCTTGGCCACACTCAGAAACCCAGGAAAAAGAAGGGAGGGCCGCAACAGTTACACTAGAAATACTTTTGAAATATCCCTCTAAAGCAAATACGTTGATCTTTATGAATAAAGAAACTAATGGTGGCTTTCATCTGGGCTCCAAAAGTAACCAAAAGAACATTATGCGAGTTAGTTAATTCTCCTTCTCGCTGGCTTCGGGCGCCTGGCCCCTTGAATCCATCATGGGTGAGCGGTTCTCTTTGTGTGGCCGCATGTGTGTGCAGTCACCTCTACAGCTGGGGCCGCCGCGCACGCACATCACAATGAAAAGCAAAGGCGGAAGAAAGAACATTAATGCGTGTTAATTTAAGGGAGTAAATTGTAAAGAAAAGAAAACGGGGAGGGGGGGGCCGCGAATGTAGGATTAATTCCATCTTTCCATTCAGACGGGCCGCAATTAAGACGGACGGGCCTTTTCGATGCAAAGCAAGTGGCGGGGCTCATACCCATCCGTGTTGGTCTTTATCTCACATCTGTTCACGGCAGCTTTGACAATAAAGTTATTGCTGAGCAAGCAAACGACAACAACTGAGGGAACACTGTGACAACCGGTGAGCTGCAAACCTCATGCCCTCCGTTCCCGCCGCACGCTGTAACACAAGAGCTTTGCTTTTAAACTAAACCAGACCCTCTTGCTCCCACACGCCAGGCCTCCAGTGCACCTCATTAACAGGAAACCTCTGTTTATTTTCTCTGCTTTTCAAACACTCTCTTCTTCCTCTGCTAACTCTGTTAGTGCCCCCCCCCCCACATACCCGCCATCCCCCTGGTGACATCAGCAAGTGGGATCTATGACTTCCTTCAGGAGCTGGCAGCCAGCGGTAAGGAAGGAAAGACGGATCTGCAACGCATGCAGACAAACGGATAGCAGCCGCTCGGTGCTAGCAAGGAATGTCGAGCAGTTCGGCTTGGCTAGCAGGCGCTGCTGTGCTAACAGCATAGTTAGCTGGCACCCCTCCGAGGGCAGGGGTGGGCCAGAGCATAGTCAATCAGTGCTGGTAGCAGTGTGACATTGACAGGCAAGAGGCTCAAAATGGCACAGAGGACAAGCTCTTGGGGGCGGGTACATGGGGAGTGCGTTTCACCTCCCCAGCCGCAAGGGGGGAGCGAGCACAACCGAAGAACAAAAGGTTGATTGTGGCATTTGGAGGCAGAGATGAAATCGGGGAGGACTAATCTTCCACTCTAACATGATAAGATTAGTGAGGGTGGGGGCAGGAAGAGCTGGTTGGGAGGATCACACATGCACGTGCAACAACACACATATGCAAGACAAATATGATGGGAGCTCGTTGGAAAGGATTTCCACCTCTTGAGCCGCTGTCTTCGTTTTTCATCTCGCTCTCCACTATTTACTCCCTCTTTTTGTGAGGTGGAAAGATGTGCCAAGCACACCAACACCCAGTAAATGCTTCCATCTGGATGACACACACTCCCAAACACGTATTTTACTCTGTGTGTGAACATAAACTGGTGAGGTAGACGGGATCTGCTGTGTTCATGTAATCTTCAACATCACGATGACTGACAAAGAGAGAGGGGGGGTTAGCAAGAAATGCCAGCTTGCAGTGAGCAAGCACACACACACGCACACACAAATAACAGGCTTTCAGGATAAGCATCACTTTTCTTCTCCCAACCCCGCAGTAGACTAAGGCAGGCTGAAACTGTGTGTCAGAGGTAAAAGACAGCACCTCTAAATCAGGCTGTCAGAGGCGGCGGCGGCAGAATTCCACACTCTTACCCCACCCCCTCACTCTGTATGGGCTTCACAGCGTGCACTTGGCCACTGGGACGAAGGAAGGACAACCAGGCCCTCAAGCGTTCTTGTCTTCAGTACATTTAATAAACACTAAACAAACACTGATTACAATGTTTGGGAAGGGGTAACTGTGCTCAGTCTGCTTTGCCCGTCCAGCAAAGAGAGCAAATACAGTCCATGTGTGTGGGAAGGAAAGATGATGATGATGAGCAGGAGGAGGAGGAGGAGGAGGAATGGGAGCGTGTGTGTGTGTGTGGGGGGTCAAGTCCCAGCTGTGGTGGCGGTTCTGGCGGAACCTTTGCTCCGAATCTACACAGGGGCGCCTCTCCCTCCGCATCCCTTTGGCTTGACCTGTTTGAATATCGAATGGGTGAGCTCTGCTTTGAACACACCGAGCCCATCTGTCAGCACAGCTCCATATTAGATGAATGCTTCAAAGTGGCAAATTTGCTCTCCCTTCTGCTGCGTGCGTGCGTGCGTGCGTGCGTGCGTGCGTGCGTGCGTGCGTGCGTGCGTGCGTGCGTGCGTGCGTGCGTGCGTGCGTGCGTGCGTGCGTGCGTGCGTGCGTGCGTGCGTGCACATCTTTTAATGCCAGTGGCCATGTCTGCCTTACACTCACAAACAAATTTGAAGGAGCAGGAAGGAACATCTGTTTTATACACATCCATAGGCCGATGTATACTCAAACCTTTAAGTATAAACTGACTGAAAATTGCTGAAGTGCATTTTCTCTTCATAGTATATAGCATCATAACAATCCCTCGAAGCCATGCTGCCTCAAGGCCGTGAGCAGCAAACAAATGAAATCACATGCTAATCTGATTGGACACATAATCCTCCTTTCTGCCAAATGGTATTGTTGAGTTCAGTTTGGTCCGCCACGGTAGGCCTTGATGAGTTTTGAGCTTGGAGCTGCAGAAAATGCTGCGATCGACCGGGGACGCCACATCCTGTACTGTAAACACAATCTGCATATTTTGCCGTGGCAAAGTTATTGTGTTTAGCGTTTAGCGTCGCCGCATAAGATGTGTGTGAACGCTTGACTCTATCTACACATGATTCCAGGTTTCTAAAAATAGATCCTTGCAAAGAAGAGTACAGCAGGGGTAAAGCGCTGCTCGCAGCAGCAAACAAGAATACAGTACACAATACTATGAAAACAAGAGAGGGAAAACAATTTACACGAACCATCAAGTGAAAAAAACAAAACAAAACAGCAACAAAGTGTCATGCACATTGGGATTTTCAGGTTCCTATACCCATAGTTAGAGTTTCAATAATGAGCACATTTGTTGTGAACAGTGCAAGAGAGCCGTTCGAGCGTCACATGTGTAACATTGGAACTCCAGCATTAGTCTGAATACTGTCGGCACGAGTACAGGCCAAAAAAAGGGGCCTTTCTGGGCAGGTCCACTCAATTTTAAGTGTTCCAAAAAGCCCCGGAGGGAAAGACTATATCCATGGCAGAAATAATAAGAAAACGCCTGATGTTGACCATACGAGCCTGCCCCCACTGAGCACTGGTGGTGAGAACGGACAGAGCACACTAACCTTGAGTCCAACATAAATATTTGTCTTTGACTCCAACAAAAAAACAAAAAAACAATGTTATTCGACGCAGAGGGAGGCAGGATACAAAACAACAACAACAAAACAATCACTCATAATGATGATTATCTTCAGAAGAGCGAGACAAAGCGCCGAGGAGTGATTTAGTCGACACACAAAAAGAACAAGGCTATTGACTAGAATGCAGATCCAAGTGAGACTTCAAACGCGGGCTGTGTGAGGACAGATGGAGGCAGTTAGGGGAGCTCATATCTGCTGTTCAGATCATAATACTGACTTTATTTCTCAAGCCCTAACGCTCAGCGAGACAGAGTTACAGCCTGCCAGAAAACATTGTCATTTCTGCCTACAGCCTTTCATTTAGAAGCTTCAAAGCCAGCTCGCTTTGATACCTGCCTTTCTGTGTGTGCGCGTGTGTGTGTGTGTGTGTGTGTGTGTGTGTGTGTGTGTGTGTGTGTAGCCTGGGATCTTTAATTTGGACCAGAGACTTGCTTGGTCTCAAGGCAATAACTATGAGTCAGAAAGGAAACCCCTCCCCGCTTCCCCAATATATATATATATATATATATATATATATATATATATATATATATATATATATATATATATATATATATATATATGTGTGTGTGTGTGTGTGTGTGTGTGTGTGTGTGTACAGTATATATATATATATATATATATATATATATATATATATATATATATATATATATATATATATATATATGTGTACAGTATATATATACTGTATATATATATATATATATATATATATATATATACTGTACACACACACACACACACACACACACACACACTAGAGCGACGTGCTGACATTTTAGATACAAGCTACAACACGTTACTGTTATGTCGTGCCAAGTGCCTCAACCTGTTTTGCTTTGGAAGGCGGTTTCCTGAAATCCATTGTTTTAGTTTTCCCTAATTACCATAATAGCCTAGCTTGAAAAGCTAATGAGACATCTCACTTGTACTGGACTGTCTGGACAAATGAGGAGGGGGAGGGCAGAGCGTCACGTCAGGAGGATATGACTATCAGGCTTTGTGTAGATGTGTGTGGACATAATGGACACTTGCCCAGATGACTAATCCAAACCTCGGGTGTGTGTATGTGTGCGTATATGCGCGCGCACGTGCGCGTTTAGCCTCCTGGGCATAGCACGGCAGAGAAGGAGTTGTGGGTTGACTGTGTGCAGTAATGGAAGACAGGAAATGAGAAAGCTTGCTGAAGCCTGCGCTAATTGACACCGCCCCTAACTGATTTAGCGCATGCACACAAGCATGAACCTTGAACGCTATAAACACACACGGTGCACTGACGTTTCACCCGAAAGTTGCTTGCCGCATTCAAAAAAGTGTAAATTGCAGATGATCCGGACAACACTGGGGGTGGGGGTCATAATCGATGTAAATAAATGTGTTTTAATGTCCGGAGTTGTGATGGGCATTTGTCGAAACGTCCTTTATTCATTCACTGCCAGTCGTTTTCTAAGTCGAATTGCCCAATTTGACAGCAGTTTTACAGCATTTTGACTGATCTTTCAAGAAAAGAAACACAGAGCCTCTCTTCTCTCCTCTCACCAGTTTCGACCTCCCGCCTGTCTTGAGCAGTCGAACAGGGGTCTGTTTCCCCCCACCGCCCCACCCAAAAAAAAACACTGGATTCTGACCAAAAAGCTGAGAAAACTAGCTGAGTGTAAAACAAAAATCACATTAAGTGGAAGTGTGGCTTCGATGCTCATATTTTTTTTGTTTGATGACACCTCAAGCTATAAAAACAACCATCAACCAACCAGTCAGTCGTTCTCACCAACGCAACATATCTGTACTATACTATGCCTAACACACATACATATATATACACATACATACATACCATAGGCTTTACACCACATATAGGATATACATACATACATACACATACATATATATATATATATATATATATATATATATATAGATCACCCGAAATTGTCTCCTCAAACGCTGATAAACATTCAATACACGGGAAAAAAATGTATATGTGCAGAAACCTCATATTATTAACGACGGCGGCATAGAACGTCCTTGGAGGGAGTGAACAAGGTTATGTTTGCTGTAATGTCTTATTTTGCAGATCCGATCAATGCTGTCATTGATTGATTGATGACATTCTAGCCGATCACAGTCAGTGTCACTTCTATCATGAGGCAAATTTGCAGATGAGCTTGAACTGTCCTCTTCATTATGCTGCAATGAATCCCTTTGGTAGTAGTGGATTTTTAATCCCCCCCCGCACCCCCTCACCGCCCACGCCCACACACACACACACACACACACACACAACTCCACGCTATCAGCATCCACTGGCAAGCCTCAGCAATTGTTGCTCTTGTAAGCGTGACTCTTACACTTCTCTCTTCACATGCATCCGGGTTTTTTGGTAAAAAGATTTCATCATCCAAGCCTCCCAATGAACTACGCAAATGACTGATAGGAATATTCAGTAGGTGGGCGGACTCCGATCCTTTCATTGCACCACTGTAACGTGGTCGGCAATTTCAATGGTCGGATCTAATGAGACTATCGGTGAATTTATTGGCAGCATGAGGCTCATTAGTATAAATTGTTAAACACACCGCATCACATTTAAAGCCGCAGGGTAGAAAGCACGAGGGTAAAAAAAAGGTGTGGTTTATAGTCACACACACACACACACACACACACTCGCACACATATGTATGATATTCCAGTTGACAAATCCTTTGAATGTGCTGAACTCCTGTTTCCATGCTCGTGTTGTATGAGGCAGAACAAACCTGCCCAGAGGAGTTGAGTCATAGCAAAGGTCTGTGTGGATGTAGCTCAACCTCTTCTTGTTCATGTTGCCGGTCTCAATTCCTCCAAGACGCAATGAATCAACATTCAGTTCCACATCAATTATGGCCGTCCCAAATTTTGCGCACCTCCTCCAATTTGAGTTCTGTGAAGAAGTGGGAAGGCTTCTCTGCGTGTGCGCACGGAGCTAATGTGAATTTGTCATTCATTTAATACGTAGCACTGCAGCAGTCATTTCCGCACGCATGCTCAGAGACAAACGTCCAAATATGTTTGTGTGGGAGCTAACATGCCCAGGAGAGTGGTGGGTGACACATGGCTGGGGATTGATGAAGTGAGAGTGAAGGCATGCAAAAAACACATTTTTAAAATCAGATCTTCAAGCCAAAACCGGTCCAACGGCATCACACGTGGCTGAGAACGGCTCAAGCAGTAGCAATTGCATTGTTTAATCCAGCATCGGTAGATATCCATCGCTCTGCCTCCCTCCCCGTATGGGGATCTGAAGGTGACCTTGCCTATCAGTCAGTCTCCGGCGACGACACCGGTCCTTATCACTAATACGGCATGTACACGGTTAAGCACTGAGGAGTAGGTGGCCCATCATGCACACTCGCTTTGTACAATATGCAAATAGGTGCATGCAAATGACCAATCTGCATGCAATGATAACATCAGCACAGATGCAAATTCGGTAAATATGTGCATGTGTTTGTACTCAAAGTTACGTCCCTACAGCTGTGGCATACAAAATCAAACAGCTACTTAGGGCAAATGAATAACTGACGAGGAGCGTGAAAACAACTCGCGCACCTCCCCCTACGCCCCCCATACACAAAGCATTGAGCAGCCTCCTGCCGTGCTGCAACAAGAGATTTATTGTCGACAACCCAGCTGCAATAACAAGGCATGGCCAGTGCTCAAAGGATGTGAAACACATGATTCTCAGTCTAGACTGACAAAAAACAGTTGCCTTCTTGTCACATCATTATGGGCGCAACGTTAAAGAATACACCGAGTGACCAGAACAGCCGCTAAAAATGATCTCATTTACTGTTTATTTTGTATTCCAAGAGTCACATGGGAGGAGGAATGAGAACTGTAATATATCCGTGCCTTTTGGACTCCTTTTGGATAATTGTGACTTCAAAATGGAAGACACTTCAAATGGATACTGATGATAAAGGAAAAATGCACAAGTTGATCTGTAATAACACAGTTCAGTTAATGGACTATGTAGGCAGCTGACTTTTTTGTTTTTCGACTATGAGCTAAATTAAAGTGGGTTACTTCATTGTTAGCATTTTTTAGGGCTTTTAAAATAATTGGCAATGTATTTTTTTCAAACCTTGAATGTAATGAATGATGAATCATACTGAATCATACTTGTGTATGAGTGATTCTCAAATGGTAGCCCAAAAATCGCTCTGCAGACATGTAGTGATAAAATGCATTTGCATATTTCATCCATATCCAATGTGAGACTTGTCTCTTATATTGGGAAAAATAAATACATTTTAGTTGTTAAATTCTAGGCTTGAAATTTTGTCCACCATTTCTGATTTAAAAAAAAAAAGTTTGGTGTGCTCAATTGAGAATTCATGGAAACGTTATGAGATCAGTTCCATACAGGACTCAATATAAGAAAATAAAAAATAAAAACAGGAGATGTGCACTTGAGGAAAAGATATACAGCATACCTTGAGAGAACAATGAATAACATATTTCTGTCAGAAAAACGGGAGATGAAGAGGCTAAACAACACACTCCGACCCAGACAACACAGCAAGTGTGTGTAAATCAAAAGGCATATTTGGAACCCTTGTGCACAGTGACGATGACTGCATTTGTTTTGTCGGGTCGGGGAGGCAAAGCAGTTTACTGTCAATGGTGGAATTACTCGCTTCAGCTCACTCTATCGGGGTAAAGAGAGGACGGCTGTTTATCCGCAGTGACAAGGGGGTTAAACAAAAGAGAAGCAAAGAAAAGACGAGAGAGGTCAGAGCTGTCCCAGTGATGGTGTTTTCTTTCTGTCTATTCCTTCAACGACGTCAGTGCTGTGTGTTGTAGAAGTGGCCAGGTCAGTGTAATTAGCTGTGAAAGCGCGCTCGAGGCGAGGAAACAGAAGACAAACAAGAGTACTAAACACATTGAGGCCATTACTACGAGGAAAACCCCCCAAAAATACAAATTAAAAAAACAAAACAGCATCACGCCACACACAAGTGGATGATGCATGCACTTTGGGGGGGGGACTTCCAAACCGCCGCAAAGGAAGCGTCGGTTTATAGCACTGAGCTGTTCTCCATCACATCCTGCCTCGCAGCTTTGAAAGGAGACACGGGTCACTGTATCGGGCAGACAGGATTGCACAGAATCCTGTAAAGCAACCACTAAAAACTGAACACGAGCCGGATGAAGCAAGAGCTGCGAGCTATGTCGTGTATGTGAACTTAGATGGCCCTCCCCCAACCCCCGCAGACTCTCCTTGGCTACGGGCCGATAAGGTGACTTGACGTTGCGTGCTTGTAATAGTTTGGCTGTGAAGAGAAATTTGACTAACAGTCTGCGGAATCCAACAGGGCGGGGCGAGCGGCAGCTCCCTGAACAGTGGGTATCATTGCCTTGGCAGCCCATAGATTACCGCTGTCCATCCACGCCCCCGTGGCAGTGCGCGACCAATGGGGAAGCGGCAGGCCAAACAAACAAATCCTCGGCTCCTCCCACGGCGTTGGAATGGAGGAGAATGCTCAAAATGTGCCGCTTCAGCTGGTGATTGACACAAAGCCTCTTGTTTATACCGGCGCCACAGAGATTTGCATACGTTTAGCATACCCCACCCCTTCTTCCCCTTTCTGGTGTCCTCATGCGTACCCCCCATCCCTGCATGAAGTGGATATTACCCCACCCTGCTGCTCTGATATTGATCAGCCTCCTCCCTCACACTCCCCTCTTCCTCTCTCTCCTCTCTCTTCATAACCCACTGCATTGATTCCACCTCTCCCTCTGAGGCCGCCGGCGAGGAGTGATTACACACACGGCTCACGCACGCCCACACACAAACGCAAGCACACGTATACACGCACAGACACAAACGAGAATCTATGGTAGCGCATGTGGAGCTGTGCTTTACTCTGGAGGCTACGAAGCCATGTGGCTGTTGCAACAGTCTCTGTGAAAACACCGTTTCTTTTGATTTGAGGTAAACGGTGAGTGAAAGCTGAGCATAACATATTACCGCCGCAAATACGGCCAGTATAGCCTGTTAGCATAGCACATCGACATGCTGGCAGACAGCCATATGTGCTCTTGTGGGGTTTGTTTGTTTATTTTGGGTGAAGATGGTGCTAAAGATGGCTGTGGTGGGACTTGACAGGTGGGCTTCAGACACCTTGTGATTCTGTACAGAGCCACGCTGAGTAGATACACGCTTCCTTATATGGGTCTGCAGTGCTGCACTCACCAACCAGCTCAAACCAAGCATCCCCCGTCCTCCTCCAGTCAAGGTAGCAAGCGAGCGAATGCCACGGGCAGAACGGCAACAGATAGACAAAGGATTGTAACAGCCCGTGTAAACTGGGCAGCATTGAAAGAGATTTGACACGCTTCGATGACCTAATCTGTGCCAGCAGCCTATTGCATAGCTAAATAAACGACTTACCAGAAATGAGGGGTGGGAGGGGGCAAAAAAAAGGGCGGGGAAAAAGCCTCTGTTTGGCATACATTCCGCAATATGAACACCATTTTTGCTAAGGACGTTTAATTAGTGTTTTAATCACGCTGGTCGACATTCAATCAAGCTCAGAATGTCCCAGTATGAAATCACATTTTTTTTCCCTCCTCCTCATGGTATGCCGTCTCTAAAATGATGACACGCATAGCAAACAAGCTGTTGGATATGCAGTTTGAGCTGATGAAATTAGAATTGCGGTGTAGGCAAGATTGTCTTTTTCGAGCTTCCCCCAGCAGAGCAAAGAGTGTACAGTAACATGCAATATATAATCTACACGCTGACCCCCGTTTGGCATTTAGATGGCATTTTAGCGGAGCGGCAAACAGTTTGCTCCGAATTATGGCCAGTTGCCGCTGTATCCTGACAGACATCCACAACGCAAGAAGGACTATTATTTCCATTCTCTTCAGGGTAACCCACACCTCTGCCGTTAGATTTAATGTTAAGGTGGGGCGGGGGTAAGTGCTTGAGATAACGAAAGTCCAAGAAAAGCGGGGGCCGAGCAAAGTCGATGGCGTTCGGCAATGTTTTCCTCCAGTACCTTTCGCTGTTCAATTAGCACTTTTATGGCACGCAATGTAACTTCTTAGAGCAGCTCAAAGCGATTACTTTAATGGTCTTATCTGACAATAAAAACAATCCGCGTCTCTAATTCAGCTGGAGTGCATGAAACTAAGGATGTTGCAAAAGAAAACCGAAAATAATCAGCGCTAGCAGCACATTTGAAATATACAACTACTACTTCATGAAGTGAATCATACTACAGAGAAAAGGTCAACTTCAATAGGGTCAGAAATCTGTTCGCAGTCATCCGCAGGCACGACTAAGTTGCACGACAAACAGATGAGCTGAGCTTTTCAAAGGAGCACATATTTCCCGTGCGGGGGCGGGGGGCTCGAACGACAGAACACCCCCCTATGCAAAATACACAACTGGATCGCATCAATCACGTTGCCTATTGCCTATTCCTATACGATATAATAAGCACCTCAAGTCAATCAGTATGAGCTGAAATCGGGGCTTTTAAACCCTGCAAGCTGAGACGCCACCAGTAAACGGTCCACTCCACTCACAATGCCTCGAAGCAAAAGATTCATCACAGGGTCCGGACAGCAGAGGAGACAGATAAAGGGGATGTCGGGGGAAGCCATGTGGAATAAGGTCAAGAATGCCATAAGGTATGGAAAGTGCCAACGATGAGAAACCCACAAAGCGGTATTCAGCCCCAAATTAATGGAGCTGTGGGTGCAATGGAAATGGTAGCTAAAGCCAACTCTGAATTTGGATTCAACCTCCGTGCTATTCTATTTTTTTTGCAAAATCCATCATCGCGGCTATTTGGGACATTGTGCCCCCGATACAAGTGTGAAGACAGACGTCACTGAATAAAAACAAAAGGAATTGACAGCTGTTTAAAAAAAGGGGGACTTAGTGTTGTGATAATTTCATCAAGAATATTTAACAATCAGCAAAATGCTCCGTTTTTTTTTTAACCTCCCTCTGCTCTGTACACAAGCGTTAACGGCCTGCTGGAACAAAGGCATCCCTGTTTCACAAACACGCTGCCAAGCTGTTAAGTACATTTTTATAATGAGCGTGGCAGGAGCAGAAATGAGTGCAGTACAGAGACGGACGGTAGCAAAGCTGGGCTCTTTGATTCCGCCAAATGTATTCTCTATTTCAAAGTATTTTGTGGCTACTTCACAGCAACAATCAATTACTATTTGTGTCAAAATTCACCGGAGACTACCGTGTTTAGTCCACAATAAGACATGCGTAAAAAATGAATAAATAAATAAAAACAAAAAATGCTAGTTTTGGATTGATTGTTAATGGTAATCATGACACACACCAAACTTTGTCATAGCTTGTCACTGTGTTGGTACCATCAAATTAGCAAGGGACCCTCTAAAGACAAATATGCTTCATGCACAATATAGAATTTAGAATCATTCAAGGAAATATGCATCTTAAATCAAAACGTTTTTCCTTTGGCTTTTGAGTGTAAATTTGACTACAGCTCCCAAAAAAAAATCCATCTCACATTGACAGCAATTATTTGTATTATTCCTTCATCATTAATGTTTACGTTTGTTTTTTGTCATACAGTATTTCATAATCTTCGAACATGTTTACACAGATAGGAAAATTGAAGGGTTTTGATGATGGCAACCATTGAACCAATAATTTCCATTATTTTCTATGGGAAAAATTGCAAATCAAAAAGGCATGTGTTTGACTGGATCTATTTCTATACCCAGGATAACACACAACCTTCATAGCTTGGGAACATACGTTTGGGCTTTTGGGTTTGTTTGTTTTTTTAAACCTGTAAACGCTGAAGAGGCCAATAATGTGGAACATATGAATCCATTTGACCTCGAGTGAGCAAGACAAACCTGTGAGACTAAAACTGCACACCTATACGCAGATTCAAAAGGTGCACATCTGGTGATGTGATACTCGATGAATCTCATCCACAGGCAGTGAGTGACGGATGGGCAAACACAACGGAGACCGAATCCCAATAAATAAATAAATAAATAAAGAACCCCGTGGCAACACACTGCGGGTGGAAGTAGAACGCCCTAAGCTGAGAACATACCATCCTTTGTATCCGAGGAAATACCGTTCTATATTTGAGGAGACAAGTGACAAATATGGAGGGTGCAGTCTTTGAAATGCCGCCAAACCTTGCGAGCGTCTGTTGGGGCTCTTACTGCGTTTTATGTACTAAAAAGCCACATTTGAGCGTCAAGCTTCAGGACTCGGCACTCCTGTTTATTGGTTCTTGGGCAGCCGCAGCAAATAAATCCTTATGACATATCAGATATAAAAAAAAAACGCTCTTTGGTTTTGCAAAAGTGTTGCTTGAATACACTGCTGTGGACGCTTTGCGAGACATGAAAAATAGACTTTGAAGCAGACTGGTATTCCTTTCATGATCAAGGAAACGCTGTGAGTCAGCTGCTTTAGATCAGCGAGCATTCAGAGGTGGTGAGGACACCAAATCGCTGCGAGTCGAGCCGGACGGAGCGCATGTACAGAATGCCAAGACTGTGCTGTGGGGGAGCCGCTGGAGATGGCAGCCTCTGGCGGTTCGGCTGCTGTTTCGCGGAGGCAAGCGGCTTCGCAGGTTACCGAGTGTGGACATTCCGCAGACTTCACAGCAATCTCCGAATATTTCCTCTGATCCAGTCTAGTCTTCTCTTTGCCATTTCCTTCCTTCCTTTTTCTCTTTCTGCTCGAGTAAATGTACACCATGTGTTCTTCAACGGGGGTTGAGAGAAAAGTGGAGGGAGGGAGTAGTGGGGGGTGGGATAAGGCCCTGTGTTGAGTGTGTGAATACGATACCACGGTAAATCTTTGTTTCCACGGCAATACCCGCCTTTCCTCCTGTTGTATCTCAGTCTTTTTTTTTTTTTGGCATGACACACACTGGGCAAGCTGCAAATTACCCCGAGTTGAGATGAGAACCCACAGAAGAGAAGGAGGAGGAAGAAACAGGGTGAGAATGCAAAGGAGACCAGGAGTGGAATGGAAAAAATGTGAAGTGGGTGAAGACAAGGACGTGGTGTAAAATTAACTGGCTGTTTTTAGAGCAGAGGCCAATCCAATTAAAGCTTGACCAATCCAGGCAAATGTGTTTAGTGTCTGGTTACTACGCGCGGCTCTCGGAGGCCAAGCAAGGGTAAGAGATCATCCAAAGACACGGCTACAAGTGGAAAAAGAAGGAATGAGTGTAAGAAAAAAGACGGAAAGAAACAGTTACTTCATTGCAGCCATGTCGGCGTGTCTGATTAATTAGCCTCCCTCGGTGGTGGCGGAAGATATGACAGAATATGAAGAATGATTTGGGATCTTGAGAGTAGCAGTAAATAAATACGCAAAGGGTTCTGACGACAGTAAAATTGCAGCTCGGAGTAGGGAAAAAAAAGCCACGAGAAACATCTTCTGGAGGTTGTGTATTGCTGCCTGAGGTCACACATGCAGAACCTGATTTAATGTCACTTGTTCTCCCCACAAAGAACATCCGCATTGAGTGCTTCACCAAGTCACATTAACACCTCTGATATGGCAAGAAACCATGTCAAGTGTTCACGCCCATAAGGATCTTGATCGACGTAAAACTTTAGCGCTGGACAAATGTGCATTTGAAATGATGAGCTTGAAGAAAACAACAAGGTGCACGAGTGAGCATGAACCTTTGTGACTGAATAACTTAGCAGTGGTGGTTCTTGATTCAGCTTTAAAAAAAAAATGCTGTCCCCTGGCCTGAAACCAACCAAACCCCCACTGCTCAGAGACAGCACCCCAACCATGGAAAAGACAATCACCACGCTAATACTCTGCAAATAATACGACTGGGTGACCAACTTGTTTCCATAGCAGCGCTTAAATAAAACCAAAAAAAATAAATAAAATAGACTATGTATGTAATAAGAAGAACGTGGTTTGTTTTCAGGCTCCAAAAGGGGCGCTAAAAAGAGCCTTTTCCGAATGTGGTTGAGTTGCATCACCTCAACATTGCCATTTTGTATTGCTTTATTTATTCATCATGGTGCTCCGGTGAACAATCAATGGAACTCTACTCCCCATCGGAAGACAGCGCCCCGGAGCCGAGCTAAGAGATGCAGTTTGCAAGTGGCTTCGCTGGATCTGGAAAAATGCACACCGAGCTTGCAAGCTGACACCCGCCTTGTCCGTCGAGTAGCATGTGTTTGCTTTGGCATATGTTGCCGAGAAACATCGCCTCCGCTAAATGACCCGGTGTTATTACAAGAGCAGCATTAATGGCTTCATCTCAATGAAAAATCAAGAGGAAAAGAAGGGGATTGGGAGAGCAAGCAGAACTGGTGCCTGTGCTTACCTCACAGAGGGGGGATTCATCACAACTGTCATCATGGAGAAAGTCTCCGTAGTGGAAAAACATGTTTTACTCACACGGGGTCTGGGCACATAATATCGAGAGAATAGAACGGGGCGGGGATACTTGACGTGTTAACCTGCTGTAGCCTAATCACAGGTAATGACTACGACCATTTTTGTACGGTTCTCCATTTGAAGGTAAGTGACAGCTCGGTAGCTGTTGCTGTATGCTTCTATTGCTTTCGGGCTGCCGCCGCTACTCAATGGGGATACGTTAACGGCAGAATGCTTCAATCAAAATGCTCGCAGCAGACTCAGCTGGCTGGCCATGTCTACATAGGCAAGATGCCCTTGTCAAAGCTGCTTCCTCTCAGAGAGAGCAGATACAAGCAGACACTTGAAGACAGCTCCATCGACACACACACACACACACACACACACACACACACACACACACACACACACACACACACACACACACACACACACACACACACACACACAAAATTGAGAAAGGCAAGGAACTCCAAACGTTCACGCCTGTGAAATGTAGCCGCTTGGTTACAGCAGCCGAGTGGACCAGGGAATTAAAAGAAAGAGCTGGGCGATTCTGTCTCGCGCGCACGCGTACAAGATTGCACCTAATGACTGCAGTGCCCCTTTCTCGAGAGAAGGCGGCGGCCGCTGTTCCACTTGATAAATATTAACAAGAAGTACGACTGATGGTGGTGCTCACTGATCCATAATTGCATTTCAAAAATGTTCAATGGGCGTGGGTGGGTGATAAAAAAACAGGGAACGCAGCCCTCAGGAGTGACAAGTGATGCCTGTCAAGTGAATCGCTTACCATCGCATGAATACAAGAGACTATTTGGTGCAAGAAATTCAAAGATTGTACATCATAGTGAGACATTTTTGCCTTTCCTGGACTTACTGGGCACACATCACAGAGCACGTCATGCAAGGATAGCGCTCCATGGAGGTTGGATCGGGGCGATAACGTGACTGCATTCTCCAAAACCACATTGAGTCACACATCGAGGTCGCAGTATCCAGCCTAATTAACTCGAGGACATCCACGCATAGCTAATTAACAGCACCACAAAAAAAAAAAAATCACATATTTGCGTTTTCATCAAACATGAAGAAGGTAAAGATGTAAGAAACAGCACTCAGCACATGTAGATCGTGAGATATGCGTCATATGTGTATAGAGGAAGTGTGCCGCTGTTGCTATGCCGCACAAAACAAACCGCAACCACATGGCTGTCACAATTCTACTCTGAAACTTGAATGAACATCGGTGTATCATGATAAAGTGTTGTTCTGTTGTCCAACGTGAGGAGTGAGTGACACTGCAGGCATAAGAAGAGCCACAAGAGGCTTGAATTTGTCACTGGGATGAGATGCGGATGACAAGACTGTGTTAAAAATTGACGTCTTTTCGACATACACGTTTATGTTTTTCACCCTTAGAATGTTCACATTTCAAAAAGTCCCGATTTCACGTAATGCATTTTACCGTTTGCCGATTTAGCTTACGACGAGCACCTTTACAACGTAAACGTCATTATAACTAGATTTTTCCCACAAAATATGCAAAAAGGCAAGTCTGGTCAACAGAAGCAAGGGGTGCCGTGGGAGAAGTTAGTACTTTTTACAGAGTTCTCCAAAACAAATGCATGATATTGAAAATGAAAGCCAAAGTGATTCTCCCAAAAATATATCAAGGAGAATTTTGGAGTGATAAATGGGCCATTCCAGCTGGATGCCATCGACTGCTGACATGATTAGACAAGTCATGCTACCTATTTTCGAAAGCAGGGATCTACTTTTCGGTCAACCAACCTCCCGCGATCGATTAAAGGTGACCTGCTTTTTCATTACATTTAATTACATTTTATTTTTTTAATGCATTTTTGCTAAAGAGAGACTGATAGGATGCTATGGGCGCAGTGTGCACTCATACAAAAATATATCATATTAATAACAAGCACACACACAAATGTTTTGGGTTGGGGTTTTTTCTCCCCTCCATACCCCTCGCGATCGACTTGGGGCCCAGTCCGTGAGCTATCGGTCGATTGCGATCGACATATTGGGCACCCCTGTTCTAAAGTGTATTTGCCTGATTTCATCCTGCATGTGCCCGCACCCCGTAAGAAGACAACAAGTGAACAATATGCCACCGTATTTGCCATTTGAGCATTGTTTCAATCAGACATCCTTCTCCCTCAACCTCAATTGTCTCTCCTTGGTCTCCATTTTTCTCTCAGTCTCATCTGTATGCTCCTTTGCTTCACCCCCCCCTCCCTCGCACCCACCCACCCACCCATCGCCTTCCTCACTCCTCTTTATCTACCATCACTCACCTACCTCTTCCCAGCCAACGTTCTAGTCATTGTGTCCACGTCCTCAACACTCATTGACCCCCACCCACAGCACCTCCTCTGCTTGAATCTAACCTCATTTGCTGTTATTGGCTAAGTCAGCTGCGGTTCAATCCATGCCCCCCCCCCATTGTTCCTTCCCCACATCCTTGTACCCCGCCCTCACTTGCTCATGAAGCGATTGCGGCGTTTCTGCCTCCAGGAACAGGGCAAGTATGCCAATGCATACACCCACACACAGCCTCTCTTCCCCTCTTTAATTACACAACCTGTTCAAGAGAGGATTTGTTACCAGCAGTCCAAATTTCACCATCACCAGGTGGGGGGTCTGTGTGTGTGTGTGTGTGTGTGTGTGTGTGTGTGTGTGTGTGTTGATAGATACAACACCATATTTTGTACATTTCAAAGTGTTTCTTGGGAAAATACACCGGTGGGAGTATGTTTCGACAGGCTTCCGGTCGTGTTACTTGAGGGTATTAACGTGTATTATTGTTCTTGATTAAGTGCGTCTGTCGTCTATCACGAGGTCGTTATTAATCATCGGCAATCTAAAAGGGGGGGAAATGTTTGCTTCTTGTATTCTCTCATTGGATATTTTAAAGTGCACGTTTGGCCTTTGTGAATGTAGATCATAGCCGACATCACGTTGTTCTTTAATCAGCAAGCTAAATGAGACTTGAATCAACAGGGCCTCAGCCGGTTGTAGCCAAGTTGCGCACTCCATTTTGTCTCGACTGCTTCAAGATGTGGTTGTAATCAATCCCACACAATCAAGGCTATTTGAATTATAAATGAATCCATTATTAAGACCATCCCTTAGTTTAATATACAACAGGGCTGCAACTAATGATTTCCACGCTTTTATTCAAAAATATCTTTTTTTCCCCCAAATGGACAGAGCAGAAAATTCACAAATTAATTCTGATTCAAGTTATTGGTTTTGTCCATAACATGTTGGAAAATGGGCAAAAATGATGATTCTTTTCAAAGAAAAAAACAACAAAACATTTTTATATTGATCACAAAGAATCAGTCACCGTTCATGAAGGATTTATTATTGAGAAGCTGAAATACTGATGATTTGGACAAAATGTCATCAAATATGGTATCTTATCAAAAATAAAGATCCATTAATTTGATAATTGATTAGGTGTCAATTATCAAATTAATGGATAATGGACACCTCTACTATTCATAAATAATTACCACGGTGTTCCAATTACTTCTAATAATCCTAATTGAACTCTAGTTAATAATGTTTGAAATGTCTTCCAACTCGTGGCTGCTCTTTTCGTGGCAGATATTTTAGCATGGGGAGAGTAAAGTGAGGTCTATACGGCTTGATCAATGAGTCAGAGAGGTTGTTGTCGACACTGCGGTGGCAGCTGGTGACTGAACAAACAAGGGAAGACGATTGCCCGATGTTGCAGGACTTGTTCTTGCATATGCCACTGTTGGCAGCCCTGCAGCGCTTTGTGTTTAAGCGCATGAGTAACATAGAATGACACGCCTGTGAATCATCTCAAAGTCGAAAATATCCTCTGAGTGAAAGACAGAAAAAGAAAGGGAACGGGCTCCAATCCACATGGACGAGACAACAAACGAGAGTGTGATGGCCGCATTCGGGTATTTATACACACTAATTGGATTCACAAGTCATTAGCTAAAAGACACGAGTGGGACGGTTCCAGTCTTGGATGGAGAGATGCGGAAAGGCAGGGTGGGGTTGGGTGGGGGTGGGGAAAGGATATTGATATGGTTGTTTGGTTGGAGAGGGGGAGGGGAGGCAATGAAATTTCCTTCCTCTCTGATGCGCCTTCACAGCCCAGTCTTGCACAGGAAGGGTGCAAGAGATGTCGATCAATAGTTACCCCTGCTTGAAAAGAAGTGGAGGCAAGGGACAGATGCAGGGAAGAATGCGATGGGAAATAAATTGTGTTGCTGTCTAATGAGAGCTCACCTCCAAGTGGGCTTGTGTGGCCCTGCTGTTTTCACTATGTGCTGGCAAAAGCAGGAAGCAAGAACATTTTAAGAGCAACAACAGACCAGCTTAAGAGCTTCCTGTGCTACCCCCCCAAGGGAAAATTGTGTGAATCATTTTCATGTTCGTGGGGGTATTTCAGCTTTGCGATGCAATAATTTACAATAACTACCCAAGTTATCTAATATTGTTCCCAGAAAAAAATGTGTTTTATTTGGCAGCTTAAACAGGTTGCCGGGCGTTTGCGATTTGTTGCAAGCCAGGGGAACGGCAGTGGGGCTTGTTGTTGTAGCCTACAACGACAAGATACGTCCGCACAAACAAATACATGCATGCAGATGGCTGTTCATTAATTACAGGTGGACATTGGGGGAAGGGGGGGGGGGGCGGGTGACAGGGCATGAGACGCAGATGTAGAGCAAGAGAAAGCGAGGAGAGTGAGAGAAAGGTCACCTGGAGGAGACGGGGGGGGGTTCCTCCTTTGTAGAGACTCATTTCTGTCTAGTCCAGGTCTCCTCTGGGACTCTTGGTCAAGGTGGTGTGTGTGTGTGTGTGTGTGTGTGTGTGTGTGTGTGTGTGTGTGTGTGTGTGTGTGTGTGTGTGTGTGTGTGTGTGTGTGTGTGTGTGTGTGTGTGTGTGTGTGCACAATCTAGAATCTGATTAAAGGCCTGCTGTTGAGCGGCCAAATTGCCCTATTGTAAGGCCTGCTCGTTTAAAATAAAAATATATATGATATTATTGTCAATGTTCATTTCACAATGTGCAATTTTTCATTATCAAGTATCAATATTGTCTCAAAAGAAAACACGAATGGGGTGCAAAGTAGGAGGAAGTGATCTAAGTCCTCATTGGGTAATTTTAGAATTCAGTCATGTGACACGGTGGCTGAGCTGAAGACAGGCATTACTTCAACTTGAGGAAATGTAGGAGTCGCCCATCAGGCTGGAAATGATTCGGGCGTTGACAAGACTGACGTTGGTCAAAATAACATTTCAAGATGTGCCAAAACGACCGCAGTGAAGAGCAAGTCACACACAAATCCACCGCTAACCAAATGAAGGATTATGAGAGAAACGTCACAAACGACTACTGCTAGAGACAAGATAAATAAGGCTCAGCAACACACACATGAAACACTCGCCAAATTAAGCGCACTACAGCAATGACAAAGCAAGTAAACGGCGGTGCGACATAACGCTGCCATCTCATCTATTACGCTCACATACATTACGTGCGCGGGCAAAAGTATGTCGATGTTTGATATGACAGTGATATATAAAATTGTTTCTTTTTTTTCCATTCCGTAATAGCTAGAAATGGTAAACCTTTGATGTGTAGCATGCTACACATAAAACTTTGATGATGTCTCTCATCAAATTCTCCACAATTTATTGAACCTCGTTACGAGATGAAATAAATTGACAGAGAGCTTCACAAGAAATCTAGTTAAAGACATTTTCTCATTCTGATAGCTGCGGCAGTCGCACACCAAGTGCACTTACTGCAACTCAAAATGTGATGATGATGGTGTAGTTGGTGACATTTAAGTGACGTAAACAGTCACAAAAATCAATGAAAACACTTCATATATCCTGGACATAATTTGAACTTCTCCACTGTTAAATGTTGCGGCAGAACACTGTTGCACAATGTTTTGCCGGAGACATCGTTTAAAAAATAAATGACCTGTTGTTCAGAAACACCGTCATTCCGTTATTGTTTTGTGAAACAAATGCAGATTTGTGATGCTTTTTGTCGAATAACGTCAAATTATCATTAGTTGAAAAAAAGTGTTTTTTTTTCCATATTGCCTACCCATTCTTATACTGTCAAACACACATATGCGCATGTTGGCGTGTGTGTGTGTGTGTGTGTGTGTGTGTGTGTGTGTGTGTATAGCTTCTCAGCTGACCTCCCATCATGACCCTGGCTTTTGGTAGCCATTATTTGGGTCCCCTGAGAGTGAGTTGACACTAACCAAGCCCTTCATTGGTCTGTGGAAACAGCCAATCTATGAAAAGACAGCTAAAGCTCACTGACAGCAGCAGGTGTACAAAGTGCCTCTTTTGGAGACTTAGGTCTGTGTATTGTACTGAATAAGTAGCATGTCGCCAGCTAACAACACATTTCCAAACTGGCCATGGTTTTCATGAACAGTGAGTCAGCAAAAGAGGTAAATGGCCATTTTAATTGGAAGACGGAATTCAATGAGAATTAGCACTCTCAAATTAATTTCGTGAACACCCTGACAAACGTGTTTCGTTGAACTCCAGCATGAGTGCATTTCCGCCAGACTGCAATGTTCAACTGTTTGAAAAGAGCACAGCTCAACATGCAGCCTCTTCCTCGGATTTTGGGAGTCGCATGATGTTCCCGGCACCTCGGAGCCGAAGTGTGAGCACACAAAAGCAAAACCGACAGGAGGGAATGAAACTACTCACCAGTTTGAACTCTTGAATGCTACAAATGAAGTAGGGAGTGTTGGGCCGCCGACTCTCAATGTACACACAATCTGAAAGAAAACATAAAAAGTGTGTTAGCGTGAAGATGTTTCACACTTCCCAAGCCATTTGTGCTTTGATGCAGCCAGGCTCAGTCAGAAATTATTTGGAGTGTTGTTCCCTCTGCTGAAAAGACTTTTTTTTTTTCTCATTGAGTCAAATTCAAATGGAATGCGAGTAATAGGATTAAGGACTTTTGGAGCACTACAAGGTTGCTTTTCCAAAGCAAACATTATGCCCAAGGGGAATTATGCCATTGTTCCACTCCATTTATACATCCGAGCGCAATACTGGCGTTAACCATGAACACCCCCCCCCCGCCCACCACTGTAACCTGGATTGGAAAAGTTTTAGACTGTTGATCTATCCTGTGAGTTTGCTTTGCTGGAATAAGGAAATTCACGCTCTGCCAAATTAAATAACTCTCACAAACGTAAAGATCTGATCTGTCTCAAAATGTGCAATGAGGCAGGGACTGATGGTATAGCCGGGTCATGAACCACGGTCCCCCTCCCCTTTGCAGAACAAAAAACATTCTCGCTGCAGCCGGCAAAATACAGTGGACCACTTGAAGAAAGAACAGAGGAGGACACATTTGGGGGGGGGCCTAATTGCGGCTGCTCCACCTGCAGCAGTCCTTGCGCCGCATATGCTAGAAAAATCTGCTAAAGTTTAAAAAAAAGGCAGCTGACTCATGGATGTTTTGTGTTTTTTGTTATTGTAAAGTGTCCTTGGGTGTCTTGAAAGGCGCTTATAAATAAAATGTATTATTATTATTATTATTATTACAGTTGAAATTTTTTCAAGTAGAATTTTAAGGGGATGAAAGAATCTATAGGCTCCAACACACCCGCGAAGCTCGTGAGGATAAGTGGATTATAAAACGGATGGTTTGATGGATGAAAGAATCTCCATCTGAATGCTCTGTGCTCCTCCAGTGTTGCACTCAACAAATGGGGGAGTCGTGTTATACTCCATGTCTGTATTGTATTGTAACGCAACATCGTCGTGTTCTTTCGACCGTAAACTGGTGTAGACTGACTCAGCAGAATCTTTGTTGGTTGCATCCCAGGAGCGCACATAATTTGCACGCAAAGGCCAAAATCGTAGTAGTTTTCGAAACATTTTTTTTTTTACAAAGCAGATCCCGTCATGTGACAACCATCCATGCTGAACATACACTAATCCGAATTCTATCATGCTTTCGACCGCATACAAAGTGAATTTGAATTCTTACGAGCTATTTCTTCCTAGATTAACACCGCATACATGCGCCCGTGCATCAAAACACGTTTTAATAAGCTACAGTCAGTCACATTGTACCAAGTATCATTAAAACATGCTGCCCCATGGCTCCGAGCTCCCTCTCAACAAAAGGTGTGCGGCAAGCGTTTTCTCTGACACACGGTCTCTGTTATTTATATGTTTGTGTCAGCTGAGTTATTGATCTGGAGGTGGTTTATCTTACCACTTGCAAAAAGGGGGGGGAGGGTGGCAAAAGATATTTAATGGCCCTTACAGCCAAGAGCCCATTTGTAGAGGTGCGGCTGTCAATATACAAGCGCTCTTGTGACATCACTGGCTTTGTTTTGAGGCTGTGTGTGCGTGCGCCTGTGCTTGTGTGTTTGTAACCCCGGGGTGGGCTTGTTATCTGCTAAAGGGTGAATGAGCTGTTTGGAAGAGTGCGGGTGAGGAGGAGGAGGGGGGTTATCACCCTCACTGGCTCTGAGTGATGCATTATATCTCTCTCAATGCTGCCCTCTCCCTCATCTCCCCCCAAAAGCTCTCTCTCTTCTTTGCTGCCGTCTCCCAACCATCCCCAGGAAGTCATTTACAAGATAGCATGAATGAAAATATCCATCAGTACTACCGCGCGATCTGTGAGTGACACAGTGTCTGAGCATGTTGAGAGAGGCGGCCAAACGAGGAAGATGGAGGAAGGCAGGGAAAGGGAGAGGCGCAGCGACTGGGGTGGGGGGCGAGAACAAAAGAGACTAATCTGAGCGAGATGACATGTAACTGAGGAGTCAAAGCGGGGGAATTAGGGTTTAGTGTCCCTTCACTTCACCCACACATTGATTTAGAGGGGCCGCCCGGATCAGCTTTCTACAGACAAGCTCATATCAACAGGCATAAACATCAGACAGCGCGAGTCAAAAAGATGAGGGGTCGAGAGAAAACGGTGGCGGGGATGAGGGGTAGGTTGGATCTGCTTCGTTCACAGCATTTGAGCCTGTTGCTTGAATGTCAATAGCATATTGTGATTTCATTCCCTCGGCTACCTCCAAAATCGGTTTCTTTGTGCTGGTGTGGCAGCTACTTCAACAAATCTGATGGTAAAAACAAAACATAATGTTTTGTCCAGAAATTTGGGCTCTAAGTAGAGAAGTAGAAAGGGGAGGGGATGTTGGGTGGTGGCTCAGGGTCTATATTTGAGGGGGAGGGGTCGGTTTTTTTTCCAAGGGGGTTTGAAGGCCATTGCAGCTACGCCACGTGATCACGTGAGAGCACCATGACGTACGGCAAAAGTTAAAGACTGCCGAATTGAGGTGGATGGAAAACGGAGCGATTTAGCGACTGTATTTTATTTTTACAAGTTATTTTTGCCCATCTAGCCATGACATCCACCACTTCCACTGCTGTCTGCTGTGTTCACTCTTTTAATACAATCACCAAACTTGGCCGGAATTTACAGCGCACGACCTTGATCATTTTGTTTTCAATGCCGTATCCCCTTACACTGGAGCTGATTTAAAAGCTTATAAAAGTCTGGACGCATACCGCGAGATGCTACGCTCACATCGGGGGGGACAAGATACCTCGTCATGGCGAAGGTAAACCTTGCTTATGATGCGAACTGACATATTTCTTTTTATTTTCACACATTGCGTCCTATGTTTGCCCAAAGCAGCATGCAGTCATTTAATGATTCTGAGTAAAATATATGAACAATGATCAACTAACCCGGAAAAAAAATTATTGCTCCAAATCCTCGAATACTTTGAGGGCTACCAGCCCTTTCGGTTGATTGCTGATTGCTATCCATCGCCGTCTTTTATCGTCATCAGCGGGTATGTGATAAAAAGCCCAATTTGTTTTACACCCTTGTCTATTAGTACATCCGACCACATAGCAAGATATGACCATTCGCTTATATAAATGGATACAGGACTATAAGCTTTACGGGAGTTTCAACGGTTACAATGCAGAGAAGTTATTTTGCCGTCCGTCAAGGCTCAGGGGGCGTTCCGACGAAGGCTGTGACGTAGTGCGCAAAAGGCGAAAAGGAGGGAGAACCACAGCGCGGACTTTGTAGCCAAGTGCTCTCACATCCTCAGCAGCTTTTCGTTTAATTTCTTTCACTTGCCTCCACCCTACAAGAAAACTGCTAACCGGAACACCATTCAACCAGGCTGAGAGGCAAGGTAACAAAGTTCAGTCTTTCAAAACATGGGAGATAAATAGTCATTACTCTACAGAGAACTGATCAGCGCTTCGCTAATTACAATGTCACTCCTGGGATCAGATATTGGATGTATTACTTTGACACACACAACATTTTTCTCTGCCTGGCTCATTGTTCAGCCAGGCTTTCTCTTATGGCTGCCAAGCGTGCCTAATCTAAAACACACCTCGTCTCAGCTAAAGAGCTGTGTCCTACTCTCTCTGTTACAGAGCAAATAGGATGCTGTTTAATTTGCCGCAACGTTCCAGGAGAGAGGAAGGGGGGGAGGTGTGAGCGGCTCTTTTTAGAAAGCAACAAGATAGGGTTTCTTGTAGCGAGGGCAGCAACACCGGGAAAAAAATTTGCAATGCAAAAAACAAACAAACAAGCAAACAAACAAAAAAGCATGTGACAGCAATATGTCAATAGCTAGTTAAACAATACAATACAATACAATACATGCTGATTTATATAGCGCTTTCACAACAGCGGCAGCTGTAACAAAGCGCTTAACAAAGCAGTTAACATAAAGTAAAATAATAAACACAACACACAACATAAAACACGAACAAAAAGTAAAATAATGAACACAACACATGACATAAAACACGGACAGTCGTGCAGTCCTAACCACTTTTCCCTCATACGCTTTGTTGTTAAAGCAGTTTGAGATGAAAGAGGAGAGAATCAAAGTGTCCTTTCACCAGTGGATCAGAGACGTCATGCTCAAAATGTGCACACGTCAGCTACAAGCTAAGTTTCAAAGTCAACAAGAAGCTGTAGCATCCATTGACGAAAAAGAGATTGGTTCACTTCTCCTGTCCCATGTAAATCCATTCCAATTCCAAGCGGTGACTCTCAGTTCCAAATACGCATCGGCGCAGAAGCCGACGCTCCTCTCTCCTCATCCTCAACTCCAGCAGTTATCCATCCAGCCGCACCAACGCAGACTGTCCAACAGCGCCGACGTCTCCACTGAACAAAACGGGGCTGTGAAAAATGCTGCCCATTACAGGCGCAAAAAACACAAGCGCCCCGGGGCTGTCCAGCACCGACAGTCAATGGCGCCGACATTCCTCCCAATCAAAATCTGTGCTGGTACAGGCGTGCTGCCGAGAAGGCGCCACCACCAAGCACAGATTCTTCTCCTTTGACGAATGTCGTGGCCAAAAAACGCTGAAAACAGTCCACATCAGGTCCACACGACGAAACAACAAACATGTGACAAAACAAAAAAAAAAAGAACAAAAAAAGCAAGGCTCTTGAAGAGCACTTGCCGACGGCTGCCTACACGGGCGCCATCTTGGAATGCGCAAAGAACACATATTTAGGATGCAAAATGGGGCCTTGGCAATATAATTCAGCTCAAAATCAAAACCAAAAGCTGAAGGGTGTCAGTTACCCAGGCTGTGTTCACACTAATTGGCGTATTTAAGAATGCACACAAGTAAAATGAATACAAGTTCCTTTTAACTGAACCAAAGCTGTCAAGCGTGAACGCCAAGATGAGGATATTTTTTTTTAAATCATGCAGAATAGGGGAAAAAATGGCATAACAATGGGACGTAAAAATTGTGCTTGGGCCAAAAGTGAATCTGGTAATAAATGGAATAAATATCCGCAACTAATAGCCAACCATCTATCCCCCTGGAGTGTACTGATCCCAAAATTAAATCGCAAAAGGAATGCAATAAGCGAACCACAGGGGTGTAAGAGGACCAGCAGGCAAAAAAAAACCCCAACAAAAACACAGAAAGCCTGTGAGGAAGAGAGACTGATGACCAAGACTATGCGAGGCTCGACATGAAGGTTTCCTGAAACAAGTGTGGAAAAAAATAACAATCATGGCAGTGAAAAAAATATAACAATAACAGCGTTGGCATGATGAATCACATGTTTGAGTAATCTATAATACGGGTGATCTCATCATCTTGTTGTGCTGTAGCAAATTCACATTGGGCCATTTGAAGCATGCCGAACTCTTGTCTAGAAACGCTTTGCCTTCTCTGCTGGCCTGTATTCACACTGTTCTTTCAGTTGCATACATTTATATTGTGGGAGATGATGGTCATGATTAAAAACCGAAAAGGGCAGAGCACATTACAGTACTAATAGTAATGGGGAAAAAAGATAACTGCTATGCGATTTACCCGGTGGCCTGTCCAGAATGTACCCCACTTCCTGCACAGTCAGCTGGGCTGTAATCTTTTATTTGCCCAGTTCAACACTTAAATATAAATTAAGTGTCACCAAAGGGCAAAACATACAAAAAAAACACCCAAACAAAAATATCCTTACTGTTGATTTGCGGTTGTCAGCAACACTCTGAATTGAAATCTTTCAACGAAACTCCAAGCATGTTTTTGTCCACATGACAAATATTTAGTTTGGACAGCAACCCAGACGAAAGGATGTGTTTATAAGCTCCGTTGGTGCCTTGTGCCACTTCTTGCTGTGTTATCCCAGTGGGATGGCCCGACAGGTAATGAAGGTCTGGAGGAGCACAGACACACTCCCTCTGAGCTTCAGACCAACCGTTCTTCCTAGTTCTGGCCAAAGTTATTTTTTAGTTCATGAAAAGTGATGAAATAACTACAACTAAAATTGAAAAAAAGAAAAACATTTTTGTGAACGAAATAAAATGAAAACAAAAATGCTCTTCAAACTATAATTATAGCAAAAATGTCCTGTTTTATATATACACACACACACACACACACACACACACACACACACACACACACACACACACACACACACACACACACACACACACACACACACACTTTGGAAGCACTATTATGAATTTGGTTGTTTTTAAAGTATTTTTGTTTAGGACACCATACATGGTTTATTTTTAAAATCTTGCAAACAAGAAATGTACCCAAAATAATTAATTCAATAAATAAAAGAATAAAAACTAAATTAAAACAAAATATTGAAAAAAAGAACTAAAACTAATTAAAACTAACAAACCCACTCTGAAAAATCAATAACACCAAATTAAAAAAACAAAATTCAACACCAACTAAAAACTAATGACATTGAAAATTGCTAAACTATTACAGCTTTGGCTCTGACTGGAAAATGAGTGGCAAATACCTCGCAGGCCAAATTGTCAGCCCCTTGCAACAGGGCAGGCTTACAGCTGACTGAGCTCCGATGAGAGAACAGAGGCTCTTTGACACCCGCCCACCCCCACTTTTTCCGCTCAGCAAAACCACATTTTCTCTTTTAACAGGCGGCAGGTGGTTGAATTTCACTAAAAACCTCTTTCCCAAGAGTCGCCGGCGTGGGGAGACGTGGGAGAGAAGACAAGGTTTTTAAAAATAGATCTATGCACTTTGGGGACAAGCTACACACTGTTGTGTTTCAACACAAGATGACTTGAAGGGCTTGTCCCCCTTGTTAGGCTGTCTGGAAACAGCGAGCTGATCAACAGCTTGACTCGAGATGTGCTGTGCATATCTGGCTCAAAGCCCAAATGGTGTCCTGGCTAATGAAATAGTGGCCCTTCTCGTACTGAACCACATTACACTGGCTCTTCAAGAGGAATCCATACTCGGGAGAAAGCTGGAGAGATTTTCTTGATTGTTTGGAAAGCAACAACAAAGCAGTAGTATTAGAATGTTGCCATGCTATGCATATGGAATTCCAAGACATAACTCTTGAGCATTTTTTTTTCAAGTACAATATTAAATTCAGTGATTAAGATTGTTGATAAATAACCGCATCAGAGATGAAAGTCCTCCAGATTTTCCCGGAATTCCAGACTTTCACATTTTTATGAAAATTTCTCAGGAGAATTGAGGAATAATTGCCTAAAATTAACCCGGATATTAGTTGACAACATTGAACAAACGCGTTTGAGTTCGTTGTTTTGCTTTCACGAGCGTAGCCATGTTGTTACACTAGTAACAGTAAAGAGATTTTCGTCTCTTTATAAACACACTTTGCTAAACCCCAGTGGAACGAATAAAAGAGGCCGTGGACAAGACAGTTGTTGTCGTAAAAAAGATCTTTGGACAAAAAGGGAACCACACAGATTGGCAGAAAAACGTGTCCGTCCAACTTCGAGTGTCGTCTCGGCTAGCTTAGCTTAGCTGTTGTCGTGTGTGACGTGGGTGGCGTCGGCGCTGATTGGTTGAAATCAAAAGACGCGCTTGCGTACACGTTCGCGCTGACGCACGCACAGCAGAGAGCAGCGGACTATCTACTGCTGCGGCGTGCTTAGCTCGAGTGGCGTCGCCGTAACAGTAATAGCCTCGCCTCGCAAAATCTCTGAGATTTCGAAAATTCGCCGAGAACGGAAGCCACAAAGGGTGCACGTGTGCACACAAAAGGAAGATTAATCATTGAATGTCGAGTATTTGAATAGTGTTTTGTGTAAACTAATTCATGCGTGATCGGCCAAGTGTGTGTGTGCGCGCGCACATGTGTGTACACACACACACATACACATATATATATATATATATATATATATATATATATATATATATATATATATATAGACATACACACACACACATACACATATATATTCCCCGGTATTTTCAGGAAAGTCCACTTTCATCTCTGCAGCATACGCCCTGATACAAAAAATACTCCACTCATACAATAAGTCATACATTCCTAATAGAGCTAAATCATTGACGGCACACGCGCCATGTCACTGCCAACAGTTGTTTCTGAGTGTAAGGGAGAAAAAGGGGCCTGTTATACAGCGCTGTGTGTCAAACATACTCAAACTACACAGCTTAATGTGTGTGCACATGACACACAGAGTGACACACACGCACTCCTGAGTGCTATGGCAGCTGCGGCAAAACGCGCCAGCCGTCCACATCAAGTCACCTAAACACCCGTGCACACGCCAAGTGTTTTTCTCCTGATGAGCCTGCAATCTCACGCACGCACACTTTATAAAGCGCTGTCGCGACTATAATCTGCCTCTCTGACGGCAATTGACGAAATGAAATCAATTATTGTCTTTATCTGAGCCAGAGCAAGCCCATCTACCAACAGTGAAGCAGCCATGTTGTGCGACATACACGGGGGGTGCAGAATGAGATGGGGAGGGCAGTTGGTTTCCATTAGCTCACGCCATTTTAAACAGAGCCGCCAAAAGGGAGTAAATTCGGAAGGAAGGCAGCATGCTATGGCAGTCTGCCACCCGCAGCACCAAATGCCGTTTTGCTGAAGACAAGGGAGTAGTGTGGTTGCTGTGCGAATACGACACCACATAATAGAACAGGACCCCCCCCCTCCAAAAACCGACTAAAACATTGTCTACACCGTGCGATGTCGTGTACTTGTGAATTTTCACAACTGTCTATTGCCTCAGTGTGTGCCTCTGCGTCCAACAGTACAGCTAATCTGCCTCTGGCTATTTAAATAATCTCCAGAGAGCAGATCGATAAACTGAGTTCGGGGCTCTGGAGGTGCCTATCGGGGAAGGCTCAGCCACAGGGTACAGATTGATTTGGCGTGTCTGCTTGCGCTGGATGGGACCCGCTTCCGCTCAAGCATACAACAAGGCAGGACACCATCTCGCGCACACCAGCGCGCACAGCTTCATCTCTTTAAACTGCAGCAAAGCGTGTGTTAGCTGCAGGACTACCTAGCAGCCGATTGCTCATCTTCTTCCAGCCTTTTCCATCCAGTCAACTCTAAGCCGCCTGAACCCATCTCACAGGGATAGAGAGGCTAAGCTGCGCGGGTGGCTGGAAATTGGGACTGGGAAGACTATTTCAATACTAGCTCACCTTATGTGACAACAGAAATGTGCACTTGGTGATATAGGAAGGAATCAAAACACCGTTTGGGGATGTTTCATGTACAGTGGTTTTTGTTTTCCTCCTCTCATCCCAGTCCCTCTCTTCCAGTGGGAGGCTGCGCAAATCCCTCACCCAGGGTGGTCAGTTTTACATATTGTGTGTCACTAGACGGCTATAAAGGGATTTAACATTTAGTAAAGCATAATCCAACGCGGGCTTTGTGCCTGTCTAAGCTGCGCACATCAAATCTGATTGCAAGAAGGCTGCTCGCAAGCGGGAGTAGGAAAACACTCAATGCACTCACACACAGAGCTTATCACTTGAACAATAAGCAAAGGAGACAGCAGGAGGTCAGTTACTGAGGTGGAGGATCTTCCGTGTTGACAATAGGTGGTAAATTGCAGACTGGTGTAGCAGCTCATCCCTGATCGAAGACAGCCTAGCAACTAGAGTGTGGAGGGAGCCAGGGGAGCGGAGGGGGAAAGGTTGTGACAACCAAGCAGCTCTCGACCTGTCAAGCTAATTGAAGAAGAAGACAGGAAACATAAATATTCTCCATCAAGCCGGCACGGGCTTCACTCCGATGTGGAAATATAACGATTCGGCAGGGCTAATCCACTGAGACGCTCGACTTTGTTTATGTGCCTTTTGAATGTTTCATTGATGTGACTGACTGCTTACGGTTCTTTTTTTTTTCTTTGTCAATCCCCTTTACCCACCCCCACCATCCGCATGGTTGAATTATGAGACAAAGCCTTGGTGTGCTCTGTCTATTAAACATGGGGGAAAAAAAAGGTTTCTGTGGAATGCGTGCAGATTATTAGAAAGAGATGTGAAAAGAGAGCAATAGGCGGGTAGAGTTTCAGTGGAGTCTGCTGGTTTAAGTATCGCTATTGACAATGCAGACGTGATTCAGCTCACAGTCACGGCGGGCTGTTTTACAGCATTCACGTCGTCATTCTTGCGGCTCGTGGAAAAAAAAGGAAGCGATTGTGCGGTAACGTGTCGAACACAAGGGTTGAAGTTCCCTTCTCTATTTCTTAAGGATACAAACAGCCTACTACTTGACCTCGTTTGCAATTGAACATGTGGAAAGAGAACAAGAGATCGGATGAAGGCCAACGGAGAACAAGGGAAACTACTAGAAGCACAGCAAACGCAGGCTGTCTGAAAACGTGGACATTCAAGATACAACTGCTTCAGTAGGAACATGAATGGAGTAGTTTCATTCAACGGTTGGTGATTTTGCACAGTCCACACCGCAACGAGCCCGACATTAAAACGGCTTTGGGTTTCGCAAGGAGAAAGCATACTTTCCGGCGAGTTCGATAATGTTTGTATAAAGTCATTATTGTGGCCGCCGCCGCTATCACATCTATTGAAGCACCACTTTGCTTTATTGACTCGGCCTGAGACAAAGCACATAGAGGGCTCAACTTGGAATTGATTGCATGATGCACTGCCCTTTTTAGCCTGAGGTCGTCGTTGCAAACTGTAAATAGCCAAATTATAAAGGGCGCACTTTTATTCGTTTTTATTTGTATCAACAACAATGCGGGACAGTGAGAAATGAGAGCGCATTGTTTCTCACGTTGTTTAAGGTGATGTCCGTAATGGGAGTTTGATGAATGGGGGCCGACTGGGCTTATTACATTTACTCAGCGGCCATGCGGCTATGCTGGCCCCCTGCTGATAATTAGATTAGACGGGACGAGGACTTACCTCCTGGTCTGTAAACAACATCGTCTTCTGTGATGAAGGATGTGATTTCTCCGTTCTCTGTGCGCTCGTAGCGGGACTTCTTCTTGGGCATCTTTTTCTTGCCCTTCTTGCCGGCCTCCTCGGCCGTGCCGCTGCCTCCACCTGTGCTGCCATTGTCATTGTCCTCATCCTCGCTGTGTTCGCTCTCTGCATAGTTCTTGGCGCCGCCTTCCAGCGTGCAACTGCGCCTGGGCCTGGAGCTCTCGCTCTCGCCCCGTTCGCCGTCTTGTCGGCGGGACTTCCCGGACTCCCTCTTGTCCCTGTCCCGATCTCTGTCTCTGTCCCGCTCTTTCTCCCTCTCCTTCTCTTTGTCAGCCGTCATGATCCGCCACGTGCCTTCCTCAGTCCTCTCACGGCTGGGCCTCCGTGAAAGGTAGACTGTGAGCCTGGGCTTCAGTCTTCTGAATTTACTTGTCAAATCCAGGGAAAATTTGGCCACACCAACAACCCCAGAGTTTCAGAAAACCTGTGTAGGGGTGGAGAAAAGAGGTAGAAGAAAACAAGAGTGAGCATCATCTTTGCTGGGCAGAAGTTAATAGTTTGTGCATGAGCAGTACAAGATTGCTCCAAGAGGGCAGGCGACTGGGGAGGCTCGCATTAATTGTTGGCAACATCCTCCGCAGTCATTAACACTTGTGAGAGCAGCTTTATCAAACGGGCGGAACCTTCTCGCGTCCTGCTAAAACATTTGCCATCTCTTAGCGCGGAATTAGGATGTGTACACAGTGAAAGGATGTTGAAAAGAAAGTCAGAACATGTTAAATGAAGGTCAGAGCCGAATAACTAAAACAAAACATGGAGGATGAGGCTAGCAGCCAATAAACGTGTCGGGAGGGGGGTGCAGTATAAACAGCACAGGAGCGAACAGCATGAAACTCACTGACAGTTTGCTGGCCAGCTTCTCTGCAAACCATCTGTAATGACACCGGACCGAATCCTGTTTGCTGTGGATGTGTGTGTGTGTGTACTCTGGCTTACTGGACTGTGGCTCAATCCAAGGCCTTCGCCACAGCCACCACTGTGTTAATGTCAAATGACAGGTCTGGAGGGAAGAACGCAGCAATCCAGTAGGTAAGGAAATGGGCCATTTTCGGCTATCCCCAAAAACATCCTTTTTGGTAGCATAAGGAAAGCCTCCGAGTGGGCAAGGTTGAAGAAGCCTGCTGTGTGCACAACTCGTATGACACCTGAAAGCGGGCTCAACACTAAACGCCTGTGTTGCCCTCACTAACCCCACAGCAACAAATTAACAGGAAGTAGTTGTTAC